>CM067086.1:36557006-37757006 GCA_034008185.1 Gorsachius magnificus
AAAAAAAAAAAAATCTTAGATAGCTTTAGTTACTGAAAAAAAGGAATCAAATATAAGTAAAACTGATTCAACTCCATTAAATCAATGTGGGAATTTTTAGCAAGCTTGTGCATTAAGGACCTATGGTCTGTCTGGAATTTCCAGCAAAATAAAAATCGAGAGTTTCTTACACATTCGCCTTGAAGTTAAGACACTAATTACATTAACTGATTTATTAATAAATGGGGCTTTTTGTCTAATTATTGTAAGTACTAACAGACTGGGGAACCATTTTAAATGTCTAATGTGCCTTGAAACCATTTTTTTAGGTTAATTACATTTCTCACTGAAGTCACTATAGATATGCCCCTTAGGTTTTACACTGGAAGATTAAAGAAAAAAGTAAAGACGATTACCTCATTGGCCAGCTCCAGTAATACAGGGGCAGCTGCATTTTTCATCACCCCATTCAGGTACCTAGACAAGACAAAGCCAGGTAATTCTGCAGTGGCAAGAAAAGGCCAGTTTATACATGTCAGTATCCCTTGGGAATCTCTTTCATTTGTACCCCAGTATAGAGTATTTAATGGGAAATCTTTTAACAAATAAGTATTTTAAACAATAACTAACTCTCCAGGGTTGTCTCCTATTCATCTGCAAGATGTATCAATCTCAATTAAGTCACTGGTGAAAAACACAATAAATTAAGAAATTAAAAAAAAATTTGGCTTAATGACATACAAATAAATTATATCTGTACTACTTAAAGATGCATCACAGACAAATAAACCTCTATTATTCACAGTAAAGATTTTGGGTTCCATATGACCTTCAACTATGATGGCACACTGTATATCTTATTCAATTCACTACCATGCACAAACCCATAAATTCTCAAAGTTAATCCAGATTTTATCAACTGGGTAGTAGTTTAAATACTAAAGGCTTACTTCAGTGAAATCAGAGTCTAACAATCAAATTAATATTCTAAAAAGAAAACAAAAGAAGAAATATTTTAGGATCCAATAAAGGGTGGCAGAAAGTCATTATCCTATGAATGGCAAAGGCTTAACATTTCTGGTTAAGAGTATTAGACCAATATGGATACGCAGTGATGTTTCTGACCATCGCATCACACAATATGGCCTTACCTCTGTTACATTCACTGTTTGATGTTTACATTTCAATAATGCCTAAAACCTGTTCTCAGGAGTTGATGGGAAGAAGCTACGTTATTGGAAGCCACTTTGCGCTTTGCAGCCATGTGGAAAAGTTACCGATATTTGAACCTGGTCATTTATCGTTACTGACATCATTAGAAGGCCACAGCCTTTCCAACTCCATCATTATCCATCCATCAGAAGCCACTCTTCTGCTCATTACTTACAGACATTAAAATTTTTCATCATTTTGCCTTTCTGTGGAATGGGTGTAACACCTTTACATAAACCTCTGTACAGAGGATTACAGGCCTTTTTGTTTGCAAGATACTCTAAGGCTTAATGGAGGAAATGCTAAAAGCTTTTTGCTGTAACCTATTTCAATTCTACATAAAAAACCACACAAAACAAGATGCCTTGTGCGTAGTTAAACACTGAAAATTTGTAACAGAAGAAAAAAAGAGAGATCATAAATAAAACACCTAACCAGGAAGATTTACTTGAGATTAATGTTCTAAAACATGCATCTAGTTGATCAAACAGCAAAGCTACAGCTGACAATGGAGCAATTTTCTGTCAGATATTTCTAATGCTACTGGCAATTCCATTATGGACTAACAGGTCTCACATGTTGATGGCAATACTGTTCTGAAATGCTTGCTGATCCTTCTCGTAATCTGCCTCCATGTTTGCCTAAATTTAAGACTAGGAAGTCTCAGCAGAGCAGCAAAAACTACGCCTCTCAACTGTACTTCTACTTGCTCCCAACAGGGACCACTGGAAATGACTACCTTCAAAAACCGGTAGTTTCTGACCTAGAAAAGCAATACGAGCACAATTATTTGCTTGTATGTGGGTGGGAATATGAAGGAGCATACCACACAGACTGGGGTTTACAGCAGTAAGATGGATGCTACAAAAGAGTAGAGGAGAAGATATTTGTCATGTTTATGCTTGAAGCATTTCAAACTGGATTCTGACTCAAGTAGCCTGCCCCTGTAGCTTACGAAACATTACGAAACATACGAAAACTTACTACACAGTAAATCTACTAAAACAGGATTGAGATGAGTTTTCTAACTACTAACCAGAACATCTCTGATTTTAAAACATGTGCATTTTATTTGGCCATGTTAATACATTTGCAATATGAAATACCCAGAAACAGCATAAAGAATGATTTTCCCTACCACCACCATATAGCTTCATACATAATGCATTAGTTATGTACTGCTATCATACTTCAGACAGTACAGGAGGGGACAGGAGACCAAATCCTCCTACCTGATGTGAGCCAAACTTAATCATACCTACAACCTTACTGACACCGATACAACTGCTGCTTTGCACAAAGCAAAATTTGGTCCCATGTTTCAGATTTAAGTTGTTGGAACCAGTAACACAACCATCATAGAAGTGATTTAAATGATTTGCATGTGTTCTAAGAAAAGGGTTCTTTACACAGCAGTTACAATGAAACTGTGCTAGTGGAAAGTAATTAAAAATAGTATTGTATATACGTGGCTATTAACACAACAAAATTTTAAGCCAATATTCTTCCTAAACAAGAATCAACACTAGGAAAAATGCAATGTGATCCAGTACAAATTTTTACAGAAAAATGCAACTACTAAAAAAGAAAATCAACCCTCCCAAGAAAGCACAATTCACACTAGATATTCTAAACCAGCATCTGATCTAATCAGACTGTGCTTAGGTTTTAAATACATGACTCTGCGGAAGCACAGTTAATTGTTTACAAATTAAGGCTTTTTGTTTATTTTCCTGATTCACACAGATTAATATTAAGCATAAATATCAGACATCTATAATCACAAGTATGAACTCACGTTTTGTGCAAGCTCCTCAGATATGTCAGTCTACAAAGTAATATTTTAATTGGGTATCTTTACCAGTTATCAGTGTGCCCCAATTATGTCACTGCAATACTTTTAGCAAAGCCTATAGAAGTAACAGATAAGCTGTAAGGTGTAGCAAATACAATTTATTAGCTTAAGATGCAAACAATTGTAAAATACTGTAAAACGACATAAAGGTTCTCATCCTCCCGTAACAGCTATTTCTGACACTTCTGTTGATAAAACAGGAGTGATCTAAAAATTAGTGATTTAACTGGCAATACATGAATTCAAAATGTAACTTCTTGTAATGTAACACAAATGTTGTTTTAAAAGTACAAGCAACTGTAACAGAACAAGTTCTATTGCTGTAAGGAAGTTATCATCAATATTAGTCTTGACACAGAAATCCTGTAATCATAAACTATAGGCAATATATAATAAATGCTACACTGCAAAAAAATATTTGCTTATCCTGATTAGAGCCAAGGAAGTAAACCCTTTCTTAATTAGACTGACCAAACAGTGAAAAATTTCTGCGTTTTCACTGAAAAACATTTTTAGGTGAACCATTCTGTATTCCTCATATCAAATTTTGAATTTATTTTTATAGAAAATTAGTTTCATAAGCTAATAAACTAACTTAGTCATAATTGCCATAACAATTATTAGTTATGATGATACTCTTAACTGGGGTGGGAAGGTGATACCTTTGGTAGTAAGTTTCAATAGCTTCAGCAGTGTGATGCTTGGCATGTGTTCTTTTGATTTGTTTCTAGAAAAACAAAAAACCAAAGAGTCTTACAAATGTGTCACAGATCAAAACACAGAAATCACCGCTGCCCGAACACATGTTCCTTGGCTACACTTTGATATATAAACTGAACTATGTTTTTAGATTTTGTACAGAAATGACATTCAATCTACCTATTGAATTGAACATCTTCAGACTGTACTGCAATGTACCATATATGTAAAAGCCAGTAAGGTCACAATAATTGAATCTAAATAAGTTTACTGAAGGCTACAGAGGGCAAAGAAAAACTTGTTCTCTCTTTCAACCTTTGTATTAATTTTCCCTCGATTCAATTCCATCTAAGTCTGGTGCACTCTAGTTTTACAATTCAATTGGCATTTTTAACCAGGAAGAACATTGCTTAAAAACAACTTATTTGAAAAACTACAAAAAGTAATTCCATAGAGACTTGCCACTTGACTGACACCTGTCATCTCATGATAAATGACTCCATTTTCTGCCTCTCTTGCCTTCTGCCACTCCGGCAATGGTCATTTATCATCATCTCTGTCAGCAATGGAAAGCAGCACTGACAGTGCAAGTCAGCAAACATTTAGCACATGGAACCACGCAACACAGGGAAATTATTATTGTCAGAATAATAATGGTTTAGCATAATTTATTACAGGTCCACCAAATAAGCAAAGGCTAGATGTTATTAGACAGATGGATGGGTAGGCTTGGCAGCCATCCACTGAGACTCAGGCGGTGCTTGATGTGGAAAAGGGAACATCCTCCAAACCAATCAGAAAGCTGGCAGTTCAATTACAAAGAAATAAAGGGACATTCATCATTCAATTAGGCACCTGTCAACCCTCACAAAGGAGAAAACTTCTAACCTGGTACTCCTGGGAGAAGATGCTCAGCAGAGTGGACTGCGATTGACTGGAACAAATAAAAGAAGGACAAAGTTAATTACTGGAGTGCACTGCAAAGAAACAAAAGAGAAGGGAGCTTCAAAGGTAGGCCTGCTGCCCTGTAATCTAACAGAACATGAAAACAAGTGTGGAAAAGTTGTTCCAGATGAACACCTCAGACAAAGGCTTCCTGCTGCTAGGTCAAGGAGAGAGCGTACAAGGGAGGGGAGGAAAATATAGCAAGAGTTTCAAAGCAAACGAGCATATTGTTTGGGTGATTCCTTTTTCAGTTTCAGAACCCACAAAGTCCTATCAGGAGCAGGTAGCCGAGTTAAAAGGGAACAGGCAAAAAGGAAAACAAAGCAAAATTTCCATTAATAATTGATGGAGTTAAATTCCATCAGCAGTTTGGGAACATGCCGCCTGTTCATTGGCAACATATTGAAATTCATTTTGTTAGCAGCAAGGGAACCTCTTCAGTAGCTGTCTCATATTCAGGTTAAAAACTTCCCCCTCTGTCAGAAGTAGCATATGGGACCTCTGGAACATTCCCACTGAAACTGATGTGCTTTGAAAATAGAAACTTTCACAGCAGGAAGCCGAGATTCCCCGGAGTCGGTCATTTCCAAAAGCTGCCATAAGCTTCATTCATCTAAAGCTCCACTCAATGTCAAACACCTGGCAATGAAGCAACCTGGAAAGCATTCTTCCCAAGTGGGAATTTTTCTCTCTGAATTGTTAACATTTAGAAATGGGACAAGATTTTTTTTCCCCCTCTGAAAGGCAATCAATACCACACTGCTACTGTTTTCAATTGTCCTCTGTGGATATATCTACCTCATCACATCCTGAATACAATTAATTACTCCTGATATATTTTCCTACTACATGCAACTTGAACAAATTATAGTCTCAATAAATCGAGTTTTATGGTACAGCAAAGCATTATGAATAATTAACATATTTCCTTTCATGAACTTACCTACTAAGGAGAGCATAGGTACTTCAAAGATTCAGCAATTTCTAAAACCTTTGCTCCTCCGCCAGATTTCTTGTATGTGAATTTAACACCTGTATCACATATGTACCTTAAATGTAATTATTCTCTCCACACTTAAGTGGCCCTTCTCCCTGCAATTTTCACACTTCAGAAACACTAATTTAAGATAAGGAAGTCTTACTCCCATTTTTAAAAGGGAAAACTGAGGCACAGAATGACTAAATGGTTTGTCCAGGTTTAAACAGACGAGATGTCTATGCAGCACAATATAAAATGTTACCTCTAAACCAACCAGTGGAAGCATTAGCAACAAAGCAAGTAGATTAAGGCAGTGCCTTATAAAGAGCTTACTAGTTCGTCTTACCCGTGTCTGTGCTTCCAGCATCTTTGCCATAACACTGTATTTTGGGCTTGTCTGCCCAGTGCAACATCTGTGTGACAGCAGTAAGCTGAGCCCTGATCTCCTTTATTTTACACATGAGAATGTTCACCCTGAATACTCACTGACTGGATGTTAAAACTGTAGAAAAATGATAGCAACATAAACTGACTAATATATAGGTTTGTGAAATGAATAGATTACAGAGAAATGAATTATGATACAGTCAAGAATTTAAATATTCTTAAATATACATCATTTGACACAGAGGCCAGGAGACATGTAACACAATGCCTCCCCAAAAGGTGCACCATCCAATTATGGCAACCTTCAACATGCACGTGGAGTCACTAGAAGGTGAACAAAGGAAAGAAATTAAGATTATATACTTATACAGGCTATATACATATGCAAAGCTAAGGTACTGCAAGTTGATTTATTTAAAAAAAACCCCGCAGGCTATAAATAAGTTGGATACATATGGCCCCCTAATGGCTCTCCACGTAGCTATTACTATCTGGCAGATTTACATGGTCATAATGGTAGAACTGAATTTAAAGAAAAGATGTGTAAAAAAACCAAAATAAAACAGGACAGCATTTAACTGGATTTCTGGTTTGAGTTCTCTCCCACTGACATACCAATTTTTGTATTTTTAGGCTATTCCCAGTATGTTTACTGCACTTACTGTACCATTATCCTTTTACACCCACTGACATATCAAAAAGAATTAAGACCATTATCCCTTTCTTCACACTCCTGACTCTTGTCCGTTTTACTTGTTCCCTTGGTGTCCTTGGATTTTGCCCTTCCACTACAGTTTAGTCCGACACTCCACCCCTATGCTTCCAACTGTTCAGATCATTTCAGACTTACCACAAACACTAAAAAGTCAGTCCAATAACTGAACAAGTTGGATATATACCGGATTGCAGTACAAAAATATTATGACTGTGACAAAGAGAATTATTTTGATAGTACCATTCAAAGTATTTCAAGCCTTACTACCAGAAGATCTTTCTCCTTCCCCAAGAGAAGTGGATTTATATCTTCACATGGCTGCTTCCATGTTTCTTTGGGTTAACGTAGTTCCCGTCTGAAACACTAAAACCACTTCTCTGCCACTCAGCGTTTCCTTGCCACAATTCCATTGCCACAACTCCCCGGCAAAACACAACAGCTCCTCAAAACACAGCTGGAGCCTCTATTGCAAGAAGCCATTGACAGAAAACTGAAACATCATGGTTTCAGAAAGTGCTGAAAAAGACAGTACTGTGTACTTGGAGAGGGGACAGAAGTCATGAACATGTATTTGCACTGCATGACAGCACGATCTCAACTGCCGATACTGATAGCAGGGATACTGCCATGTAAGTTATCATTACTGCTGCAGAAGCAGCCAAATTCCGAGGGCTCCATCCATCCTCAGATGCTTCTATACAGGATTTCAAAGCAGCAAAGGAGCAGACAAATTAATATAGCTGAGATACCAAGGAAAACAAACACAACACTGAAAATATCTTTTATTCAAAATAACATTTCAGTGCTGCATTATTGCCTCTTATAGAATAAACTTTATAGCAAGCCCC
Organism: Gorsachius magnificus; assembly: GCA_034008185.1. Lineage (NCBI taxonomy): Eukaryota > Metazoa > Chordata > Aves > Pelecaniformes > Ardeidae > Gorsachius > Gorsachius magnificus. Next base: position 36,564,626 of record CM067086.1, read on the forward strand.
ATGGTTTACTGGAAGGCTAGGGATATAGACATCTTTGTGTTGAGCAAGCTCTTTTGTCAAGAACCAACTGTAGAGCCAATGTACAGATTTGTTGATTTTCTGAAACAAAGAAACAAAACCCCCTCAAACTCATAATTCTGTGTACTACCTGGTTTAAATAATTAATAAATTAACTGTTACCCATCTTGTAGGACTAAATCTATTTTCCAGGAAAATAAGCAAACTTTCCTCTTAAGTTCTGTAGCAGCCACTTTCATGGAAACATTTTCTTCTGCAATTCCAGATGGTAATGAATCTAACTCCCAGAGCCCTGTTCAAAGCAACCAGCCTCGCTCTTCAAATAACCTCTTTTTCTTGTACATCAGCATCCATGATGAACCAATTTACCTTTTGTTACTCTGTGTTGATGTCAGTGGCATACTTCCATCTGAATACTTGATGCACTTTGTGCTCTTGTCAATACATAACTGGATTTAGACAGAAAACTGTGAAATCTAAAATCTGCTATAAAATAACCATTTTTTTTAAAGAAAGTAACTTTTACTTTAAAAAATGAAATGTCATTTCTAGGTTCCAAATGATATAAAATTTTCTTATCATAAAAATTTTAAAATATTACAAATATTAAAGTCCATCCACATTTAGAATGGGATGCCCAAGTCAGACCAGAACAAGAGATAAATTCTCTCTAAGATCAGTCAAGTTAAAAAGACAACTGCAAGTCTGGTGCTGGAAGAAGAAATGCCTTTTGGTCATTTAAAATGTAAGAATAAAATCTAGACCATTCCCTTCTAATGAACCCCAGAATTTGGTGGAGGAGGAATGCTAATATCCCTGGAGTGTATTTCAGAAGTGTTTTGTTTTGCAATGAGTATTTATATATATATACTATCTATATATAAAGATAATATGCTGATGCAGATCAGTGCTTCATAACCAGAGTTGATATAAAACTCTGGCCACGAAGGAGCTAGTAAGGATGAAAAGAATTTAATAGGATCAGATCATCTTCTCAACAAAGCAGGCTTGCAGATATAGCCAAGATTTGGGCTGCTGTCCAACTTAATATTTGCTATTTACTGCAGCTTCACCAGGAGAAAATCCGAACATGACAGCTTCTGCAAATATTATATTATCAGCCCTTGCAAATAATTAATTATTTAGAGATAAGATAAAACTTAGACTTTTCTACTTTATTTTCTGAGATTACCGAAAACATAAGATTTTACGTACAAAACCAAATTTCCACTTCTTTCATCTACTAATTTTAAAATTAGTTTCCTTTCCCTCATCTTTAACTCCTCACTTTTTGCCTAAAATAGAAAGACTAAGAATTCAGCTTTACATTTAATGTATTTTACCAAGGAACAAAGGAAGAGTATCTAGAGAGATCTGTTAAAAAAAAATAATCAAGAGTAAACATTAACTGCACTATTTAATCCAGTAACTATTCACACAAGTGGATACAAGCAGGGGGAAAGCAAAGTCCATCATGAGACAAATGTATATTATATATATATAGAATAGCCTTGATTATTTTTTTTTTAAACACATGAAATCTACAAAGAACATTGCTTCACTGCTTCCCTTTCACAAAATGGAACATTCCACTTCATTCAGACGATAAATATATTGGTTAAAAAAATTGAGTGTGGGGGCAGGAGCTGTGTTTCCAAAATTCAGAAGCTGTTAGGTGTGAAATCCCAAAGCAGCAGTGTCAAACCTTTTCTCGGAAGCGCATACAACGCTGCATTTAGCTGTTGTAGGAATTCAGGTAGGGGGAGAAATTGTTTCTTTCCTTCCACAGTCTCCAGTGTGAGTACGTAGTGCTAGTCATATACCTTCATGAGATGTTCTGAAGCAGACAGCAAGAGTCTCCTATTTCTAATAAGTGGAAAAGAACTTCCCCTTTCTATGTGTAAGTTTTTAACTATTATTACTAATGCAATATTGAGCTTTGAAATAAAAGTAATACATACAACCCAGGACTAGAATTGTGTGGTGCTCACATGCTGGATTAAGAACTATGTGAGAAAAGAAATATACATATTTGACGAATTTAACTGATGGGGGTGGAAGGGGAATTCTCCTCACAGCTATCCTGAAATTCCAGAATGTGTGCCTAAAATACGTTTTTCCTGTTACATTATCAAAGACATGACAGAAACGCAAACAGCCTTTTAATTCTCATCGTCTGTACTGCAAACACTTTGGAACAGGGACTCCTAAAGAAAGCAGTGTTTCCATGCTGCTCAACACATGATAACCAGTCCGCTCTTCTTTCTAAAAACTCTGTCAATAACTGATTTCAAATAGATCCAACAGGATTGGCTCAAATGCCTAACACATGCACGGACACGTAAAGCCTCCGTGGCTTCCCAGAAGGGCAGGCTGTAGGCTAACAAGCCCCACAGTTACACCTGTAAAGCAACTAAAGCCAGACTGACAGTGAACTTCCCACCTGAGAGGAGGTGACAACTCATGGACTCTCAGAATTTCTTCTACCTGTCAGGACTGTCAGGATGGGAAAAAGGCTTCTTAGCAGTCTGAATGGTTCCATGTGAGGATCCAGGAAGTCTCAGGAATAAAAAAGGCCTACCAAAGCTTGAGAAGCGCTCGGCTTATACGCATCCAAGCACTAAAGAACATTGAATGAGGGAGGGAGGCTCACTGACCCCTAGAATAGTTCTGGCTTTAACCTCTCTCCACTGCAGCTTTTAATAATAAAATCTTTCCTAAACTTTTAATATGCTTGTGGTCACTTCTCTGAATGAAAATTCCTGAAAAGCAGCTTAGTGTCTCTGTACACATTTATACTATATCATTCACAAATCTAACATTGATTTGTAGTCAATGAATTACCAATTTAAGCTAAATCAATATACATGTGTATATATATGTGTGTGTGTGTGTGTGAATATATGTGTTTAAATCAATATATGGGTTTGAATTGGAGGAACTACATAAAAGTACCTAAGTCTTTAGTTACAACCTGGTAAGTTCTATAAAGTGGCTATCTTCCAATGTTACAGCTTTCCAGCTACACCAGTTCAAGTCTGGGATACAAAACCAGTTTTATGACCTCTACATAGGAAGCCTTCTGTACAATGAAACATTATCAGCAGCTACTACTTTGGGAACTACAAAGCCAACACAGTGCTGTTGGGGAAATACTCCCATTACAAATATATTAAATACTATAAAAATTCAATAAATATATATATATGATAAGAAGTATTTGCTGATATGCTCCTTTCAGATTTAGTACCATCACATTTAAAATCAAGAGAAAACTCAAGCTCATCTGGAGAACTACAGCACTAATAAATTTTGAAATTCTCTGATATCCAGTTCAATAAACTGCACAACAGCTCAACTCGAAAGGTTTAAACACAAATCACTTACTAAAAATTGTCTTTGCATCAAAGTCAATTTCATACCTTCGGTAGGATCAAAAATAAAAACCAAAAGTAACGAGTCTGAGGAAAAAGACATCCTGCATTGCAGGCTTATGCTATCCAATGATAATAAAAAGGTTAAATGCAGGCATGTGCATACAACTTTGCTGCCTATAGCCTGGGTTATGAGAATAACTGTATGACAAAGCTCCGAGAAGGCTACTTGAGAAGAGTCATCACTTCTATGACCTTGACACTGGTTGGTCCCACAACTTCTATACAATTTAGTGATGTGCGAGAACAGATGATGGTGCAATACATAGAAATGGCAGCATTTAAAATTCATAGTAGCATAAGGCCATTACTTTTCCCACTGGGCCACTTGAACTTTAATAATGTCTGACCTAGTTGGCCAATAAGTTCTAGCAGCAGACAGAGGAAAATTGCCAGTATTAGATACTGTTTGAATGATTTTTCATTTAGAAAGACTTAGAAGTTCCTTTAAGAACAGGGCACCAATTCTTCCTGTAGACACCTCATTTCTTGGTGTCTGTTTTAACAGCCAATATATTTTAAAACAACTGCAGACGATGAACTATCTGTATCAGACATGAAAAAAATAAAATGCAGAGGTAAATACAAATTATCAATACAATGATCACAAAATAATGCTAGCTTTTCGCAGAGATAAATTCCACCTTCTTTCACCCACACCACAAAAATCTAACTTTCAATAGTAGTAATAAAAGTGTAACTCAAAATATGCCATATTCAAATGATTACAAAGTATTTCTGATCAAGTCCCCAAAATGAAAAGAGAAGTCAGAATAAAGATGCAATTTTTCCATTCACATATATAAGCTTATGATGAGAAGAATAACATTATGCTTTAACAGTGGATAAACATTGGCAGATATTATGGTTAGAAATGGATCTCTGAAAACACAGGAACAGAAGAGTGGTCTTTCCAAATGAAAAGAAACTACTTTTAGGTCTTATTATCTTAGTAAGCAGGTAGAGAAAATAGATAGTAATTTGCCCAAGATATTGTTCTGATATTTTTATTTCCAGAGATAAACAGCACAGTGCTTGTTGCATGAATGTTTGAAACCTACTTAAATGCCAAATCCACACAAAGACCTTTGTAAATACTCTTTCACTAATGTTTCAAGTAAAGTCTCTTCCACAAAAGCATAAAACTATTTTGTAAGGTTCAATTTTCAAGCTGAAAAGTATTTTCAGATGTAATACAGAACCAAGATATATTCACAACACAGGTTCAAAAAATACAACATCAGTGCTAAAACATGAAATTAAAGCTCTCAAATATTCTGATATCAGGCTTCAATGACTATCAAATCATTCTACCTTATACATGCCAGTACTTCTCTGGTACCCTCTGATCATCTAGTCAGGGAGTCTATTGTTAAAAAGAAACTGACAGGAGTCAAATAGGGTTTGCCTCCCACATACACCTTGATAATCATAGTACTTGTCCTCCACATCTCCGTCTCCTGGTATCTCCAAAATAGTCCTTTTAACTCTACCAATAAAATTTCTCAGAAAATTAAATCAAAAAAGCAAAGCTTGAGACTAACATAAGCAGATGATTTGCTATGTCCTTGTCCTCAACTACTCCAAGTTACTCAGCAAGAAGAAAAGTTTCTTAATATCCAGGAAAGAATCAGTAAACACATCCCAAAGCAGAGGCATAAGGCAGCATACCAGAGACTGAAGAGAAAAAAGCCAAACCTCTGCAAATTCCTTGTTTGCACTTAACTGTACATCATCCACACTTTATTTCAATTTACTTCAGTTAAGAAAACATATTTGCAAGTCTGAACTCTTTCTCTTAGTACCACCATCTAAATGCTGAACCATTAGACAAAAATACGCAAAAGTTGTAGTTATCTGAGGATGGTTGTGCAAAGAAAGATGCTCCTAGGCTGCAACAGCAATGGACCTCAACAAGCAATTAAGGCAAAGCAGCTGCAATTTAAGACAGGCCTTTTATCCCTCACCTTTCCTATCTGCCTTCTTGAAGGTCCCTACTGAAAAAACATTCACTTAGTAGGCTATTACTGGAAAAAAATATTTGATATATACTAATTTTGTGTTCATCTTACTCATTTTGTTTGGATAACTCTGTCGTGCTACTCCCCCTTCCCCCCCGGAAAAGAATCAGATTATAGAATACTTTGTCAAGAAAAGTTTTTCAGACTCCGATCTTAAATTTCCTGGAGAAATGGGAAAAATCATTCTATTTGACACTTTTTTCTTCAAACCTATATTGTTTTGTATAAACTAGATGTTTAAATTTAATTTGAGAGAACTATTTTTATGAGTGAATGGCAATTTGAAGCTAATTAGACTGTTCATTTTACAGTTAAAAAATTAGCCTGTATGTAAAAAGCATATCTGTGCCAATTTCAAACTAAATAAATCCCCAAACACCCTTAAACAATTTGCTCCTAAAAATATATAATCAAATTTAGAAAACTATAAATTATATTTAAATTTATTATTTACAAGCAATTAATTTACGAAGACAGCCAGGTGGCTTTCATTATATAAATTACTGTTAATGACACTTGCCTCATGCTGCTACTGTATTTAGCATTTGCATGCATCACATGTCAAGCACACACACTGTTGCATAGCTATCTCCAGGGTAAAAAGTGAACACCTTAAATCAAAAAAGCTTTCAGTAATCCAATCAAAATTGTTAATTCCTTAAACAAATCAGGATCTTAGTAATGCTTCCCATATAGGATATAATTTAAAGAATTTTAGCTCTATCAAATATGAATGACACAGAAGAGTAAATTCCAGTTTCGGGAGCAATACAGATTTCAGGCAAGAAATGAATCCATTTATAGCTAGTCCCCTTGAGAGTTTTAGTCTTAAGCTCTAAACAGTGTTTACCATTTAAAAGTTCAGAATTTTAAAGCTACTTGTAATTAGAAAACAAAACAAAAGAAAAATCACAGAATAATTCTTGTCTATCTACCTAGCTGGCAGTACAGTACTTTGCCTTGTATCTATAAGTTATTGTACCATATATGTAGATATTTACAAAGTCTACTTTCATCCTCGGGGGGTATAGCTTACTGTGCCATTAATTCCACTACTTACTTCCCATTGGAAAGATGGCAGAAACGCACTAAGAAGGAAACCCAGCTGTTCCTTTTTACTAGCGGTCTTCCAGCATTCTTTTAAAAAGCTGTCTACCTACAACTGGCAGGCAATATGAAGGGAACATCTGACAAGTGGTGATCACAATATTACACTACTCTATCCTAAAACTTCTCTATCCTTTTGCACTCTTACCAACAGGATTTTCCTTTCCAGAGGATTTATTCTTTGGTGTTCTTTGCACTGCTCTGAAAATCTGTGCAATGACTGTATGCTTTGCTTCCTGCAGTGCTGCAGGAAAGGTTGGGTTTCCAGAAGAACTCTTATTCCATGCACTAACTGAACAGAATCATCTCCAATGTACACAGTCAATAGGTTTGCCATACAGCATTACCTTCTTTAAGCAACAAAATTTGACCAGTCTTGGCAGAATGGGCCCGGAGGTTTTGGTAAATAAATGTGGAAGTCAAGGAAGAAGGAAAACTAGTTCAACATCAAACATTTGTTCTATGTTAAAATAAACTGAAGACGACCTCAATATACATCAAGTCATATGGCAAGACTCACTGACACTTCTTACATTTCTGGGAGTTGTCAAAAATATAATAAAAATATACACTGCCATCTTTACATTAAGCACATAAGGACTAGACTTTGCAAAAAAAAAAAACCAATCCATGAGAAGGGGGGTAACTAAACTTTACTGGAATTCAGTGAAATTTGACTGTTAACATCCTTCAGGAAGCTTTCAAAAAGGTCTCACACAAAACATCCCAACCCTATCCTCTCCCATTTTAAAGTCTTTATATATTATAGTAAAGCAGAAAAGGCCAGCGAGCCAGGTTATTTTTAATTTGTACTTCACATTTAAATATCAGGTCTTTGTATGTTACTTAACTTGTAAGAGCGGCAAATTAGCAGAACTAGGACATCAGAAAACAGTGCAGAAACAAATATTCTGGACCGGACCGTTTACATTTCTTCATATTAGTCAGTAACTAACAACCTAACAACTTCTCTGATATATTCTTATAAAAGAGTGTGTATTCTTACTAAAGTCAAAGACTCACTCCCTTCACTTTTAACTAAAGGGCATCTGAACGTGTTTCCCAATCAAAAACAGGGATGTCAAGACCTACTTCATAGAAACTAAAAGATTTATAGGGAAGAAAGGGACTAAACCATAAATTAATACCAATTTGGAGTAGATATCCTTTGCTTTCAAACATCTTTTAAGAGTAAGTAAAAGTTTCTTCTATCAACTTTCATTTAGAAATAATTTCTCCTTTCCACAACAGTATGTATAGCTTTTAAGGCCAAAAATGGAAAAAATGTCATGAATGTTATTTTTAGCACAGCAGAAATGCAAATACTTTTTTCTCTCAGTACCCCAAAGTATTTTGTTAATACACCACTTTCCACTAAACCAACCGCAAACAAATCTTTAACTTAAAGTTATGGCTCTTCATATGTAATGTTACCTGGATTTAAAAAAAAAAAAAAAAGGCAGAAGGCCACCTAATCACCATATCAATGACACATGCCACAACAGAGGAGCACTAGTTTATTTGATTGATCATGGTAGATAAACTCCAAATAACAGAGAAATTAACAAATGCTTGACATTTGCTCAACATCCATTATTCTGACACTGCTTTCAGGATTTCAAAGCCTGGGAGTATGCTTAATCAACATTCATATTCCCTAGTGAGCTACAGGCACCATATTGCGCCCCGCCTTAGTACTGATGAAAACTGCATATTGGCCATTTCCAAAATGTTCTGGGACTCCACATAGGGCCCCTTCTCTCCCTTGTTCCTGTTCTGCAGTTTTCTTTTAAACACTTCCAAGACAAAAGCATCTGCCAGTTTTTCTCTCTGGGGATGTATGCAAAATGAACTTAACAGTTTTAAGGCAGGAGAAACCCTCACATCTAAATTCATTCATAGGACAGAAAAGGGCCTAAGAGGCCTCTCTAGGGACAAAACCCTGCTGAAATTTTCCCCGACAACAGTGGGAGCTTTATAAAATCTAAGTCCAGACAATTTCCAATTCAAATGCCCAGCATAGCATGACCTTTGTCAGATCTATGAGCCCTAGATGCACCCACTATTTTTTTATTCTAACCAGCACAGACATTAGACAGGGCACTACTGCTAAGCAGGAGGTTGAATATTTGCATGCTCTTCTATTGTGAAAATGTAACAGTGACAGCACTGTGTCGAATTCTTTTCCCCCTAGAACTTTAACTCCATAGGAGAGGCATAGCTGACAGATGACTCTCCCAACATCTGTGTTATGTACACTGCACAGCTGAGGAACCTTGGATCACTGTCACGGCTTCTCGGAGATGACCTACACCTTTCTTATATCTACCCGTGATCAAAAAAGTAAAATAAAAATTTGAAAACGCTGTTTTTTAAATGAAAAGTAAATATGGCAAGAAAGATTAACATAATTTAGTCATTAAGCTGTTCACATAGCAGCTCACCATATGTTGTATAAATGTCCTATACAAAATAATTTATCAGACCTGACACATTGCATATCATATTGTATTATTTAATATGCTTACTAAAATTTCATGGATCAAGCGCCACTTCTGAAAGCATACAGAAAGCCCTAGAAAATATTTCCTCATCTTCCATGATTTATTTTGATTACCTTTTACAGCTACATGATAAAGTGGAACTTGCAAAATTACGAGGTTAAGGTTTACACAGCTATTGCTTCATACAGTAAAATATAACAAATGGCTCCACGTCTATATACCATTTCACTTGCTTCAATATTCAGAAGCACATTAAACTAAGCACATTGCTTTCGACTGAATATTTTAATAATTTTAACTGGTTATTTCAGTAAACACCCTGATCCACTAATGCAAAGTTCCATTAAGATATCTCTCTCTCTCTCCTTGGTAAGGAGACTAAAGAGCTAAGAATTACAAAATAAACTAAAGCAAACAATTAACATGTGATACATGTTGACCACCCCAAACCTGCCTACATAGAAATATATTAATTTCTACACAGTAGCTGAAAGATTTGAATAATATTTTTAAATTATTGAGATTTAAAGTGTTAGAATGGCAAGCATCTACACCCAGACAAATGGACAAATTCTTTATCCAGAAACCTCAAAGCCACAAAAATAATAGTGTGTAAGAATGATTGACCATCACTGGCGAGGTTTGTGTCTAAATAGTAAATTAAAACAAAAGGTGTCAGCTGGAAGCTTGCGGATAATAGTTGTTGGGTAACCGATAGGATCTGTTTGGAAAAAAAAACATCTGCACTTAGAGGACATACCAAACAGATAGATATGACTAGAAAAATACTTAGACTGAAACGACACGTTTATTCCGTAAAGGATCATTTTCCTTTTTCTCTCTCTGACCACTGATGTCAAAGGGACACAATACAAATGAGATACAAACTGTAGTCCAACTTCTCTTTTTGGTCAATAATAATTCTTCTGTTTCTAATAATAGGACAAAGGAAAACATATTCCTGTGTCAGGTAACTCATTGCAATGAGGTCATTAAACAATGTATTTGGAACGGAACTTTCTTGGTCTACTGGAATACCTGCCAACTGGTCAAAGCGAATCTTCCTTTTTAAGCTCAGTAAGAACCAGAAATCTAGCTTATAAGTTATTTTTATCTTTCTGTATTTTGTGTATCCAAGATGACGCGTTTGTCTAGGAAGGCATATTGCTCAGCTGTGTTGAAAACTGAACAACAGCTGCACTGACAACATGAATTTTATATTAATGCTGGAAACTGCTAATGTTCAATAGCCTTTTCATCTGTAGGAACCTACACTTTGCTATTAGTCATTGTACTTTGTGGTAGTTGTAGCTTCATAACACACACCCGCATTCCACAGAAGTGCAATAAAGAACTGGATGTTACCAGTATCAACAGCAGACTCATAAGGAGTTCTACCATCTCCTAGCCAACCACAAATGGAAACAGATATACATGGTGTCCTTATTGCTGTCTGGGTCCTCAATTAACAACGAAGAACTCCAAAAGACCCTTTATATTAATTCAGTCACAGAAGTGAGTATTACCTCTATTTTGGTCATATTTTTTATGCTGCCTTTGAAACAATTTCAGACAGGCTGCATTACACAAGAGACTACCTTTGCTACCACATGGGTCTTACTCAAAGAAATATTTGACAACATTCCACTTTCTGTGGAAGAAGAATGTGTGCTATCTTAGGACATTTTTATTCAGTGTGGAAGCTTCTGAAGGTATCTGGGAATCAATGCTATCAAATGTTTCCAAGACCTTGCAGGTCTACATACAGATATGCAAATAGAGGACATTTACCCAAACAATAAATTCTTTTTCAGCCTTTTTGCCAATCTGGATGGACAGCAACACTCACTTAAGTATCCTATTCCAATGAGAAGGATAAAGCAGGGGACTGAAGTTCAAGAATTCTCCAGCATAAAGCAATGAGAATGTCACTATCAATCAGGCTACTGGATATCCTGGAATGTGTGCTGGAAGGGACAGTATATCCCATTCATATCACTGCCACGTTCAAAACGTTCTGTGGACTCTAGAATTTAAAAAAACATGTACGAAAAGAAACAGTAAGACAGATAAAAATGCTTTAGTTGCTGACAAAACAGAAGTTTTCAGCCTAAGGGGCTCACAAACCAAAAAATGTTTCCCACAACAGGCATAGATTACTGTTTGGCAAATTTAAGCCTGCTGAGAAGTTGTTAATTTACTTTGAATTCTTCATTTGAAATCCATGGACAACAAGGACTTAATGAAATACAAGCTGAAAACTAATCATAGAGCATGAAATCTTAGCATGCCAATGGGAGTTTGAAATCTACTTGTATGGTACCAGTTAGTCAAACAAACAAATGAACAAGGCTTTTAACCATCACCAGATCTGAAGAAAACATAGCAGCTTTTTCCACTCCTCTTCCAATGCTGTTGGTTTGGGTTTTTTTTGGTAACAATAGTCTTATCAGGCTTGTCTTAGAAGACAATTTTAGTGATCAGTTACTGTATTCCATATTCTTACAGAAATTAATCCTTACCATTATTTCACTCAGTCTGAAGTATAATATAAGCTTCTGAGACTTTCACATTGCAAACAGATATGATATTTTCATCAGGAACTTAAAGGAATAAACAATTAAAAAATGACTTTTATAGAAGCATATATGTTATTTTATTAAGTGATATGATAAGCTTAGGGGCATATATCAGGACCAAAATGGTTGTAGTCATTAATTTAAGTAATAAATCATTGGTCCTGCCAACAATGACAGAAAACAGATGCTAACAAGAAAATGTATTATTTAATATTGTCATGTATTATAAAAATGTAAGTGTTTAGGACACGTCTTAAATTTTTATAATAATATGCATTTAATACATTACTGTTTTGACACATACAAGAATCAAATTTATAGGTCTCATTCGGCACTTGCTTTCTCTTCTGTGAACACAGAATGGATTCCTGAGGGAAAAAAAGCTCAAGAAGTGAATGTTTCAAATAGATGTTTGTAACAAAATCGAGTTGTTTGTCTTGCTGTCTTGAAGTAAATATCATAAGCACTGAATCTCGTTAGAAAATGAAACCCAACATATTTGCCGTTATGTAAACAGAAGCTTTCCCTGAAAGTTCCCAGGAAATTCAAACTATTAAGTTTATCTATATATATGGACATCAAAAGATCTTATCATTTGCTACAAAGTTAAAAAAATAATTCCATGCAGTCCTTACAAGCAGAATGTCAGTACTGAGTAACTCTCAATGACCATGCTAAGTTATAAAAATAGCAGAAGTTTTATTTTCCATTATGTCTCATTATTTGTTTCCTACATCAGTTTAAGCAACGCCATGGAACAGTACAATAATTTTCACCAACTGCATCTCTCACAAAAATGCCAAATACAACCCCAAATCTATGTTAGTTATTAAAAACATGATCTATTCCATTCCTTCCATTCATAGTGACCCTCTTCTCAGGACTCTGAAAGCCAAACAGAACGATGATCTGATTCAAGTACTGACATCTGAAAGCATAGCAAATGCAATGATGCCTTTTGGCAAGCCCAGCCACACTAAACAGAACCACTGTGCGTACACCTTTTCCAGCACCACATCTCTGCTGCTGTCCAGCCTCCTGCATAAGATCCCTCTGCAGGAGGGTCAATTGTTTCTAAGAAGATCGCTGCTTTTTCCAAACATTTTTGCTTTGCTTTAAGGAGACTGTGCGGATAACAACACTCCTGTTTGCATTCCGTTTCACTTTCATTTTCAATCAACTCCTCCAGGTATCAGCACAGTTCCCTTCTTGGAAGTGCTTCACTCAATGCTTTAAAACACTTGAGGAAGCAGTGATCAGAGTATGGAAACTAAATTTTCTTCATTAAATCTACTGAAGCAGATATTAAAAATGCATTTAATATACTGGGGATGGCTGGTGGGCATCACTGACTGTGACAGGCCAGTTACTGATGAGCTGCTGTCAGACGGCCTTCTCAGCAGGGATCTGTGTCTAAGGCTGCTGAAGGACAGCAATATCTTCCCTTGTGTGTAAGCTCTATTCATCTCCCAAGTATTTACTAAATCACAGACCTCTGCACACAAACCCAGCGTTTCAGCGCATGCTAACAAATGATGGATGGCCTAGTCAATTCGTTATGTCCTGAAAGCGTGATTTCCTGCCATTCCAATCATCAAACCTCTAGAGCCTTCAGAGCTGATCAGTCCTGGAGAATATATTTTGCAGGCTCTATTAAAGGAGTAGAGGTTCTTTCCATTAGTCTCAAACTTTTTTTTTCCTGGCTGATTTAAAGAGAACTCCCTCCTTCCCCCCTCCTTCCAGCAGCACCACCGCTACAACTCTTATCTGTGTAAAGTATTCAGGGCATGTACTGTTAACGTGTTGGTAAAATAGCACTCCTGGAACACCAGCCAGTTAAAAAGACAGATTTTGTTTGTGACTACTATAAAATATGACAATCTTTTATTTAAATTCATCTATATGTCTTTATTATGTAACCTAGACAACCCCCAAAACATTTTGTAACTTAGCTTCTTTGATCAAATACCTTTTACAGCAAGGGAGTGCTCAGAAGGACCTGTTTTCTTTGTATTTGCCTAGTGAAACATATCAGAGCTCTCTTAATTGTGTTCCTCCTAAAAGCATAAGCCACTTAGGAATAAACTTCCGACGTTCCAAAGACAGGTTAGCTGTGAAAGAAATAAAGCTTCTAGATTTCGCCCTTTTCATAGCAAGGCAATATACTTGACAGTCTTTATTCTACATGCTAGAGGAGAAATTTTATTTAGCTTACCTATTCAATGATCTATAGGAGCAGAATATACATACCTCACACTTCTTATTCTGAAACACTGAGCTTCGAACGAATTAGTCTGCAGCTGCTGAAGTTAGCTGCCTACAGCGCAGCACAGATTTTGAAGGTGGTGTAACAGATACAAGTAAAATTTAGGTAAACAAGCATTTAGTTACTCTGAAATGCAAAGACCTTGGATTTCTTTCCTTGCTAGGTGTGATCCAGCCATAGCCAGCACAAACCAATCCACATTGCCCTACCGTTCACCTCAACCTTGACCTGGAGATTAAACTCACTTTTATTGCACACAAAGGTCATCTGTGTTAGGTCAAAATTCAAAGTCCCTTGTCAGCTAAGGTTGATATATTCCAACCTTTCCTACTCTAATGCATCAAATTTTTCATGGTGAGGTCATATTCAGCAGACAGTGTATTCAGCAATTTATCGTGCCATTGTAATATAGCCCAGAATATGATTGTCCAAAAAACAACACATGAATAAAATATTTTCCCCTCTGATGTAGCAAATCCCCTCTGATCATAAAACTCTAGCCTAGACTTGTTTGCAGGCTTCAGAAGGATACACTATAGAACTGTTTCTGAAATACAATCAAGAATTACCATTTTTATCATCATTGCCCTGAAGTACAAGCAACATGACTATAACGGTATCCTAAAATCCACAAGTCAATTAAAATGCACATATGGTCAGTGTTAAAATTTCCACTTCATCCTTCCTTAACAACAACCATAATCTGGCCCTTAAATCTACAGACATCTGTTGGTCTGCCTGATGACACCAAGCTCACTTGAGAATGAAATACTTAGAAAAAACAGTGCACAAGACTTATAACTCCTATCCTACTGGTGATTACACAACCATGGAATTTGTGAAGTGGCAAAAAGTACAATCAAATGAAACTTCATGAAGCAATACAGTGACGTACATTGTGACCAAGACAACTCCCCCAGCTTTGACATAAAACCCGATTTTTTTCTTTCTTCTGCTCCGTCTTTCCCATTCTCCTTTTTCTTTCCCTTTTCCCTTTTTCCTTCTATTTCTTCTTCCTATTTTTACTTTCCTTTTTTCTTTTCCTTTTCTCTTTTTCTCCCTTTTTAATTTATTTTCTCTCCCTTTTTTCTCTTTTTTTTTTTTTAATTTTTTTCTTTTTCTCTTTTCTCCCTGTATTTTTCTTTTTCTTTTTCTCCTTCTTTCTCTTCTTCTGTATTAAACAAGAGCACCTAATACACAGCTACAACAGACTAAAAATGCATTTTTAAATTACAGGGAACTAATTTCCACGTCTGCTTTAAGAGGCCCCCTCCAATCACTGTATTTCACCATCAAATCTTCAAAGGATATAGGATTGGCTTCTAAGTGGTTTGTATATATTCCTCAAGGCCAAACAGGCTTTCCCTTTAGTCAGCCAAAATGAATTTCACAAGTATAATAAGTCCTGTTCTGTGTGATTATTTTTCTTATAAAATGAACTGTACTCCCATATGGTAGCACTTCCCATATTGGAAGGGGAAAAGGTTAAGAGAGAAAGAAGAGACTTATCAGTACTCAAGAATTCAGAAAGTACAACCTTAATTTTCGTTGCATATTTCAAGCAAAATTTCAAGACTAACCTTTAAAATAACTGCATTTTGCTAGGATGGAGAACATATGTGGGAAAGCTTGTAAGGAAGAGGATGATTACACTTATAAAAATTGTAACAGAAAACTACAATGGACTTCCCTCAAAATTAACTTTCATGTTGACACATGCTTATGCATGTCATCTACTTTTTAGTTAACAGATAACACACAAACAACTCAAAAAAAATCCTTTCCATCTCTTTCCAAACAAATCTGGAAGGCACTCATGTCCTGAAGACCTAGAATTTACACGTGCCAACATAAGAATTTTCTGTCTAAATCCTGTCTCTTGATATTGGAGAGCCCCAAAACAGAGCAAAACCTATCTTCCATTTTACTCTGAAAGCTTCCACTGCTATCAGTAACTAGCTTTTAAATAAGTATCTTACGTTTAATCTAATGAATAGTGGAGGAGACAAAGTTCTTCTGAGTTACATGCTGATTTAGTTAATTTCTGTCACCCAATACAGGGCATTAGTATCTTTCCTATTTAGGGTCATAGCATAAGCAAGCAGTTTTTTGGCAAGATGTACCAAAGCCAACCAGTTACAAGTTCTTTAAGGCTTGTTCACTGGCATTTACAACAGAGAAAAAACCTGTACCACCTTCTGGTTTAGCCTATCAAAGCTGTAATATGTTACAGTAGATATCCTACCAAGGGTTCATAGAGCAAGAAAACCTTTCCAAAGGGAACAATATCAGTTCAGAGCTCACATAATTACTTTGGGTAGTACATTTTTATTTCATTTTAAGATTTTGAATACGCTACATTTTATTGTAGGTCATTTCTGAAAACGTGTATATTGTTAATTTGCTTTTCAAATAATGAGACCTCTTTCTCATCTCTTATTATCAATCTGTTTACCTGTGAGGTTAAATGCAGCTTTAAGTACATAACAAATTTTAAATTACATTAGGCTTTTACTACATATAATAGACAAAACCAAACAGCAGTGTAAAGCTTTGTTTACTCTGAAGTCTAACATAAAAGAAGAAAAAGGAAATACAAAACTTTAAAAATTCTACTGTTTTCATAGCTGCTCTAGCTATATGTTCCAGACCATTTAAACATAGTAGACTAATGCAAAGTATTTGCTACTTCAAAATAGACAGGGTGGAAATATACCAGTGGCCATTTAGTGTCTCCCTCCCAAGTCACTGCATCTCCTAACGTCCACTTTCTTTTCTCTCATGACCTGGTCTACTAAAATCGATGAGGTGGTTTATATAGGCAGAGCATGAATGTATTTCATCGTTAAGTAGTGAGAATATAGAAAAGCAGAGGGAGCTTAAAATGTGCCTTTATACTTTCTTTTTTTTGTAAAATAAGTAGGTTTCTAGCACTCATCGGCACAAAGGCAACTTTCTAAATGAGATTTGCTAGATCAGTGTTTGTGGAGTAAAGAAAAACAGCCTAGATCCTCTGCTTTCCAAAGTAATTAACCAGCTATTCACAAGAGCTGGGACAGCAGGAGAAGTTACAAGAATTATGTCAGTTTTGCTATGACGAGAGCCTTCCCAGGAAGAAGAGGGTGCAACTGAAGTATCATACACCAGTAGGTTGCCTGCTCATAGATGAGATTTCCCTGCCTAATATACCTGTGTTTGAGTCCCGAGACTAGAGCTCTGCAATCCACGTAGACAGCTACTTGCCCTCGGTTCTTGAGCTTCACTGCCCTCCTTCCTGGGTAACAGCAGCTCCAAAGAGCATTAGAGCAGAGGACAGAGAATTCTCCTTTCACCTTGACTCAATCTCCAGGCTCCATTAGCAGCAGGTACCAGAACACAGACATGGAAAGGGGTGGGGGAGAAGGGGATGAAAGATAGGAGTTCTACCTTCCTGTTTTCCACTGCAACCATCTTGGGCTTTTCCATACTGCTTGATAATCTAAGCAACAGCACAAAGGCAGAATGAAATTATTCATGAAAAAGCAACATATTGCCTTGTAAATAAAAGTGGCTGGAGGCGGTAAATCAGAGGCCTATCTACCTGCAACTCTAAAAACCAAAAAGAGAGGTAATAATGAAACCGGAGAAGAGGAAATAAAAATGTTAACTCAGACTTAAAGGGCTGGTAAAAGAAATAACATTGATGCCATACATTTAAACTTCTTTAGGGCCTTTGTTTCATTATGAACCAACACTGAGAAAGTGATAAAAATGAGCAAATAATAAACAGATTATATTTTTCAATTTACAATGCAAGACATTACCATGCAGACACTTTTTTTTTTTTTAAAATGAAAAATCTTGTTGGGATGCTTTCCAGGCCCAGTGTCATTTAATAAACCTATCAGTAATTTGGAGAAAGAGCAACAAAACTACTGAAAATGTGTGTAAAACCTAAAGTGATATTAAGTAATGAGGAAGACAGCTCATGAATGTGCATCACTTGATAGCTCTGGGAACAAAGACTGTGTGCATTCATACATGATGTTACATATGTTAAAACCAAATATCCATATTTGAGTATCAAGTGCATCAATATGAACCTGTGCATCATGTTTTTCTCTTGCTTACTGGAAAAAAAAAAAAAAAGAAGAGGGAAAATAACCCCAAAGAGTTCTTCTCTCACATTTATGCCAGCTTCCCTTACTTTTCTACTGTAAGAAAAGCTCTTCCTGATCACTGTGAAGGAAGCTTTCACAGAAGGGACACAAACAGAACAGTACTTCTTTGAATAGATGCATGGAAGAAAAGTGCAGATCTGCACCAAGCAGCTGCTATAAATTCTACTACTTTGAAATTCTACTACTTTGAAATCCTAGTAGTTTGAATTCTGTTTGTTTGCACTTATATAGGCTGAAAACAGAATGCTGCTTTTACAGGAATAAAAGTGAAGGTACCGAAAGGGGAGTTGGGCTAGAGGCACTAAGTTTGTTTAACAACCTCAAGTAAGGAAAGGAAACAATACAGACTGCACTAATTGTGCTATGGAAGAATACAGCACTCCTAGATTGAATGAAATACATTTCACAACAGCTCAATGGAAGAACTTGAAAAGCATGGTGTTTGGAATCTCCAAAAGATGCTACTGAGCCAACTTGCACTGTCAGAAGGTTTCTGGAATCCTCAATTCAAGCGCAACATAGTGTAAGAAACTCAAAGACTCAGAACAGAACCAAACCAGGAAAAAGTTTGCAGAAGAAAAATTAAGACAGTGCCATAATGAATTGGGTCAGTAAACCTTACACCCTTATACAGCTTGGTAGAGACCAGAGGAAGAGTCAGTCAAGAAAACTGTAATATTCAATGAGAATTTTATAGGAAGAACAGCAAAATATATACAAGGTATAGATTTGAGAAGTGTCCAGTCATTTGTCAATTGTGTTCTATTGGTAAGAAGCTTCAGGAAAAGTTTCTGAAGAGAAACTATGTATTCTACCACATACAGAAGAACACATTCCTCCCCCAGAAACAACTAATCAGCTTGGGTATGAATCAAACCCTTCGAAACTGGACTTTTCTGGACAAGTTAAGAGAGTCTTTGAATACAGTTAGAAGTTTAAAGGTCTAACCTACATCTTGTCACCATAAACAGGTGATTCTTATGCAGAAGATTCTACTTGTAGGCAGCTCTATCTACTATTTAAGAGAGAAGCAAGCACTGACAATAAAAAGATTGTAACTTTCTCGGAGCATTTCCTGCAGTACCTGACATTTCCTACAACTAGCCCTACAACGGAAACCCAAATTAGACATTAAGTCTCATTAGAAGAACAGTATGACAGAAGAACATGAGCCCATGGTTAAAGGGAAAGCAGAAGAATAAAATACTGAAGTTACAAAGAAAAACACAAATTATTAGCAAGTAACTAAATTCAGGTGAGAAACAAAGCAGAAAGGTGGTACGCATTAGAAAAGCACAACACAGAACACACAGAATTATCAGTCCAGTGGTGTATACGTTCATAAGCTCAAAGGAACTATTTATCAGTGATGCAATACTGGCAGAGATTTATTGTGCCTCGTACTCAAAATTACATTTTGATAATCCTCAAGTCATCCAGAAATCCTGCTGTTAAACATGAACACATTAGAAGACAACTGCGAGGCATGTAACAAATACCTTAAGGATAAATAAATAAATAATTTGATAATTACCAGGCATGGAATACAAAGTGAAGCACTAACAGAAAAAGAACAGCAATTTCATTGCCAAATTTCTATTTTTGCAAAATAACTGGATTTTAAGCAAAGTAGACTAAATCCATGTGGTCTGCACTGTTACAGGATTGTACAAAAATTTGAAGAGTTCAATGCTTGTATAAAGATATAAACAGTATTAGAAGCAGTCTAATTTTGACTATTTGACATTAATAAATCACACGGCAACATCCTTTTGAAGCAGTAGTCTCACCTGCTAAAGTAGTGCAATAATAGCAAAGCACAAACTACCCTGTTAAAAATTATTTAGATTCACAGGTCATGTTGGCAGCTGCTACATAGCATACCTATACACACTACACTGTGGCAATAGTTTTATGGAAATTACAAATTACTCTTAGAGAGCAGAACAAGAGCAAGCCCATAACAAAGTGAGAAAGATATTTTAGACAAACAAGGAGCATAAACTGTGGGTATTCAAGAAACACAACAGACAAGGAAGGAAGCAATAGATAAAACAGTATTAGAAAAAAAATCTGAGCAGATTAATGCAGAAATCCAAAGTCTCTCAAGAGGCAGTAGGAACCAGAAATACTTGAAAACAGTCAATTTATGTATTGCATTACCAGTGGAATACCGATCCTTCCCAGGGAAAGACTGAACGTGCAAGATGAAAGCAGCTATTATGGATGTGAATCAGCGACTGTTACCATACGATAATGACAAACTGGTTACGGACAACTTCATCACATTGCAAGCGCCATGACAGATTCTGGAATATTTTGTTAAAAAGACTGAATTAGTAAGTTGGGATAGGTGGAGCAGGGGTTTGTTTGTCTGATTTTGGTTTTCATAAAGAAAAAAAGCATCCAAAAAGTCCAACCAGACCCTTCTCATCCTAGGAGAGAATGACACAGGTTCTAGATTAGAAGGAACTTACTCCACAGATATAAAACATACCACCAAAAAGCCTCCCCTTTAGCACTTAAGATGGCACACAAGTTTACAAATCTCTGCAGCTGGCCTCTGTTACAAGATAACGGTTATAGAGACTGCCTGTTGTTCACATTATAACACATATCTATTTCAATACACCTCCATTGCTGCTAAGGCAAGCAGTGGCCTTAGAATGCTTTTTTTTTTTTTTTAAACTGTATCTCAAAATCTTTAGTCCAACGTATTTTGCTACTTCCAACTTTTTCCTCTAAGTCTTCTGCATCTGCCCTGCTATGAGAAATAGACAAAAAGACAACAAAGAGCCACCACTTGCTGAGCCATTCGCAGAAGAGACATGCAGACCTCCTCAACTTAAGACAGACACTTTAAAAAAAAAGGTATCAATTTATTCATCATTCAAATAAAAGATTTTAGCCTTCTCCTAGGGTGGACAAACAAAATTCAGGAGGCCTACAAGCAGAATTCAGAAGAGGACATTCTCATCTCATAATGGGGATAACAAGGTAACAGTACGTTACGCCAGCAAATCATGGAAGCAACTACAACTAATCTCTACTTTTCAGTGTTCCCCACACCTGAGCCAGCTGCTTTAGAAAAAAACTTCTTAGAAAAAACCCAACTCTACATTGTTATTAGTA
Source organism: Gorsachius magnificus (assembly GCA_034008185.1). NCBI lineage: Eukaryota > Metazoa > Chordata > Aves > Pelecaniformes > Ardeidae > Gorsachius > Gorsachius magnificus. Next base: position 36,585,847 of record CM067086.1, read on the forward strand.
TGTAGTTTTTCAGGAGTCATCAAGTTCTGAAACTGATGAGTTTCTTTCAGCTTCAAAGGAGTAGACTGGGAAGTAAAATGTATCAGCAGAAAGGCCTGGTAGTTTTCTGACAAATTTATTTTCCCTGTTACAGAGACTCATGTGCCTATCTGTTTGTCTTGGAAGCGGGTTCCTACATACAGTGACTGTCCTGGCAAACCTTCTTGCAAGATAGCTTTATAAGGAGACTAGAAAAAGAGAACATGTGCATATATGTGCGTGCGTGCATGCACACATATATACACATAAACACCCTCTTCTAATTTCATTAGCGCCAAAGTGATAAAGCCAAGTCTAAGCTCCTTAGACATATGCTGTCACAGTAAGTGGTTTGCCAAGTTGCAGAAGTACTGTGTGAGGTGAGCTGGGTTCCTGACAATGCAACTCAATCCGCTCACCGAACCAACCACGTTGCTTTAGCATCACTTCTCTATAACAGGGCTATTCCCTCAGCTTGACTTTTAACTACATTACATGCTTTCCTGAAAAATAAAAGATTTCACTGGATGGTTTAAAAGCCTCAGTTCATGTTGGCTCTTCATCCACTTACTGTAAGTTATACACAGCTTCAGTTTCCTCAGCCACACTTGTGGTAAGACTAGCAAGGCTCGCTCAGGAAGCATGGGAATGATTTTCTGTTTTACTTATTTCTCTCTCTCCAAAGTAAGCACAGCGCTTAAAAACCTGCAGTGTTCTGCTGTGTTTGAGAGACAGCACCTCTCTTTTCCCCACAGAATCCGATTTTGGTTTCCTTTCCAATTCTGCATTAGTAACCCTTCCCCCAAACGTGAAAAAAGAAAAAAACCTTGCAACATGTCCTTTACAGTTCTGTTGCTGTAGTAAATTTTGGCAATGAAGATCAGCGCACAGAGCACATTCTGTCATGTACACCTTTCCATGGTAGCCTACGGTCATTTGCAAATGTCTTTGACAATTCTGAAGGCAGCTCAGGCAAGGAAGCTGATGAATGCTCACATACCAGTAGATGATCCCTTTTCCTGCCTTCAACTGGAGAGCAGCACCAGGTGAAGAGCTATGGGTCTGGAAAGCCCCTTTTCCCTAAGCCACAGGGGTGGTGGTATTGCAAGCCAGATTCCACCCTTGGTCTCAGCCACAGAGGAATGGCCTGAGCCTTAAGGCTTCATTCACATAAGAGGGTCTCCTTGGGTTCTTCAAAGCTCCACGAGCAACCTGAGAGCTTTTATTTGGCCGTGTGGCAGGGGTGGGTGTGGGAAAGTGCTGTTTATTTTGTGCCACTTTCTCAGGTCGCAGAGAGTGAGAAGTGCCCTGCTCCTGGCAGCAACTTCAAGCCAGCTGCCGCTTGCCGTCGACGGCCATGTGCGTGTCCAAGTGATTTTGTACCGTGTGGGGCCTGGAACTGGGGACACCGGCTGGAGCTGGCGGAGCCGCCCCCTGCGGCCCCTCGCCCGCCCGCCCGCAGGCCGCCGCTTGGGGCCCGAGCCGCCCGCCCCGCGCTGGGCAGCGGCCGGGAGGGCGGGAAGCACTTACCTAGGGAACTTCTCCTTCAGCTTCCGCAGGCTCTGCCGGGTGGGCTGCACGTGCCCCAGGAACTGGGCTATTTCATCGTACTGGGCTTTGGTCAGCTTCATGCCTCGCACCGCCCGATCTCCCGGGGCCGGGCCTGCGCGGCGGCGGGAGGGACGAAAGGAGTCAGCAGCGCTGCTCCCGGCCCGGCACCGCGGCCGCCGAGAAGCAGCAGGCCCCGGTCGCGGCAACCCCGCGGCGCCCTTTCCTACAAGCCCCGTGCCGAGGCGGTCAGGGACGGCTGCGGCGGCCGCTTCCCGCAGCTCCGCCCCGCGGCCCGGCCGGGGCGGCGCGGGGCGGGGGGGAGGAGGCGGGGAGAGCCGCCATCCCGCGCCGCGCGGCTCTGCGCAGCCGCCCAGGCGGGCGGGGAGCGCGCTGCGCCTGGGGCGCCGCCGTGCCCCACGCGGAAATGGCGCTTCCACGGAGGCATCGCCGCCCTGCGGCTCGCTTACGCCGGCGGGCGGAGGGCTGGCGTGAGGGGGCGCGCAGGGCGCTTCTGCCCTGCCCGCGGCTGCCGCCAGCCTCGGGTGCCCGGGGCCTGAGGAGGCCGAGGGGCAGCAGAGCGGGTCGGGGCCCTGTTGCGGGCGGTAGCGCCTGCCCGGGGATGCGGTGTGTAAGCCCTGCTGTATTAAGGCTTTAAAGTATAATTTTTAAGGCCCTTTCCAAAAGCCACGTCTAAATGACTGCTTTTTCTGCTTTAAGGAAAAAAATGAATGCTGAAGCACTGGGGCTGGGGGCTGCAGATCCTGAGAGGGCCTGAGTGGTGTTGGCCTGCAGCCTTGCACACGCAGGTAGAAATGGCTTCCGCTAAATTGCAGAAGAAAACCATCCAGGTTTGTGCTTGGATTTACTTCCAAGTTCGCTAGGCCTCAAACTTAGACAAATGATATTATTAAATATCATTCAAGTATCAGTAAAAATGTTGCAAGCCTTAGTTTCTGTGCTGGGCATTTTTAGTAACTTCTGTTGAATAACCTGGAAGATAGGTATGCCCTTTTATGAATAACGCATGAAAAGTAGAGGTTATGAAGAGAACCATGCATTTGACTGAGAAATACAAATACTCTCTTTTAACTTCAGTTTAATCACATTCATGAACTATACATAGGCGACTGGAGTCCTAACCTTGCGGTTTCGGGCACTTAATCCCTGTAATTTGCTTTGAATCTTAAGAATGTAATTTTTCATTTTTATAGATTTCAGGTCTGTTCACTTGCTTTCTGTCTTGAAAGCCATAGGATCACATTTTAAGTGTTTTTCTGCATCTTAGCCAGAAACTTTACAAAGTTTCTTGCCAGAGTACAAGATCTGGAACTTGAAGGAAAAATTAATAGCATGGGTATGTCAGCAGGGTCAGTAGTCACTTAGGAATATTTGTGAGACTGGTTTCTAATTGATTGACAATACCCAATGAACCCTCTAGCACTTGATCCTCCATGGATTTTAGTGAGTTTTGTTTGGAACCAGGAGCCTTCCTGGGAATGGCTATTTTTGCTACTATGGCCTAAATGTAAATGTTTGAAACTCGTTAGTTGTTCCACAGTAAAAGAAAATACAGTGAAGCCAAGCCAAATTACAGACTCCATTCCTTACTTAGAGACCAAAAAATAATGTGAAATTGAAAAAAGAATGTCCTTTTAAAGGAGAGTAGTATTTAATGTAAAGAGACTATTTTCTTTAGCTCTACCAAGCAGTACCCTTAATAGTAGGAGATGCATGTATTTGGGAGGGAAGGGGGTGTTCCTTTCAATCTGATACCCACTTTGAAGGACCATAAGGGTATAATTTTCCTGGGCCATAGAAAGGGTGGTTTTCTCCTATCTTTCCAAAATGAGAATTATGACTTTTTCTTTTGAAATAGATTAAAAAAAAAATAATTAAATGGTCCTTCGCTACCACTGCTCCTTTAAAAACAATCAATAGTGCTTCTTTAAAAAAACCAAACAAGCAACATCTTCCTGTCTCCTTGTGGGATAATTTCCAGTGAAAGTGTTTTTAAAAAACATAATGTTACTGTCCACAATGTCTATCTCTGTTCATTTCACTTGTTCACTAGGACATGTTCTTGATTTTTTTTTTTTTTTTTATAACACAGATGACACTTCAGTCTATAATGTACAGAAGTGAAATAGGTTAGAAGAACTGCAGTATGAAGTTATCAGTCTATGGACCAAACTACAAACGTCTGATGTATGTATTATGTATATACTGGATATGTTTTGTAGACTTCCCTAGTGCAACAAGGCTTTGTAGATTTTGAAATTATTTAAAGAAAAGTAAATAACCTTGTAGCATGAAGGTTCACTGAAACCAAGAGGAGCTAATATGCTGTCATAAGGAGGTAACAGCCCTCAAAGATGTGAATTGCTGTTTTTCATTGCAAAGAAGCGTTTTGCATGGTGAAATGCAAAAAGTAGACGAGAGGTTCTGGATACACGATGTAAGCCACTTTTTGCCTAAATTAGTTAATACAGAACTATTCCAATGAAAAGCTCAAAAATCCAGTGAGAAAAAATGAGATGTTCCTAGCAGAAAGAGTTCACTGCATACAATTTTCCCAGCAATCAAACAGACATTGCAAGTATGTTGTATATAAACCAAACAGACCATATGTAATTAAGCTGTGGACATCTACATTGCAAGATGTTGTAGATGGTGTAAGTTTGCACAAATTCCGTAAGCAACTAGATGAAATACGTAAGGAAAAAAAAAAAAGCATGAAAAACTTAAATTTACCTTTGGCTCAGGGAGTTTCAGAGCTGTAAATGGTTGGATGCTGGGGGAATGTACTCGGGAAGTAACTATGTGCTTGCTTTGTTCTTACATCGTTTCCTCGGTATCTGCCTGTGGCAGCTGCTCTTGATTTTTGCCTTGGGGCTGGGTTCCAGTCCATCTATTATATAAACTATGTTTCCTTCCAAGGACAGAGGACTAAAGAGAAAGAAACTATGGGAAAAGCAAACGGTTGGGAATGACAAATGAGGGGGGGAAAATGGAAGAGGACATGTAAGCTATAGGGGGGAAATAAAGACAGGGAGACAGAGCAGAACACCTGGCAGAGGACTTCCAGTTATGACCTTGCAGGTAGTCTTGGCCACAGTTGGTGTAGGACAGTAGGTAGTGGACCCCCGGTCTGGTTTTTATTTTGTGTTAGTTGATAGTTTAACTGTGATATTAGTAGGTGTCTCCCATTACCCTAAGATGATTGCATAGTGTGATTTACGGCCAAGTTCAGAGTTAAAATATCATTCGTTATTCTCCACAGAGCTTAAAACCACTGTGTTTTCAGAGTAGGTAATTATAGTGTGGTATTATGAGGAATCAATTCATGCACAAAGTGCAAATTTTGATTTCATTTTTATGACCGTACAACTATCTTTTTACTTTACCACCCCTTTTCTTCATAGACACAATCTCTGGTCCATGTTGCTTTCTGTAACAAAATTAATGCAAAGACTGCTAGCAGTCATATATATTTTCCAATCTATTGATTGTAGATGCTAGTGTTGGGAAGTACAGTAAGACTAGAATCTCATTTGCAACTGATTGGAGTGCTTGTTACAGTTTTATAATGCTTGCAATATTCCCACTTCATGCAGTTTGGTGCGCGTTTCTACAAGTATTTTTCAGTCTTTCGACTTATTTTGTGTGGGTTTTTTGTTCTGAAATTCAGCTCTTATTTTTGTATCATAAGAAAAACTTGGGCATGCTTCCACTTAACTTGGTGGCAACTGTATCTGTAACAGGTCTAATAAACACCTCCACAGGATACAGTTGTTACCTCATAAACAAGGAGAACCCTCAATTTATGATCTAATTTATACCCATAGGTTTTAATGTACTTTCTGAAAGTGATTGTATTGTGAAACAAACCATGATATCTTCAGTATGTATTAAACAAACAAATAAAAAAAGGAACTGATGGTCTGTACATCACTGTTAAACATTAACTGTTTTGCCAATTCACAAGATGATGTCACCATAAGTTTCTGTTTTTTTGCCTAAAAGCATTCATGGCATTGCTTGATACCACAATGGTGTGAAGAACATCACAGCAATAGAATGATTATACACATCAGAATACCGTTTTTAAAAGGCAGGCAGGCATTGTTTTCCTTTTGTGTCGTCAGATTTTCTCCTCATAATTACAGAAGTCATTGAGGAAAATTAATCCAGTTTTCTGTACTATTAGTATACGAAATATGTCTTTATAATACTTATTTTCCTGTTGAAGTAATTTAAAAAAAAAGTTTGTGTTCGTACAGTGTTTTGAAAACACTGCTTTATATGCGTGGAGCCTGATCTATGGTCAATTGAAAGTCTATCAATTTTAATGGACTTGGTCTGCTTTTATGGTTCTAAGCTGCATGTTTATGTATTTTCTGTAACAAGCTGTAAAAGATTTTTGAAAATGATGAGTTATTTAAAAATCAATTTCTATAACTGAGATGGTAACATGCCCCTAAGTGTTCTTACCCTGCCACTTGACTCCACTGTAGTTCCACATGATAAAATTCCTGGAGTTTGGATTTGCCTTTTTAATCTCTCAGTAGTCAGATACAGAAGCCCATATGAAAGTAGCTTTCTGGTTTCAAATTAAATTATTTAAAGTTAATTTGCCCTCTTTGTCTATATGTGTTAAAATAGCATTAACTACTGCATACTGCTTTTTCCCCAAGGGATTTCAGCTTCATTCACTGTACAGAGAAAACCCTGTAGTTGTGTGATGAATTAGATTGTTTTCTGTAGGACTTCTGCCTCATTTGTTGCAGAATTTGGAATATGTACTGGGTGAATGAAGCAGGAACTAGAGGAAGAAAATGTAAGTGTAAAGATAATTTGACTGCTGCCCAGGAAATACAGATTCTCTCCTTGACTCTGTTACGGACTTTTTATGTAAGCTTAGAAGTCATTTGATTGAATTTTCTTTCCATGTGGCTTTTTTTGACACAACACGCACATTATTTTGTGCCAGCCATCTAACTTAATTACATAGGTGCCATAAGTTGCTGGCTAAAGAGATCATCCCAATCTGCTCTGGCCAGTTTCAGAGTAATACCTGTGTGTTACTGCTACTGCTGGTTGTGTGCATACATGGTCAGACAGATCAGCTGATCCAGCTGAAAACTTAACATGCAAAAAAAACCCCCAAACCCTAAAAATTTCAGCTAAATCATCTTGTGAATCCAACTCACCAAACAGCCTTATAAATGTAAGTGCCAGCACATGGGAGGAAATCGGGATGCATAGCCAGAGACAGCAGGGCTCTTTCTGTTGATGGTAGCAGAGCCTTGGGGGATTAACCTCACAAATTAGACATCTAAATTAGGTGCCAGCCATTAAGCAATATGATTATCCTGCATATGTTCTGCTAAGAATTTACATTGGAGAGCATCATTGCACTAAATGCTAAACACTATCAATGGAGCTGAATGTAGTGGAAATTTTACCTGAACATACAGAGTACTGAGCACAGTACTCTGAAAAATCAGGTCCTAGGTGTATTAACACTGGAGAGCCCAAATCAGTGAACAGTTTTGGCCTAAATCAAACTTAGTTTCTCTCATACACATATGTATGAATGAAAAAAAAAAAAAAGTATACAAAAATGTACATGACAGAGGAGAAGATGTTTTGGAAATACATTTGCTAATATATATCTTCATGCTAGTGCTTATGCAATAAGCTACTGTGGTAATGAGCTTCATTAGAGAATGTATATTGAAATTGGTAAGGTTATTCTTAGTGTATATGACACAGGTAGCATGCAGTAAAGAATAAGTGAGGCCAAATTTCGAATATAAAGCTTAAAAAGAAGTACTGAGGAGGTGCGCTATAAAAATTAGAAATTAAGAACTGTTCTGTAATACAGATAAACAGAACGACTGAAGCAAGGTTGTACACCAAAATGGATAGTATAATTTCCAGGTTTTTCAGTGCTTGACATTGTAACAGTAATGTTGCAATGTGTGAATATATCAAAACAAAATTAACCCACTTAAAATATAACTATTCTAGTGAAATAAAATACACTTTGTGATAGATTGTATTGTTTTCAGTATTTATTTCTTCTTTTTGCTCATTAGCAACATTTTGTAACTTTGCAATATATGTCCCAAGCATTACTGTGAGACAGCAAGGCTGTGCTGAATTGCCTAAGTTGTTTTTATTCACTTGTTGGAAACAAGGTACCTCAGAGTAGTTAATAGCTTGTCTGTTTCTCTTTTCTTATAGCCAGGAGTATTTCAAATAGAAAGGTAAATACCTCACAAGGCTAAAACTAGCTCCAGTATTGCACTTTATGGCTTTCCAACAAAATCTCCTAATGAGGAACAAATTCTGCCTAAGCATGAATTGTGAAAGAGGTAACAGATTAGTGTTAACTCCCTGACCTCTGAATTTATCCAGTGCCTAACAACTGGCAACAGAAACTTACATTTGTAGAACTGTGTGCTGTTGTGGTATTTTGGGTTTTTTTTCTGTCCACCTCCTTTTACTCCCACACAAAGAAAATAAAACAGCAAAGGTTTGCTTACATAGCTTGCGGTGGCTCACCAATGCTGTTTGACTTCTGTGGGAACTGTGTATGATCAGCCAACCTGAAAATTAGGACCTTGTTAGGTGTAGTCTGGAACTCGTAAGCATATAACAATTTTTAGGGAACTTTGGATTATTTGAGATCAGATAAACTTTGGGGAGGGACATAGAAGTAGATTAAGGGTGATTTTTTTTCCCCTAGTAGTGAAATTCCTATTGTCACCTTATATTTAGGGAGGTATATTTAATAGCTGAGGTTTCTTTCACTGTTTTTCATCTGAAATGCTTAATGCCTTATTGCCCAAGGATTGTTACCTCTCATTACATATCAAGTATTTTCACCATTAAAAAAACTGTAATATTCTTTGAATGACTGTTACCACAGAATCATAGAAATGTAGAATGCAGCTAACCTCAAGAGATCATGTAGTCAACCAGATCAGGTATTTGATAGTATCAAACATAACTGCACTGACTCATAGTAAAATAGTTCTAATTTGTTATTGTGGACTTCCATAATGGGGTTTTCACAGTGTCCATTGGTAGTATGTTCCAGTATTTTACTTCACTTGAACTTGGAAAGCTTGTTTCTAATGTTTAATTCCAAGCCTATGGATTGCAAGTGAAACCACTTACTTTCCTCTGTATACTTTGAAGAAAAGGGAGAATGATAAATCACTGGCTTTTTTACTTGTTTCAGGATTATTGTAATGCTGATCCACTTCTGCTTTTGTTTGGTAGTGTATGCAAGCCCAGTTCTTTCAGTCCTTTCTTGTAAGTCATTTTTCTGAAAGGGTTGTCATTTTTCTGCTCTCTGTACTTTGCAACATCTTTCTTAAAATCCAGTGCAAACACTACTTCAGCTGAGGCATTTCAATTTGCTGAGTAGAATAAAAATTCTCATATTTTCTAAGCAGGATTCCTGTCTGCGATTTCTGAAATTAACTACTGAAAAAAATTCACACTGTGAGTTGGTATTCTGCCTTTATACACTCTTCAGTTTGTTGTGTTAGCTCATAGAAGTATTCATTGAGGGAAAGCAAAGCATATGTAGCGCAATGGATAACTGGTCTATCTCTCATAGTAGGGGATTCAGTGAGCATATTATAAGAAAATAAGAATCCAAAATGCTAGTGGGTGAACACTGTAAAATTGTAGATATTTTTGCATGGAAGTGTGTAATAGCATTGCAGTTTCTTGAGTCTTCCATTTCTTCTGATACCCATTCACTCTTTCTAACACATGTAAAACATATTTGACATTTATAATAATGGAATGATTAGGCATGTTACTGACATCAAGGTTTAAGGGACTGGGTGACATAGGGAATTTATGTTCCACTTTAATCCATTTATCAACCTCCTCTGGGAACTGATTTTAAATCTAACTCAAGCCATACCAATTTGGGGGAAAAAAACCCTGCCTAATCCAACAGCCTGGAAAACACGTAAATGTATGAAATTGTTGTCTAGGCTTCCCACGCCTCCCTCTTTTTTAGTAAGGAAAATATTAATGATTTATATGATGACATTCTCCCTGGAATCTTATGGCTACTTGTTCAGATCTGGTGTTTTTCAGTTCAAGAATCAAGAGAGAAGATGATACAGATGGATCATTTGAGCTACTAAATAAGTGAAATATAAAATTTTCATTTGAATTATAAAAAGAAAAAACCCATTTTCCTAGATTAATAGAGTTGGGTTTTTTTTTTTTTTTTTTTTTTTTTTTTCTTTGTCAGGGAGGAAAGGTTTTGAATGTATTTACATTATGCAAATGTGTACAGTAACACTAAAAGCAGTTGCTTCAAAGATGGCCAAAGGGGCCATGTAGGTTGCCTAAACTTAGGCAGTCCTGACCTAGGTGACCTATTCCCCTGTAATAAAACTAGTTTGCCCTTTCTGTCCTAAAAACTAAATGAAGCTTCCACTTGGTTAGTAATAAGAGATGTGTAGGACCAGGTTCTAAAGTACTCTAGTGGGAATCCAAACTTGTTTAATTGGACTCAAAGTGGGGTACGCAAGTTCAGAATCGGGCACATTGTACAAGTCATACTGATGTAGTCAGTTACCTTTATAACATAAGGAATGGTAAGAGAAGAATTATTGCTGCTCCTTGATATTTGACATTGGCATTCAGGCACATATCTGGAGAAATTCAACTCGGGAACTGTGTTTTTTACATATTCAGTCAGAATAATTTGCTGCCTACCAAGGTGGCAATCTTAGTGTTTAAAGATGAAAAATACACTCCTATTAGTCAAATATTTATGAGTAGAACCCAATGTGTTTAAACCTTGTTGACCTTTACATAGTTATGACATATATATCATCTCTTGGTTATCCTTACCGTTGCTTTGGTCTGGAAAAAGTAAAACAAGAGGTTAAGTAGTCCCTAAGGGTAAGTTAAAATGTAGGTGACTGCCATGTTGTATAGCTTTAGTATACTTAGTGTCTTTCATGGCAAGTTGATGAGACTGCTCAAAGCAATAAAATAGCTTGCTAGATGATGCCGTTTAAGAAAAAAAAGTAGTTCTGAAAATGAGTTTAGTCTTTCCATATTTAGTGTTCTAATATTGTTAACAATATGTTTGATAATATTTCTGTTAAATGTGTAAAGCCTAACCCTTGCTTTTCTGTTTATGCAGTCGTATTCAAAATGAATTTAAAATATAATCTCATTTTCCTATACATTTATATGTTCTTTCTGATTTGAGGCCAGATGGAAAGCCACTATGGTCATTTAGTCTGATTTCCTGTATAGCATATATTGTAGGTATCTTATTTATTAATTGCTGCTTATAACTCAGCACCTGTGATTGAATTAGAGTACTTCTTTTAAAAACAAAATGGTAATGAAAATGATCTTTAAATGTTGTTTTAAAATCATGCAGAAATACAGATTCTTAATAAATTCTTCGTGGTTAATTGCTTTTGCTGTTAATTGTAAGTAGCCTGATTGAACTCGTTTAGCCTTATTTTTATCAGTTAGTTTTGGTATAGCTTGATTTCCTGATTTTGGTATGTTTCATGCTAGATATATTAATTTTAAGTCAGAGAGCAGGGTGAGGAACTTTGACTGTTGTAGAGTAGAAAATAGTATGAGTTGGAAATAGATAGTATATTCATGGAAGATTTATTCTATGAGGTTTTAGGAATAGATACATAAATAGTATAGCATGAAATTGTCATTTGCATGTACATGGATGTTACAGAGCTCGCTGGATTTTATGTGAAAATAAAAGGGTACCAATCTCAACAAGGTACCAACAAGAACCTGTAATACCATTAAGCAACTAAAATTTTGTCTGAGCTACATGTCTAATTACTTTTTACCATTTATATTATTTTAAATATTTTTTAAAAATTTGAAAAATAATTTAAAATATAAATATTAATAAATATCTCATCTCATGATTTCACCACATTCTTAAAATACTGCTTTTAGTTCTTTCTTTAATCATGTGCCCGCAGTATTGTCCTGCGTAACTACCAGATGCTCCTTGGCAAAAGGAGGAAGTTAATTAAAAAGGAGAAAGAGTATAAAATTAAAAATTAAGCCTGTCAGAAGAAGAATGTTAGAAAGAACCCAAGACAAGTATCCCAGGCAACATCTGGTGTCTGTGAAGCTAGACAAGGCAGCTGAAGGGGGCAGAATTGGTAGAGCAATCTGTTCCATTTTTCTAGACCTGTTTAGTAAAGGTACCTTACAAGATAAAAGTGATAATACCCCATTTGTTTTACGTTGCTACATGGATCACAGGAGATGGAGGAGTGTTAACTATCATGAGGTCCCCTGTGTTTTGTCTTTTCTTGTTTCTGCTTGCTCTGATTTTTCCACTTAGTGACCAATACAAGCAGCGACTAAAGGGAGTTGATCCATGGACGTTAACCATTCCAAACATATTGTGGTGAATTTTACTATGAATATTTACTTGTGCTTAGGTGTCTTTTAGACAACTGTTACATTAATTCATGTGCTAAGAAAGAATGTTTAAGCTGTCTTGCTATATAATTTTGAAGTTAATCTAGCTGGAAACAAATTTGCTTATTTAAAATTGATTGAACTTTTGTAGAGGGTGGAATGTAGTTGTCCAGCTGATCATTCCTATGCTATATCTGAATTATCAAATGTAATTTAAAGTCATGGAATTTCTCATGAAGTTCAACAAGGGGAAATGCAAAGCCCTACATCTGGGGAAGAATAACCTCAGGCACCACTGCACGCTGGGGTCCAGCAGTCTTGAAAGCAGCTTTGCTGAGAAGGATGTTGGGGCCCTGACTATGAGCCAGAAATGCATCCTCATGGCAAAAATGGCCAATAGTATCTTGGGCTGCATTAGGAGGAGCATTGTCAGCAGGTTGAGGGAGGTGATTTTTCCTCTCTGCTCAGCACCAGTGAGGCTGCATCTGGAGTACATTTTGTAGTCCTGGGCTCCCCACTACAAAAAAGATATGGACCTACTGGAGCAAGTCTAGAGCAGGGCTGCAAAGATGATTAGGGGACTGGAGTGTCTTTATATGAGAAGATGCTGAGACGCCTGGGGCTCTTCAGCCTAGAGAAGAGATGTCTTGGGGAGATCTTACCAATGTGTATAAATACATGATGGGAGGGAATAACAAGAGGGAGCCAGGCTGTTCTCAGTAGTGCCCACTGACAAGACAGGGGCAATGGACACAAATCAAAACACATGAAATTCCATCTGAACATGAGAAGACACTTTTTTACTACGAGTGTGATCAAACACTGGAACAGGTTGCCCAGAGAGGTTGTGGAATCTCCTTCTGTGGAGGTATTGAAAAGCTGACCAGACATGATCCTGGACAGCTGGCTCGAGGTGACCTGTTTGAGCAGGAGGAAGTTGGACTAGATGATCTCTTGAGGTTCTAAACAATTTGGTGATTCTGTGAATTTTGAATGATGAAAGAGAGATGGTTTTAGTAAAAATCAGGTAAGTGCATTTTGTTTAAACCCACTTAGCATTAGCAATCCCTTACAACTAATAGGACAATATTTTAGATCTAGCTCTTTATTCTTGGTATAAGGAGCAAAAGCTCTGTTTCAGTTCCCCTCTTCTGATGGTGGGAGTTTCAAAGCCTGTTTAATTCATGTCAGGCAGGTTCTTTGGCTGTATACAACAATGTTTAACTGTAAAAGAACTTTCAGAATAATTTTTGAATTATATTCTTTCATCACATATTTTGCAACTTCAAGACTCATTACCTTGTAGTCCTGCAAGTTATGGTTGATCAGTGATAGTGGTGCAGCAACAGGTTAGTGAACTCATAATTATGTAGACATTCTTCATAAATATATGAAGGAAAAGTAAGATGTTTCTTTTTCCTTGCTGAGGGAACGGGCAATATAATTGCTTAAGGAGGAAAACATAGGCTTAATGGTAGTGTGGCTGTGAGTACTTGCCAGGGAATTTCTGTTTGCATTCTGACTGGTTGCTTATACAATTAGAAGAGTAGCCAAGAGAGTATCTTGTGTGTAGGGGAATCTCAGCTGACCTTAACATTTCTCTGCATTGGGAACTTTTATAGAAATGCAGTGGTGGCATAGAAATCTTTCCTGGATCTTGTGGACACTTTGCACCAGTTTAGGTGTTGCAAAATAACCATGGAAGGATTAATTTCTTTCAACCTTGAACCTAATTACTGTGTATACACAGTACTTAAGGCAGTGATTTTCACATTGCCTGCAGAAAATAAATAAATCATAATAGAGGAAAATAAAGCTTTTCAGTGTTTGATGTATGTCCTCATAAAGTCTTCTCCAACCTTTAAACAACTCGAATTCTGATCTGGGTTGTGAGTAATGCTGTATATGGTCATCATACAGTTGCAACTGATGACTCCCAGAACTGGTCATTTTGTCCTTTTTTCCCTGTTAGTAGAGATGTCAGAGAAAGATGTATATGCTGTCAGTAGATAGAATGCTTGCCTTTCTTGTCAAGTACTGCATACTATCTTTACATGACAGCCCTTATCCTTAAGCTGTTTTTAAGCATTATATTTTACTTCCAGTGTTTATATTTGGTATACCACCTAGGCCTAATTTCTAAAGATCAGAACTAATTAATTTCTTATGCATCTTTGATTTCCCACATCTAAGTAAAATTCAGAATTTGCATCAGTAGGAATTTTTAAACTAATTAAGTAATTTTTAGAAAAAAAATTGAATACAGTTTTAGAAAAACTTCTCTGTAATAAGCTGAATTGAACTTTCTTTATACAGCTTATAGACTAGGTCTGCTGCCTGGCACAGTGTTAGTAGTCATATATCAGATAGTGGAATGGATATAACTGATGCTGTGCCTGTACTCTGCACCTTTCAACATAGCTGATGGCTGTAGGTGAGATAGGTAATTTCCAGGACTCAGAAAAAAAACATTCAGAATACACTTGCATATTTCTGCACTACACTCATTTACAACACATAGACATATCTAAAGTGTACATCTGTACAGCGTGATACAGATGGATGTGAGCTGCTCTTTCTGTGCTTTGAGCTGGTCAGTGTGAGTCCAGCTCTGGTCCAGAAACCAGACTGCTGTCTTAGTGTGGTAGTATGTTAATCAGTGTTCTCTTTTGCTTTGCAAGGCTTATACAGCAAGCTTGGATATGTGGCTTCCTCTGACTACCTCAGAATGTGGATGCGTGATTTCTGTACCCATCTGCATAGACATAAATGTGAGTTAGTCACTGAATGGGAATGGATTTTTATATAGCTTTGGTCAAAAATAATTGGAGAACAACATCTAAAATCTTTTAGTTGAAATTTAATTTTGTTAACGGCAACTGAAAATGTTAGTAGATTAAGAATTTGATTATGCAGTCCTCAGAAGAACAAAGTTTCCAGTGAAGATAATGGTAAGTATTTTTGGCAAAGGTTAAAATTCCTGGAATGACTATTTGTAAAATTCATGATTCATTTTTGAATGCTAGCACTTCAGCATTTTGTTTAGCTATTTATGACTGCTCTTTTGGGGAACTGAAGAACTGTTCCCTAGTACTAGCAACAATTCAGGCTGATAATTAATTGGAATATTTATTCTGTTAGTTTACAGGTGTGTATGATCCATCTTTTACATGCCACAAGGCTTTTCTATGAATATCTTTGAAGAGGTAACCCTTCCCTGAGTCCTACTATTAACCTCCATGCCAAAACTTAGGTTAGTTTAAGGTTTTATGGAAAAAAAAATGTGCAAATTGAGTTCTTTTTTCTCACGGTTTTCACATACAGTTGTGAAACTGTACAGGTTAGTCTAATGGAGTTTTTATTTCAAAACTGAAAAAAAAATAGGAGGGGAAAAATGCTAGCACATTTGTGAGGGGAAAACAACCTCACTTTTTTTTTTCCAAAAAAATGCAAATCCAAAATTTCTGCATATTTTTGGTTGGTTGTTTAATCCCATTCCAGTCATTGTTCTTTACAATGAAGTGCCACAGAGAAGAACATTGGTTGAGGAAGTTTTAACTAGTAATTAGAATCTTCCTGTTTATTGAACTGAAGGACAGAACATGAAAAGGAAACTGCTTCAAATCAATCCCTACTAATTTAAACTATTTATAGAATCACTAATCAAAGAATGATTCATACAAACCTTAGGAGAATATAGTGCTGTAGCTTATGTGCATTTATTTGCAAGTGGAAGTGTTCTTAGGCAGCATCCTCATGGTTAGCACTACCACTTATCTGTCACTTATCACATGTAGCAATCTTTACTGATAAACTTACTCCCAAATCAATAATTTCACAGACTAGGAAAGTAAAACAGAATGTAGTCCTTTGAATGAGAGGTATGTTACTTGACGAGTTTGTAAATACAATATTGCACTTGTCTTCTAAATAATACTACAGAAATCTCATGTAAATCCTTTAACAATTTCTTCTAATCCTTTACAAGTTGTAAAATCATAGCAGAAAGGCAGGCAGAAAAGGAATGCACAAATAAGACAACTGTTATTGTTATATCAATGATGATATATAACCAGCTCTGAAGTAATAACATTTTAACAAGGACTAGAGTCTTATCCAAAATGAGATCTTGTCCACTTCCACATCTTCATTTACTGCATTTGTAAGAATGTAGTGAAGTTTATAATTGGGAAATCTTATCAATTAGTGCTTGTAGGATATCACAGGTATGCTCCAGTCTGGTTTAGATTAATGGATTTTCAGCCAAGCCATATCTTAACAGGTAGGGGTATCTGTAAACCAGCTTTAAAGTAATGTGTTTGCGTGCCACTTATAAAACAGTATTCACCATTACTAAGTACAGTAATGCTATATTTTATACAGCACTGCAAAATGTATATACTATTAATGTATTTTCTAGTCCATTAAGGACAAGCAGCATATTATGCTCCATTTAATAAAAGATTTACAAGTCACTAGTGTGGAGGGTTATTCCAGTACAATTTTGGGATGTAGATGCAGATGTCTTTTAGAGATTGTGTTACTGTGTTGACTCTAAAACAAATTCTTATTAACTACATTTTAGTGTCACATAAGATCCAAAGGGTTAAACTTTCAAGTTGTTTGAAATTCATAGAAAGCTACAAACATGTTAAATAGTGAGAAAGCTTGGGAATGGCAAGGAACTTTTCTGTCTCTAGTGGAGAAGGAGAGATGGGGAGAAAATACATAATTTTTTACCTTTAGTCATGCTTTTCGGCCATGCATCAGTAGAAACAAAAATAAGCTATGGAAGAAATATCTGTGTACTTTCTTTCCTTAAAGTCTTTTGGTTTAATGGTAATGGTAAATTGGTAATTGGTAAAATGGGTAATCATGCATTTTAGTATATTTCAATACTGATTCATCCAGTAACAGCTAGTTAGCTCTTAATTTTTGTGCCTTCACTGTGGAATTAATGTGAACTGAAAAAATGAGACCTGTGCCATTGTTCTATATGATTAAGTGTGGAGCCTCTGACTTTATTCTAACAGCCATGGGAATTGGTCCAAAAATGTCTATGGGATTTGCTCCAAAAAGCCAGTGATCCAAAAGCTACCTAGCAGAGCTTTTAAACTTGATATTAAGCTTTCAAGTTATCTGATTTTCAGTGTACATTGTGTTACTGATACAGCAGTATAATATTTTATTCCTACTTTTGTTATTGTTTATTACTTTAAAAACATCTTTGTAACTATAAATCTTTTAGGCCTTTTACCAAGTTAGGTTCTTACTGGAATTAAAAAATTGATTAATTTGCTCTTGAAGATTCTGCTCTGTTTTCCTTTGTGGGAAAAGAGAAAATGTATCGCTCTTTACCCAACTTGCAGGCAACTCAAAAGTATATTGTGTTTGTTTTTCTGTCCTTTACAATGGATCATGCATTAGTACATGTTAATACTGAGGCAAGATTTACCACGGTATGCATTTGCTTTCCTGCAAATGTGTTCTAGTTCAGAGGAATACCTACTTTTTATCTTCTAAAGCCAAGAAGATGTACATCTTTTTACTATGCTTTTGAAAAGCATTGTATTATCACTATGCTATGCTTTAAAAAACAGAATATACCTACCTTTGTCTTTTAGAGATAGTTGGAAGTGCTGCTTCACTTCTGGAAGAGCTGTTAAACTGATCCTACTGGAAGCGCACCCAGGGGTCTAGTATATATTTGGATATATTAGATACATTCACATTCCTGAAATATTATTAGAGAGAGAAACCCTATTAGGACTTGTGTGACCATGGGAGATTAACTTCCCAGATATAGAGCGGAGAACAAATGTTACTGGTAATGTCAGAATCCAGTTACATGTGTGTGATGGCTAACATTTTTTCAGTGTATTGTCACTAAATTTATAAGCTATGATGTTGTTCTGAAACTTAATTTGTAATGTAATGAAGGCATTTATAAATTAAGGTTAAAAAATGTCTAACCACAGATGTTATTGAAAAGGAAAATACCAGATGCAGGAATAATGTTCTTCAAGGATTGTTTCAGGGTGCTGTCTTATTTAATATTTTTATTAATGACACTGGCAGAAAAAAAATACATGCTAAAACCAAAGTGGTAGGCATTAGAGCAGACGAGACATAGGCTTTCATGCAAAAATACCTTACTGCTGGGTGACCTTGAAGCATGTAGTAATACAAAATGGGATAAATGTCTGTAATATGAGGTGAAAATAAGAATTTCTGCTATAAATTACACTTTTTTGACTGTAAACATATAAAGAGCTGGAGGTTCTTGTGGATCTCATGTATTTATAGTAAAGACAGGTAAGTATTAATTCCATTGTACAAGAGCTTGGTATGTCTGAATATCACCTGGAATACTGTGGTGCATTTCTGGTTATCTGCTTTCAGTAAAGGTGAGTTCAACTGAGATGAGTGCAGCTGAACAGAGTAAGGTACAGCCTCAAGGAAATTTAAGAGCTTAGCTTGCTTAGTCTAGTAAAACAAAGATGGGAGGTGGTACTTTGAGACTAGACTCTTTCAACTCTGGGTTAGCGGGACACACCTTGGTTTTTTAATTGCTACATGTGCGTTCTTTTGTATCAGTCGTTTTCTCTATTTCAGTAGATAAACACCACTCAACAGTTTCATAAATACCACAGAAAAATTAGGTACAATCTAAATGTTTTCCCAGATAAAGCATAGACAGCTATTCAAAGCTGTTACATTCTTTTCCTACTGCATGACTCACTGGCCCTCAGTGAAATCTAATTGCTGTTGTTTGATGAACTAACTGTTCTTATCCCTTTCTCATTTTATTGTAAGTGCTTAGGTCCACTGATGGGTCAAAATTTACTTCTTCTGTAGTATTTGGCTTGCTTTGTGCAACTCATAATGAAGAAAATAGAAAATACACCTTGGTTCTTCTTCCCGTGCTTGTCCTAATCTAGAGTTCTTTGTCAGTGCATGAATCATGAACTCCTCTTTAGAGAGTAGTTCATGTTCAGTAAATATGTATTTGGCAAAAACAACCTTTTTTTTCTTTTTCAAGAAAAAAGTTTATTAAACATTGTTAATTATTTGATTCAGAGCTACAGGGATACAATTTAAAAGTTTACTGGTTACGATTAAAAAACCTTTTAAAATATAGAAGATTGCTCCTTAAGTTTCAGAACCTGAAGTTTTATTATGCCATAATTAGCCTTTTAATTGTCTCACGTGTGTAGTTCGGTTGTCAACAGACATGACTTTAAAGAAATACAGGAAGAGGCCTATAGATAGAAATACTATCTTTTATTGGACCAGTTGGAGTATTTGGAAAAGTTACGCTTGCAGGCACACAAGCCTCTCTTCCATGTGTGAAATAGAAACAGCAGCAAAATAAAATTTGAGAACAGTTGCTCAGAGATAGCAGACATACATCAATTCAACCATCTTTAAAAGAAAAGCAGTTGGTACTTGTGAAAGAGACTGGATGATATAGGACCGGGGGGCGGAGGGGGGAAACAGGAGAGAAAGACAAAGCTACTTACCTCTAGGGAAAAAATGCAGTTTGTTGCATGTGAAAACCAGGTAAGCCTGGGAGAGGAGGAAGGGAGATTAAAATGTGCTATAAAATCAGTGTCTTGCATCCATGATTTTTGGCATCCATTAGAGTTATGAGTTCTGCTTACCAAAATTTCAAAGATGCTTGTAGATTTTACTTGAGCATAGGGGCATAGTGTGTGAGCAATCAGAGAGGAAGGAATGAGAGATCAGAAACACAGTGACTTGTGAGTGGTGTTCACAGATGGGTACTTCTCCCTTTATAGACTGTGTCAGTTCACTCCGGTATGTAGTTTTTGCTTATTGTTACATACATCGTAGCTATTGTGATGGCAAGTTACTGGGATAAACTGTATTATATTCCTGAAAGCACAGTTGTAGAATTAAAAGGTAGTGGTGGTTCTGATGGGAGATTACTTACTACAGTAATAATAGAGCTATGTTGTCATATTTTACATTTCTTGCTCAAACGTGGTCTTCATCCATTCAGTATCTTTGGACTGTACGTGGGATGTTTCTGACGGTGAGTTTTCTGAGGCTAGAGACTGTTAGAAGGCCAAGGTGGTTCTCGGAAGACATCTTCAAAGTGGTATGTTCTTCTAGAATTGTTTATGATTGGTTAATGACTTTAAGTACCGAGTACAGTGTTATCTGACAGTTGTAATTCCCTCTGTGTTGCTCAGGTATGTCTTTCAAATAAACATGATCTTTTCATAAAAGTGTACTTTTTGACTAAAAGTCTTTGGCTAGTTGATGGTTCTTTGGATGGTGTTACGAGATTTTTCTTCAGAGTGAGTAGGATGGCATCTGAGGTTGCCTGATTTGTGTGCGTGTTTCAGATGGTTGCAGGTTTATGGAGTTAAGTTTGTTAGCCTGTGGTTTTCTGTGCATTTAAGTTTGTAGATTAGCATCTTTGATGTTGACCTTAATACCTAGGAATGGATCTTAGTATAGGAGTATTTCAGAGGCAGTTTGACAGAAGAGTCATGGTTATTGAATTTATGATTGCAATTAGTAAGGAAGTCCAGTTTTCTGGTCATAGTGATGAGGGTGTTATTCATACATCTTACAACATATGGACCTGATGGTAGATATCTAATGGTGAGTAGCTGTTCTTTCATTTAGCTTTGAAAGCTGCTGCATCTGTTTAAGACATGAAGAAAGGTTTGTGTGCCCAAAAGTTTATCTAGCATGTTCAACAATGCCAGCTGCCCTAATCCTGCTTCTGTCCTTAGACCATCTTGGTTACAACAAAGTGCTGTGGGAGAAATAAAACCTTTTTGCCTTTCAAGCCTCTTTTTTCTTAGTTTATCTGCACTCAAGCTGACCTTTGCTACCTCTGTTTCTAATTCTCCTCATATACTCATTTTTAGTAGGGGATATATGTTGTAAGTAACCAAGGTCAAATTTCTGAGCCCTTGTATGTTAACCCAATGATTTCTAGCCCCCTTTAATCCTTTCCTACACCAGCAGCTGTAGTAATAAGGGTCAAGGGGCTGCTAGGGATTGAGGTCATTAGCTTTTGGGTTGTATTTATTCATTTTGTTGGTGTTTTTCACTGATCGGTCTTAATGGATATTATCCATTCAGTTGTATGGCATTAAAACAGCATTTGACCTTTCCAGAAACATGAATGTTGGATTTTTAAGTTTATTTTACTTTGACTATAAACTGGATGCTGCTTTTATATATGGAAAGAAATTGTCTTTCACTTCACCATGCTGTGTATATTAGGTTGAATACCTCAACATTAATGTGTATAAAGTCAGATCCCGCTGAAGGAATGGAAAAACTCCATTGCTTTCAATGAGAACTTCTAGGGCTCCCATTGATATTAGTGATAATTTAATGGGAAAGGACTTGGATCCTTACTGTTTGCAACAAGCAAACTGCTGGGTTTTATAGTACTGCTTAAACCAGCACCTTTATCATTGCTCCAGCATATATTTATGTTATAGTCATCTTTGTTTGATAGAAGCATCAGAGTACACAGCCTGAATCTTTGGGTCTATTACTATTTTGTAAATGTAGCAAAATGGTGAATGCGCACTACTACGTAACATACCAGAAAAATAGAGAATTCACATCCATCCGTTTGAGCCTTTAGCTGCTCCAGTATAAAAGCAAAGCTAAACTGTTAGATTCTCTTCTGCTCAGATTTCCATCGCTGCTACCCAAGGAAAGGTAAGGACAATAGACAGAACATAACCTGAAAGTTGACAAATTTGCGCTTGTATGAACTTAAGCAGAAACAGCATATCATATGGTAGACCCCTCATTGACTGTGTCATGCTTTTAGCACTCTTTTTTTCTCTTGTAGTTAAAATAGTTTGGTTTATGCTTTAACGTTTGAAATGTTCTCAGCTACAAGTGGTGAGAAGCAATTTCTGCACAGTGAGGAGGAAAGAGTTTTATCGTATTTGGTGTTGCTTTTAGTGATATGGGTGCTTGCTCACTAGGTATTGTACTGAGATCAGCTAACTCATTTCATTAAAAAGTCCTTTAGGTGGTAGTTATATTTGGTTACCACTGAGTTGATGTGGATCTGAACCAGAAACACAGAAGTGAAAGGCTTTCTATCCTACTAACAATTTCCTGAGCCTTCCATTCTCCTATATTAAGAGAGGTTTTTATAGAGTGGAAAAAAGCCCCATCATAAAGCTGTAAGGTTAAAACTGCAGTCCCTCTCCCTTCCCCAACACTCCTTAAACTATGGATCTTGTTTGCTATGGGAAGTGAACTGCAGGAGGAAGCCAGATGGCAGCTGTATTGAGCTGCTGCTTTGTTGTGCAGGATGGGTGCCCCTCCTCCCTTCTCCAAAGCAAATGTTGATTCACGAATCAGGCGTTTATATATCTGAATGAGGGATTCATATAATTTTTTTTTAATGTCTGCTCTTTTAATAGTTTGCAAAAGAAATTGATCCCGTGTTCATAATAAGAAACAGTTTGAGGCATATATGTGGCAAAGTTGTAATTTTAAGGTGAACTTTCTCAAATGGTACACACAGCCATGGTTATTTTATTACTCTCAGTTAAGCTGCCTGAAGTGCTGTACCAGCACAGCATGCTTCTTGTAAAACATATTCCAAAGAGAAAAATTGTTTGATTTTACGGTAGAATATAATTATTTTGTCAGTAATGGACTAAAACCCCAGAAATTGTTAAAATATTTTAAAAATAACAAATTGCTAGCCAGAGAACACTTAGATTAAAATATAAGAGGAAGGTACATGGGGTGGATCTGCACCAGATCTTTGAGTGTTTCATCGTGCTTAAAAATATTTATTAAAATTCTACAATACTTGGAGGTTAACCCTCAAGGCTGATTTTTTTTTTTATTTGCATTTCTTCATAAAACAAAATTCTGTGTAAGTTTATATGCTTTTTAACTGTTGGCAAACATGTTTGATTACCATTCTATTTGTGATGTAGAATACTTGAGAGTTTGGAATTTCCAAGTGTACCAAACTGGATCTTCAGCTAAGACCGTGCATGTACATAGTATAAGGTTTGTAGAATAATTAACTAGAACTTTGTTTCTTTCACTGATTACTAAGATTATCTTCTTGAAAATCCAAGAACAATGAATAGTTGTAATGAGAGGAGCTCACCATAAGCACTTTTTTCTGAATATCCAGTGCTGAATTCTCTCTGGCACAGTTGTCAACAGCATGTTCCAGGCTCTGTCTTTTGCCATAAACTGCATTCTAAGCACAATGGAAATAGCACAGAAACGTAAGAATTAGGAAATTGTGTTATTAACAAGCTGCATTGTTAACCACCATGGGGGATTTATTTAGACTGCCTAGTGTGCAGAATGTGTTTTTTAATGTAAATAGCTACTAAGAAAAAAATTCAGATCCTCAGATGAATGTCAGAAATGAGCCTGAACAAAATATTTTTAAGATTATATACCAAATAAAGTAATGTGGTTTTCCCTACTCTTTTCTTCTTCTCTTTCGTGCTGTCTTTCTCCCTTTCTGATGTCACTTTGTATCTTCTATAATGCAGATATGGGATGAGAGAAAACGAGGGAATAACTCTGTAGTACAGGTGGAAACAGTTAAAAGAACTGGGTTGGAATGTTAAAACTGATATTCCTCCGTCTCAACATACCACATTAAAAAGTAGTTTGGGGTGCCTGGCATCTTCATGGCTAGTAATATAAGTAAATATCAGCAGTACTGAGGATCATTCAGAATTGATGTGCATATGGTTTTTATATAAATAAATAAGTAAATAAATATGCATTCAGTGTCTTTATGCATATTACAGATGCATAATAGGCAGACATATATGTTGAAATCTATGTTTCACATCAAACCTCTACAGTATGCTTCATGAGGGAGACAAGACCCATGTGTTTTGCAGAAGCTTTTAAAGCTGTTTCATTTATTTTATTAGCCTTTAATGAATGTAATTAGAACCCAAGTAATTAAATGCAATTGTGCTCAGTATGTTCCTGTTGTAAATTGCCCTAAACAATGTGCATGGTGTGAACAAATTTGTGGGATTAATAGAGGATAGATAATGTTTTTGGATAGTATTTCACACTAAACGGCCGCAGAGAGAAACAAAGAAGCTGGCGCAGTGTCATTAATCTTAGTCAACTGGCAGTTCTGGTGTAATTTGCATGACTTAGGCAGTGACACAAGATGGGGCTAGCTTGGGATGGGTGTTAGATCACTAGGATACATATGTATTTATTTCTCTTTAGTACTCTGATTTATAAGTAGAAAGAAGTTTGTATGAAGAAACTGATTAATTTTGTTTTCATCTTTGTTTTTATCTTAGATTAATAGAATTACTGGCAGTATATTGTATGTGTTCCTTTGTTTTTATAGTTAGCATATTGGTTTATGGATATTAAAAAACATCTGTGCATCCTTGTCATCGCAGAAGAAAGGCAGATGTGCTGTGATTGGATAGTGTGTTGCTAGTGGAATAGATTTTCTTTCTTCACTCTGTCTAATGTGCCTTGTTTCCTAGCTTAAAAAAAAATCAAGATACAGTAAGATACTTCCAAATTAGTTTCTGAAAAACCTTATGGTAGTTGTAATTAGGATATGCATTTTAATTCTACATTTCCTTTGTTCGTAATTTCTTCTAAAAATCATTGAATGCATGTAATCTGATTGATCAGAATTATAACTCAACAACAACTGTAAAGTACTTCTTACATTTTAGTAGAGTAATAAATTCTCACAAAATAGTAGTGACCACTGTAGTTAATTTTCACGAGAATTTTTAAATGTCCTGGTTTGGGTTTGTTTAAATGTTCTTAAACTTACAGTTGGCTGGAAGTGTCTATCAACTGTTTTGTTGAAAGTCTGAACAGAAATATTCCATTAGTTTGCAGTGTTAGAAGAATGAGTCAAAATTGATTTGAGTCTTGTTAGATGAGTGTTTCTGTCCCAGGCCCTAACATTGTTTTCAAAACAGTTCCCATATAAAGCTAAGCTTTCTCTATAGGTTATGGTCCCATTTATGAGAAAAGGGACCATTGTCCAAAATTGATCTTGACCCATTTCTTGACGCAAAAATCTCCTTATAAACGTATGTAGTTGTATATTATCCACTGACTGTTTTGGCTAAAAACTGTGCCAAAAACGTATGTGCTGAACTTATTAATGTAATATATCTGGAAGTCATTATTCTGTTAAATATGTCGCTTACATGCAACTGATTGTGTTGTTATTCTGTGTTACCATGGCGTTAAGTTAGTTGTGTAGTAAAATGGAATGATGAGTAAACTGGGGATCTTCAGAAACCCCTTAGAAATTGTGGACAGGTAAACAGGAAAGGATTCCTGCTTCAGCAGTATTGGTGGATCTTTTAATTATAAACTTTCAACACAGGAAGATTGCACTTAACCAAGTCTGAGGAAGAATGAGATAGGGTGTTCTGAGGCTGTTTAGCCAAGTAGTTACCTGTTGTGCATACCCTATGAGCTATGTTTCTTATATTTCTAAATACAAATATTTTAATTAAAGCTTTTTCATCCATTTTAAAATTGCATCATTAAATAATAAAAAGAAGGAATTTAAAATACAAATTGCATGGGCAACTGTTGTGGTTTAACCTGGCAGGCAGCTGAGTATCACACAGCCGTTCATGCACTTTCCCCCTCCCGAGTGGGATGGGGGAGACAATTGGGAAAAGTAGAACCCATGGGTTGAGATAAAGACAGTTTAATAAAACAGCAGAGGATAATAATAATAATAATATAATAATAATAATAATAATAATAATACAACCACCACCATCCCCTTAAATGGATTGATAATGATAAAATGCTTATGTTTATATCACTGCATACAAAACAATATTGTAATTGTCCTTTTAATACTGTAAGATAATAATCCTGTAAAATATTGAATAGTTTACTACAGCACTGAATAAGGACTGATGAATAGCCATGTTTGTCTGCTTACCATGTTGAAATACGAAGTGCTGATGGAAGCATTGTGGGAACGGTGGGAGGCAAACAGGTATATTCCACTCAAATGTGAAAACAGCACAATTTTTTACACAAAGCTTTATATGGTAAATATAGCAACAAACACTGACAATGAAAATTTTCAGGCATTCATTGAGGCCACCTAAATCTGAAGCTGATTTGTCACTAACTGTCTTGTCTCCTGAACTGTGAGTAAACAGTGCAAAAGTAACTAAATTTGGACTAAACATATTCATAATTCTACCTTTGAGGAAAAAAGTATTAGCCATATATCAGTAATGATGAAGAGGGTTATGATGGCATTAAAAACAACTTGCTTTTAGCAGTTTGGGAAAATATAAAATGCTTAAGATATAGCATCTGTTCTGTTGTGGATTTTAATAAATAAAAAAAGCATGTTAGGACAGCAGAATAAAGTAAATGGAAACTGGCTGGATGGCTGGGCCCAAAGACTTGTGGTGAATGGAGGTAAATCCAGCTTGGAGGCCAGTCACAACTGGTGTTCCCCGGGGCTCAGTACTGGGGCCAAGTCTGTTTAATATCTCTATCAATGATCTGGATGAGGGAATTGAGTGCACCCTCAGTAAGTTTGCAGATGACACGAAGTTGGGCGGGAGTGTTGGTAAGAAGGCTCTACAGAGGGATCTGGACAGGCTGGATCAATGGGCCAAGGCCAGTTGTATGAGGTTCAACAAGGCTGTGTGCTGGGTCCTGCCTGCACTTTGGTCACAACAACCCCATGCAACACTACAGGCTTGGGAAAGAGTGGGTGGAAAGCTGCCTGACGTAAAGGGACCTGGGGGTGTTGCTCAACAGCTGGCTGAATATGAGCCAGTAGTGTGCCTAGGTGGCTAAGAGGGCCAACAGCATCCTGGCTTGTATCAGGAATAGTGTGGTCAGCAGCACTAGGGAAGTGATCATGCTCCTGTACTTCTACAGTGGTTGAGGCTGCACCTTGAATACTGTGTTTAGTTTGGGGTCTCTCACTACAAGAAAGACATTGAGGTGCTGGAGTGTGTCCAAAGAAGAGCAACAAAGCTGCTGCTATTGCTCGTGTATCTAGAGCACAAGACCTATGAGGAGTGGCTGAGGGAACTGGGGTTGTTTATACTGGAGAAGAGGAGGCTGAGGGGAGACCTTATTGCCCTCTACAACTACCTGACAGGAGGCTGTAGCGAGGTGGGGGTCAGTCTCTTCTCCCAGGTAACGGGCAACAGGACAAGAGGAAATGGCCTCAAGTTGCGCCAGGGGATGTTTAGATTGGATATCAGGAAAAATTTCTTCACTGAAAGAGTTATCAAACATTAGAACAGGCTGCCCAGGGAAGTGGTTGAATCACCACCCTGGGAAGTATTTAAAAGATGTGAGATGTGGCGCTTAGTGATGTGGTTTAGTGGGACTTGGCAGTGTTAGGTTTACAGTTGGACTCAATGATCTTAAAGGTCTTTTCCAACCTAAACGATTCTATGAGTCTATCATTCTATGAAATATCACTGTGTATTTAATGCTGTCTGGCTAACTTCACATTTGATGCTTCTCAACTCCCAAATAGTTAACTTCAACACATTCTTGGTGTTGTTTCCTTAAGAAGACTAAATTAAGAAGTCCTAAGTATTTAAAGTTGTTTTCCTTGGTAACCTTGGTAATTTTAGAAGTACAATTAGATTTGTAGTTCTGAGTCTTCAGTCTGTAGAATTTTAGTCCAGTATGACCTCACTCTACCCAGAGAGTTATACCTCTTTTGACGGGTTGCAGTGAAGTAGAGAATGCGGTCCTTTTTATACAGGAGCACAGTCTGTAATGTTTTTCTGTTTGTATGATACATAGTTATGATTATCACGTAATCTTCAGTGTCAGCAAGTGCTACTACACTTTAGTCTGCATACTTGTAAATATGATTTTATCTTTCAGTAATGCAAGTTTTGAAGATATGCACAGAGGACTAACTAATGTAGAGAGCTCTGCTCACACTGAAAAGTTCTGAAGTGAAAGAGCTTGAACTCAGTGTGCTTATTTTTATGTCAACTCTACAGCTGTCTCACCATACTACAAAACATTCTTGGCATTGTATCTTAGTCAAAATGTCTTTTAGGGGGGATAATTCAAAACAGAGCAGTATGTAAATCCAAATATTAAGTAATATATAAGACGGCTCCTACCAGCATCCATGCAATTGGAACAATATGGGTTTACCTCTTTGCTTTGGCTCAGCAATTACATGTTATTCTTCTCTCTTGTGGAAAAAAGCACTATTGTTATTTCTTTGATGACCAGTGTAATGTGCAAAACAGCAAAAGTAATTAATTAACAATTCATGAAAGTAGTTGACTCCTATTAATATGCCATTGACCCAAGCACTACTCTTCAACATCTAAAGACCAGGGACCATAATATTTATTATGAGGTCAGGCATATCGATATAGCATTAAAATGAGGCACATTTAGTACACTTCATAGCAATTATGTTAATGCAAGAAGTATCACTGTTGCATAGATTTTAAGTGGCAGAAAAATTACGTAATCCAGAATTTCTTATTTGACAATTATGAAAGAACGTAGAGAAAATTATTTATTGGCTTTGTTGCACAAATGTTAAGGCACAACGGTCTGCTTACCTAACCAATGAATTCTGTAGGAGGCAGAGTTGCCCGTTTCTACTCTTCAAATTATTAGATTATTTATTTTTACGTAAAGTTTAGAGAACTTCGTCCTTCTGATCCATTAAACCAGATTGCTATAAGCTGTAGAAGAATAGTGGAATTTCCCAGGATTGTTTTCTGTTGTATTTGTTTGTAATGAAAATGTTACACTCCTGCCTTCTCTCTACATGATCCTTTTCATGTTCTGCATGTATTTAGTGTCCGTTGTCCCATTAAATGGATTTTTTTTTGAGAGTAAGGGGGTGTGGGGGAAGAGACAAGAATATCTGGCCTGTCTTTACAATCATCAAAGATGTATTTGGATGCGGATAAGTTTAGAATATAATTGTGAGGCCAAAATAGAGCTGAAACTTGTATTCACTTTGCTGTTACTTAACAATAGTAATTTTTCTTTTGGTAATTCTATTGCTTTGGATTGTATCCACTGTATTTCAGTTATTCAACTGAAAAGAAGCCTGTCCATTTTTTATTCTGAGCAAAACTGTAAGGATTGATCTTGAGTAAAATCTAATCAAATTGTAACACCATTGAGAAGTTGTGTTTAATCTGGGGCATTTCTAGGTATGTTATGTTAAAATGGTATATTGAAAGTGTCTGAGCTTGAGTTCATTCTAATCTAAAACCTAAAAATATTTTTTTAGGTATGAATTCACAAGAGCAAAAATGCAAAGCTTTAAGAAGACTGACTTACTTAGAACTTACATGTACAAGACAATTCACAGATCTCCCTTAATCATGTGATTAATTCTATCACAGTTTGAGGTAAATGGGAGAGAGAATTCCTTATTACACATGAAAAAGCTGAGACCACTGGTGTGATCTTCCTAGGTTCTACACTGATTCAGATGTTCCAGTACTGTTCTAATTCTTGTTCTGCTGCTAATTCTAAACTCAGTGCTCATATCTCTACTTTTACCTAGCTAAGGATTTTGTATCTCTTCCCAGGCATTTACACTTCAGTGGCTTTGACGAGATGTGAAAGCTATAGCAAGGGGTGGTTGCAACTTACTAAATTTGAAATAAATAGAATATCTAGGAAAATTAAAATTTCTTGGTGATACTAAGTGATATTAAGTAACACTTTGTACCTGCATTTTCTGGAATCGACAAGATAATGTTTGATATTATTTAAAGTATTGTAGCAGGTGGCAGTTTTGTTGCTGATCTAAGTGGGGAGATTCTTTTGACATAGTTTTGTGTTCACATTGAGTTAGTTCGGTACCTCGATGGCTGAAATTGCTAGCATTGTTTCATTAACTCTTTTTCAAAATTCAGTTTAAGATATTAACTTATGTGTTAGATGTTATTTCTTATTATTGAAACTTAGGTTTCAATTAGATAGATATTATTAGATATTAATTTTAGTAATTATCAGATAATTTTATTATTAGACATTAATCTTATTAAATGCTATATTTTATCAGATGTTATAAATAATTGTTAGATGTTGTTTCTTCTTATTAAAGTGAAGAATATCAACATAATTTAATGTAAATAGCAAGAAAGAGATATCCTCACTGAATCATTAAAAATGCTTGAATCATTCCACATTGACTTAAACCAGATGAATCTATAGAAATTGCTGGTCACTGCAAGGAGTGCTTCCTTCTGTTGTCTTCAAAAAATTGGCTTGATGAGAACAGAAATGCAATAGGTTGCAGGGTGTTTTTCAACTATATTGGTATTCCAAGTGGTCCTGCACCTTGCATGAAGGGCAAATGCAATAGATAATACTAAGCTATATTTGCTTATTTTTGTTAGTATTGGAATTTTTGTTCCACTGATATGATATTTAGATGTCTACATGCATATGCACAGATACACGCAGGAAGAAACAGACAGTATTTACCACTGTGCTGAACTGTGCTGTAGTGAAAGCTGTACTTCTGTAGCAAGCAAATTAAGAAAAGTTTTGAGGCAACATCCAATACCAATTTAAAACAGCTTCCTGTTTCATTTATTTGTCATCCTTCAACAAATAACAGTCCCACTGGGATGCATGAGTGTAAACAGTTCAAGGGACACTCATATCTTTGTGACCAACTGCTTTTTTTATGTCATGCAGGTTCAAAACATTGATGTTTTAATATGCTTGGGCTGCAAAATATTGATATAGATTTCATGAAAAAGCACATTTTTTGATGGAAGAAATAGATTTATCATTACAAAACTCACTGATTTTTGCATGTGAATGAAGGTCTTTAAAATAACTTGGCAGGGAAATCATCACAGTTAAATGTTCACTGTGTTTACTTTTTATCATAAAATACAGACCTTTCCCTTTCTGTTGATCTGGTACAGTACTATAATTAAAAACAAAAGCTGCATGCTCAACGCACTGTTCTAGCTCTGTCATGCTTTCTCTATGCTAGTAGATGGCAAGACACAACCACTGGTATCTTTACTAGTAATTCATGGAATTTGTTAAGGGGAGAAAAAAACCTACTGGAAGTATAAATCTTAGTATATTATTCAACATATTTGATTATACATAAATAAATTGTACATATTCCATATAACATTTATACAACATTTGTTTGAAACATTTAGCTTAGCAAGCTAATGAAAAGCAAAAATTCATACACTTTGTCACAATTATGAAAGACTTGATTCATCGTATATACTTATTTTCAAAGTGGAATTGTTTTCTTACATTAAAAAGTTCCCAATTCAATTAAAAAATATCTTTGTATTCTCTGCTATAAGTAAGTAGTACGAGTGAATGTCAAAAGGTGCAGAGCCTATTGTCTCAGCCCAGCTCCAGTTACACTTTTCGTTATACTTGGAGATGAGTAGAATAATAGGAATGGAGCTAGTTTTGATTTTCATGGGGTTTTGTTGTGGGTTTTTATTTTTTTTCTTGGACTGAATGTGTTTTTGTAAGACAAACCAACCTTCTGGAATAGAAATGGGATTCAGCAGAAACTTTTTCTCAAGCATATCCACTGTAGCGTAATTTATGACTGATACATTTTTTTAGGTCCGGGGCAGAATTTTCTACCAAGCTGTCAAAGGTTTTTAAATAATCGGTTGTCTGTTGGCCAGGGTTTTGTGTTTCCCTGCTGTCTGTTTACATCGGGGTCTTTAATCTGTGTCACCCATCTCCCATGTGTGGGAAGCTGAACTTCCCAGCTAGTGACATGAGTGGGCAGTAGCTTTTTTGCTCCTCTGTGAGCTATTTGACTTTTAATTAGTCCAGCAGACAGATTAAAGAGTTCAGTAGCGAGATCTTCACCTGAGGTGTCAGAAAGCTAGCTCTGAATTTCTGGCTAGGTACCACTGTTATCTGTTATATTGCCAGTGGCGATTCCCATTCCCTGAAGTAGCAGCTTCCAGCTCTTGTGTCCAGCTATGGGCAATTTTGAAATGTCTTAATACTACTACTAATGTATTACATCTGGAGAGCTGCTGTCTTACACACAGTGGGATAGTTCAAGCACAGAGAGCTTGAAACAGTTGCTCAGGATAAGCAATTACTTAGTGTTAGGATATTGCAAAATAGTGACCCAGACTTGCACCTGGTCTTATAAGTGCTAGAGAAGTCTTCTAAATTTATACATCAGACCATTACTGATTGACTTCAGTTAACACCTTTGACAGCTATGCTGTTGTTAGGATTACTTTATGCCAGTGGCTCATCGCAAAGCTGTGACTATAATAGAGAACTTCCTAGGCTACCTGCTCACTTTGATGCTCTTGTAAGAAATTATGTGGTATCACTGCAATAGGTAGTTGGTTTTTTGCTATATTTTCTATGATAACTTTACCATGCTATCGATTTTAGCCCAGTAATAAACTAACATCAAATTTTCACCTATTGTGAGAAATAAAACTGGAGTACAATAACTGTAAATTTTTGGAAGTATTGTCTGGCTATTCTACTTAATTTCATGGCTTCCTAGGACAAAAACTTTTTTCTTATTTATAGACTTACAACTGTTTTGCCTCAACTTCTAGCAGCATTTTGGTTCAGTAAATTTAATATTCAAGTACAGTGCTCTGCAACACACTGATCTGAAATAGTACTCTTGCTGCTTTGCCATACTTGTCTCAAGATCAAAGGTTTGAACTCACTCTTAATGTTAAAATACATGTATGGGTCTACTCTTTCCAACCTTTGCCACTCTTGCTCAAGGGAGTTAGAAATACAGTTTAAGCCTGATGAAGAACAGTGGTTCTCCAACTCTCGTTCTTTAGAGCCACAGAGTAGGCAATGAACCTTTATGATTTCTTATAGCACCTTTTCTGTATTTTATCACTGTAGAAAATAGTGTAATGTCCACTGGAATTTATGAAAGTCTTTCCATTGATTTTAGCATACAGCAGAAGCAATCCCCAATGAGACAGCACCTGCAGCTGTGAATCGGCATGTGCAGTAGGAAATGTCAGCTTGCAGATCCAGAAGAAAAGATGTGAACTGAAGACTTTGGGAATTTCTGCCCTAAGATCTATCAACTATTTTCCGAGCCACGAAGCAGAGAGCTGTTTATGTTTGTTACTACTTTTTAATTCCTGTTGGCAGTGACATGCAGACTATGAAATGTGTTAGGCTTGATTTACATAAATCAGAAGGTTGTCAGCTTCTTCCTTTTAGATGTCTATGTTGCCTTAAAATCCAAACTGATGACCTCATTGTAACACAAATAAATAGTGTTGGTAAATGTTATTATAAATTTCTTCTATTACTGAACATACAGATGGAAATGCAAAGCTAAAATTTGTGATATTCTTTCTTACATACACTATACTTTGTTATGAGTCTTCCGTCTTTTTGAGACCTTTTTTCTGTTATCAAAGAAGTTTTGATGTCTGTGTTTCACAATGCTTACCCACATTCACTGAACTTGGTCGTTTGTTTAAAAGAAAATTTCTGTATCAGTATACTTCATTGTATCAATACAAATATTGAGGCCCTCTAGCTGACCACCATAATGAAACAGAAAAGAGAGGAAACATTTTCATCTCTTAATTCAATGCTTATTTCTCTATGTCATCAGGGATCAGGGAGGGCAGACATATTGTAGGAAACGTGAAGGGAAATAGGGGAAATATTGTAATTATAATCAGAAAAGTTCTGGATAATTTTATGACTGCAAAGAATGTCTTAGTTATTCATACTAGTAGC
Organism: Gorsachius magnificus; assembly: GCA_034008185.1. Classification (NCBI taxonomy): domain Eukaryota; kingdom Metazoa; phylum Chordata; class Aves; order Pelecaniformes; family Ardeidae; genus Gorsachius; species Gorsachius magnificus. The sequence goes on from CM067086.1 coordinate 36,619,672, forward strand.
ATACTAGGATTACCCAGTTGATTAGATGTGTTGTTAGATAATTTGTATTACGGTTGGTTGTTTTGTTTCGTTATGAGGCGTTAACTCCTCGTGAAAGAAAGTTACTGATCTCAGTGCACTAATGACTCAATTATTTGACTTTCTGTTTCACTGTACATTTTTTTAAAAAATATAAATCCTATTTTTTCTAGATTTCAGAATAATTTTCCACAAAGTGCACAATTTTATTTGAAATCTTAAATTTTGTACAGGTCTGCTGAAGACAATTTGGGTTTGTTTGTCAGTGGTATGGTTATCAAAATAGCAAAATAATTATTTTTGTTACCACTGGTATGTAACATTTCGCATAACTGAATTATCTGTAATTTTCATTACAAAAGCATTGCTGTTTCACCTTTATAGTTATATAGTTGAATGTTGACCTGCTAGTGGATAGATTTCCATGTTCGGATCCGGTTTTAGTGTTCTCCTCAGTGAATACTATCAGTTATGTGAAATCATCCTGTCATTTTCAAAATGAACTACTTAGCTCTGGACTTTTTAAAATAAAACTTTTTTTCTTTTCACCCCTGTAAATGTTCCCTTTCCAAATTCTTCCTCTTCTTGCTTTTAAAATAATGAAAAGACTAAAAAGACTATGCTTGTAATTAAAAGTCATTTTTAAATAACCTCAGAAGATTGTTTCTAGAAATCAAAACATCTTTATGGTCCTATTTCTAAGGAAAGAAAGACAAGTGACTGGGATCCTGTACACTTTACTGTAGTCTACATTAATTACCTTCTATTAAAAAATGACAAAGACCTTTTTGAAAGGGAATCTGGCACTCTTTCCACAGAAATGATGGCAGACACCCTACTCTCTGCTGATTTCTTGACACTTCTAATTACCTGTATTCATTTGAAATCGTTTCCTTTGTAGTGAGTTATTGGCATGATTTTCAGAGAACAAGAGGAAAATGGAAAACATTTTAGCAAGTTAAGAAAAAAAAATCAACAGTATCATTGTTTGCAGCTTTTGTTGAAACTACCTACGTGAGTCATTTGAGGGACATGAAGGTAAATGAAAGGTTATACTTTGCCCTGCATGTTGTCGCTGGTATTTGTAATGTCAATAACTGTAGAAGGTTGTCAGGAAACTGGAGAGATAAAGGTCAATAGCAATGACAAATATATCATTGTATGTGTTTGAATATGCAATATCAGCCTAATCTTATGGTGGAGGTTTTCACACCCTGGAAATATCAATCAGGTGCTGTATCAGAACTATCCATTGTTTTTTGTGTACCTAGAATTAAATGGGAGATCAGTAGATTTAAGTTTTAGCATGTTTACACTATTTTTTCCATATTACTTTCTTTATTTAGTATAGAGAAACAAGTTATTATCTCAAAAAGGTATTTTCCTTGAAATAACTAACAGAGATTTTTAAAAAAGAAAAAGTAAAGTATCCTAGGTTCCTTAATTTGTTACAGGACATTGAATATTAGTTTCTATCTAACATCTGATATTGCCACAGTTTTCAAAATATTTTTGCAAACCATGTCTTTCTGATAATTGTGTGTAAATCCATTTGGTTTTTTCCATATACTGAGATAGAACATCTCACTCAAAGTGCCTCTTAGAGGGATAGACCTTTATTTTTCAAGAACTATATCAAGATTTCACAGCTCAGTTAAAAGCAACTACAGCCTACGGTTAAATGAATGTGTAAAGAAATAATCCTTCTGAGAGAATTAGCTTACAGTTGAACACATCAAAGTGCTGGATTCTAAGTTGTTACAAATGTGGATCCTGATTTAGGAAAACCTAAATTTGACCTATAGGGGAATACCAAATCACAAGTCATTAAGTTATTATGTGGTTTTCTGTGATTATGCAAGCACAGAAAAACAAGAGATGAAGAGCAAGGAAAGAAATTACATCAGAGAGCCATGTGACATTGAAAGTAAAAACAGCAATTAGTTCAGTGAGAATCTTGAGGTAGGAAGGTACAGGAGGGACGCAACAGTGTGAGGATGGGGTTTGAGAATAGCAGGAAGGAAGTATTGCAGCAAAATAAAATCTTGTTTGAGAGACAATTGGAAGAAGTACTCTTTCTGGGTAGAGCATTTGAAAGAGTGATTGTGGGAAGCTAAGGGAGAAGTGAGCACAAATCATCTAGTAATTAAAGATGTGAAGTCCAATATAGTGAAAAAATGCTAAAAACACACAGTAAAGGCACAAAGATATTGTTACAGAAGGACCCAAGCATCAGCCTGTCTGAAAAGTATGTGAATCTCATTTTTTAAAAAATAAACCAACTATAAAAATATTTACTAACCCTGAATTTGTTATTTCACTCTTTCCCCAAATACTAGTTCCTTTTACGAGATGCTAGTACTTTGAACCTTTGTACTGCTAAGGTATCAATTCTGTGAATTGTCCCTAAAATTCTGAGAACTTCAACACAAAACTGTAAGAACTTCAGAGTTGTTTGCTGTTGAGTGACTTGTAGTTTCAGGCTGTATTCTGTTTATTGTGTTTTTTCTGTTTAGTGACTCATTTCAGTAACATCAGTTGCTTCTGAGCACATTTTACCTTTTAGGATTTGAGTTTTGATTTAGTAAAACACTTTAATGTGCTTAATTACAATTTTAAAATGTGTCATAAATCTGTGCTGTTCAGCAAAGCATTTAAGAGTATGTTTATATACTACCCATATAATCTAGAGGGTTTGAGGAAGTGCTTGAAGAAGTCCACTGTTGGCTGAAGTGTTTTGCCTGGGTCATTTCCTAGAAGTCCTTTTGACCTCCAAATACATTTTTTTCCTGAGAGTAAACATCTCAGCTGGGTTCCAAGGGCATAATAATGACTGAAAAGGTAATACCCCCTGTTGCATTCACAGAAGTGAATGCATCCCTGCCTAATGTAAAAACATCTGTCATCCAGGTAATTTGAAACATTTTTTCAAATTTTGAAAAGAAAAAAATCCCATCTCATATGAAACATTACTGTTCTTGAAGTATCACAGCTTAAGGTAGTATCTTGTTTTTCAGTCATGTGATACATGTACTTGCCTGGAGGGACACTTCATTAAACCAGTTGTTGAAATGCAACACCAATTAAAAATTTTTTACAGTACTGTCTGAGAAATGGGCTTGTAGTTCTAGACTGTCCATTGACTATGCCGTTGGCCTATGAATTTTAGCATATGTTGAAATTTGTCTTCTCTGTACATATGGTGTCTGATACAAATTATGATAGACATTTAGAATTAATTTAGATGATTCTCTTTTTTCTTTCCTTCTCTCTCTCTCTCTCCATTCTGCCTTCCCACTCTCCCTTCTCTCTTCTCGCCTCATCGTCTTGTGCCCCTGTCCCGTTCCTCCCCCCCCCCCCTTTTCTTTTCTTCTGTGTTACAGTACAAGAGTTGTCTTTTCAAGCACAGGGTGTTTGTCTACCTGTTCTATGTCTTTGCTCCACATACATTGCTTCATTAGGCTTCCCCACTCTCTTGCACACACATAAAGGTATGTCAGTTGTTTGCCATTTGAAAACAATCCTATCCCTTATTATAGAACAGCACTTTTTAGATTCACTGTTTTCACTCAAATGCTTAATTATATCATTGTCCAAGATCTGTTATGTACTTCACACTCCTATGAGATGACTGCAAGTATAAGGCTGTGAGGAGACAGAGTTGCATTGCTGTTTTGAATCTGCATTTTAGCATTCTGAAATGGGAATAATCTTTGAGCAGTAGCAACCTCTTTGTGTGTTTCTCTGTGCAAGAGAAACAAAATATAATTCACAGTGTGCTACATAGCTATCAGATAATCTCCTATGTATTGTGATATACATGGTTGAGGATTAGATGCTCCCAATACCAGGCCAAAATACATTGCTTTGAAAATAAAAAAAATGTGAAGTACTTCTGAAATATACATTTACTTCATGTATTCATGTGAGCTGGAGGACCTACCAGCCCGGCAGATTCCTCTGATTTTATTAGCTTTGAATGTTTTCATACAAGCTGTGAAAGTTCTGTAACTACAAATTTCTAACCCAAACTTTCTAGTCTGTGAGATAATATTTGGAGTCCACGACTGATCTTCTGAATGAAGAAAAAGAACATACAATTACTAACTACAGGATTTTGATACTATTTTCCAGAAAAGGTAGTGCTGTACTTTGCTTTATTTTTCAGGGATTCAGCACAGGAATACTGCAATCTAGTATGAACTTTCAAAGAGCATTTTCCTGCTCTTGAGTGAATACTACCTTTGATGCCCATACATTGATAGCAGGCCATAACAAAGCAGATCTTTCCTAACCATTTTCTAAAGTATATTAGTCCTTAAATTCTAGACATTTATTTGTATTGCTTAATAAATATCACAATATCACACATTATCTAATCATTTTATTGCCAGGTATACTACCAGTATCACAAAGGTCAATTTGTATGTTTGCATTGTGAATGCCTTTTGGATTTTAAGAACTTCACAGTACTGTAAAAGTGCTGCAAATAAATTATTTCACACTTGAATTTATTCTTATTAAAGGGAAAGTGCTGCATATTTTAAAATACATGGAGATAAATATGAGACCTAAAAATAAAGTCATGCAGGCGTCTCCCAGTTTCCACCTTACTATTTAATGCAAAATTTAAAACCCTCACATGTGAAATGATTTTTATTTAGAAATGCGTATTTGTGATTTCTTTTTTGACAAAGAAAGGCCTTTTGTTCTGGTTTCTTCAACAGAACCTCATTTTGTGACTTTCTACTGTCCCCTAGTGGCATTTTAATCTTTGTAACTATTGTGATATTGCCATTCTGCATCGCTTCTGTGCTTTTCTGTTTCCTTGAGACTATCATTAACAAACATTTAAAATACTATTAAACAACCCATCAACTGACTGTGGAAGCAATAACATTGCTCTTTAGCCCAAGCGGTCCTTTCAGATATTTAAAAATGATATAAACAAAGCCAGCAACCATATGCTATCTATATAATGCATTACTTCATTACAGTAAACATTTCAGATTTGCAGAATGTTAACACAAACCTGATGAAAGAAAAATGTTATTAGTTGTGACGAGCCTATACATACCCTACAGTAGCTAAAATGTAATTTGTGACAGGTTAGAGAATTATTGTCAGTAGTCTTAGAGCATGTATTCCAGCTATTCCTTTTATTTTTTTCCCTTTAAACTCAAACTGCATTTCCATTAGATTGTTAGCAAATTTACTATACCCCACAGTGTCACTTCTACATCAAATATTAATATATTACAGAGAAGTACTGTATTAGTAGCTATCTCAACTGATAGCTATTGAAAATGGACTTCCTAAGTTTTCCATATGTTCTAAATAGATATGCACATTTGATAGCTTTTACTTTCTTAAAAGCATAGTTGCCTTTTCTTTCTTGTGGGCACACATGTGTATATCTCCTTTCTTCACATTCAGTTAGAGTCACACACAGTTTCTCAATTTTGTCTAGTTTTTGATTTGGATATACTGCTTTTTTTTTTTTTTTTTCCATTTTGTATGCAGCCAGAAGCAGACTACTGCAGTCCCTGCTGTCATGGACTTCAGTGATTAGTTCTCCCATGCTGATCATAGATTTCATTTTACACTAAATTCTAGAATATTTCCTTAGCTGAATTTATATATGTATATAAAAAAAACCCTTGGATAGTACAGATTCTTACACAGAATTTATACGGATGAGTCACATTTAAACATAGGAGTTAAGTTCTTCCCCAGATCTGGAAAATCTGAATAAGATAATTGAGAAATCATTTAGTGTAACCAATGAAATTTTGAAGGAAGGTGCAAAAAACTACTTGTTTTTCCCAAAAGCTGTAGATGCACACACATACATTCAGAATTAAAAGAATAATTCCTTTAAGCTGTTTTTTTTCTTAAACTTTCTGTAAGGTTTATAAAAGAGAGGTCAGTACTAGAAATGCCTGTTTAGTATCTACCATACTATTTTTAGTTGATAGCTATAAAAAATGACAGCACTGCAAGTACAAGGTATAGTGAAATTTGGCCCATTAACTCAGCATTTTAGGAATCAAAGAGATATATATTGCGTTAATGACTTCTTGGCACTGTCTACTAGAGTATTATGGTTAGAATAACTATCACACTAAAACTGCTGTTTTACACTTTTATCTTGAACTGGAGCGAAGGTAGAAACCCTTCAGCCATCATTTTTTCTTAAAATGGTTCATTATATGCTGTATGCCTTGGTTTGAAAATAAGAAAGAACATGGTATGACAATTTTTACAATTTATATTCTTCAAAAGACTAGAAGGATTGGTGCTAGCTTTTGAGCCTTGCCTGTCTTCAGTAGTCATATTGCAATTCTGTGTAGATCTGCTTATCCATCCTTAGGTTTGATTAAGATATCCCCAAACAAAGCCCTAGAGTGCTGTCGCTTTGGGCACAAACACACAAAAATGCAACCAATGTTAACGTTCTGCTTAATATAATTTTTCAGATCTGGAAGGAAAAGATTTTAAAGCTCTCAGATTATACAAGAAGGCTTAAAATCTGTTCCCCTTTATACTTTTTCATACGATGTGGTGCATCTTTCAAAATTGCTTATTTGTTTTGTTTTTTCAAACTAATAAATTGAAATGTAGAACTTTTACAGCTTGCTGTCTCATATTTTTTTGTGTTCTTTACAATTTTTTAAAATAATCTTTCAGTAAGCAGATTTTTATTAAGATATAGCTGCTGTGTTATGGGAAACACTGGAACCTCTTTGACAGGCTAAAATGGAATGGAAAATTTTGAAATGTTGTGTAGCTTTGTTTTAGCAAAACATAGCTTGTTCATCGCCTTAGTTTAAAAGATAAAATCATCTATATCCTTTTTCTTAGGAGGTTATAGTCTGTCTAAAGAATTTCCTGAGAATGGCTTGGTATAAGTTTGCCTAATTATTACTAAGATACAACAGAAGGTTAGAAAATAAATGGCTTAGCTGTAAATCACTAGAACAGTATAACACTATCATGGCCTACTTCCCCAAAATTAGTTTTCTCCAAAACATCTAATAAAGCTAAGCAGCCTCACTTTTTACAACTGAGGAGACTATCTAAACAGAATGAACAGATTTATAGGGTTATTTTTAGTATGTGTCACTTGCATTACAGTTTACATTTGCTTTTGAAGCTTATTTGACATTCTTGGTAAAAAAATATAGTCAGAAATCTCATTAAAGTCCTTCATAAAGTACAGTCTCAATAGGGTTGTTACCTTTCCGTCCCAAAATGGGGAAAAAACCCAAAACACGCATGAGCGCATCATGTGGTTTGGTTTTGATCTTATTTTTTTTTTTATTACTATTTAAATGAAAAATTGAAACACCTGCAGATGAATGTGTAAAGAATGTTTATATAAATAATTGCTCAACTTGCAACTAGCTTAAGTAACTAAGCATTTTGTCACTGTGCGGTATTTCACAGAGCAACAGGTAAATGCTGATGTGTCTAAAATGATAATTATTTTCTTCCATCACTGTAAGAAATAATTTTTTATTGAGGTAAAATGAGTATTAAGTTCTTGAAATGTAGAACGTTGTGCTTTTCTGAAAGCCATTCTTCTGTGAATTAGCTATATATAAAAGGTTATATAAGATGCTGACATGTGATGCTGAGTATCTTTGCTGAAAATACAATGTTGTGCTCTTTGATGAAATGCAGAGTTATAGACATGTATGTTAAATCCAGCTGGGGAAAAGTGCCTCTGTGTGTGCATGTATTTAATAGCATATGGCTTTTGTATTTATTTTTTGCAAATATTTATATGAACTGCAGAATATTGAGGAGATAAAACTGAATCCATATTTAACCAATTTATGTGTTCTTTCATATTTATGGAAATATTTTGAGGATGTTAAACTATAAAAGAAACCTAAGCCGACATTGCTATTTTTTGCCTCCTGGACTTGTCGTATTAATCAGGTTAGTGTAAAACTGTGGAATAAGGGAATGCCTTAACCATAGATATCACTCAGCTGTAGAATTCAAATAGATCTTAAATTTCAAGATATGAAAACAAACAGGAATTTTAGATAGATGACCCCGATAAGATTATGTTTTAGAATAAGATTTCTTGAAGCTGCTGGAGTACTAGTGTTAGGTGAATTGTGAGAAAATTATGTTTCCTTACAGACTAACTTCTTTTCATATGCACACACGTGCACACAATTCTGTAGGCTTTTAAAAATCAGTTTGCTGTAACCATTTTTAGGTATTAAAAGTCAATGTGCAGCACTTAAACATTGAAACAAATCATTTCTGTAAATGTATCTCTTGACAGATTGCTTTCTACAAGGCTGGCATGGAATTGAAAGAATAAAATGACACGGTCAGGCTAATAGGGTAATATTAATCATATCTATGGTGAAGAGGAAATTGAGATAACTTGGAAGGGTTAAAAGTGGGCTGGTTTCTTTCCAGACATATATTTAGGAGGTTTTTGTCGTATCTGGCTGAATATTAATTCAGCAAAGTAAAAGTAGCAAATGGTTACTGTAGTCTGCCAGCAAATTGTGTATGAAACAAAGAATTACTAGGTTCATACAAGCTGATAAAGGATTACTACACAGACAAAGACATTTAAAATTTGCAGCTCCAACCAGACAATTTTTTATGTTTTACAAAGAAGCACAATTACATTTTGAATGACCTTGTGCCACAATGATGATGTAAAGAACAGATTTGTCTCTGCTCCTGGGTCTAGCTTGTATATCCTGTATACATTAGTGCATCTCAGTTGGTGTAGCTGTGATTGTTTATCTTTGTCAATTTTAAGATATGAATTAAACTCAAATGTCTTTCAAATGCGATACTGTACTTACTCTGTTCAAATAATAAAAATAATTTATTGCAGTAATCTGGATTTATGTCTTGGTTAGTTAGAGTAAATATATGGCCTCTATGGGATTCCCTTTTGCCCCTTAAATTCCACAGTGCTTTAAAATGTACTTGTGAGTTAGAGAAAGTTTAGCATGTTTTGCATAAAATGCTTGAAAATTTACACTAATGAGAGATTAAACTTAAAAATAATGTTGACAAGCTATACAAGTTATTTCTAGTATCCATTGCGGTTTTAAATTCAGCAGAGTTAAGATCAGCTGATAAGACATTCAAAAGCTAAATGGTTGACAACCTGTGTGCTATTTATATTATATACATATTATTATAAACAAAACATTAAAGGTGTTGAAAAGGCTTTATCTACCTGGTACATCATTTGTTATTCAGTTCTGAACTACTAATTTCTGTTTGTATTTGTGGTGTTAAAATCTTTTTGTGATTTATAGTATTGTATAATTTTTCCTTCCTGTCATGTTCATGATAAACCCACACCTATTCATCTGTCTATATTAATGAACCAGTACAAAAGTAGAGATATTAAAGAAAAATTATCTCATTAATTGAAGACAGTCTTGTATTTTATTGCAATGGGAAATCTAAATACTGTTCTACACTTTTTAGGAAAGTCTGCTTCTGGTTTTTTGACTAACAAAACCTAATGTATGTAAAAATGTTAGTTTTAACTAAATCACTCATTGCTTTTTACAGATCAGCTTTTCCAACAAAAAGTTTAATGAGAGAGAAGTGATGAGAAAATTTCCTTTACTAGAAGAAAACTAGACTGCTATACCTTACAGAATAATTACTGCTTGCTTTGTGGCTTAGTCCATTCTGTAACATGAGTTAAATTTATAAAATTATTAAAAAGACTATGTGAGTATATAATCCTAATTAACCTTGGTTTCTAAGGTGGTGATGTAGCTGCAAACAGTGCTTTTAAATTGGGGAATGGAGCTTTAAACTGTTTTGATCCAGATACCTTCAGTTGTGTGTGTATATATAAATATTTATTCTGAAAAAATAAATATATATTCTGAAAACAGTTGGTCTTTTTTTGTTTATTAGGATAAATTGAACCTTTTATCATGTTACTTCAAGCTAGGATAAAGATAATACTTCATTTTAGTATTCCTGCACTACCTATTTGTAGCTATAAGTTCAGTATTGTGTCTACCACAATGTGGGTTTAAAAAGTTGATCCCCTAAATAAGCATAAACTTTTTAATAACTTTATTGTGCAGTTCTGTATCTAGGTATGCTTTTAATTAAACACTAGTCCATAAATAAGCAAATAATAGAAGTTAGAACAGTTTTCTAAATCATGACAGTAGCTCATTTATCTTTGTCCTAACAAGACAATAGGAAATGACACTAAGCCGTTGTTTTCTATGCATTAAGATTTCCTTCTTAAACAAATGCAATTGAGGCAGTTTGTTTTTCAGCGACAGCCCAGCACGCAATGCCAGTGGCCAGAGTTTTGTCTTGTCTTCATCCAGGGAAGGATTAATCTTTGTGATGGTGCAAACAAAATGTATGTCTGAGGTCAAAGTGCGGGTTGCCTTTTGGGATCTGCATTACATTAATGTCATTTTTGGGTTCCTGACGTTAATCAAAACCAACACCATAAAGCGTCACTTAGCTAATTTGTGTATTATTGTCAATGTTACCATTAATTATGCGTTTGTGAGGAAAAAGAGGATTAATGAGATGTCACAGGTAATTTAAAATGATCAGGCTCCCCAGGACATTAAGAAAACACTAGCTGTGTAAGATTACCATTCAAACATAATAGTGCTCATGCAGGAAAGTCTTTGTTAAGTCTCTGAACCAAGTTTTTCTATCAGTATGAAATTTATTTCATATCGGCCGTAAAATGTTTATTTTAAATTAAAAGCAGTATAGCAGTTTGGGTTTTTGTATTGAGCTCTCTGTTGAACATATTAATAAAAACCTGGTGTCATGTTTTAATTGGTAAATCCTTGGAAAAATGTGTTCTGTTGTACAGAATTGCTGTGAGATACTCTTCTCACTGAAAAATTTCTACAGGCAACATTAATGAGCACAAAGTCTCATTAAAAGTGTGAGATTATCAAGTGATAATACGATCATTAACACATAGTTACTATAGTATGATGCTCTACATATGTAGTATAGAAGCAAAAATAATGAACAGTATGTTTGTGTATTTACTGTATATATATCAAGTATCACTTGTAGGTGATAAAATCAAACTTTAAATGAGATGAGCTTGTCCATTCATTAGCTAACAACCCTCTTTATTCCATTGATGCTGCTGGTTTTTAAACTGTGTTACTGATTTATTAATGCATTTTAATATAGAGTTTATAAAAAAGTTGCCAGTAGGACAATAGCCCAGATTTTGATCCCAATTAACAGTAGTTCCCCAAGGCAAGGGACTAATTTTACTTAATTTCATAATTGTCCATGTAAGGCTCATTTCTGGTTGAAAACTGAATTTGTATTGATTTCAGTTAACTTACTGAACTTGAACCCTTTTGAACAAGGTTTTCTAATGCATCCAATATTGGTGTATGTTTCTGACAATGATTCTTTTATTACTTTAAAGGTCATATGGAAATAAGACTATCTGAGATGAAAACTGGTTAAAAGAAAATATTAGGTTGTTTGTAAACTCTCAATTAATCCCTCATAATTTCCCCCAACATTACCCTCGAATATGGAGGACAATTGTCAATGGTAATTCAGATCAGAAATTGGTTTTCAGTATAAATTATTTAATTTGATAATCCCCCCAATTGTTTCATACAAGGTATTAGTATCTAGTGTCTTTCAGTAGATAAACCATTTTGTGTAAAATGACAGTAGTACTTCTGTGTATACTTATACTTTTTTCTGTATATAACCTAATATCACTGAACTCTTAGAGTAAATTACATCAGATTGCCTATAATTAAATATAAAGCACATAAAAAATTAACTACACTATGATAAATTATTTTTCAAGTGAATTTATTGTTGGTCAAAAGCTGGTGCTTTGCAAACCAGTTCTAATTTTTGTCCTATGATTTCAAACACTGACAAGTTTAACAGTGTTCTCATTGTCTTAATATTCTTCTGAAAAGATCAACTGTGGATACCAGGGACTACCTATAATCTTTATACTCAACTGGTTCTTTGATTTTCTGTTGAAGCTGCCAGGAGAAAGAGAACTTTTAATGGTGGACAAGCAATTGCTTACAATATTGGGGTATATCCCACACAGGGTCTCATCATAATTAGGACCCCACAGGCTAAAGGACTCCGCTCATACAAAACACTACTTCCAACATGAAACCCTAAGGATGTACCACAGTGGAAGGTAGAAATTCGTAAGACTCAAGTGAGCTTCAACCTGCTACTGCCAAGCAAGAGCCATAAACAGCAAGGGGCAGGGACTAGATATGGAGGTTGCAGACTGACATATGAAGAAAATGAAATCACCTCTGTGTTTTGCTCAGTACCCAGTTAAGAGTATGGACTAGTTTCTAAATAAAACTCTCTTCTGAAGAAAAGGACAAGTTTTTATTTAGCTTTCCAATCCGGGTCATAAAGTAGATATAGAAGCAGAGCATATTACCTACAGCTGCTGCTAACCACTTGACACAGTATATCAGCTACACTAAAAAGTTTGAAATAGAACTTGGAAGGTAACTCATCAAACACTATTTTAAAATAATTGACATGGTATTGTACAACAGCTAGAACAAAGATAAAGAGCGATTAAACAAGACTTCAATGTTAACAGCTAGATTTGGAAGGATTTATGTATAAACCGCATAAAAGCTTGTAGTTGGACATGCAATATATCATGTAAAACTGTCACTTCTTCATGTAATTATTGATGATCGAGATACTAAGAAGTAAGTGCAGGCTTGAGAATATAGTTCTGCTGAATATTAGAACTGGGCAAGAATATTGTAATGAATGATAGATCTCCTGAAAATTGCTAAAAAGTTGTTTCTGGTGACATCAAAATTACTTAGTCAACTTAGTTTGAATTTGTTGTGTAATTGTTTGGGAAATGTTTGCCCTTTTACTTTTAGCAACTGAGGCTAAATAGATGGCGCCACATCATTCAACTAAAATGTGGAACTTGGAGACTCCATTATATATTGGGGAATTTCAGGTCACCTCCCAGGAAACACCAGAATTTCCCAATTAGAGATAACTTTGTGTACAAGTATTCCATAGGAATTTGTATGCTGCAACAAAAAATGAAAGGACGTCAGCATGGTCTTTAAGAAAGAATACGTTAAGTATGTTGTGAATGAGGTCTCAGATCCTTCTCATCTTTGCCCAGAATCCAAAAAAAAAATTGCCAACAACTCAGTCTCCCCATGTTCCACTGGTTGAGGCAGTTTAACTTTATATAGACATATACATAATTAAAACAGCAAATAAGAGATCTGGTGCTTACGTACTCCTTTAGCAAGTAAGACTCCTTCATTTGCCTTTGTATGAAAACAGGACAGAGTCAGTATAAATTAACTGAGAACATTGTATCCCCCAGAATTCATTATATCCCTGTAGAGTTCTGGGATGATCTCAGGGATGTGAGGTGATATGGACCCCATCCCCACCTCCCTTGTAGAGGAGAGAAATAGAATCAAATCTCCAGCCTCTGGGATAAGTACTCTACCAAATAAGTAACTCTTACAGAGTTTACAGTTTCTTCCCAATGTCTTTGAAATACTGTGTTTGCTCCAAATGGAAGATAGTAGTTGGAGCAATTTTATTTTGTGACTCTGTAAAGAAAAACAAGAACAAATAGATTTGTTGAATTTCAAACTTCTTCTCGTGACCAAACTAAAAATGAATAATTGATGCAGCTTTACTAGGGTAGCAAAGATTTTGCTGAATTTGGAGGTCTTTGGAGGTATTAAGGGACTTCTTGAGTATTCTCTTACTGCTCTCATTAATTGCTCTTAGCTAAAATGTTCTGTCCATTTTGGTCTCAGTCCCACGTTTTAAAAACAAAGGCTGGTATGTTTGTGAAAACCTGTCATTTGGGCCAGTTTAGTGATTGCTTGGCAGAACTTAACTCTTGACTGCCATCTCATCAAGAGTGTATTTAGATGGCTTTTTTGCTTGGTAATCCAGATGCATGTCAGATATGGCAAAAATGGAATGAAAGCTAGAGCAAATGCAGTTTGCTTGAGTTTGCTAGAAAATTCTGTAACATGCAAGTCACAGGTTTTTCTCCTTCTAACTTAAGGAAGGAATTGAAGTTAAGAAAAATGAGTTAAAGCAAAATAGTAACATGTCAAACAGCTTCAGGGGAAATCCACATATTTTTCCTAGCACTCTAGCTAAATACTAATGAGCTTATTAAAATAAAGTGACAAAAAAAAAGATGCTTTACTTTTTCTATTTGACCTTTGTGCAGTGAAGGTAAACATATTGCATCTTTTGAATAATACATGTAAGACTATTTATTGGATACATTTATAATCAGGAAAATGGTATGTACATGATTAGTTGTTTTGATATAACTTCTGTTTATGAAAACCTCTAATATTCTCCTAGAACTTGATTCTGGGGTTTGAAATAAAATAGGGTATTATAAAATGTAAACTTCTATATGAGGGCCACCACATTTTTTCTCTACTAACTTTCATGAAGGAGATGAGTAATATGTTTGTCTACAAGTTTCTGTTTAAAAAAGCAATAAGCAGTATTTTAGAGAGAAACTAATATCTGAAGACTAATTTTATTTGAATTTATTTTTATCTGACAAAATAGAATTTGTGAGATTACAAACCATCAGCTGAAATATTTAAAGTTATTTAAGTTATTAAACAGTGGAACAAAACAGCGTTGCCATTGTGTAGTATTCAGATTTGACAGATGAAAGCAGATTTTCTTAGCAAACATGTAGTCTGATGGGACTTGTCTGTCAACTTATGAGCTGAGCTGTGTGAGTTGTCCTAATGTTCGAGAAACACTGAGAAGATATAAACGTTTTGGATACATTTAAATAATTATTTACAAGATTTCTCATGTACATTCTATGCATAAAGGAACCTGGATATTCAAGTGGCAGGTGCTTGGTACTGTCTGATGGAAAGCATTAATAGATGTTCATAACTGGTATGAACACAAAAATTTATAAGGAGGGTAGGAGGAAAGGAAGGGACAAAAGGGACTGATTCTCTCTCTTCTGATGCTGGTATTAGTGTTATTTTATTGTGAAGTAGGTGATGGGGCCAAAGTTTTCAGAGGAAGTAGAAAGCTGACTTTTTTGAAATTAAGAAACACAAATAGTTTATGAGATTAATGACTTCGTTTTATCAATGATCTGTTAATTAAACAGTTTACAGATTGATTGCATCTATTTAGTAAATGGTAAAATTACTATCATGTGTTTCACATCAGTGATTATTTTAAGTGAGATAATTCGTTTGTGTTTTTAAAAAATGTCATTTTGAAATAACAACTGACCTGTTCATTTGTTGAATTCAGACACACTGTATCAAACCCCCAAAAAATCTTTGGGCTTGTAAATTCAAATAATTTGTACAAGTGATAAAAAGCCCTGTGATATAATGATGTGGAACTTTTTCTCTCCTAAAACGGTTGACTTAAAGAAATAATATAATATTGCCATTTCTTAACCTTAAATCTTATAAAGACCTGAAAGTTTTTCCAGTTGGTGAATTTCCTTGAAGTGAAGTAACACAATGGATGGAGTTCCAAAATAGAATACAGGACCAAAGTCTACGCTTGATTATGAAATTATATGCAGTTTCTTTTAACTTGGTAACACGGACATCATCAACTTATGAAAGTTGTTTTAGTGTTAGGTTACACTTGCAAATGAATTTGAATGCAGAAGAGAGTCATAATATAGAGAAGCAAATAAAGCAGACTAATATGTGAACTTTGTAGTCAACCAAACAGTAGTCGGCAGTTATTTCTCATATTAATATCTTCCTGTACTATGATCAAAAGGATATTAATCCACCGTGGAAGTTTTTCTACTTACTAAAACAGAGTTCTGGCAGGCAGATCACAACCTGGATGGTTTGGGGTGGGGTGTTTAGAGCTAAACTTTTTTGAATATTTTGTTAAAACAAGGCTCTAACTGCGTATTTACTGATTATCCCTTCATGGACCTTCAGTCTTGGACCTTTATTCTTATAGGTCTTCTGTTAGCTTTGAACATCTTATTGCTTTGTATCTCTTCCACAAGTTCCTGCATTTTGCTTTAATCATTTGGTCATTTTCACTTTTGCTGAGGAAAGCTGTAAATGTTAAAATAAAGTTGACCAAATGTTCCTTCAGGTTGGTTTTTTAGCAGATATGATTCAACTATTAAGTATTTGGGATAAAACCACCAACTCTTTACATGTTTTCTTACTGCCATTTACAGTATTAGACCTTTATGCTCTGTTGAGTAGTCTTTACTCTTACCAGGCCTTTTGGCTAATGTGCATGTGCATTCAAACCTACATTTACCTAAGGGAATCATAATTACTGCTTTGACTGAAGTTAGTGTTTTTCACATTTCCCTATTCTTTCTCCTGTATTCAGTCACTTTCTGGTAATTATCTTAATGTCAATGTTTTTGGTTTTGTTTTGATTTTAACATAAGAAAGAATGAATTGCAAGATAAGGTCAATCTGTTGCACTCCAGCAGGAACCTAAGACCTTTGTGATAATTTTGTACCATTTTGTCTTAATTTCTCTGGAGTTTAGCTTTTGAGATAACTAAAGTTAAATTCTTTTTCTCAGGATTTTGGTCTACCTTCCCTTTATGTTCTCTCAGACAAGTTTGAAATCAATATTATAAAATTAGCACTTGCTTTTCATAGAGTATGGCTTTTTATTTTTTTCTTCCTACTTGATAGTAGTCTTTCTTGGTTAATGTTCTGAAATGCTCTTTATCAGGTGAAGTCAATTAATGTGTAACAGCTTATGTTGATAAGGATATGTAAACATCTGAAGTCTTCTAATCATCTGCCCTTGTCTTTTTTATTACGTAATCTCTCATTATAAATATTTGGCTTTTGCATGAAAACCTTCAGATGTTGATTATGTCCAAAATTTTTTCTAGTGAATAAAGGGCTATGTTTTATGTAAATAAATCTGCTATATCAAAACAAATGCGCAGTGGGATTGTTTTACAGATGTCTTAAATGCCAGCTTTTTTCCACATGCTGCTAAAAGCTTAAACAAGAGGAGTCACATTCTATATGTAATTCTGCAGTGGTCTGTTATCTTAATTACTAGGTATATTATTTTAACTTTAACTACTAGGTAGCCTAAATTCATTTTAATCTTTACCTGAGCTCTGGGATTTGAACCATGACAGTAGAAGCAGAATAATTATTCCCTCACTGTCATTAGAAAACTACCCAAGGTAGACATTTTCTTTTTACTGTACGTTAGCCAAAGGTAAGTGGTAGTTAAAATCTCACAATTAATTGTTAACAGAATCAGGTTTCTTTTATAGCTCAGGTGCAAAAAAAAAAGCAGTATGGCTTGACAGATGTGTAAAATCTTAAATGGTTTGTTCTTAAGAATATGTTTATTTTTAAAAGTATGCTTTGAATATTTAAAGTTTATGTTTCTTTCAGCTATTATCCTCCTATAATCAATGGAATACTTCTGATTTTTAGACATTTTTTTCTTCTGATAATGTATTATTTTAGTCACAGAAATTTTTTTTTAAAATTAAATTCTTTAAATTTTCTCTACCCATTTAATGTAGTTATGTGTACAGTGTTTGATTCAAGTATGAGAATGCTTTTTCATTTGTAAAATGGACCTTAATTATATTTTTCTCAAAATTATTTTCAGTTTATATTGGTATACCACAATTTCATCACCATCCAACTACAATAGGTATTGTAGACCTCACCAAGTGCCTTGTGGTGATGCCCATGAAGTCTCTTTAGAAGTTTTGCAGATAACAGAATCTAAAGCAGACCAGATCTTCGTTGAAGTGACAGTATAAAATTTCTAACAAAAAAATATGACCAGCATTTCTACTACAGCTAAAGTCAAGCTGTGTCAGCACTTGTGTGGTTCTGCCTGCCTTAGCCCTGGGATTGTGATACAATCCTTTTCCTTCATCTTTTGTGTTGACACTGATGCTCATCTGATCTTGTGATGAACTAGCTCAAGCAAAGAACATCAGCAAATGTTTTTTACTTGTCTGGTTTCCTCTTATAAGGACAGTTTCCTGCTAGTTTATTTCCTGAAACAGAGCAAAGGAGAGAGGCTCCAAGGTTGACATTTCAGGTTGATGTAAACTGTTGTGGAATCACAGCCTGAGGCTATAGTTCAGCTAAAATTTTGAGCTGGAACGAACTGCCACGGTTGCCAAAAGAAAAAGCACCCTGACCCTATCCTTAGCCACTCTTTCCAGGTGTATGCTGCTTTCTCTTCAGCATGACTGTATAAAATCAACCAGTTTAGGAACTGATTTAGCTGATGATTTCCTGTTTTTTTTCCAGGTTAGGTTTTAGTCAGATCAGTTTCTCTTGCAGCATCACAGAAGGGAGGGACAAGAGCAGGGAGTGAGGAAAAAATGGGAAAAGGCTAACTGAGACTTCTTCTTTGTCACGGAGTTTATGTTGGCTAGAAATGTTAATTTAATTACATATTGTGAAAGGCTGCAGTAGCTGCTAAGAGAAATTCACTAGGGTCCACAAAGAGCATAGCAGCCAACGGAAGGAATTGGTAGTCATTATGCACAGAGGCTCACAGCAGCTGATGAGAAAAGCCTATACCAGATGTGTTGAAAGTTTCTTGCAGCTGATGGAAAAGGTCCAGGCTGTCTAATGCGAGAGACATATGGCAGCTGATACAGTGGCCTAGGGGTTCTAAAGAATAGTTATGGGACAAAAAGTCCATCAAGAACTTGAAAGTGCATAAAGCTTTTTTCTCTCCTAAACAAAAACAGGTTTACAATAATCTGCAGAGGCCCAGATCATTCCCCTCCCACACCCCAGAGACTCCCTAATTGTGAATTTGCATTGTTCTTTCCTTCAGTTTTGCCTATGGCCTTTGGCAGCTGCTTTGCTGATCCCACCCTGCTCCAGACCCCAGTAACGAGAACCTGATTGGACATCTGTCATCAATCATTATGGGAATGTGATGCTTACTGCATTCAAGTAGCATTTGATATATAATTGCAGGCAGGCAGGTTGTATTTTCAGGTAATACAACAGAAGACCTCGAAGAGATAAAAGAATGGAATTGGTATTTATTTTCTTAGACTTCTAGTGTTTTTGTGTATTTTTTCCATTTAAGGCTGAAAGTTTGGATATTAACTTCAGCTAGTTTAGGCACTGAATGTTCTTTTTCTTTTGTACCCTGAGATGCTAGATTCTGTACATCTGTGTAGCCACTTAGCTAGATAACAGTCTAGTTCTTATTTGCCATAAAGTCAAATGGTACTTAAGCTGTTCACTGTAACAGAGCAATACAGGTACACTGGAGACAACTCTCTCCATTAAATAATTTTGAATCTGTTTACAGTGCTCCTTGAGCTGAGTATACACTTGTTTTCCCAGTCATATTAAGAATGCTTATATTGCAGGTGGTAAAGATGTTTAGCTTGGAAATCAACAAAGGATGCATGTGAATTTGGCAACATAGTGAAAACAGAAAGACCTCTAATAAAAAGATCTTCACCTTAAACTGCATCAACTCAATGCTGAACTTTAAGCAGCAAAAGTCAAGTATGGTTCTTAGCTCAGCGCTAGCTGGGCTTCATTTTCCTTTAGACTCAGTAAGATCTGGCAGCCAGAAGCATCTGCCTCTGCATGGCTGAGTCTATAGGGTCTCAGTAGTACTGAGATCAGTGAAGACCAAGGCTTATGCTTGTGGTTAAGGTGGTGTCTGCTGGGTACACCAGATACCATTGGTCAGAGTACACTAATGCTGCCAGTCAATGGAAGCTGTGATTCAGGACCCTCAGTCAGTCAACAGATATCAGTCCTATTGAGTGCCATCAGGTGTTCCAACTGTCATTTCCAAAAGTGCATCTATGTCCTTAAGTAAAACAAGTGCTAGCTATGTGAAGAGATGCTGCATCAGATTGACACAGTTAATTCAGTTACCAGAACTTAGCTCTGCAGAGCTTCTAATTCTGAAATAGAATAGAATATGTTCAGTTGGAAGGGACCTACAAGGGTCACCTAGCGCAACTGCCTGACCACTTCAGGGCTGACCAAAGTTAAAGCATTTTATTAAAGGCATTGTACAAATGCCTCTTAACGCTGACAGGCGTGGGGCATCGACCTCCTCTCTAGGAAGCCTGTTCCAGTGCTCACCCTCTCGCATCATGATACTAGCATCATACTTAGTTTGCATGTGACCACTGATTTCTATTTTGCTTGCAACTCTAGGATTAGGCCCCTGGGATCAACAATACTGTCAGGGTGCCCTAAACATCATTTACTTGTGTGAGAGCTTTAAGTTTAGAAGTATTTCAGCAACATAAAAGCTAGAATTGCTGGTCTTTGGATTTTGTAATGTACTGGCTATCATAAATTATTCTATCATTTTAATTGATTTGTGGAGTTAAACAACTCAATAAGTGATTGGGGAGGCAGTTTTGTTATATTTTTTCCCCTAAATGTAATTATCTTTTGAATAAAGGTTTTGGACCAAATTCCCAGATTCTTTTTTAGTATAGCAAAATCAGCTGTTTTCTTTTCTAATTGTGGATGATTCTTATGTAGGTCCTACCTTTACTTTTCTATTTTATCAGGTTTTCACTATTGCTTGTCTTATAAGCATTTGCCTATATGCTTAGAGTGAATGCTGCTTTTAGTTTTGTTTAGTGCAATATCTTTAGAATATGTGGAGTTGCTTTTTAATTATAACTTTACTTCGTTGTATTCTGTATCTGTCTTTCAAATGTTCAAATTAAATCCAAAATAGCCTTCCTTAATCTGAGCAGCCTCAGTGATTTTTACAGGTATTTATTGATGGTTGCTGGTTAATGTGTAAATTACTTTAACTGCTAAGTGCAAAGCTTTTGTTAGCAATTGTTGGAAGTCTGAAATTGTGCCACTGATAGGGACTATTTAAAGGGTAGGAAAGTCTGTAAGCAGTTTTATAAAATTGTGAGTTAAAAAAAAAAAAGGAGGGGTTTCATGCATTCTCAAAGGTCCTAGGGTCCTCAGAGAATTTACCTCTATATAATAGCAAAGCAGGTTGCTGACAAATGACATAAAACCGGAAGATGTTTCTCTATGGTGCTGTTTAATTGTGGGTTTTAATTCTCAGAATTCTTCTCCTTGTTTTGGAAACACTCTCATTATTTTGGAAAATAATAAAGCACACAGTGGAATTGGGCTGTCTTAAGTTGACCATTTTTCTTAGAACTGCTTTTAGAAATCAGATTGTTTAAATGTTTAAGTCAAATTAAGATAAATGTGCTGCAATCCACCTATGGCTTGTAGACTATTAAATCTACCTGCTTGCTGCAGGTTTTTTTTGCTCTACTCTCTTTTTTTTTATTCTGTCAATAGTGACTTGAGGCCAGTTAGGTCCTAATAAACTCCAGGATTAATATTTTGTTTGTTATAATTTAGAAATAGTTAGAGCCAATGCTTCTGGCTCAGAGAAGTTAGGAATGGAATAATGCAGGGGAGAACAGATTTACTAGCCAAATTCAGAATGTAGGATGTCTGTAGGAAATAGACCATTATAATTAACTAAATATCACTACTTAGGAATTGTAATTCTGTACAAGTGCTCAGACAAAAAGCTGAAATGCGTGGCCATACGCTGGTGGTCTTCAATGGGAGTTGGAGCAAGCCCCGATTGCTAAAAATGTTCCATTTTTGTTTGGTTGGGTTTTGCTTTTTTTTTTTTTTAACCTGATAAGTATATTTGTTTTGATCTATTTTCAAAGAAACTGAAGAATAATCAAAATGTAACCAAGATTTGGATTGCACATCTTCTGGTCTAGTATTCAACTGCAGTAACTCTTGTTCGCATACTATTTCAGTTGTAAAGCCCCTTAATATTTTGTTCTACTTACTATGTGTGTGTGTAGGGGAAATTCATGTAGCTTAGAGTGACAATAAACTGATTTTAAAAGACAGATATGTTGCTGACATACAGAGAAAGAAAAAGCTTTGTGAGGGAAACTTTGTTTAAACTGATCTCAGAATACTGTAACTTTCCAACTGATAGCATACCTCTTTTTACGGTTTATAAACAAAACCTTTTTTCCTAACCATGTATGATTCTAACTTGTTCTCTGCTGTTCTTAATTTAGACTATTGCGGTGAAGTACTGAAGCCAGATCCCATACCTTGTTATGCTGAGAAAATCTGTGTTCCATCATTTTCTTTATTGTGAAAGGCTTTGTTTATTCACTGTTTAATTTACTATCCTCTAGGTGACCTAACAGTCATCTATTTTTTTTTTTTTTTAATAAAAACTATGCGTAGAGAAAAGTCAAGGTAATCTGTATGTGACTATTTTTACCCTATGTTTAATTCTTTTTCTTTTATCTGGAAAAGTAGCAGAAAACTGCCAGAAAAGGAGTAGTGAAACTAATTTGGGTCTGGTTTTTTCAAATCATTTCAACTTAAGCACATCACAATCCATTGGAAAGTATATCAAATCAGAAAAGAAGTTGGTAAAAATAAATTGCAAAAGAAATTACACAGATCTTTCTAGGAGGGCCCTGAAGTATATGTTTTTAAATAATATGATGCTGGTATATAATAGTCATAGGTCCTGATTTTCAGTTGCCAAGTATGCGCTATTCCTCCTGAAATCTGCAATTTTGAAACATTATTTAGATTCGTATTGTAGATGTAGGTGTTTGACTCTTAAGAAATGAAGTCTGAATGTGTTGACATAGTTAGCTGTCTTCCTGCTGTCAATATATCTCTTGAAATTGTGGTGATTAGAAAATAAATGCATACAAATATGTGAATATTGCGCATTTAGGTAAAATGGGGCCAGATATTTTACTGATGTAGGCTTTCAGACTTCAGTGGAAGACTGGTGTTTCCCATCATTTGAGAAGCCAGGCTATGATATTTATATGTACATGCTCACAAATATATGATAAAATGTATAAAGTTGGTGTTTTAATTAATTTTTAACATAATTTAGTTTCTGATTATATTACAGCCATTTTAATTAGTACCTAGTGTGCCAACAGAAAATCATATGTAACACAGAAGCAATGGAGAAATCATGCCATTCACCACTGTATTGGCATCTAGACTGAGTTTTGGTCAGAGCTAAAACAAGCTCAGCAGTTGTTGTGCATTTGTAACAGTAAATTCTTTTTGTAATATTTGGGTTTTCTCAAATTCTGGTTTTCTCAAAGCAGAAATTGTTCTTTATTCTGCAGCTGTGGTCGTCTTGCAATCTAGTTTGTCTTAACCAAAGTTAAGTTTTACCTGGGATGGAACAATGGAGTTATATAGATAAAATGGAAGGCCCTATTATTTTTCTTCTTTTTTTTTTTTGTATGCTGTCGCTTACCAGCTAAAATGGTATTTATGTAAACCTAATAAAACCTTCTGTATAGTAAGGATTGCTAAATATTGGAATAGACTGGGGAGGCATCCTCCACAGTAAAATTTTAAAAAATAAATTAACCAAAACCTTAGTGGTTTGGAGATAATTGGACTCTGGTCAAGCAGTGTTACAGCTGTTTTCAGATCTCTTTAAGCCATATTTCAATGATTCTGAGATCTAGCATTGCCGTCAAAGTATTAAAATTTAGCTAAAGAGCTGGATCCGGATCATGGCAGCTCCTGCCTATTAGTGTCCCTACAATACACTGCCTCAAAAGTAGAAGTTTAATGTTGGGCAATACTTTCCCACAGCTACTCAATAGAAGGAAGTTTGGTTTTTTTTAGTGTTTGTAGTAAAGTGCTGTACAAGGAAAATGTGGGCCTGTTGCTGAATGGGGCAGTTTATTCAGTGACAACAAACACAGAAAAGTCTGAGTTATTCAGTGTTGTCTTTGCTGCAGTCTTGATGACCAAGGTCTCCCGGACATCTATGTTTAGTAAAAGGCGTTGAAGATGAGATAACCTACCAGTGGTTGAAGAACTCAGGAATTACTTAAGAGAACATGACCTTTACAAGTCCATGGGACCTGAGAGGCTGAGACAACTGTCTGATGTCCTTGCAAGGCCACTCTCTATCATCTTTGAAAATTTGTGGAAATCTAGGGAGGTCCCAGTCAACTAGGGAGGTCCTGGTCGACTAGAGAGGTCCCTGACAACTGGAAGAAGGCAAATGTTGTATTCATCTTCAAAGAAGACCAAAAGGCCAGCTTGAGGAGCTAGAGACCAGCCAGCCTCACGCTGATCCATGAGAAAACCAGGGAGTCTCCTGGAGAATGCTTCTGGACACACAAAGGAGAAGATAATTAACAGCATGCCTTTACAAAGGGTAAATCATGTATGATGAATCCAAACGGCTTTATGATTAAATGACTGGATTTCTGGATGAGCGGAGAGAAGTAAATGTCGTTAACCTTTAATTTAGCAAGGCTTTTGATGGTGTCTCTCACAATATTCTTGTACCCACCCAGGATGTTACAGCTTAGATGAGTGAACAACTAAATGGTTGAAATACTGGTTGGATGATTTGGTACGGGAGTGGTAGTTTCTTGGTTGTATTGTTCCTGGGTGCCTGTGACAAGTGGAGTACTTCAGGGGTCTACAGTGGCACCCATCCTCTTTAATATCTTTTATCATTGACCTAGGGGAGATGGAGCACGCTCTCATCAAGTTTGAAGATGGCCCTAAACTGGAGGACTGGTTATTAAAGTCAAAGGCAAGCCTTCTATCAAGAAGGACCTAAGCAGACTGAAGAAATGGGCTGACAACAACAAGGACAAATGCAAGTCTTGCAGTGATGCCGGGTTGGACTGACTGATAGGGGAGCAGCTCTATGGAAGAGGACCTGGGGTCCCTGGCAGGGGGTGAGCAGAAAGCTGCACATGAAATAATAGCATGCTCTGGGAGCAGAGAAAGCCAAGAGCACCCAAGCCTGTATTCAAAAGAGCAGCACCAGGAGGCTGAGGGAGGTGATTATAAACCTCTACCCACAGCTCTTCTTGGAGCTAGATCCTGTATTCACTTCTGGACACCCCCCACTCCCCAGTACAAGAAAGACATTGTAAACTGGAGCAAATTCAGCAGAAAGCCACATAGATGACTGGGGGCTGGAGCATCTCTCCTGTGAGGAGAGGCTCAGGGAACTGGACTTCTTCAGCTGGGAGAAGAGATGGCTTTGGGGGACCTAACAGCAGTCTGACAGTACCTATGGGAAGGTTATCAAGACAATGAACCAGAGTCTTCAGTGGTCTGTGGTGGAAGAATGAGAGGCAACAGGCATAAGTTGAAATAAGAAACATTCAGACTGGATATAAAGAGAAACTTTTTCACCACAGAGACAGCAAGCAGTGTAGCAGGTTGCACAGGATGGTTACATTGCCTCCTCCCTTGAAAATTTTCAAGACCTGACAGGATAAAGCCCTGAGCAATGCAGTCTGATCTCATAGCTGGTCCTTGCTTTGAGCATGAGGTCAGACTGATACCTCTTCCAACCTGAATTTTCCTGTTATCCTATCATCCAGTCCCAGCCTCTTACACTTTTATATAGCCTTATTTACATATGTGTATATCTACATACATTTGTATTTAACTGTGCTTGGCCTTTTTATATGGCCTCAACTCCTAAAGGAGGTAGTAGGAATTGAAAATAATGGGCTTAAATAACTCGGTACAATTTGAAGGGATACGCTTACAGCATTATTGGGAAAACCAAGGTTTTTTTTATTATTGTTGCCAGAATATATGAATAACATAGTTTTGACTCATATTATCTGACTGCATAACTACCAACAGATTGACCCTTTACTGAAGAAAAACAGCTAGTTGTACATGAACCAGATGACAGAAGTAGTAAATTAATG
The DNA here is from genome assembly GCA_034008185.1 of Gorsachius magnificus. Classification (NCBI taxonomy): domain Eukaryota; kingdom Metazoa; phylum Chordata; class Aves; order Pelecaniformes; family Ardeidae; genus Gorsachius; species Gorsachius magnificus. The sequence goes on from CM067086.1 coordinate 36,645,503, forward strand.
ACACTCTTAGAATTTCCTAGTTTCTCCCCATATTTTTTTTTTGTTGTCACTCATATTCTTAATTGGTCATTTCACTCTGTGATTGCTTGATGTAACATTTATATCACAGCAATGCATTTATATCACAGCATCTCAGAACACTGCTTTCTATTAATTCTGATCAGCTAGAATATTGGTTGACTTGGCCTTTCTTCAACTTTCTCGCACCTCAGATAGATTATATCACTGCAGTATATCTTGGAATTAATACTCACAGAGTTAGGTGTGCTTCCATGCTGAGGCTGAAAGATTAGGAAAAGACTAGAAGAAGAAATATTTGAGAAAGAATAATTGTGTTACAGTGAGAACTGTGAAATGTCCTTAACTACTGTTGGTGATAATGATGAATGGTATATAATACGGTACTCCAAACTGGCACACAAGTCAATTAGAACTGCTCCACAGTCATTAGAACTGTCTTACGTAATGAAATAGGTCAGACTTTACTGATCTCTGTCATCGTCCCTCTCTCCCCTGAAGTTTCAGATACCTAAGACAAGGATGTTTTTATTTTTTTAATCAGGTTGACACTGACTGATCAAATTACAGAGAACTCAGTTTACTGGTTGACCCATGATACTTGCAATAGCTGTGTACTGGTCATGTTGAGAGATTAAATATCTGTTAATTAAACAAAACCAAAGGTTGCAGTCTTTAAGAAAATGTCAGAATAGTCTGACTATGGTTTTTCTACTTTCCATACTTTAATTTACAAGTAATGCTCTAGATAACAAATTAAAAGAAAAAACCCACAACACACACGCAAAAAACCCCAACAAAAAGGACCGGAGCATGAGTAAAACACTGAATGCTGCTCAGAAAAGAACAGAATATCTGAGATTTTCGCATACTTATCATTTTTTTAGGTCTTTATATCTCACACTTTCATTAGCACTTCCTAATAATTTAGACACCTCTTGAATAGAATAATTTAGGCACCTCTTTTCCCTTTCAACATTTACTCTGAAAATCTGCTTATTGATTATCTTCTATGTAACCGAGAAATATGCCATTATTTCTTCAGCTACTCAGATATACAAGCTGTGGTATAATTCAGTTGTAGGATGCAAGTTAGACATGAATCTGCTTGATTCATAACTGCCTTATTCTAATTTTATGCTGATGTACCTTCACTGACTTTAGCATGATGAATTGGATTCATACCGAGAGGGATATTTCCACATTTTATTTAAAGATTTACTCTGCCTTCCCTGTCATTTATGAAAACTGTACTAAATTTAGTGACCCTTTTTAAGATTCAGGAGATGGGAAGGAACTTGTTCCGTTGATTCTAAGTAGAAGATTTTTGTGCCCATCTGATTTGTACTTCTTTCAACAATGATGGTTAATTTTGATGTGACTAGCCACTGAATAACACCTGTGAAGAACAGGAACCTTTGTGAGCAGTGAACGCTTACGTTGTTTCAAATCACTTTGCCATCTATTGGACACACAGGCTTACCTGTTACACAGACTTGAAAACTTTGGGAGAAGTACTTGAATCTGCTGAAAAAAAAGTTGAATGTCTTGAAAGAAATGAGAAATTTTGACTGCCAGAATTATGGTATTTCTGTGCTGATTACTGCTACATGTTGATTTACTGGATGTTATTCCTGGAAATGGTTTCCCCAGAAGTGAGATAATGACCATGCCAGCCAATACGGATCACCTAATACCGTTACATCATCCCCCACATTAATTTCACACGTTTCTGCCAGTTTCCTGAAAAACATACTTGCCCTCTAGCTCTTCGTAAGTCATGTATCTTTACTGATTTGTAATTATGGGCTCTCTTTGGAAAAAAAGATACTACTGTACATCTAAATCTTTTATAAATTTATTTATTTTTATGTAAAGTCTCTGGCTCTTAGGAACAGCCTTAAAGGATTTATATTTTATTTATATATGTTTTTACTTTTATTCTTTTTTTCAGTTGGTTATGCCCTATTTTAAATAATTTGAGGAAAAAAATATTGCGTGTTGTAAAACAGATACCCTCAGGAATTCTAGACCATTTAGCCTTTTTTCCCCTGTTATGTTTCATCAGATTTTAGTTATCTCCTAGAGAGCAAAGATTTCATAGATTAAAACAGCAATTGATTTTTTTTTATCTTTTATTTGAGTTTATCCATTCCACTGAAATACATTATGTGTCTCCAAAGAAAGTAATAAATTATAGACAAAGCAAAAGTTAAAATTAGATCTGAATGTGGTGTAATGCCTAAAGGAAACTGTTTGGAAAGGTTACAAGCTGTCAAAAAACAATTTGTATGGTTAAAAGCCACACAGTTAGATGCTGTTAATAGTGTATCTGTAATGATTATTTAGGCATTGGTTGCTTATTATGTCTCTGAGGCAGCTATTCACTGTGCTACTTTGGAGGCTATAAAGACCTGTAATTCAGCACCTATTATACAGAAGAAGTGTGTGCAAGAATGCACTGTACCACATCAAACAAACCTCTCCTCTCTATTCTCTAGATTTTTAATCATCTTTCCCTCTTGGAATTATGGTTGATGCTGATTGTGAGAATAAAGACTAGTTACTGTAGTGAAAGGATCATAAAGTCAATCATGTGGATAAAATTACTTAGCAATTCAACCAGCTGGTCTCTATTTGGCTTCACTTCAGTTCATTAGTTTATGGGGAGAATTCACTCCACATTTAAAGAAAGCAAAAACTGCATAAAAACTGGGTTGTAATTAATCGCAGCTTTTTATATAGAAATAAAATTGCAAAGTGAATGTGCCCACTGGGCACTCATTTTTCGTTGCTTTCTGTATCCTTTGTAAAATAACTTTATTTCGTATTTACAACCTGTTCCAGACACAGGTTGTTGACCCAGAATCCATCTCCTTTTCTTGAAAATTATTCTTTACACTGTATAATACTTGAAGAGTTTTCAAATCACAATATGTGCTGGAGGAGTAGACAACTTTAAATAGCTTAGGGGCCATTTGGAAGCATGGCTGTATAATCTTGGCATTCTGTGCCAGTGCTCTCATGCAGGTGATTAGGTGGCATTGTATAACCGTAAACATATGTTTAAAGTGCTGTACATCATAAGCATATTGTGGTTTGCATGCTTTATAAGAGTTAAATAGCTAATGTTAATTACTATTGTGTTTAACGGAGCCAGAAATAACAAATATACTATTCTTCTAGTTTTGAAACCTTTTATGAAGAGCACAGAAAAGCAGCAAGGCAACTGGGGAGTTTATACATTTCTAATCCCTTAACAGGATATCCAAAATGAACCCAAATTACTCCCAGATCCTTTCAGGTCTAACCATAGAAACTAAAGAGGCCATAGCCTTTACATTTGTCTTAGCAGTTACATTGCACTGCTAAAGAAAAATGCTATAAAAATTTTGCCAGAAATATATTTGTAACAAAAATTTATACTATTGAAAGGAACTTATTGTTTTTAAGGCCAGATTAAACACCCATGCATTAGCTTACCACAGGGTAATGGCCTTTCTTCAGAAGCAGTGTATAAACAGAATGTATTCTCTGAATACACTTTGATGGATAAAGGGGGAAAGAGAGTACTGGGGTGGAGTTATGACTCTTGGTTATTCTTCTACCTATTAAGGGTATTTGAAATGTGGAATTGTAAGAAATTTTGGTGTTTCAAGATGTGTTTCAGTGTCCAATTAGATCAAAGTAGGTTTTGAAACACTGAAATTTCTTACATTTCCACATTTTTTATGTTTCCATGTTTCCATAAGAAATTGTTCTACAAAACAAACCATTTATATTGTTATTTTGGGAGGTCTTGCTACATGCTGTCTAGATCTTAAGAATGCATGTTATTTAATGCACTGGCACTTTCCAGTGGAAGATATTCCTCTGGCAATGTTACAACTGGCTGTTGGGTTCATGTTCACTCCTGTGAGTGTGCAAGCTGGCAGAAACGAATGATATTCTGGAAGGTGTAGGGCATCTTCTGAGCTCTAGAATGGTTTCTGTATTATTCAGGAACTCTGAAATTCCTGAGGCAATGTAGCTGTGTCTTTTAGACATGTATAGTCATTAAATGAATGATTTGCTTATACAAAGGATTATTTAATTGACAGCATTTAGCTATGGAAAAGATAGCAGTGAAGTTCATATACCTGTTCTTCTGTTTATTACCAGGAATGCATTTCTTTAGTTCATTCACATTTCTTTCAGCTTTGTATAGTAAATTTAATTATAAATTAGAGAAATGAAAATGAGATGGCTTTCATAAGCCTTGCTTACTACTGCAAAGTTAGAATAGTCCGTGAAAAGATTAGTATTAGTCCTACCACGTTTACATTACATTAGGAATAAAACTATTTGTTTTAATGTCAAGCAACTGCACAAAACACTGAGACATTAGCATAAAGACCATGTGAACAGAAGTGTCTATTCAAATTTGTATTGTTATTTTCCAAAGTAGAAATCATGAAAAAATGGGATTGGTCCCAGGCTGAAGTCTGTGTAAGAAATAGCTTCTTGACTAAAGCACGTTTCTTCCAACCATTTACAATTGTTTGGTTGATGACATTTTGTGGAAATGCCTGGGAGAGCTTGAATACTTGCTTTGTGTTCCACTAATGTTATTCTTTCATATTCCTCCACTTCCTTCCATACTATACATGGTCTACAGGAAATCCTGAAGGACAGCATTTCACTAGCCTCCCTCTTTTGGGGGTGAGTGATGTGGATGGTGACAGTGATTTAGGATGGGAATGTTCCTAATAAAAGCCCCTCATGACCTATATTTATAAATCGTGTATGCAGGGAAGTATCTGATAGTAGCAGAAAAGAAATTCTCCAGTTATAGTTGCATCCTAAATCTGCTTTAGCCTACCATGGACTAGAGATGCACAAAATACAGTTGCTTTTATGGACCTATTCATCCTCAACACACTGTAGATGCTGACTACATTAGAAGAGACAGAGGCTGGAGAAAAATACTATTAGGCAATGCATGGGAATTTTTAGCTCCCCATAGAGTAGTTAACTACTGTCATCTATTCCAGTTATTGACTGTTCAATTTCCTTAAGTTTATTACACGTCTTCATTTCCTGAATCATTGGAGATCATTTAATTACAGAAAATGATTAACTAAAACATTTAGCAAGCAAGCCACCCCCATCTGTTTTACTAAATATTGAAAATAGAAACAACAATGGTTAAAATGCATACATTCATATACAATTCTTTAAAAACACTTTTATTGGCAGAAATTGAATAAGAGAATCAATAACCAGTCCAATAATAATAATAACAGAGTGTATGATCCTCTAGGTGTAGATTAACTCAGAGTTGCAAAGAACAATTGATTAATGTGCTGAAAATATTGAAATTATATTGCAGCTAACCAAAACATTCAAATTTTCTAATGCAACGTGAGAGTTAAATTGTACGTATAACACACTGGTCTTCTGTGAAATACTGAGGCATGCTTACTTCAAATAATACTCCAAACAAACATGTTTTCATTGTCATACTTAGTATTATGATAGTTGATATTGAAGAGATCTTTGTGAGATGGAGATATTTATTTGGCTGTCTTAATAACCATAAAAGCACAGTAAGCTGAAACTATATGTGACCAAAATTAAGGATATTTTGGGGGAGTTGTAAAAGTTTACATAACACTGCAAAATTACTGTAAAACCGGGAATTACTTGAGTCTCAAATCTATTTGGTATGGATTCCATAATTTGTTGAGGTATGTGGAATTAAAGATATGCTGGTAGTCAGACTAGGCAGAACTGAAAACATGAAAGAAAAAATTCCTAGCAGCCATTCCTCACTATGAGATGGTTCTGCTTAATCTGAGTATCTGGTTAATGTTGTTTTTTCAATACAGTTGAGCAAAACAAACAACATCACGAAAAGTCACACAATTAATTTCTTGATGCCATTAAGCTTATCTACAAAACTTTAAACTATTCAGCAATTATGAATCCTAGCGTAGCATGAGGAGCAGAAATAATCAGCCATAAGCATCCTGGCTGCTTAAACCAACAACAAGTCATTTTCAGTCCTAGGCTTTCTGTCTGTTATTCAAGGCCAATTGGAACCAAGGAGACAGAATTCATCCTCCCTTAGAGGGGCAAGTGACCCTTTACCTTGGAGCTGGTGATCCCTGCAAATTGTAGAACTTCTTGTTTTTAAGGACTTCTGATCATCATTAGTAAACTTTAAAATGCAAGAATAAATTATTAATATACTCTGCCAAAATTATTAATGTACTCTCCCATAATCAAGCTAACATATGTACATTTAAAAAGAATCCTTAATTGCTGAAGGAGTCATGTGCATCCTGGTTGTATACTCTTATGTTATTTCTCAACCATCAAAGTAAATACTTTTCAAAGTAATAAAATCCTCATACCCCATCTATTATGAATTGCAATATGTTTTATTTATACTGAAAAAAAATACTGCAACACCATCTTACAAAATGTCAGATCATGTTTTGGCTTGCATATACAGGCAAAGTACAAAAAGAACACCTGGTGTGGGATCACACAACAAACCCCATCTTTACTAATAACAGTAATGATGTAATTAGGAATAAACTGTTTCCACTGCCTAGGTGTAGGGGAATTCCCATATATTCTACAGAGGATTACTATAAAGTCTTGCTTCATATGACAGTGTTCAGGACTTCCACAGACTAAGGTCTGTTGGCTTCAAACTTTTTTTCCTCCCTTCCCCAAACATGTGCTCTATACCTGTTCATATGCCACTATTTTCTGCCCGAAGATCTCTGACTATATGCATATGTCCCTCTGTTTACATTTCATGCCTTTAACAGTTTACCTTCCCAGAAGTAGCTTCTGTTTTAATAACACTGTGAAAAAGGTAAAAGCACTGGCAAGTCTGACACTTGGAGCAAAACTTTGTTGACCACTACAAATGTGCAGTTACCTTGTAGTATTACGTCTTTCTACTTTTTTGATTTCAGGATAGGGTGACTAGTATGCTACCATTAAACTGTTCAGATCTTAAAATTGAGAGGCAGCCCCCACATGAATCCTGATTTATAAATTCCCCTTGGTTGTTGCCTTGTCCAGTATGCTCTGACAGCATCACACAGAATCACTGAATATGGAAGGAACCTCTGGATATTATCTAGTCTACCCCCGCCCAGAGCAGGCTGCTGAGAACCAAGTCCAGCTGGATTGGGACATCTTCAAGGATGGAGGCTCCATAAATTCTCTGGGGAATTTATTTCAGTGTTTGATCACCCTCACAGTAAAAAATATTTTTCTTATGCTTAAATAGAATTTCCTGTTATTTCAGCTTGTGCCCGTTGCCTCTTGTCTTGTTGGGCACCAGTGAGAAGAGTCTGACTCCCACTCTTTGTTCCCTCTCATCAGATATTTGTACACATTGATAAGATCCAACCCTCCTCCTCCTCCCGCCCCCCCAAGCCTTCTCTTCTCCAGGCTGAACAGTCCCAACTCTCTCAGCCTCTCTATGACAGGTTATCCGTGCCTTTGAGCACCTTTGTGGCCCTTAGCTGGACTTGCTTCAGTAAGCCCATGTCCCTCTTGTACTGGACACAGCACTCAGGATGCAGCCTTACCAATGCTGGGAAAGATCACCTCCTTCAACTTGATGGTGATGCTCTTCCTCAGGTGATCCAGGATGCTGTTACCTGCCTTTGCTGCAAGGGAGCAATGCTGGCTCACTGTGACCTTGGTGTTCACCAAGGGCTATGCAGTCGGAGGAGAGACAAATAGTGGCATCTCTGGAGGAGCCAGATCTTACCCACTCCATGACTGATGTCACTATTTTTGTATAACGCCCACTAACAGTTTATCATGAATATGAGAAGCAGGGACAATTACAATAGTATATTTTAAAAATCACTTCTGTTTTGATTGCACCAATTGAAGAAAACTAAAATGTGTTATGACAATAAATGTTTACATATACTTACATTTTCCCAATAAAAATGTTGAGTAGAAAGTAATCAAATTTATTTAATTTATTTAATTTATTTAATAAATTAAAAAATATGGTATAATATATTCAAACTCTACTTCTATCTTATTTAATAAAAATAATTTTAGCTTTGGTGGGGAAGAGCAGAGTGAAAATAGAGATTTCTTGATACTAGCAAGTACTCCTGAATTAGTTTTAGGCAGAATCTAAGGTGTTGTGGTGAACTAGGTTTTCTAGAATTAGGAAAAATTACAATATATATAAGAAGAACCTAACTACATTAACAAATAATAACTACATTAACAAACAATGTTAATTACACTAATTACATGTAATGTTAATTAACATTATTAATTACATGTTAATTCAGTGCAATTTGTACATATTTGTTTCTATAATGTAATACAACATATTTAGTTTAAGTCTTGGCTACTCAGTGTGTTTCAATGGCTTGAAAAACTAGGGCTGAAAGGGAATTTAATCTTCTTTGTCTAAAAAATTTAAAAACAGAAAAATAAAAAATTATCTCAGCAGGTTTTTACCTTGTCCAATATCCAGTTACAAAGAATCATCAGTACCAAATGTAGCCGCCTCAGGAACAACAGTTTTGAAATCATGTATTTTCAGTTTTTCCTAGCACTTGCCTCCTTGCTTAGCGGTTGATTCAAGCACTGAAGCAGGGCTGTCAGTATTCCTTCTAGTAGGACATGTCTGCAACGTACAGCACTTGTTTCAACTAGTTGCCATGCTAATGGACAACAATTTAGGGGTAAAACCCAAGTCACTTTACAAGACAGAGCTTGTAGTCCTAATAATAACCTAGGTTGAGAAGTCTTTTTTTGTTTTCATATAAATTGCTCCTCAAAATTTTAATTCTAGTTGTGTTTTATCTTCATGGAGGGTAAATATAAATGATCTACCTGAGGCTCCTTTCTTTATAATACTGATCAAATACTTTATGTCAACTTTTATTGCTTATTTATTTAGTGCTTTCTAAAACAAGTCAAAATGTCAGCAGAGTCCAGTGGAGTAGTGCACTGCTCAAGAAGCATGCATACAGCACTTATGGTATACGAAGCCATTTATTAATACACCAATATAAGCAACCGCTATGAGATAAAAGAGTTTGACAGGGTTAGGAACAATGCACTTTGAGATGGAACATAGGGAGTGCTAACTAGGCAGTGTGAACTTGGGCAACTGAGCAGTGATTACTAGATTATTTTTTTTTAATTTTAAAAATAAAACATTTCTCTGCATTTATAGAAAAGTACAAATTTAAACAAAGAACATAAGTACTGAACAAGTTACACTGAAGACTTACATATGCTATTTGTGCTGGGGGAACTTCTGTATGTACTGTTTTTTCTACACCTTGTAGCAAAAATGTTCACAAGCTAATGTAAGACTATAATGTAAAGTTTATGCAATTAAAGACCGTAAGAGAGTTTATAGACCATTCATCATGGGATATGGATCATAAACTGTGAGTTTCAGAAAATAAGGAAGGAATTCCATTTGTAGCTCACTGTTGCCTGAAGCCTACCTAATGAAATCTTTCTTAGTCATAGAATTAACTGAGTAACTAGCTGAAAAGCGCTGAATATTCACTGTGCATGTTAAACTTGAAAAGGTAGAATAAAATCTTGCGTACTCGCAGGGGCTTTTTGTTGGGTTCAGTTCAGCTAAAATTAGACAGCTCTTCTTCATTTAGTACATTCAAAAGGAATTGAACCTTTAAAATTCCAAACTGTCAGCTCCCATCATTTCATATGACAGCTGACTGTTTGAGTGTAATACACACAAGCCATACTAAGTGAAAAGCTGTTAATGAATACAATTGCTTTTTTTAAACCAAGGGAAAAGAACACATTAGCCAGTGCCTTGTGGATATGTGTTGTCATGCAAAATGGACTCTCTGCTGTTCTTGTTTGGTCTTACCTGTTTAGGACAGCACTGGCATGAAGAAATCTATGGATTTTTTTAAAGAGATAATTACTCTTTTGTGCTTTCTGACTAATATGCTGTATAATATTGCCTCAAAAATGAAATAAATTGCAGAGGGATGTATTTTTAAAGCAATAAAAAAATTACTCCTAAAGTTCTGTATGTAAACAGTGTACTCTTTGGATCTCATTTTCTTAAGGGCTATCTTCATCTTTCCTTGAAGTCAACTGGGGAAGTATTTGGCATGCTAGAAATCAGTCATGCGGTAGCTGTAAAATCTGATTAATCTACATTAATTTCCTGTATATGTTTTCTTCCCTTGTATTTTTGTGGTAGAACTCTAGGAACTTTAATTTTGATTTTCCTTTACCAAAGCTTATTGGTGTTTGTAAAGTGGAAGAAATATTGTGTTTCTTTAAGTTGGCTTTTGCAGTTAGAAGATAGAGCTCTTGAAACTTTTGAGAGTTGAGAAGATAATTTCCAAAATAGTAGCTCTCTGCCATCAGTAGCCACTGTGACTCTGAAGGCAGCGTAGCTTCCACTGGGCTGGATATTCAAGCAGCCTGAATACCATCAATAAGTGACAGCATAAGCTAAACTGTCTGTCAATGTTTGGGAAATTGCTTTTAAAATTTACTGGACTTTTTTTTTCATATTAGTAAGAAGAGGTATTTTGGTAAATTCTGCCAGTAATATAAAGTAGTATTTGGTACCTGTCTCTCTAAAAGAAGGGCTGTCATACACAGGTTGTGCAATGGTCTTCAGTACTTGTGTCATGAAATAGCAAGATACAACAGAAGAGAAAGAGGCAGAAAGGGTTTATTTGCTGAAAATAAGAGGACGGAAATATGGAAAAATCGAGATGCTGTTTTATCCTATGCCTCTGACTTACCGTAAGAGTCTAGCATACTTGCTTGTCTACTGCCTTTATTCCTGCTTTTGTGGAGTAGTGATACTTTATCAAGTCTTACAATCCTTAACTCGTTAGGGCTTGCAAAGCATTTTGAAATGCCTGGACAAAGAAAAGCTTGCAGCAATGCAAATTATTATTTGATTGATTTGACTTTATTGGAGATAAACCGACCAAATTATGGTCTGATCTCAATTTCATACCAAAGTCCTTGCAAGACTAGGGGAAGAACGGATGTTTAAAATCACAATGAGAGGCTGGTGCTAATTACAGACAGGTGACATATTTTAAGGTATTGAAATACCGCCTGCATCAAGGGTTTAGAATCTGCCATGCAAACCCGGTACAATACCATCTCATTATCTTTAAGCATGCTGTATGATTTCAGGCAGAATTAGAGTTAGGGTTCAGATTCAAGGAAGCAAAATTATAAAGTTTTCTTAATAAATTTCAGGCTTACCAGCTGTTGACTTCAAGTTTAACACTTTTGTACTTTAAAGACTCATTAACCTTCATAATCTCAAACATTTTCAGGAAAATTTGAATTTGAACTGGTGAATAGGCTTGGGTTGTTGATTTGGTGTAGCATAAAAATTGTAAGAATAGGTTTAAGTCTATACTTTAAGCTGGAAATCTCTAAGCCCCTGAAAATTCAAAGTGGTTTGCATAGGCCCAACTTTGGCTAATTACTGTTATCTGAAACAAATGCTGCTTAATTTTAGACATTTTTTTTTACTCCATCCATTCATGTTACATTACTTTATTTTCATACTTCTTTTAAAAAAAAATCGGTGGTAGGCTTTGTTTTTCTTATAATCACTAAGAACATTTTAAAAACTAAATACTTCTTGAAAGTTCAAAACATCTTGTAGTCTGGATGTGCATAGCTTGCTCTCATAGATTCAAGCTTATCCTTTTCTTTCATTTGGCTTGCCTAGATATACTTAAAGATCAAAAACATATGCTTTTCCAGGTGTGCTTGTGAGCAAGCACCACTGATGGGGTTTTATGTAAAGAGATAAAAATTCTGTGCATGAGCTGTCACAAACTGTTTGGCTGAACAAAGTCACTGATACTAAAGCACTGCTGATATTCTTAAATGGAAATGCAATGAGAAACACCTGTGTGAAAACTAGATTAGTAGAATTGAAAATCATCATGGATTCCAGGTCAGAAGTAAGTAAATAAGATGGTTCAGGGAAGGTTAAATGGTATCCATGTTCTCAAGTGGTGATGAAAACTTCAATTGCAAAGCATATAGAAACAGGTGTGATTGTTGTAAGGCAGTAGAATGGAGAACTTTGCTTTAAACACAACGTTTAAAATTCTGCAATCAAGAATGTTGTACCAGAAAAGCATAATATTATGGTTACTGCTGTCATTTTATGAGCCTGGATAGGTTGTAGAATGCCTGTATAAATGCAAAGGAAACACTCTCCAACTTTGCCTTAACATCTAAAAGCCATATAGCCCTCAACTGAGTAATGTATAGAGCTACATTGTCCGAACAGGTGCACTGGATGGCACTATGCCTTTTGTTCACTGCTCTTTTTGTGAGTCCGTGTAGAGAGCTGGCACAAACCAAACAATGCAGTTTGGACACGTATTGCATTGTATGACTGAAAAGTGAATTTATCACATAGTGCAATGCATCCCTTCACCCCTCTGCTTTCATTCTCCCACAAGTATAACACCTCCTTTGTGTGATGGATTAATGCTGATAGGCTTTATGGAAAGCTGTTTAGAAGTGCTATTTAAATGAAGAGGATGAATGATCGCCACACGAAAACAGAAAACTAAGAATGTTTCTAGCAAAATTCATTTTTGGTTTTGTTCAAGGGGTGTTTCTGTGTTTTTTCTGTATAATTCGGCTTTGGCTGATCTAGCAGGAAAAAAAATAGATTAAAAAAAGTAAAGAGCATTGGAAAACAGAATACTGAGGTCCTTAATTAAGCCAGACAGAGATTGTCTATTCACTTTAAAGTTTAAACAGAGGCATATGGCAAAGATTGGTTCACTACTGGGACTGACAACTGGGCTCTGTTCTGTTAAGTTCAGCAGCAGCAGGAAGAGGGAGAGGAAATAACAAATGCAGACATGCAATAAACAAGCCCAGGGAATTACAGGGGAGGTAATGCTAGGTAATGTAAGAGTATGCTAAATTACACCTGCACATTAACCTTCTTTGTTTCCTTGCTGCAAAGGAGAACATCTAATTATAAATAAACATGGGGAAACTTCAGACCAACACTACTGCTTGAATGAAGAATCTTTTTTTTTTTTGCTGGAAACTCCTAATGGCCTGAATCCTTGCTTATATCAATTGAAATTTTAAATTAAATACCAACATTACGTCATTTGTTAGGGTATATCCCATATCCCTCCCCCCCACGCCTTCCCATGCATTTCCTGGTTTCATATGATAATGGAAGAGAAAGTAATTTTAAACAGGTAGGTGTTCCAGACAGCCTGTTCTCTTTTCCTTTGCATTAATGCAAATCAGAAACTATACTAGCATCAACGGTCTCACCCCACTGTCACAAACTACTACAACAAAGGAGAGTATGAGGTCCTTTTTTTTTTAACCTATGAGTTAGGAACACTTGACCTTCAAGTGTTTTCATGGCCTGTTATATACTAGTAACCATTGCTCTGAATCCAGAATCTCATGCAGAACTGTTCAGTGGAAAGGTATAAATAAGATCTAAAACTTTGGATCTAATCCTGCTCTAAGTTATCTCAGTGGAAACCTGAATTCTAGGAACAGTAAATAAGGCCCAAGTAAAGTTTTTGAAGAGGGTGCCAAAAATTTGGAAAAGAGGTTATTACTTCTTGGTTTAGAGAAAAACAAACAACAAGGGAATCCATTGAAGGCTGCTTATTCCATCGTTCTGTATTACAGAAATTCTTATTCTCTCCTTTCAGGCCTGTGGAACGGGCCATTTTATTTTACACGGTACTGCTAGGCAAGTCCTGAAATGATAAATACAGCCGGTTTTCCACAAGTGAACCAGAAGTGTATCACAAAGAAATGCTGCAGTTGCTATTAAGCATTTACCAAAGACATTATTTGACTGTAATACGTTGTTTCAGCAGCTCTGAAGAAAATTGTTTCTGGCATGAAGAGCTGGGTGTCACATCAGAAACAAATATTTGACATTTTCTTGTTTCATCATGCCTTGTCAGTATAGTTTTATAAACATCCATGAAATTTTGCACACAGAAAGGATGAAAAGGAACAGTAATGATAGAGTATTCACTGAATGGATGTCACATGCTAGAATTTGTACTTCAGTAGAATTTGGATACTCTTGCCAATAAGAAATGATGTTATAAAATTAAATTTTATTGTTAATGATAAAATTATACTGTGTCAATATATGTAGCACACAATAATATAACAGCTTTAGTAATGAAACTTGTATCTTTTTATCCTGGCAAGTAATAATTTAAAATACATTTATGACACAATTTGGAAGCTTATTTCATTATTTAATGCCGCACGTTATTAGAATTCTGTTGCTGATATTACAACTGCGTTTTTGCATGTGCATTCAGTGTAGAAAGCTTGCTCTCCTATTTCATCCTGGAAGCTAATTAATTATTGTGTTATATTTCATGGATGTGCCAATATAAAATTACTAAGAAAATAGAAAAAGAATACAAACTCTTACCATTTTTCATATGAGCGGATCTTGTATCCCAACAGCATAAGCAAGATGAAACCATTTAAAATGTCCTGTGTTTCACATCTAATATCATTCCCAAAAAGTTAAAAAAGAGTGCCTAATAATAATTCCTCTTCACTTCCATCTAATATTAAAATATATTTAATAGTATTTAATAGTAAGTAAATCAAAGTAATTTCAAGTCTGGCATGGTTAGAAACCTCTATCTGGAATTTTTGGTAAGAACATTATAGTACCTAGACAAAAGCTGTAGACTGTTAGGCTCTGATGTTTTTTGATTGGCCCATATTAACAAAAACTCAACAAAAATGTTCTGTACTTTCTTGTATTACTGCTATGACTACTACTACTTCTAGAAGATGTGTAACATAGCCTTATGATCAACAGTCATATCCTAACATATCACAGTGTTTTATAGCCACACAGGTAGGCGTGGCTTTGAATTTTACTTTGTATTCAGTTTGGATGTGGCTTTTATGTCGTTTTTAGGGTCATCTTCCTGAAGAAATGGTATTCATTATTTTTTTAATGTCCTTTATTATATCCCAAATAATTGGAAAGTTATTGTAATGTAGCATATTTGCAATGAAACCAAGAAACTGTTTTGTATTCCTGATAATTTTTCCTAGTTTTTTTAGTTAATGAGCTAAAAGAACCAATACTGGTTTTGACTGAGAGCATTTTCATTCTATATTTTAAACAATTATAAGTTTAGCTTTCTGTTTCAAGCCCTGCTATAGTCATCCATGTATTATATTTAATACATTTATTAAACATAAATTTTTCTTATTTAATTTTAAAAGTAAGCTTTTTAAAAATTCTCATTGTTTTAAATCTGAATTAATATTTGAACATGGAAAATATTCACTAAAAGAAATTAATGGCATGGTGAATTTATGCAATATATAGGGACACATTTAGAAAGAATAGGTGGCCGGGGAATGGTAGGACATCTTACACTAGTAAGCTGGGTCATGCAAATTTTTATATTTTTGCACCAATGCAACTATTTTTAATAGCAAAACAGGCTGATGAAAAAACTTGTAGCTTCTATAGGAATTTAATGAAGTTGTACTCATGATTATGTTGCTGTATTTTTTGAAAACACTGCTTTGGAAAAGATGAAGCATGTGTTTACTTCTGAAGACATTCAGCTTAAAAGACCCTTGATATTACTTTTGCAGTTATTTCAATATCCATTTATTTATTCTCGCTTCACCATAAATTTTTTATGTTTTTCTAATCATGGCATATATTTTGATATAAATGGATATAAAATTACCTCTTGAGACAGTTTTAAACCCTTTTTTGCCAAAGTAAGCAACTTTCCCACTACTCTGTGTCAGAACACATGTATTTCTCATCACAAAATGTTCGCCAATCTGAGGAAAAGAAAACATGTATTGTAAAATGAGAGTGACTGAGCAACGACATAAATTGTGCCCCTTCTATTTTCCCAACTGTTATTGCAAATAACAAAGATTTAAGAATGGATTTGCAGAAGTTTCTGTGGAAACTCTAGTGATATTTCCTCTTCCCAAGTCTTTTTACTTGTATCAGTGGAGGTATTTTTGTGATTTTTGGTATGTAGATGCCTAAATTCAGTTCAGCTTGGATCTGTATTGATAAAATAGGATTTGTAAAATTTTAAATATTCTAAGTGAGGTCTTTATACTTGAAGAAGGCATCAAAAGAAGTTTTAAATGGGTGAATCAATTTATTTAGCCCAATAGATGCTATATTGTTGATTAATTTCGAAACTAAGAAAAAAGTTAAGGAAAAGTCCCCAGCTAACACAATGCTTTAAATGCAGCATATATATAATCAAACAAGTTGTAAGGAGCACCTGCAATCTGAAGCATTTATATTTTTTCAAAGTTTGCAAGCATTCTTCTCATCTGTTTACACTCCTGTCTATCTTTTCTACCACCTTACTTTCATTTTATATCAACTTTTTGCAAAAAATATGTATGGTGATGTAGAAATAATAATAATAATGAACAGTTTGGGCTGTGTCTTATATGTGGAGGGGAAACATACTGAAGGATCAGGAAAAAATGTAACAAATGAGTTGAATGAAGCTCTGGTTGATGAGGCATACTGGTGGAATAGACTCCAAGATATTTAGCATCTTTATTAGCTTAATTGTTATTGGCAATATATATGGATCTGCAGAAAGAAGCAAATGTGACTGCAGTGTTCTTCCAGATTGCAATTTTTGGTATTTGAAATTGTTAATAAATAATACTAAGATGACTAGTAGGGAGATTAATCATAGAATCATACAATAATTGGGGTTGGAATGGACCTTTAAAGGTCATGTAGTCCTACCTCGCGCTAGGTAGGGACACCTTCAACTAGATTAGGTTGCTCAAAGCCCCATCCAACCTGAACTTGAATAGTTCCAGGGATGGGGCATCTACCACCTCTCTGGGCAACCTGTTTGAGTGTTTCATCACTCTTATTGTAAAAAAAAAATTCTTCCTTATATCTAGTCTAAATCTACTCTCTTTCAGTTTAAAACCGTTACCCCTTTTATCACTACAGGCCCTACTAAAAAGCCTGTCCCTTTCTTATAAGCTTGTATCTTTCTTATATGCCTCCTCTAAGTATTGAAAGGCCACAATAAGGTCTCCCTAGAGCCTTCTCTTCTTCAGGCTGAACAACCCCAAATCTCAGCCTTTCCTCAGAGGAGAGGTATACTATCCCTGTGGTCATTTTTGTGGCCCTCCTCTGGACCTGCTCCAACAGGTCCATGTCTGTCCTGCACTGAAAAAAAAGAAGTGCAAAGGCCTATGGAGAAAGAAACTGAAAAAAATATTCATTTCAAAGTTGTATCTTATATAAAAAATGCATCATGGTCTGAATGGTATTTTAGTCATGACCACAATTTCAGATATCAAGAATCAAGTAGATAGTAGAGTGAAATGTTATGTACAGACTGAAGATGTGAAAGTAGACAAAAAGTTCAGTAAATTCTGACACAATTCAAGTTAGGCATGATTTTACCCATGAGTTATGGATTGAATTAACAGAAATTATAATAATGATCAGTACTAGTAAATGCAGTTATGACCAGCCTACACAAAAACTTAATTCACATCAGCCAGTCATGAGAAAAAATGTAATAGATCTTATTCAGTTGTACTGCTCACTATTTCTGACTTCTTTCAGGTTAAAAAAAAAAAAAGAAAGAAAGAAGCAAACAAAAATATAGAAACAAAGTGTTTTTATTAAAATATAAATTCAGTAAGGTGAACTTTGATTCTTAAGTATATTGGGGTTTGGTTGATTATAAAGAACCGGACAGAGCAGTTTGTGAGCTCCTCCCTTGGGTTCTGCAGAATTAGAGTGGGCAAAGCAGACTGAAGTATACAACAAGGAACAACCCTGCACTGATATTCGAGCATCGTACTTGTCTGAATTTTTTTTTTATATTTCTGATTCTGGTTATTTTCTCAATGGTTAGAGAATTGGTTTTTTCATGTTAACATGTGTATTGGCTTTATTTACAGCTGTTCAGCAACAGTCTTCAAACTGTTGCTTCAACAGTGATTTCAATGACAGATTGATAATTTTATGTTGCTTCTTTAATCTTGGCTGAAATTGAGTTTCTATCAAGCTCAAGATCCAATTGCTCTTCCCTTTCTTTAAGGCCCACTGTAATAAAAGTACAGGTCTAATATCTTGGTGATGCTGAAACTTCTCAGGAATTGAGAATATTCCATATCCTTATAGCACCTTTCTGAATACAAAAAGATTTACAATCCATTACAAAACATACCTGTTGTAAAGTTCTTGAATTTTTAATGGAAAATGAATATTAACAAAACGAATAGTAAAAAGTATTTTCTATTTATATGGATTACAATTTAGATGCATAAATCCTATTTCTGTTTGTTGGTTGTTTTTTTTTTCAGTGTAGCTGATCTGCTTTTTTTTTTCTTTTGAGAAGGCTACATTGTTGTAAATTCAGATGTCACATTTTGATGCAGACATCTGAGCAGTTTCCATCTTTCCCATTGGCCTCAGAGTGCAGCTCCCACTTCATACATACAAACACACATATGTTCAAACTCGTATAGTTTCTTTCTGCATCTGTGTTTGTAACAAAGATTTGAGATTAACTCAGTGGAATTCTTATTCTACCCCATTTTCTGAAGATATAAGAAGTTCTAAGTTTTTTATCCATCCAATCAAAATTGCATTCCTCATATCCACTACAACAGCAACCAAATGACATTTTAAATTACATTTATTGTATGGGTATATAGTCCTGATTTTGATACTGTCATTTAAGCAGAATGTTAGGTGTACCCTGTCATTAGCTATAAGGTGTTGTACTATATTACAGGCATCAGACAGCATAGTCTGCATGTCCATGAATACACATGCATGGGCATGCCACAGAAGAAGACATGTTTGTATTACACCTTTTAGTCATATCTTTCCTTCCACCTTGTCTCTGAAGTTGTAGGGGGAAGAAAAGGAATTTTGTAGAAAACCAATATTACAATCTAATTATTAATGGAGATCTTTTATTTTACTTCTTTACTATTGTCAAGTGGCAGAGGGTTACATCAATTATACTTTCATAAACTAATACTTTGTTTTTTTAGAGCTTCTTTGTATGTAGCTCCCATTACAACCAAATTAAAAATAGTTTGTTAAATCTCTGAATATATTTGTCAGTAAAAACAAATAGAGTTTATTGGGCAGGATGTAAGAACCTTGCAATCTGTTAGCACATAATTGGAAATGAGCATGACAGTTTAAGTTACCAGCTTACCTTTGCCTTGCTAGGAATTAATCTTGGTTTAGAACGTAGAATTTTAATTTGAGAACAAAAATCATAAGCATTTGAAAGAGTTAAAAATAAAATCAGATTAAAATCTACTACTGGTTCCCTGCCTCCCATCTTAGCAGTCATCAGTCCTTTTTCATGATAGAAATCCAACTGAAGGATCAAGAGCTTCATCTTGTGAGGAAGAATGTCTTGCAACATTTTGAATACAGACCATCTGAATTGGTGTGAAAAAAGATAATCATATGCATATTTCCCAACAACTGTGAATTGTTAAGTATTAAAAAAAAAATAAAGTAATTTTTTTTCTTTATGCTGCTTAATGACTGGGCATTTATTCTACTTTATGCCACTATTAAATGAAATGCTTTTGATTCTCTTCAGCACACATAATTTAAAGTCCAGAGAGCATATTTCAGCAGTTTCATTTCACTAGCCATTCTCCAGGAAAAAAAAGAAAAATCATCTGAGAAAGAGAACAAAAAAGAGAAAATCCAGAAACCTAAATCCCCTTAAGCACTGCTGAGAAAGAAAACCATATGGTCCAGTGGTTAGAGACAAATTCAAAGGCAAGAGGGTCTCTATTTTGAACTTCTAATCTGGATGATCTGTTTATTATGTGATTTTTAGGAAGTCCCTCAACCTCTTTCAGCTTCAGTCAACTCTTCTGGCATAATGGGTAAAACAGCAGGACATGACTACAAACCGTATGTTACCAGATGAGTTTCTCTGGGTAAATAAATACCCTGAACACTTTAAAATGTTTGTGCTTTCCTTAGAAAAAGGTTAACTTAGTACAACAGTGCAGCTTCATCAGATTTAGAAGCACAAATCAAATAGGGTAGAGCTGTTATAGCAAGAGGAATACGTGAAGAATGAGATACAAACAGTGACACTAACCTTGAGAGCCCTCTTAAAGCTGTAGAGGAATGGACAAAAATCAAGATCATGTTAGTCAAACATGAATGAATTGGTGAATAACCAATTTAATAAGTAAAGAATAAAATGGAAGCCATCAATTGGAACACGAGCTACTATCTGAGTTGTGGAAAGCTTTCAGTCATGTCAGTATGAATCCATAATAATTTCAGTAATTGATTTGAATGAACCAGGTTGACATTGCATTGGTGTATCAGTGTTGTGGGGCAAATGTTTCTAAAATAGGGCGCTTTCAGATCCAGAGGAAGAAAAATAAGCTACACAACAGAGAGTAGTACCTTTCCTATCTGATATATTTAAGTCCTTAAATAATGAGAGCTTTGTTTTGTTTGTTACAGAACAAACTAGCATTTTGTGAACAATTGTTTGATTTCTTGTAGTACATTAGATGCCCTTTTAGGAGGCAATATATCAGAGTAATCAATAAAAAAATTAGAATTCAAGATGAAACAAACACTGTCATATGGACTCAGATTAGACCCATTGGCAAATTACTGGATCTCCAGTTCTCTCTCATATTTTTCCAGTATGTCCAGGAAAAAAATCCAAAGCATTCTCACACATTCATTAGGAATGAATTAATTCAGCATGTCTCAGCTTACTGTAAAGAGGTCTATAATGTTTTCCTGGAAGTCTCAGGGCTCTACCGAGAAAGTAGAACTACCATTCTACTAATATAATACTTGCTTGTTCTTTCACAGATGTGGTGGATAGCATGCTAAATTTGTTTTCACCAATTTTATACGTTTCTTTGGTTGTAGACTTGCTTATGCATGTCTCTGTGTGTGTGCATCATGAAAAAATATTTAAAAATAATTTTACGGAATTTATTCAGAGCCTGAATAGATCACCAATGACACATGTGTCAGCAGTGGAGAGCCACTGCACTGGAGCTTTCTGTTACCTAGGGGAATGGAACTCAGTGTTCCTTAGTCATAACATTTTTCTGCTTTTATCAAATATCTCTCAAAACCACTTCTTCTTTCTACTGCTGTTTTGTATGAGAGATGTTAACCTATCATTATCATCTGCTACTCTGTTAGCCAACATGTATGGCAATTCTAAAGATTTGGACTATGCTAATAACTCTTTTAAAAAAAAAGGTACAAAATTACATATGAAAGGGTTAAATGACAGAACTAAGAGTGCGATTTAATGCACCCAGAAGTTAAGAAATGACAGATTAGATTGCATAGGTAAGCTTCAATTAAGTCCTGTTACATATCTTTAATTATAGGTTACTCCACCAAATCTTGCTTCTTCAATGCCTAGAATGGATCTGTTGTGTGAAAGAAGTAAGGCTATGTAGTGAAGAATACAATTGTTTGTAGGACCCTTGATTCACCTGTTCATAAGTAGAAAAGCATATAATTAATGTCAGGCTAGCTCATAAATAAAAAGGTGGTTTCTGTTGTCAAGGCAATTTGATGCTTCTTATAGAGATTTAGAGTTTAATCCTGACTTTAATACATAAAAGCAATGGGCTGTTTAACAAATCATTTAAAACAGACCTTCAGCAGTGTTGATTTGTGGGGTTTTTTTTACTAATGTCTATGCCCAATTTTTGGATGCTTATTTTGAAACCTTTGAAACTGACTGTCAAAGACTTAGTACATGAAGGCTGTGCTTTGAACTTATCAGGTTCTATGATATGGTGAATATTTTGAAAAAATCAGGTCCTAGCACTGAAAATTATTGCATATTTTTATATTGCCCTTTGTGTTGCTCAGTTCTATTCATAAAATGGGGTTATCACCTCTCCTCTATTGTAAAAAAAAAATTGAAAATGATTAGAGGTTATAGTAATAAGCTAAAACTAAAGCAAGTATTTTTATCTTTAGAATTTGAATAGTGTGCTGTAAACAAGGCCTTCTGTGGCATATAGAATGATAAGAAAAGCATAAAATAAGGACTTTTTTTATTATTAAGCAAATGTTACCTATTCCCTGCAGTGGGCCTTCTTTAAAAAATGTGTAAGGGACTATCATTATGTATATGTATATGCAATTTATAATTTACTAGCCTTTTTAAAATCAGTGTTTTCCATGTAATCTCACTATAGTGTATGATATTATCATCTTCTCAATTAGCTCATCAAACTATGCTGTATGGTTTAGGATGAAGCAGCTTGAATGTGTGGGTCACAAGGAGGAGTATAAGTAGAATCCCAGCTCACAGACAGGAATAGTGGTATTTATGGGAAGTAACACCGCCACGATGTACTGAAAGCAGAAGCTAATGCTACTATTTTTCTTTCTTTTATGGAAAAAAGAACCCTGTTGGTTTGTCCCAGTTTCAGTGTTTCATGGCTTGAACCACTTCTGTTTATGAAAGAGGGTAGAAAATGACTTTGGATCAAGTTCAAACAAGGCAGCTGCGTAACCACTGCTTCTGTTAGTTGACATGGGTCGTCTGTGAAATACTGGTTTTTGTAAGATTGCATTTTTGTTAATTTCACATTTTATGAGGAACGTACACTAGGGAAAGACAAGGAAAATTCTGTTCCTGGGTAAGATAAAGCCTGTGGAAAATTAATCACCTGGATCTGCTACATGGTTATCTAGAGACTACAGTTTTGACCCATATATATGTTACTATTTTTAAGGCTCCAAAGAGCAGATGGTATTGGTTGACAGTCAGCAAAGACAAGTAAATGTGTTTATAATGTTGCAAGGTTATGGAGGTGAATTCAAAACCAAAGGATTTAGAAGTGATAAAAAGTACAGAAAATAGTTGGGATGGTAATAAAGCTGCTTCCTTCCAGGGGCAATATCTTTTTTTTATTATGTCTGATTGCAAATTAAGGTGAAAAAAATTAACCTTAGGCATAAAAGAATAGTCAGTCCCTACCTCCTTCGTTTCCAGAACAAAAAGCCTTATTCTTTGATTTTAGATTTGAGTTTTTTTCTCTGCTGGCTGCCATACAAAGAGATATAGCTCAATAAAATGAAAGATCCAGTGCACTACAGTTCATATTATTGGCCTGAAGGAATTCTTAGTCAGGTTAATGGATCTGATGGTTTTCCCTTCATTGATTTTTAAGATGATTATATTTTATTTATAGGTGAGAAATAATAGTTAATCTTAAATTTATTGAAAACTTATTGTGAGACTGCAGGAATTGATAATGATAACAATACATTCGGGGAAGCCAAACTATTCCTGTCTTTAATCCCGTAAGTGCTGATGTGAGGCAAACCTATTGACTTGAAATTAAATGTGCTTTTATGTACACCTGTGTTCAGAATAAAAGAGTTATATTTTTCTTTCTCTTATGAAAGATTTCATTACATGAAGCATTGATACACCTCAGGTGTTTCTTTTGTAAAAACTGTATGTGAAATATCCAAGAGCTGAAAGCTCAAGGATAAAAGCATGTTGTCCTGTAAGCTATAAGATCTGATTTCTAAGTCAGCCAAGTAATTTGTCAGATAAAAAGCCTACTGGTCAACCGTAATTGCATCCACAGGTTTGAATCTTAAACCGTAACATGTGGGTTGCAAATTTACAGTGGAATTTGGAGAACAGCATGAAAAACAGCTCATTTTAACTCAGCACTCTGTGCCTTAGCGCTGTTATAATTTGTTTTTATGTCCTAAATGGGCTCAGAGA
Source organism: Gorsachius magnificus (assembly GCA_034008185.1). Taxonomy (NCBI): domain Eukaryota; kingdom Metazoa; phylum Chordata; class Aves; order Pelecaniformes; family Ardeidae; genus Gorsachius; species Gorsachius magnificus. Next base: position 36,669,382 of record CM067086.1, read on the forward strand.
CTTTTTTTTTTTTGCAAGCCAATATATGATAACAAAAGACATAACAATTTTACAATATAAAGCTATAAAATGGCATTCATCTCTCTGTAGCACTGAATTTCAGTATTCAGCTCATCTTACAATAGTGCATTGAACTGGGTGGCTAAAGATGGAGAGATGCTGAATCAAAGTTATGCCTCAGGCAACCATAAGCCCTTGTTACACAATCCTAATATGTGGTGAAAGTTCTAGAGTGGCATTATATTTTGACAAAAAAAATTGCTTCTTGGCAATTTCATTAGTCATAATGATCCAGATCCAGTGCATTTCTGTGGGGTAAACCAGCAGAAAGACCAGTTTGGGAATGTGCAGCAGATTCTGTAGAAAAAAAAGTAAGAAAAAGGGAGAGAGATCAGAACACAGCAATTACTGTTGAATTTTTCATGCTTATAATGCATTATCTCAAGCTGGCACTGCCGTTAATGGCCGTATAAGGCCTCTGACTGGACACCTACATTAATTTTAGAGCTCCTCTATTGTTTTGCTTGAAGCAAAATTTGACATCAACACGATGTTTCACCTTAGATTGAACTTAGTGGGGAAACAACATGAAAGTAAATTAAAATCCCTGCTCACTTCCCACCACTTTTGCAATAACATCTTTTTATTTTACACCAAAAGCTGTCTAAAACCTTTGGAAGAGATTTCCAAAAGGAAAAGCTTATTTTTTTTCACTTCCTTTCCCTGACTCCAAGATGCACTCAAGGCAATATATTAAAAGTTTAAGCAGCATGCAAAAATAATTAGATACCTTGTTTGTCTTCAGTTTGTTTCTACACTGATGAGCGTATGTGCTGTGTATAATTAAAAGGGGAATAAAACGAAGAGCTGAGGGGTCAGAGCCTTTCCTAGGTTTAGCCTGTAGAAGCATAACTGTATGGAAGGGGATGCATCCTGAGGTAAGAGAGGGAGCAGCATGTACTGACTCTGAAATTACCACATATGCGTAAAGTCCTTTCCTGTTGGGAAAATACAGCTGTCAAAATAGATTCACAGGTAGTGTGTGAATTGGGGACTCTGGGACAGGAAGAAAGGGCAGACATTGTACAAAACCGCAGAGGTTTGGCCTCCAGATTTGGATAAAATAAGAGATGATCTGAACCATTGCCCAGAATTCAAACCAAAAGAGAAGTGAACTTGTCAAAAGCTTCAAAAATATTTCCTATTTTCTTGTTCCTCTGCACTTCCTGATTCTACTTGGTTCTCTGAGTCAAGGGCCAAGGTAAAATTAAAAGTGCTGATCTTGCACTCTTGTATGTATGCTGGCTCAAGGACCGCAAGAAATCTCACATGAAGTCCTGTTGTCATCATGAAGTTGCTAGGTAAATACTGCAGCTAATTAAATGAGTTTGAATAAGACCTGGACAATTCATCAAAATCAAGTCTGTTAGATCTTTCCTATAATTAGACATAAAGCAGTTCCTCTCATTTTCTTCAACCAACCCACAAATTTATACTAATGAGTAAATATGAGTGTCAGAGGTTTTAAACTAGTATGGAATCTATAGACCAAGATTAAGTGAGCCTCTTCTTTCCTTTCCTTCCTTCTCTTTTTTCTTAAAGGTATTACATGAAAGAGAACAGTCATGTGGCATTTGTACGAACAGTACAAACAAAAGCCTTGGGACTATTCGGAATGCATAAACTTGAGCATATGTGCAAATCTTTGCTGGATTGCGCCCAAAGGGCGCATCTATAAAGAGCTACAAGTATAAAATACTGAAATTACTTGCACATGTGCTATTTATGTCATTATCTATAGCAATTCAATGTAAAGGAAGGAGTTATTTGTGTTATTTGTGTCTATTTATAGACTTTGTCCAAGATTTGAAAAAAGTCCCTGTGAACTATTGTTAATTGACTATTGCTTATCTGTTATTTCAGGAGCAGAATGCTGAAAAAAGACTACAGAGGGAAATACTAGGTAATGAAATATCTTTTTCTGTAATACAGAACAGCCATCTGGCTTTAAGGACTAGAGGAAAAGATGATCTGCAGTGATAGTGTTAAGAACATTTTTTCATAATTCCAAGTCCTTGGAGTTACATACTTGCATCTTAAAACTTTTCTAATAAATGGTATCTACTGTTTGCTTTATGACTGTGAGGCATTTCTGTTTGGTTTCCTACCAAGAACAGAGAAACATTTTCATTTGCCACATCTTCATTTTTAATGCCTGTAATGTCTTACTAATTCAGAAACATTTCAATTTCTGTACACTTTACTTCTGGATACAATAATGAGGTAGATCTCAATCTCTGTCCACATTGTCGGACTGTACAGAATTAATGCAGGTCACTGATGGGGAACTTGAAGCAAACCCACACAATTTTTAGGAAATTGCTCTTATTTTATAAGTTAAAATAATATTAATAAAATTGAAAATAATAATAAATTAGAAAAATGTGAAAACATTTTAGAAAAATAAATTAGAAAATAACTCTAATCTTTCTTTTGAGGAGTGAAATGCAAGAATCCATAGGTAGGTTTCCTGTACAGCTTACCCCTGCAAAAGAAGGTAAGTTTTGGAGAGAACTTAGTAAATTTGTCCAGAGGAATTTGATAAGAAGGGTTTTCATTTTCTAGCTCAAGCCAACAGTAATTTTCCCAGTTTATAAATTTCAATAAAAATTCAGTACTATAAAATGTATCATATCTATCTGCAGTCTGCTCAAGATAGGAATACAACTGTGATGAATTTAATAGGAAATACAAAGAAAATTACGGAATGGTAACTCATGTATAAACAAAATTAAGGATGTAACAAATATAGTAAACTTCCATAGGCGAAAAAGACAATGAACTTCCTATTTTAGTCCATACGTGTTAGTGCAATTAAAAATAGCAGGTCTTCACTTGAGTAGATACTATGGACTATGGACTGTTTTCTTTCTTAAAGGACAGAGGTGGAAGACAAGCTGATCTGAGGGATTAGTATTATGTATGAAAAAGATAATCTGCCATGAAAAGAATGAACGTCACAACATAGTTTTGTATATAGAGATTTAAAAAATTACACAGTAGAAAGAGATTGGATTATAGGCAAGCAGATTCATAAATCTATGTAGATTTTTGAAGAAAATGAATAATTTTATACTGATCTCTGGAAAGCGATCCTTTCTAAGGTATGCATGAGAGGTTGTCCTTAGTGAAATACATGGAAAGGGATTTATCAGCCACAAAGAAAATACTAAGCCTCAACAGTTGTGGTTTGTTCAGGCCAAATGCTCAAGTAACTAAGCTAAGAATTTAATAAGAGAGTAGGCAAATGAAATAATGTATCACATTAAAAATACCCGATTACATACTTATGTTTGTACACAAACTGAACAAAAAAAGCCCAGGAAGCATTTTATTCCTCTTGTGTACATAGGCAGCTAGGTTTATAGTATTTTCACAGTTTTAGAATATACGATTTGTTTCTTTCATTTATATTCTTCTATTGAACAACAATAATAATAATAACAATAGTAATAGCTCTTATAATAAACCCTAAAACTCTTACTCCTGCCTTTGCTACAAGTTATTAAAGCAGTTGCTGATAATGGTGTTTACTGCATCTTCTATCACTGTGACTCCCCCAGTTGTGTCCATTCGCTTTCAGTGTTTCCTCTCCTCAGCAAGTATGCAATCATTTATCAAAGCAGCCAGTTTTTGCTAACACTAGCTTCTTTTTTTACAAACTCTTTTATCTGTATGAATACAGTATTTTTCTAAATTTGCTGTTAAATATGAAACATACACCCATTAAAATAAACGTAAACTGTTGATGCTGCATAATATTCCTGAATCTTCTGTGATAATTGATGTACATAGTTTTCTTCTCAGTATTTTGTATTTTATTCTACAGTAAGAAGGTCTTGCAGACATGTTGCTTGCCTTTCATTTGCACTTATTTCGGAAACAGGGGCTACAGTTTTTGTGCTAGATGGGCAATCCAGTCGCACCAGCTTGTCAGCTTTGTTGTGTGTGTAAAGGGCACATCCAGGTGAATGAATGGAAATGCAGAGGCAGGAACAAGTATTCTTGACACAGAATTTGGCTTAATGAATGGAGCAATGTAGATAAAGAAGAGAAGCGATCTTAATGCCAAACTGGACTCCTCAGGTAGTATAAAATAAATTTCGTGATTGCTACACATCATTTCAAAATAATTGAGCAAACAGGATTGTGAAGAAATGCTATGTAGTAGTAACTTTTTCATGCAGTATCTTCTACAGAGAGAATCATGTAAGCATTTGGGCTTGATCTGAATGTTGAGACCGGCTCTTGAGAAACTGGCCCTTTATGTCATCTTAGAATTCCTGTTAAAAAGTAGCCTGAATGCTATGTGTGCCTCTCTGTTCCAGGACAGATGGTTAGGTGTAAACAAAGTAAATTGCACTTACAATATAGGCATACCCACTTTACTGTCTTTTTTTCCTTAAGAGAACTGATCCAAATAGTGATACTTCCCAGAATAAGAGCAAAAATAGTTACTGTTTCAACTGCAGAGATATGTATCCTCATTCATTAACTAAACTAATGAGTACTGGTTCATTCAGAGAATTATTTAGACAGGTTCCCTTTGTGCTTACTTACCCCCTTTTTTGGGGCACATTGCATAATTTAATATACAAGTAATTTTTTTAAGTGTGATCCTCAGCACTGAGGATAAATCACATTGTTATAAAAATAATTTTGTTATAAAATTTGATGGTTTACATGCTTATTTCTAAAATCTGGTTTACATCATGCCTTTTTTCCTCCTGTTTTTGTGATTGGAAGGATTTTCTACTTTATGCATATGTAATGTCTACATTTCATTCTCTGTTTTTGACAGCATCATAGCCTAAGGAATGCTTGGAATTTCCTTTTATTCATAAATTCTACTTTTCAAAACAATTCTTGCAACAGATATTTTTACAAGAGAAAGAGATTAATTAAATGATACCAATTGTAAAGGCTTTGTTGCCTCTGGTTTGTCACATTAATAGTGAATAACGTTGATGGATAGAGATTGGTGTTGTATTAAATCACAGCCTGCTCTTAATCCTTTCCTCTTTCTTTGAAATACAATATAAACAGAGCATTCCAAACCACTCTTCAATCAGACAGGTGTTCATAATCTTCTCTTACTATGCAAGGGTTAGGGAGTATGGTGTTACAGAAGAATGCTGAATCATCAACAAACCAAAAAAAAAAAAAAAGAATCCCAACCCAACAACTAAACCCATAATGCTTTGTTAATATTTAGATTCTTACAATAAAACATTTGAGGTTTGCCTTATCTTTGTTCATCTTATTCAGCAGGAACTCTTGTTCCTGTATTTCTCCTAATAAGGTAATAAATTGAACATTTTCTTTACATGTAGTTTAGTCTGTAATACCAATGCTGTTTAGTCTTTACTCACAAGCTGTTCACAAAGCCAAAACTCACAAGAAAAACTGTCCACTTGAGGGTGGAGATTGCAACTCTCATTGATTTAAGAAAAGGAAAGGAGGAGGAGGCAAGGTACACAACTGTCCTTTAGCTTTATCGTAGCTTGATTTTTTTGGGGGGTAGTTGTAGTGTGGATTAGTGGGAGAGTGGAGAATGGTTGGCATAGAATGGATGGCTGTACGTAAAGTTATCTCCTGGGATTTACATGAAATTCCCTTAAAGTTAAGAAAACCAAGAACCTTTAGAACCTTTCCTATATGGGAAGCAGCTTGTATTTGACTCAGTATAGTAGTAATGTAAAATTATATTCTAGGTATTTGATGACTTCTAAGTTACTTGTCTCCTTATGTGGGGGTAAGTTATCTTGTAGATAAAGTAGCAGAAGAACAATTATTCTACCCTATTACAATGTTTATTTAAGTAATTGAGAATCAATTGGTAGAGCTGCACAAACCTGGAATATCCATTTTCCATGCAAAAGCGTTGTACAGTTGGGGGAATCGCATCCACAGGAAAAATAGACATTACCCGTGTCTTTTAGGTTTTAGAAATACACTGAAAGTTCTAATTCCTCATTGTCACTAAATAAGTCTTTTCTTAATAATCACCTAAATGTAGATTTATGGTGATTTTGAAGAATGCCATGTGTATTTTCAATTGTTCAGGGAAGGTAAGAATGGAGTTTTTGTGCTTGCTTGGAAAAACATTTTGGATCAAGCTGTTGCAGCAGAGGAATATGATATTTTTAACATAATGTAAGGGCATAGCAGTATCACCTTGAACAGAACTCTTCTTTAGTGGCAGCAGAATGGCATTTTTGAACGACAGCTTGAATGAAAATGTATCTTGAGTTACAGAGGATATCTTTCTTCTATCTCCTTTCTCATAAGATTTGTAGCAGTTTAAACATTTGTGACAGACTTATTCATAGGCTATATTGATGAGATCTAATTAAAGCAGTGCCTTCTTATGTTGATATGATTGAAAATGTCCTTCTTACTATAAAATCTTACTTTAAAATGTTTAGAATATACACGAGTTGCAGTGAAAATATTTCAAAGTTAGGCTGAAATTAGTTTCAAGTCCTCTCAAATTCAAGAAATGTACACCAATAGACAAATCTTTATTTCATGATTCATTGCCTAACTCAAACTTAGGCGCTGCAGAATGTAGCTCAAAATATTGGGTTTGTAATACCTGAAGCTCTTTTCTATTCTGATCTAATTGTGACTTCTTATAACTGTTTTTGACTTTCTGGATGCTTGATTTGTGGGACAGAGGACTGGATGCCTAATATGGAATAAATATTACAGGAGTTCTACAGGAGTGTGAAAAAATCAATATATTTAATCTAAAGCAGAGAGGTAATGCATACAGACCCAACAGATTTTCTTCAGAAATCAAATAGGATTTTAACATCAGCATGTTCCCAAAGATCTGAGCATTTGGGAACACTCTACGGCCTTAAAATGACGAATGGTTACATATTCCTGTTGGATCATTTCTAAATAAGTAGTATCCCATAACCCTTTTATTAAATGTGTAGGCTTCACAGATTTTCTCTTCTAATCAACTGATTATTGATCTGTACATGATATCACTCTAACAGATGATCTGTCTTGCAACTCTCATACATAAATAAACAAATACGAGGAAAGACTTGGGGTCCACCAGTTTAATCAGTAATCTTCAGAACTCCTCTGATCTGTTTTTTGTACAATTTTGTTAGTTATTTCCAAAATTTACATAATTTCATCCCTGTCTTAGATTACATCTTCCTACTCTCTTGTTATGGTTACCCACCTAAAAAAGCAAAGTCTTATTCAATGTTACCATTATAACTGAGTAAACAAACATGTTTCAGTAGCCAAGCTTGAAATTCAAAGCCATACCTATTGCTTACTAATGTATCACCATTTTGCTATTTTATCTGTTACAAGTCATTAGAAATGGTGATGCAAAATATTGGTGGTTATAAAGCTTCATTTGTATTATTGCATTGCTGCTTGGGACCTTTATGCAAAACGGATTCTTCTCAGCATTACTGCTGAAAAAGAAGATTCTTTTTCTTTTTCCTCTTCTTAACTCAGCTTACCTTTACTAATGAAGGTAGATTTTACTCCTGTCTTTCTAATGAAAGGATGAACTATAGGACTGAACCTAAACTTTACATCTATAAATACCTGAATCTAAGCAAAGTTTGAAGTCCAGAAAGTAATGCAGGAATGATCAAAAGGAAAATTTATCAAATATATTCAGTACACATTTCAACAGAAAACTTACTTTTTATAAGAAACTGTTTATCAAATAATGAAGATTAAACAGAGTTGTTTAAACACTGCATGTTGCAATGGATATTTTTCCATGTTACCACTGATGTTTTGACACTTGTTGAATAAACTGGTATTAATATAACATTTGGAAAAATTCCCCTCCTGAGAGGAAATCTAGCTAAACAAAGTAATATATATGTTTTCTATTATATTTATTTAACTAAAATGGCTGATTAGATATTAAACAGAACCGAGATTAATGATCTTTATTGTTGGTATTGTAAAAATTAAGAAAGAATAAAATAGGGTTAATGATGTGTCCCATTATTGTTGTTATGGGGATTAAATGCATGCTGTTGTCCACTGCACTGAAAAAATGGGCCCCAAGCCGTGAGTATTTAGCAAAATTGTATTATTGTCTAACTTTATTCTGTAATTAGTTACTCTCATCACTGTATTTTTCACTGTGCGTTCTATGTGTTTTAGGTAGGACTCTGGCTTTGTTTGTAAAAATGGAGGAAATATCTGATTTATTATATCTGATTTAGTCCAGCCTGTATATGAAAGCTGTTATTTATTACATAAATGCAAAACGAAACAGGAGAGTGGATAGGATAAAAGGTGACTAGGTTGAGGATAATCTGAATTTGTTCCTCATACCTAAAGGATGTCCTTGTCTTTTCATTTTCCCTTTTGTTTTGAATATTTATATTACAGCAAAATGTCCACTGGGAATAAAAAAAATTATATCAACTGGTGAGACAAAACTATTTATTACTGGTTGGTTTTGTTATGATTGTGTGTGTCAACCCAGAACAAGACCTTATTGTGCTAGGCTCTTTGCAAACAGAGAATACCAGATGGTCCCAGCTCTAGAGAGCTTATAATCTGAATCAACAGGGTGAACGATGAGGCATAACATAAAACAGTAGTGTGAACAATGTGATAGCAGCAAATGTTACATTAGTTCCATAATTTCTTGCAGAAAGCAAGGAGGGAGGGTTTAGTATGTTTACGGGTGGATTAGGTCTAATATGGCGACGGTGACCTTGTTAGCATTTTGCGGTGCTGTGAATACTTTCAATGATGACACTGGGAAGCAGCCTCATGGCTGCACACTTCCTTCCTCTCCCTCCAGATTGCCCCTGTACCTCTGTCCGGAGGACCAGAAAGATGCAGAAATGAAGAAAAGGGTGACTGATACGAGTGTCAAGAAAGGCTGACATGAAATGACTGTAGGGGAAGGACAAGTCTGGACCAAAAAACTAACCATATTTTTAGCCAAAGAAAATTATCTGCTTTGGCTACTTCTACTTTCTTCTGCTGGACCTTCTCGTTGGCTTGCTTCTGTAGTTTTACATTAATAATCGGTGGTCAGAGGGAGAAAAAACCATGCGAAAACCCCTACTGCAGGCAAAGTTTCCTCTAAGGGTGGTGCTCCAGTTCTCGCATGATATGGAGAAGGAAAGGTCCTTCTGTTCCCTTCAGGTGCAGTTCCAGCTTTGTCTTCTGTCATCTATAGCTGGAGTCCATATGAAGCCTCATTTAACCTGTAAAATAATCTCAAAATTATTTGACTCCTCCAGACTTAAGGAGTTCAAGGCAGGTCTTCATGCTTCAGTTGTCATCTCCACTTTTGCTGTCCTGAATGTTTTTATAGGACAGAAACTCAGCTGTACTTTAACCAGTCTCTTTATTTAACTAGTGTTGATACTTCATGTTAATCATAAATACACTAACAGACAAGGAACATAGAGATGCTACAATTCCTTGCTTGGCAAGAGTAGGTAAAAGGCCAAAACTGTACATCACAAAAGTCTTTGTGAATGCTCATTAAAAGCCCAGCAACAACAAAAATTTACAAAGATTTTAGGGATGTACATGGGGATATAAAGACAGTAGTGAAGATACAGTTTAAACAAAAATTAGTTATAATTTACAGAGAATCAAATTATTTCTGGTTTTCTACAATTTCATCTGGGGGAGGAGAGTATTGTTTCATTTTCTGAAGATGGTTCATGTTTCATCTTCTTTGCAAATTAGACAAATTTTATCTTTAGTTGGTAATTTCTATCAGTTCTGCCATAAAGTGTAAGAACAGACTGGAATATAGGCACACAGGTGTTTTTTTCAGCTTCCCTTGATGGGTGGCTAAGCCAACAGATGACAGAATTATGAGAATGAAGAATGCCAATTGTTTGTGAACAATTGTGCTGTGAGCTCTGCACCAGCTTTAAGGGACATGTTCACGGAGTGGGAATCAGCAAGAACAACACTGACCTTTCACATATAACAAAGGCAAGCAAAAAAGGCCAAGAAGAAAACCAAAACTTTTCTACAGTTCTGTGTTGTATATTGTAAGTGACCAGCTGTATCAGCTGAATGTTCACAAGTCCATGGGGCCTGATAGGATTCATTCCAGTCCTGAAGGAGCTAGCAGATGTTATGGCAGAGCTCTTCTTGACCATGTACCAAAGGTCTCGGGAATCTGGGGAGGTCCCTGCTGACTGGAAGCTAGCCAGTGTTATTCCAATTTACAAAAAGAGTGTGAGGGAAGACCGCAGGAACTACAGACCTGTTAGTCTAGCTTCTGTTCCTGGAAGAATGCCTACTAGGTAGCATTGAAAGGCATTTAAAGAATAATGCAACCATCAGGCACAGTCAACATGGGTTCACAGAGAGAAAGTCCTGTTTACCTAATTTGATATCCTTCTATGGTAAGGTGAGCTGCCTAGTGGATGAAGGGAAGGCAGTGGATGTAGTTTTTCTGGATTTTAGTAAGGCATTTGATGCTGTCCCTCACAGCAACCTTCTGGACAAGTTATCCAAATGTGGGATGAATGGCTTCATGGTATGTTGTGTGAAGAACTGGCTGAATGGCAGGACTCAAAGTAGTATTTTCATTGTAGTGAACGGGGCTGTATCTGGCTGGTGACCAATCACCAGGGGTGTTCCTTAGGATTCAATTCTAGGGCCAGTTCTGTTCAATACATTTAGCAATGATCTGGACACAGTTGATCCACCATTAGCAGGTTTGCTGATAATACCAAACTGGAAGGTGCTGTTTACTCTCTTGACGGACAATATGCCTTGCAGAGGGATCTAGATAGATTGAAGCATTGGGCAATGATTAATTGCAAGAAATTTAACAAGTTGAAATGCTGGATTCTGCACCTAGGACAGAGTAACACCAGGGACAAGTATAAACCTGGAGAGGAGTGGCTGGAGAGCAGCCCTGCAGAAAGGGATCTGGGGGTGCTGGTTGACAGCAGGCTTGTTATGAGTCATCAGTGTGCCCTGACAACCAAGAGGGCAAACCACATCCTGGGGTGCATCACAGTATGACCAGCTGGTCAAAAGAGGTGATTATTCTGCTGTATTCAGTGTTGGTGCAGCCTCACCTTGAATACTGCGTGCAGTTCTGGGCCCCACAAGTTAAGAAGGATGTGAAGGTCCTTGAATGTGTCCAGAGGAGCGCAAAAAAGCTGGTGAGAGGGCTGGAAGGCATGTCCTGTGAGGAGTGGCTAAGGACTTTGGGCTTGTCTAGTTTGGAGAAAAGGAGGCTGAGGGGTGACCATTGCTCTACAGCTTCCCGAAAAGGGGAATTGAAGAGAGAGGTGCTGAGCTCTTCTCACTGGAACAGGCTTCCTAGAGAGGTGGTTGATGCCCCAAGCCTGTCAGTGTTTAAGAGGCATTTGGACAATGCCCTTAATAATATGCTCTAACTTTTGGTCAACCCTGAATTGGTCGGTCAGCTGGATTAGATGATCATTGTAGGTCCATTCCAACTGAAATATTCTAGCTGACTCTAGTCTAGTCTAGTCTTGTCTATAGTATATATTTACCAACAGCACTTTCATTCAGTGAAGCCTAAGAAAAAAGAAGAGGCTACAAAACTTGCAGTCCTGCTTCTCCCTAGTGCCAATGAGAGCAAAGTAGTATATGAGCCTTCAATTTAAATTGTATTTGCTCAACTGAAAGAGATAACTCTACATAATAAAATAGGTAGTGAGATAAGAAATTCTTTCAAAGCAACCTTGAATAGTTCTCCCAGCTTTATATTTTATGTATTGTAAAATTTGGTCCAAGTTTTAAAGAAATGGTTAGAATAGTTCTCACATATATTTAAAAATTTACCTTAATATTGACAAAAGGTTGCGTAATTGCATGGAGCTCATAATTTGTTTTCAAGTGATTAATTTCTTTTAAGTTTTGGACCCTTGTATTTTGTTTTATCAACCTAAATTTGTATTAACAACTTTTTTTTTATTATTTATCTGTCATAGATACCTTTTCTAGCATAACAAATCAAAAAAAACAGAAACACTTAAATACCTTACGTATATTTTAGGGGGAAAAAGGTTAGTAAATAGACACTGGAGAAGAAGGGAGGTGCTGAGAAACTGTCTGGAACAAAAAAGAAAACTAATTTGAAGTGGGCAATATGAACTATGGTGAGACTGGTGATTGGTGGGAAATAGGTAACCACTGAAAAGTTCCCTGAAAATGTATTATCAGTATAATACATCTTAATGAATGAATAATTGTTAAAGCATATATATTACATACTGTAAGTTCTTTTTTCCATTGAGTATAAACATACACACGTAAGCATAATTCCCTATTTCTAACAGCCACATTTTTGCTGAGTCCTCATTTGGGATTGCTGCCAGGGAGGTTAAATTCTAGTTCCATCCAATCTCTGCCATAATGGAACATGGAGGCTATTCAGGAAACACTGCTACATTATCCTCCGGGTTGCATATGGATTTCTATGACCTCTTGTCATTCATCATGTATTTATTTTAAGACTAATTTTGTCAGGAACTCTGGCCATTGGGATGTCTACACCATATTACAAGCAGAAAGAAATAACAAGGGAACCTAGTATTACTGAAACTATGGATACATATGCAATATGAGCAAGCAGAGCTGATGTACATCTTACGACTGTTAGCTATTTCTTTAACTATGAAATCATCTGCTTGCAGAACATCTTGTTTTGTTTTGTTTTTTTTTCTAGTGTAAGGTAATAGCATGCCAAATACCAACCAAGATAGCAAGGAGCAGACTGAAGTATTCCTATTTTGTTTGCACTGTCCCTGCCTCTCTGAATGGTCCTGGAAACAGTAATGGGACTTCTCAAAAAGAAAGATGTCCTGAATAAAGACACCACTGACTATTTCTGGTTAACTGTTTTCATGTCAAGCCAAATGCTCAACTTGTGTTTGACAGTACTGTTGACTCTTTTTGAACTGTGTAAGAAAGTTTTCTAACCAAATATTTGCATTTGCTTGATTAATGGATGCTTGCACAAAGCATATTTTTTCAACTCTCTTCCTATGTTGGATACCACCTATTTAAGTCTGTTTTTCCCAAAGTAATCCATAAATTATTTTGTTAGCTACAATGTTCATTATGCAGCTAAAGCATCCCTCCCCCATTTAAACATATAGAGGGGGTGTAATGTCCTAGGGAGTAGGTTAGCAAAAGAAGAGTGACAGTAATAAATTAATCCTAATACACATTGTATCACTGGAAAGGAGCCACTCCAGATTTTCTACACTAAGTTATATTTAGTGTATAAAACATACCTCTCACATGAGTTTGGTCAAGCATCTCTTGGTGTTCTACGAAGCAATCAGAATTTTTAACTTCAGGTTTGGGCTTTGTGTTAATGACACAGATGTAGTTTGAACAAGATTTAAAAAAATATTTGTAAGGTGTCAGATCTTGACTTGCCTTGAGCAAGCTTGTTTTCCAGAAGTGGATGTTTAGTACCTTCCGATAGTTAGAGTCTTTTACCCAGTTGTGCTGAAAGTACTGAGAGGCAACAAATTTATCTCTGTAAAAGAGTCTGGATACCCACGTTAGTCTTTCATTTGAAAATGTTGACAAAAGTGAGTTCACAATTCTTATGGGCCTTAATGGTGACTCTGAACAAACAGATACAGCCTTTTATAATAAAAAATGCATCCTTTGGTGAAATACTTATTTTACCTGTAGAGCAAGTCTTTAAATGTTCTTGTTGACCAGAATTGAGGCATTGTTTTCAATGTTGGCATGTACTGTATGAGATGGAGGAAATTCTGGAATGGACAACAAAAACATTTATCTAGCCAGGTCTAAGGTAACAGGACTTAAAACTTCAGCAGTATTCTCATCATGTAACTCACCATTTTAAGCTTACTTTCTCCCTGTCATGCTGTAAGTTACTTAATGCTTCCGTGCAGCTATTTCTGTATAGTCTGCTTTGCTTAAGCAGACGTGAGATATGCCTGCTTCTTACTTCATCTGCATATTATCTGTAGCAACAGGCTCCTCAGTTCAATGAGGCATTTTGACACGATGAGAGCACAAGTTATGACAATGCGAAAACGTCCTTTTTATTTTTAACTTGAACTTGTTTTTGTTACAGAATATCTTTGGAAAAGTGCATGCTTCATGCTTCAATTTACAAAATCATCACCTTTTGCTTACATTTCAACCTCAGTGAAGGCATTGTCTTGGGTAAAAATGGTCTTAAGCATTTGTTAGGTGCTTTTTGATTCAGAAGCCATAATGTTTTGCACCTGAAAACATGCAGAGTTATGCAAATATGTGCTTTATAGACATTTTTAGAAGAAGCTGGCAGTTACGATGTCAGCTGAGTTATTTCTTCCATAAACAGACTGTTAGGATATTCTTTATGAAGGAACAAAACTAGAGAGATCATTTTATGAGTGAAGGAAGAGCAGTAACTCAGGCTATCAAAGAGAAAATATTATATAATAATTATTTATATGGTGTTTTATTTCTTTCCCTATAGTAATTCTTTTTGTAATTGTTTGTTTTCCTTACAATTCTTCAGTTTTTCCTTTGTAATTCATAAAGTCCAGCTTTCATCATTAGAATAATGTTATTGGCACAATAGGTTATTAGTGAAGTAATTGAAAGAAATCTGAAATAACATGTGATAAAAACCAAATTCCTGATACCTTCTCATTTTATTTTGGCCAATATATCCAAGGTGACTGTGCATGAAATGTAATTTGGCCAACAGTTGTTCCATTGTGCATGCAGTGTGAATGGAATACAGAGCTATGTCATTGGTAGAGGAAATCATAAGATTGCATTAACAAGCGGCAGTATTTCTCCCCATGGATCTAACAAATGATAAATTTACAAGAAGTTAGTAACATGCAAGAAGAATCAAACATCCTTATGTTGAAGAGTACATTATAGTTAGGCAGTGGATCTATATTTCTAAATCAGCCATGGTATGCTAGCATGTTGGCCTATTGAGTGGAGACTCAAATTGTCCAACAATAAGCAGCTCCTCTTGCAAGATGTAAAGGGGTTAGGAATTAAACCTTTCAAGTCAGAGATTTATTTTTCTATAGGCTTAAAAGCTGTAGCTCATAGGGTATTCCTTTTGTTTTGTACTCTTCCATTATCAGCAATGATCTTAACATCTTTAACCTTTCATATTACAGGTTCACCATTAAATGTCAGATAACTTGTTTCACAGGCTAATTTTTCTTTTTTGTTTTTACACTAATGTCAACATTCATGACATTATAGCTCTTTAACTTCTTCAGTGAAATATGGTGTCAAAAGGAAACATTTTCTACTCCAGAATTATGTATTCTACAGCCATATTCACTACAGTGAACTTCACAGGTCATCTAGCAATGCATTTTCTGTAAACAGTTTTCATTATAATCTATTGGTTTTGTAGGGAAAGAGCTAGTAATTGGAATAATGTCACTTTGGTTATGAGCATTGTTCTATATCAAACAATTTGCTTTGGTTTTTAAGGAATTGTTATAACTGTGTTTTCTAAAATAAATACATTAAGTCCTTTTCTGCCCTTCAGATTTGTTGTCCTATAGATAGTATAATGCACAGGCATATGGAAAAAATGGGGAGGAGGTAAAAAAAATCCGTTCCCTTTGGCAACAGAGAAATCAGAAAGCAGTGAAGGCAAGCACTGGTTTAGTGTAAAGGACCTTGCCTTCCCTGTATCCGTATCCATGCAATTTCTGCCTTATCATGTATTCCATCTTCTCTAAATTATGGTCCTAACCTGAGAAGATAAAGAGTATCAGTCTAAAGCTTTGCAGTGAGGGCATTATTCTTTTATTCTCTCAGTAGCTTCATCAAACGCCAACAGGGAAGCACACAAATGCTGTGTCTGAGGTTGGCTGTACATCGCCTGCACAGTAAGATGGGGTTGTAATATATTTGTTGAGTTCTGACCACTTGACTGAAAGGCTCACAGCGTGCAGTTCTGAAGGGTGGTCCTCAGACATTCATGTGGAGATGGCAGATATACCACAAGACTTATGGAAATATTGATGGCTTCTGGAGTGGTGGCTGGAGGCAAGGTTGATATCGCAGAGCATCTAAAATGGCAGAGTGATCTACTGAACAACTGCATCCAAATGCTTTTGTTTAGGCAGTAGACCCCTTCTATGTGTTTCTTTCATGTGTCTTGTATCCAACCCTAGATAGAAAAGTTGTGCACCACTGTAACTGGAAAAAATACAACAATATATATTTGTGCATTACAAATGCAAACTCCAATGAAGTCCTATTTACTGTTTTTCGGATCCATTTATTTTGCTGTAATTGTTGGTACTTGTGCACCTTTCAGGAAACCCCATTGAACCAGTACTACTGAGAAGCAACAAATAGTAGCACAGGAACAGAAGTGAGCTATGGTAAACTACCCAAAATTAGGTTCTTGCTCTGACTTGAAGCCCAGGTTTGAAGGAGATGCTGTCCTGTTTTTCTGGAGTTAAATGCAGGGGAGGCTAATCTTGTGTTGAGAAGAAACAGCAGAGCCCATTCTTTCCTTAGTCCTACAATAACATTAGCATTGTTCATGGGTTTAGTGCAATGTCACAATTCTCTCCTGGTTTCTATGTCTGCTAGAAAGATATTGCCACAGGAAATTGGAGAAATCCTGCAACACTACACGGAGAATGATAGGTGTGCTTGTGCTATAGCAGGGGGTCACAAGATTAATGGGAAGGAAGCAAAAAGTCAGCAAACGTTCTCTGCCAGAACATCTATGCTAAGTACAGGAGGAAGTGAATGATGTGGAAGAGGGATAAAGTGGGTTATTTTTTGCTGTAAGAAAGGCCAGAGCCGACCTCATCCTGGGTTAGTAGGGTGCGTTCAGAAATGCATACTTATTCGTGACTCTCAAAGTTTAAAAGTTCACATGTTTTTGCAGTTGATGAGGAGAATACTTAAGCTTTCAAAGAGGGCTAATGTAGCAAAAATTATTAGCAAAGAACATGACACTATCAGAATTGTGAATTGATTTAGGGAAGGTGAGGAAATATAACCTGATATTGGATGAAGAAGCAGGAAGATTTAGACAAATTTTGACAATGTGTGTCAGTCTCTCTCCAAACTTTTTTCCAGAGGTTCTTAGAGTACTTTGTAAATGTTAACGAAAATGATTCAGAAGTTATACTTTGCTTATTTTACAATGAATAAATATAGGCATATATTCTAAAGATACAGAAGAGATTTACATGCAAATACTTATCTTTCCTCGTCACATAGATCCGAATCAATTCTAGCACTATTTTAGAATCACCTAATATTCTAAAAGAGTATATAATTGATATGATTTATTCATTAAGAAAATTAATAGCAATTGTTTACTGTACCTACTACATCAACTAAATGTGAAAACTAAAAAAAAATGTGTAGATAAATTCACAATGATAATGTCTACCCAGGTAAACTGAAGTCTATTTTTTGAGACATATTTTTTGGATTGTCCTAGGTCTGGAGCTTGCCATCATTTTTTCAAATCAAGCAGAAGTTTTGGAAACTGTTATGTATTATTGTAAGGTGTATTTTTAACCTGGGGTCGCTACAAGGTAAAGACAAGGAGTAGTACAATGTTTGACCCGTCACAGGAATTCCAGATAAAACCCCAGAAGTTGAGTCAGAGATAATCACGAGATCTGGAATCTGCAATAACAAACTGTTCATATATCTACCTGTCAGCTGTCTTCCTCTAAGGGAGGGACACAAGGTCACCGAAATGGCCACTTTCCATCCCTTTTTTTCCCTGTACATACAGTGGGGTAAATGGAGAATCAAATATTTATAGGAAAAATATTTTTCCATC
This sequence comes from Gorsachius magnificus, assembly GCA_034008185.1. NCBI lineage: Eukaryota > Metazoa > Chordata > Aves > Pelecaniformes > Ardeidae > Gorsachius > Gorsachius magnificus. Next base: position 36,687,254 of record CM067086.1, read on the forward strand.
AGGACTAAGTGATTTTATTTCAAATGTTTGTTAGTTAAGTTTTTTGGTCCTTTTTTGCAACTTCCCATAAAAAGTAGTATGCTAATCAAGGCAATACAGCTAGTTTTGTCATCTTCTTGAGTGTGATATTTCTAAGTTTACCTAAAGGAATATGTTCCAATTAAATAAATCAGGTATTAGCTTTTTCATTAAATGAAATGAGAATGCAATGTTCTACCTGGGACAGTACAATACATAACATCAAGTGCATGGTATGGACGAGCAGTACCACTACCCTCCCAGTCTTATTCCCTTATAAATTTTTAAAATATCTCAATTCCCTAGATCCACAAAAGGTTTTTTTTAAGATGCCCTAACACAGGCATGGCTGTGGCTATTCAAAGATAAGAGCTGTAATGTTTATTGTCTAATAACAGTGGTTAAATGGATGGGTAATGTTAGGTAGTGATGTCGCAATGCCAAACTCTCAGGCTTCATTATTTTCCGTTTTCTGAAAAGAAAAATGTTGAAATTGTTAGAAGCAGGCAGTTTTATCTGTGATTTTCTCCATTACAAGAAGACTGATTGTGTTTAAAAGCAAAAGCAAACAAGCTATGATCTTGGCTCTGCTGGAGTGTTTAATCCATGTTCAGCTGCACTTTGCTTGCAAACTCTGGAGAGGAACCAGTAAGGAAAGTGGAAAAAGAAATGTTGCTTTGATTAGGTTGGATAATTTGAAAGAGAAAGTGTATTTTAATATTCCAGATATATTCTGCAGTTAATACTTCTATGAGGCAACTGAAGAACAGAAATGATTGCATCGCTGTGCCTGCCCCCCTGCTCCTCATACAATCCATGTACCTTGCAGCCTTGTATTTATTTATGATTGCCACAGCCGGGTTTAGGACAGTGCTATTCTCGTTTTTCAGGGGCAGGGAGGGAACTGCGAGCTGCCTGAGTTCACACAGGACGTCGGTGCGAGAACAGGCAGTGGAGCTCTATTCTCCTGGGTTGCGCGTTGGCACTCTGACAGCTGAACCCAACTTCCTTCTCTCCAAGCCTGGACAGGACACAGAAACGTATTCATTTGGCAAAGGGGGAGGGGAAGCCCTGTATCCCTTCCTCATTTTGTTTTTATTTTGGAGGCGCTGGTTGCAGTTCTCATGCAGGGCAAGGTTATTTAAACTTGATGATCAGTGGCCACATGTTTTTCAGTATTTCCTAAAGTGTATAAGGGATGAATTCCAGACAGATCACAAAATCTACAAAACCGCACAAAAAGCAGTACCAATGGTTTTTACCAATGTATATAATGAATCTTAAGAATTCATTGTTGGTCAATGTGCACCTCCATTTACTATAATTTAACTTTCTATGTGTGTACCGTATTTTTAAAGGTACAAGAAGCAGCATGAATAGCATATGGTTCAATGAAACGATTTTTTCTTTTCCGTTTTTTCTTTTACCTGGTCTTACAAAGATACATTAGAAGACATATCTAGAAACTTTTTATAGTTGAAAGGAAGGTCCATTGTTTTGAATGACTTCATGATCATACTATTTATAAAGCTGAATCTGTTTTCCTGATTTTCTGAAAAAGGTTCCTTCCTGTTTAAGTTAATTTTGTGTGTATGTAATATACTGCTGTTGTACCAAAACAGAGTACGGTAGTAATATTTTATCATACTTATCAGTGGCAGTATTTTTTCTTGCTAATTCTGTTAAGGTAGCACTGTTCTTTTTCAGGTGGTGTCTCCATAAAAATGAGACCGTAGGCTCTTTGGGGGAAAATGTAAGTTTTTCTCATATACAGGGTATGGATCTGTGTTACTTATGTGAGTCAAACGCATTTCCATTATTTTAAACGTCAGGTTCATTTTCTGCATTTGAAGATGCAGAACTTTTCTAAGAAATGTAGTTGACCTCAGGTTTCCTAAGAACCTGAGAATCCTGGTTTTACAGCCTAAGGTATATCTCAGTAGTCGGTGCGTTTGCTACTTCAAACCAAATTGATTGTATTTCTGCATTCTTGTGTAATAGATTGTGCAGTGTGTTTCATAATGGGCTGAAGTTAAGTAGTAGTTGATAATATGTCCTGGAATAGCAAAAATGACAGCACAAAGAATTATTATTTTCCTTTCTAAGTTTTTCAGTTCTACAATGAGTTAAAAGCACTGACTATTTTTCTTTTGGAAGTGCACTGTGTATATCACAGGAGAGGGTGGAACTAAGGGGAAAAGCTGATACATGCTTAATGCCTTGTAGACAACTCTGTCTTGATTTTGTTGTTCTATTATCTACAACTTATTATAAAGGAGAAGATTTTAAAGGGATGAAATGGAGGTAGGAAAAATGTTAAGAGGATCATGAAATAAAAACTTGTTGATAATCATGTATTTGTTACTTCCACTTCTGTTGTTTTATTTAGTACAGAAAACATTTGTTGTAGCTGGAAGGGAACTGGGTAGAACTATTCTGAAGAATTGTACAGGCAATAGAAAATGTAGAAAATTTAAATAGTGGAGGGAGAGTGGAAAATATAAATTGAAGATGACTTTTAAAATCAGTGTTTCCTTCTTCAGTCAGCATTTACTTTGTGGAAAATAGGGGCAGCAGTTTCATCACTTAAGTTTAACATTTTTCACTGTAGTTAGAATCTGATTTCGCAGTTGCTGTAAGAGCAACTGTCTCTTTAGGAAGCTTAAAAAAATACCACTAATTAAGACTAGATAGTGGTCATCTCAGTCTCAGTGAGTTTTAGCTGTTTGTATTATGGTGTGGTAAAAGGGAGGAGTTGGAAATCAGTTGTCAAATTTTCATATGCAATCCTGTTGTCACCACACAGTGACATTATACACGGACATACATTGATATTGCAGCTGGTCTCAGTTGCAAGCCATTAATAAGATTAGTACAGTTAGGCAGTTTAGATGTCAATGCCCTATACAATTTACATATTTGGCATCTGTATAGGGAAGAAGATGCATTTCCTACTACAGAATACCAGTGATCCACCAAAGTTAGAGGAAAGAGTTTTACACTTCATACAGTCATTTACCATCCAGCTGAGACTATGAGATTATTACAGTAACAAGAAGACATTAATGTATCTGTAGAAGTTGTGTGGTTTAGATGTTTTTAATAAATGTATTTATTTGTTTATGCATACATCTATCCACATTTACCTATCTACCTTAAGCCGACTTGATTTAAGCATAATTTAGTGACTTGTTAGCTATAATGAATTCCTTCCCCAAGATCTGTAAATTGGGACTCTGGGACTTAATATCCCATAACAAGTGTTCCTGCTCCACAGCATATACTTTGCTTTATCTGAAGGCTAAGAGAAGATATCCCCATTTCAACTGCATGTTTTAGATGGAGACTTAACACCTCAGGAATCATGAAGGTTGAATCTGTCTTCTAGTAATTGTTTGTGGCAGTGAAAGCTCCCTCGGATACAGTAAGGCACTGGGAGATGTGCTTGTCAAAATTTGTGAAGCTATCAGTTATTACATTAAATATCATAGTTATAACTTCAATTGTTAATCGCCATCAAGAGTATAATCACTTGAAAAAGAGATTTCTGGGGGAGAGGGAGAAATAATATCAGTCACTGGCAATTCCGCAGAGTGCAAAGCAATGGGGAGGGAGAGCTACAAATGCTTGTACACTAGATTAGCAGTAGAAGTCAAAATTTACGTAGTGTTAGATTGATAATTTAGTAGCAGAAAATACAGTATCTAAGAGATTGTTTCACTGTTGAACAAATCCATTGCAGGCATTTTAGTATTACACAATAAAAAATTGAAAGAAGGAATACACTATAAACTAACTTAATCCATTGTAGGAGAATTTTCTCCTTGGAAGGGAGGTATATGCAAGGCAAACTTCTCTCATCTTCTACTTACTGAGTGTCTGAAGTTACTTGAAACGGCCTGAAAAATAGCCCTACTTTGCTTATCCCAAGGGGCAGTGCACCCAGGAAGGTGCATCAGTCCCTGCTAATAGGGATGAACCTGGCTGCATATCTAGATTTTGTTCTACTATTCTAGATTCAGTAAAGAAGGAATAAAAAGACTACATACTTTCTGTTAGAAAGACAAGCATGTTGTTTGAATGGAAATTAAAAACTTTAATTAAGGTGGCATGCAAATCATGGCAAAAGTAAAATTTCCCATTGTCGACAGTATGCATTACCTTTGTCCCTCAATCAGAAGCAATAAATCCAAGTGGGAAACTAGAAAAGCATCAACCTTCCAGAGAACCTGTTGTGCATTTTCTGCAGCAATTTTATCAGTGTGGGGTTTTTTTCACAGCTGTTGCTAAATGATACTGGCCAGTTAAAATGTTGTGTAATTTTTGGATTTACATTGTGAATATTCAGTGAAGTGAATGCAGTCACCTTCACACAATACTATTACATGTCACCCCACATATCATTAACATTTCATTTGGTCCACTTCAGAAGACGGTGCTTTGCCTGGTGTCATCAAAATAAATGTGGCCAAGTAAATATTACAGTAACATTTTCTTCGGAGAGAACACTCTCATGATTTTATCATTTACAAGTCACTTCTTAAAACTCTGCCAAAAATAAACTTTGCTGTGATGATATCCACTTATCTTCAGTTGTTAGTATGAAGTCAGAAGTTAGTATCAACCTACTGGACCATAAAGAATTTTTCAGTTCCTGTGGAAGCTCCTTATATTCATAAATCAAGTAAGTGCAAAGGAATTTGATTCTAGGTTTCCATTCCTCTGTCAGACATTCAACTCCTGCTGAAGCCACTGCAAAGGGTTTGCTGGTTTCTTTGTTTGTTTTTTTTTTCATGGAGGCAGAATGGGGTTCAGAACTAATTTAGAGAACCTTCACCAAGGAAATCATATGGGAAGTTATCCATCTTTTGCACACAGGTAGCTTTATCCTTAAATACAAATAACTTATTTGGATCTTCATAGACCTTCTTCCTTGTGATTCTCCTTCTATTGCAAACATTTGAGGATTTTTATAGTTTGTTTTTGTTTTGTTTTGTTTTGTTTTTTAAAAAAAGTGGAAGCCAGGAAAATGACATAGAAATGTTAATGCTAATATTCAAAATGTTTCTGATCTTTCTTTTTCTTAATGCAGTTAGGTCAAAATACACAGTACTTCTGCATTCTCAAGTCAGTAGATTCAAATGATTATGTTTGTGGATATAAAGTAGTATCAGCAATCTAAGCACTGTTAAAGTAAAAGATTATCTGCATTTATCTAAACATATTCTGTGTTACTAAACCATAACAGATAAGGAGGGATGAGATTCTTGATTTATACGACTACTTTCCCTTATAGCAGTGCATTGTTCTGAGCATTGTAATTTTTTTTGTAAGTACTGCCATTATATTGAACTGAATTGGCTTTCTCATTAAATACTGGATGTTATAGTTGACAAAAACATAAGTATAGAAAACCCCCAAATTTTAACAACACCCAGCATTATCAGCCAGTATATTCTTGGGTGTCTCTATCAGTCATCTTGTCCTTTCTGAAAGATGAAATCTGTCAGTCCTTACAATGTTGTACTAAGCAGAGTGACTAGAGTAGTCACCAGCTCTTTAGCATCACTTCTTAAAACAAATCCTTATTAGCATTCAGATCCTGAACACATCAGGAGAAGTCATTACATGTAGCCAAGCAACTGCGTGTAGATATCCTTTACTCCATATACTGAGTGCCTGGGTAGGTCTATCCATGTATCAAATTTATGCAACTGAAACATGAACCAACATTATTCTTCATGCATCATCAGCAACCATCTCATAGGCTTGCACAGCCCACAGCTTAGAATAAATTAAGGGATAACTTCCCTGATGAGCTGGAATCAAGGTGGGTTTCTAGAATTCTGGAAGAACATTACTTCTTTAATGGTTGAGGCAGATTTTTTTCTCATCCAAAATAAGAGATAGAGGCAAATTCTAGAGGTGAGAGATTGGCTAAAAAATGCTGTCATTAATTTGGAAGGAAGGAGTAAATTTATTAATAAAAATTTGTTCAGGAAGAAATCTTATGCTTTAGCATAACTACTAATGGTTATGCAAAGAACCTTCCACTGTATTTATGAACACTATGAAAAGTGGGATCAAGTTTTCTGGAACTCTGTTTATAATGACTTTGTCTGCTGAACCCAGGTTAATTATGAGGGAGGCCCCATCTGAGGGAGAAAGCACACCACAGAAGAAAAGGGATCCATTTTTTCATTCTACTGTTTGAATTTTATCCTTTCTTCTTTCATCTGTTTTCATCTTATGGAAACGATTATAAGTGCTAATGAGACATTTGATCTTGCTTCAGGCAGTTGTTTTCTGGTTAACACAACTGGGGTATCAAGCATCTATTTTGGTATTATAGGAAGGCAACAGGCTGGGGTCACGTATTCTTGTCTCTTATACCCACTCAGCTGCAGCAACCCTTTTTCTGTTACCTGAAATACTTACTACACTATTTTATTTTTCTGTCTGCACCTCTTATATGAACTCCTTGTCACTAATTTATGTCAGGAAAAGATATAACTCTTACAGGTGTTTCCAATTTAGAAGCCAGTCAGAAGTATTTGAAACATTTTTTTTTTCTTTTGGGAGCTAATTCTAGTCAAGTTGAGAATTACAGATGGGTTGTTTAGTTCAAGAAACAAGTGGTGACTGATGAGCAGAAGTAGTGCTTGAACCTGGGACCCAAGGAGTAGAGTTTAATAAATTGGGGTATCAGTCTACAGAGAACAGTACCATTTGAAAACATGATTTCTTTCATGTTGGCTTAATTTTTCAGAAACCATAACCAAACCTGGCAGTTCTGAGCCATTCATTTCATCAGTATTATTTATCAGCAGAAAGTCAGAGAATGCTTTTGGGCTTGTGTTCCTCTGGCATTGATAATTATGCATGTAGACAGCGCTGCTTGTGTTACGTAGTACACCCAGTGGAACTGGGAAAACAGTTTTGATTTAAAGAAGCACCCTCATGAAGACCCAAGGTATGTATACCAGGCAGGCCCAAAATATTTCATCCATTAGTATGAATTTTGCTTTTGAGGAAATAACCCCTGTTAATCACCACTGCTCTTTTGTTATGGTACAATCAGTTTCTCATTGATAACTTGCATGTGGAGCTCTTCTAAGTGCCTACTTTCCATAAATTAATGTTGGCGCCAATTAGCCATTTACAGGAGACAGACTTGTGAGATCTCTTCTAGAAATGAACACAGGAGAACAGAGAGGCTAATTAGTGGAAATACTGTCCTATAATACAGTTGTTCTAAGTAATGCCAATAATTTTTACAAACACTGGCTCTGACAGTGTTAGCAAATGCTGCTGAGTATGTGCCTGCCTATGGATATGCATTAAGTCTGACGGGCAATGAAATGTGTTCCAAAGTTTTATCACAAAGCAGAATATATGACCATCAGATCTATTCAGTGGGCAAAACCAAGTTTGAGACTTGCCTTTATTTTTTCCCACCTAATATTGGAGCAAAACTTTGGCTTAACTTAACGAATAGGTTTTACTAGAACATTTAAAAGCATACAAAAATTAGAAAAAAAAAGCCTGTGGGCTTTGGTTTTGCTATGTGGAGAAAGGCACATAGGCCTAGAGAGAAAAGAATATCTATCTCAAACTAAGCCTTTAAAAGCTGGTGAGTTGTCAGCATTTTCAGATGTTTTTCCCCCCATATTTTTCTTCTGAAAAAATCATCAAATATTTCTTGATGAATACCTTATTTGGGAACATCTCTTTTAAGCACTGGATTTTTACAAATATAATTTTGATTTTGTGACTGAACGTTGTTGCTTAATTAGATTAGTGTGATCTTTAAAATCAGGTTTCCAATACAATAAATTATAAACAGAAATTTTCTTTATATCAATAAAACATTATAGTTACTTGATGAGTATTTCAAATTTCAAAACTGCAAAGAAATTTTAGATTGAAAAAATTAATTCCTATGAAAAAACATTTTGAAAATAAACAATCTCTAATTTTATGAATATTTCATTAAATATTTCTGCTAGTAAACTTATTTCTTAAAATATTCCTGAAACATAAAGACAAAGAGAATGGAAAAAAACCCCAAAGCATGTTAAAAAACTGAAATGAAAATGTACAGAAATTCTTTTTTTTCCTGATTATCATGCAGGAGCATGTGAAACTGAGGACTAGAATCTACAGTCACTAAGTGTATTCTCATTATTCTTAACTTTAAAATTATGTAGTCCTACACAAATCAGTAAAGACACCCACATATATAAAGTTAGCTACAGTAAAAGACGTCAATTCTACAAACACTTATGCCTTTAGGTAACAATTAGATGAATTGATTTTACTTATAGTATAACTCTTAAACACAGGTATTGCAGGTTATTTTCAGGATTGGGACCCACACTAGCAAAACATTACCTTTTAAAGTGGTTTTTTTATATGCTAAACTTTGTTAAGCCTACTTAGAATGAGTGTTAGGGAGGAGAGGACATGTGTTTTTTAAACCGGACAAGTTTCTGACACATGCTGTCATATTTAGAATACTGGTTCCTGACAGAGCACTTTTTTCTTCCTTCAGAATATGACTTCACATTTCAGTAGTCCTCAAATTCACAGGCACATGTCAGCTTCACCAGCTGCTCATTAATTTATGTATTTTAAAGAAGGTAGGGAAATGTGGAAAGCTTGTTTCTTCTTGAGTCAAGTGTGCATGTGAAGGTAATAATGAGGAAACATAATGGGTTAATAGGAGAGAACTCCCACTCTTTATTCCTTCCTGTTAGATGAGCTCCTTCACCAGAGTGAATCTTGTAATGCACACATCTCTAGCACAGTGTTACTTATTTTAAGAGAGTTATGATTCATGGTATGGAGGTGGAGAGAACTGAGAAGCTTATGCACGTTAATGATTTTAAATGAGGAAACCCCCCTTTTTTCCTGCCTTTGCTTTTCTGGTAGAACTTTAGCAGACAGAATATTTAAGCATGATGGTTAATTTTATATCAAATTTGATCTGGCCACCAGTTACTTTCTACTTCTGCAGGCTGCTTACTCTGTCACTTAGTATTAGATGTATTACCCACAGAGCAGTAATTACATTTGACACATAATTATTATGGTTTTGATGACAAGAAGGCCTTTTCTTTTCCTGCTTTCATAACATATATTCCTGAAAGTGCTGGCTTGCTGAATACAGTTAGTTTAAAAGCACTTGGATTTAAATTGAACCCTGGGACAAAGAATGAAATGAAAAGGAAAAGAAAGAGCGAGCACATTCGAAAATTCCACAGATGATCTCACACGAGTCAATTTTGAACAGGAAAGAAAGCCTTTAAGTGTTTTTAATGCAAAAGGAGAAGGAACTGCCTGGCTGCAGCCATGCCAGATCCCCAACAGGAAAGGAGTGCTTTTAAAGTTAATAAACTGAGGGAGGTTTGGAAAAAACGGAGGCTCCTGGCAAGGCCACATAAACTACACAAATGAGTTTCTAATCTTGCCACATGGGCATTTTTCCAACTCTGCACTCTGAGTCACCCCCAGCTGCAGGCCTGGATGAGCAGTTTAACAATCCTTAGGGTTTTTTCTTTCTTTTTTCTTTTTTTTTTTTTTAATGATCAGCATTGGAATATCATGTTTCTGGAGCCTGGGGGCTGTGTGGTATTCAAACAGGGAGAGCGCTTGGAATTCCTCCAAGCCTACCTGCAGCTGCCTCTCTGCTGAGGTTAGAAAAGCTGGAGCTGCAAACTTCGTGCCATTACCTTCCTCCTACCTCATCTCTTCTTGATTTCTCATATCGTGCACGGGGCGAAGTACAGTTGGGAGGATGCTAAGCATTCTTCCTGTCTTTTTAAAAAGAAAGAAAAGCTAGAAGACATGGCCAGAGCAATGTTAATGCTTCACTGGAAATCGAGTGGTTTTGAAGGAAACCTGAGCAGAGAAAAAATGACCTGGCTTCCTTCTCGGATCTGAGAGCTGAAGCTCAGCATCAAGGAAGCTGTACTTGATGTACAGGGCGTCCTTCCTTTTGATGTGAACTCTTCAATCAGTGCTGAAACAATGATAATCAAATTAACATACTATAAAGCAGCTCTAATTTTAGCCTGCTTTGTTATTGTAAGAGTTGGTAGGGAAAGGGTAAATTGGGAGGTGGAGGCTGCTATGAATGACTAATACTATATTTCAGCCTCTTAAACCATATTTAGTAATGTGGGATATAAAAATAAGCTTTCAGTACCATTTTTCCTATTGGACTTCTGTTTCCTTTCTTCTGTTCCCTCTCCTCAAGATGGATTTAACTAATTACTCTTTTAGCTGGATGTTGATAGACAGGTATTTATTATTGGTGCTGTAAGCCCTGAAATTTTTTTTTCCACAGTGAGTCCACAGACATATACATTAAACTCCAATTCTCTGGGGCTGTCAGAGTTACAGACCAGCCTGAGGCATAGCAGTATGATAAAGTTTTCAGGCCCTGTTTAGTTAAGGCTGAAAATCTGGGACCCAGCCAATCTATACCACTCAGGGCTCTTTTCACAGTCCAAAATGATTTGGCTTAAACATTTCCAACTGTGATGAGGTCCCATTTCAGTGATTATACAGTCATTCACTTTTCCACATCAACATCAAAGTCATTAACAACTGAGTATTATTGCATTGGCTGGAATTCAGTTAAGGACTAGAGGGATGTTGCTCTTTATTAAGATAAATCATTGCCTTGGTTATGTCACCCATGAAATAATCAATTTACTGTGTTGGTTAATTTCCTCCCTCTTTGATCTGTGAATTAAATTCAACAGATCATTGTTTCACACAACTGCCGTGCAAAGGATGCTTTAAAAGAAATGTACCACATTTTCTAATGGTAAAAGTCTGGTAACTATGTAAAACAAGATGACTGCATGTGGCCTGAGAACTTTGGGTTTTTTCCATTCTTCATTTCAACAGTTTCCTTTGAAAGCTTCAGGGGAAAATGAACTATCAGCACCTATTTGGGTGATCCTCCCTCAAAATTCCTGAGGAATTACCACGAGGAAAGAGAAAAGCAAGCAGAATTGACTCTGAAGCCTTCAGAGGAGTTAGGTTTGTGCCAGAGCCAATGAAAATGTTTTCATCTAGGTGTATGGCAATTTATTGATAGCCTTTTATGAGCTTTGCTTACTGAGATGCTTACTGTAAGGAAATTTTTAGAAAAATCCTACTCTTGCAACAAGCCAAAATAAATCTGAATAATACAGTGCCTTGTTACTGATTCATATTCTAATCTTCTTTTGCATTGAACTATGCATTCTGAAATTAATATATATATACATATATACGAGAATAAGTAAGTCCACATCAACTATGGAACTCACTATGCCTATCAGTGAGAAACTGATTATGAGAAACTAAAACCCAAATTTGGCTCTTGGTTTTGCAGAATTTCACAACATTTGGGGTATTTAAGTGTAATTTTTCATTAAAGTCTCATTTTTTCACAGATTAAATGGCATAATCTAGACTAATTAAAAACAACACAGACTTCCTCAGTATTTCTCTCCTGTAATTCATGCCTCTTCTTAAACTTGAGGTCTTCTCATGTCTATATTTTTTAGACTCAAGTCCATGGTCCATCATGAGCTTTGAAAAATAAAAGCAGTGTGAGATGTGGTTTAAGAATTTGAACTCAGGTTATGCTGTAAACTATGCCTAATTATTTGCCTACTGATAGTGTCGCTGGGCTGGGCTGGCCAAGGCTATACCTGCTTGGCCAAGTCCGCTACCATGTTTCCCACACTATTTTACAGTGGTGCCACATCCCCACTGTTAGGCAAATATACCTCAAGTTGCAAAGGCTGCTTGATATTTGAAGGCAGACAGTGAACAAATTAGGGAGAATGTTGTATTCTTGCCCAATTTCACACGCTTGTGCTGCTAGGGCTACTGTAAATGGTAAGCATCTAGTTTTGTTAGACTTTGAGTTAAACTGTATGTAGTATTAGGTTTCTGATTGTGGAACCAAAACCAGAACTTCCAAATTTTTATCACTTTAGGATTCTAGAATATAGATTTGTGAGTAGAAATGACAGTATTTTTGAAAGAAAAAGCATATTAAAATACTATTACTAAAATAGCTGAAGTAAAATTCCTGACTAAACTAAATCAGTATCTTTTCTAACTCTGATTCCCATTGTACAAGTAAAACATTTTCACTAATTCTCAGGTCAAAGTTATGGATTAGAGCAACAGATTAAGAAGATATAGTACTGATTTATTGTAAGAATAACACTACCGATTCACTTCAAAATTAATGAAAGTTGATTGCAGATTGGTATCTATAGCAATTACTTACAGTGTTTCTCCTCACACTTGACATTTTAAAATGCTCTTTCCAGCCTCTGAAAAACTCGGATGTGATTTCATGAAAGAAAAACAATTTGCATTAACAAATGACTTTAGTGCATTTGAAAGTCATCTTCATGAAAAAAAAAATTCCATAGCTGAGTATGTAGGAGAATGAACACTAATGAAAGTTCCAAGTCAGAACTATACAGCAATTCATTGTAAATCAGTCAGGATATTCAGAAGATATGAGGAAGCTTAGTATTGAACAACTAATTGCAACTGCAGTAAACCTGATTAATGCACATGACAATTTAACCCGATATTGCTTATAAACCTTCTCACTTGGCAATCAACCTACTATTTTCTAATTAATTGCATTTGTTAGTTTCTCCTCGTCAATTGCTTCATATTCATGGTCTTTTGACCAATTAGTTCTCATTTCTAACTGAATCATTCTGAGGGCAGAAAGTAAAAACATTGCTATTCCTCATGCGTGATTACTTATTTTGTTGACATGAACGCATAGTAACTGCAAGTTTCTTCAAGCTGTTGTGGGATATTTATTTCTTAGAGTTTCCATGAGGTCATACACTTAGAGTTCTTAGATGACAGAAACTCCTGGTGGAGTTTTGAACACACATTTAGCTTTTGTAATTCTGCTTCAGGCAGTAGCAGGCAAGTTAAACAATCACTGATTGACTTTTATTAACTCTGATTTGTAAGGCTGATAGGCTCAGGAATGCAACCTATAGGCAGATTCTTGAAAACCAGCCAAGACAGGAATCCTATAGAAATTCCAAAAATAGGAGATAATACTGTTCTTGCAAACTAATTTTTTTAATTTAGATAATATTCTTTACTCTGTAAGGTGTTATTCTTTTTATTTTAGATATTTTATTTGAAATATTCATTGATAAATTTGTGATTATTAAAAAAAAAGTAATTACCTGTCAAACACTCGATCCTGTACCATCTTATATGACAATAAAAAATATTTTTTCCATTAAGGTAGCTGAAGAATTTAAGTTGAAATGTTAACTGATGTAAAATTAATGTAATGGTTTCTTTGGCTTAAACTGGCTTTGCTAGAAGCCCTGAGGAAGATGCTGCACAGTGTGACTCCTGATCTGTCCTTGGATTATCCCCTTGCTCCGGGGGAAACTGGAGCCAAGCTGTACTTGGCATGCATTGCTTTCCCTACTGAGCAACTCCATTCAGCCCAGTGAAGGAGAGAGAGCAAAGGGCCCAAATTATACCTTTCTCTAGCCTACCCCCCTGTAAGGGGTGAAACACAGCCCTGCTAAAAGATATTCTCCATTCCATATTGGTTTTCATAGCTATTCCACATATCCCATGATCTCCCTTGACAGATCAGATCCATATAAGCCAGTTCCTGATTGTATAAACCATAAGTGATGTGATTTCACAGATTTTAATGTTTGTGGGATCTCAGGTTCCTTTTTTGTTTTAAGGGTTTGGGTTTTTTTTGGTTTGTTACATGGGATTTAGTGAATCACTAGAGTTGTAAATAAACACAATTTCTCCTATGAACATATAATTACATATTCTGGGGAAAAAATGTAATTAGTGATTTGGTTTTTATGTCTCTGTTTTATTTTTCATTCCTATGTCAAAATGCATCTGTCATAGTGTTTTGCCCTGCAAGCTTTCTATGTATGAATCCCCAGACTTCAGCAGCAGTTCTTTAATTTTGAAGGGCTTATAGAGACAGCCTCAGAATCTCTAAGTGCATTTACACATTTGAAACCACATACATTAGTTGGATCAATGTCAGTGAAAATGCTTAACATTCTTCTTCAAAACAGAATCTTGAAATCTGTTAGCCTCCCTCTCATTTTTCCATTATCTCTCTTCTTGCTGACTGCCAAACAGGAATAATTTTTCCAAAGCCTTGAATACCAAATCTATACTCTGTTCTGTATTGGTTCTTATACCCTCCCTTGAGTGCTTACGCAGTGGATGAGCAGTGAAAGGAGCACTCTAGTTTGCAATAGCATATAAAAGATTGAATCTGTCAGCAATTGAGGTGCTACTGTAAATTGACTTTTAATTAAAATTTTGCTTTTGCTTGTCCATTCATCTGCTACACTGCCAGTTTATAGGAAGCAAACAGGCACTGGAAGTTCATTAATATTAAGTAAACAGCCAAATGAAACTATTACCCAAATTTCAGATGTGAGTTCTGCCCATCACCCATGTTGGAAGCTGAGTGGCAATGAAACTAGATAAAGACGTTCCCTCTTACTTGTGCAAAATGGTATTGCTTCTGCTAAGAAGATTACTGTATATGACGAAGAAAATATTTGGCACAGTGATTTCTGCTTCAACAGAACAGAAAATGCCTCTCCTAGACAATGAGCTTCTATGGGCAGTTAGGGACCACTGGCAGCACACGTTTTTGGAAAAACAACCAAAAAATGAGCTTTCTTTAGATAAATACTTTCTGCCATCATTCGATTTTCTGTTTAAACTTGCTTCTGCTGAAAAAAGATGACAGGAAAAAATTGTGAGTAATCTCAACAGCTTGTCAGAAGAGAAACATATTCCTGAGGTGACCTACCTGTCTCATATTAAAGCTTTTTTTTCTCAACAAATTGCTGTTAATAAACATTTGTTCAGCTACATATCGAGTGTATTCAAATGAATGGTTGTGTGATTTCTGTTACTGAAATAAAACATAACTCTGATCATGTTCCTTAAAACCGGTTCCCTTTCTCCATTTTTATCCTATGCAGATATGTTCATTTCCATGCCATGATGATCCATGAGCACGTAAGTGTGGAAACCGTTAAAAGAAATACACTTCACTGTACAGGTCTGTTGTTTTTCATTCATTTGTGACTAGCATAATCTAACCAGTGTTTTCTTGTACCTGGAATCTGGCCTATCACAGAGGATTTTGGGGGGTGAGGTGGAGATACTGGCTCACGAAGGCAGGTGACTGGAGTCTGACTGGCTGTCCCCAGCTGCAAGGAAGAGGTGAGAGGACAGCCTGCCTCATCTGCTCACACACCTGGGTACACCCCCGCAGTTGACTTAAAACCTGACCATGGTGTTTCAGCATGGTCCGGGGATGGGCACAGCAGGGTCTGATCTTCTCTGAACCAGAGAACAGACTCATGTTTTGTACTTCTTGCCACTTTCACTTAATTAAACTTTTAAATCTTATTACTGGGCTGTGGGGCACTACTGTTCAAGGTGCAAAGTGGAGTACCTGAAAAAAGAGAGACTGAGACAAATTTTTCTAAACATTATAATTAATTGTTAAAGTGACCTAAGAGATGAGAGATTCAGGCTCAAATTCCTTCCTTAACTGATTCAGAATGGGGACTGAAATCAAGATTTATATCTTCTATATGTGTGAGCTAGCCAGTATTCTGAGATGACTGTTCTGTCACTGGGAATCTATGAAATGTTTAAACAATTTTGACGACTGCGAGCAAGAAACTTAATTATTATATTGCCATGTGGATACGTTGCTCTTCTGAGTTCCAGTCTTGCTGAGTTCTCTGCAGTAGTGAATATTCAATATCATACATAACGTATCTATGGAAGAAAGAGAGTGCCACTTTAAAACATGCACTATTCCATTCATTATGGTACCCCTAGGAGAGTGGTTCAAGAGAAGGGAGATGATTTTTGATTTTCAATATCATCTATGAATGCACAAGTATGAAAGCCTTCAAATTTTTAGGTATTTAAGACTCCATCTATTTTAAAATCCAAAAACTGAAAGTAGATTTAACTTACTGCTGACATTTTGAACATTTTTTTCCTTTTATTTGCCAAAAAAATATTGTGTGGCATACAATTTGAGATTTGGCTGAACCAGAGAGTATTCTACTAGGAGCTCTGGGTACAGGAGAGATCCTCCACATCACCCCAATAATCTCTGGAAAATATAGGTAGAATCTATTACATTAATTTTTGTTTTAATTCACCCAGCAGTATTGTTTACTAAGATGCAATATACAAAGATGTTATAGCATGCAGTGAAAATGTATAGGTATGAAGTTATTTGGGAATAATATATCATATATAGTAATTACTACTGGAGAGTCTAATCAATTTTAATAGGCATCTTTTAATTCTGCCGTCCTTTTGTGTTGATACATGCTACAACTTCTGGCAATATTCTTCAATACTGTCACTAAAAGCAGATCAATTACAGCATATCCTTTTAACAAGTTTGAAATAAAATATGCTAAGAATATTAAAAATGTGCCAAGTATGTTACGCCCACTGCCAGTTTCAGTACTAGTAAATTATCCTGTTTTGCAAGTCATTGGCTGTTGCTGTTCACAGATTATGTGAATAAACCTCTAGCTTTCATTCATTACCTTCTATTTCTGAGCAAGAATTTGGAGGAAATTTATATTTTTAAGTGTTCCTAAGTGATTAGACACAGTAATGAAAGCAACTAAAAAATGTAGCATGTTTTTTCCACCTACAGGTTTTCTTTTCTTTACTGTATGTTAAAATAAGTGACATTTCAGCCTCCAGCTACAATAAAGGTTTTTCTTATTAATGGAGCTTGTTTATTACCAGAAGTTGCTTTGATATAGTGCTAATAGGAAATACATTCTGAAATATATAAATATATAAATTTAATAGAGATTGTGTGGGTGATGTAAAAAAATGGAGTGGCAAACCAGTTTAGAAGAGACAAGAGCCTTTTACGACATGCTGTGCTTAAAGTGAAGGGTACTCAGACTTCAAAGGTACACACAAATAACATTTTCTCCCACTGGTCAAGTACTCAAATACAATATAAGCAGCAGTTTTCATAGCACTTCCAATCTTCAATACACTTGCAAAATTGTAATCTTTCTTTTTTTTTTTGCAAAATCTTTCTTGAACTGGGGGGCCCAGAACTGGACACAGTACTCTAGGTGGGGTTGATGAGGCTTAACCAGTTTTTGTGTTCTTGGTGGCATTCACCTGAATCTTCTGCATCCATTTTTTTTCTCCTGCTTTCCCATGTATCCCTGTATCAGTGCAAAGTTTTCAATTAAGTAGTATTTAGATAAATTCTCCACACACTGTAACTGACAGTGTGCTTTGCAATTTACACTTACCATTACTGAAAATTCTGGTGGGTCTTGTAAGTTATTTTCATATTTAAGTTTGTATCTTAATTTTACAGAACAGTTATTGGGGGGAAATTTGCCAAAATCATTAGGGACAGTGTTATTAGCTCACAGTCTGAATGACGGGAAACAAAGCAGCACGTGCGCTCTGAGACATTGAATCTGTTAGCCAAATGGCAAGGATTGGCCTGAGATGACGAACTCTCCTCTTGAGACTGTGATATGAGATCAATCTGGGTTGCTGAGTTGTCTGAGCATTAACCTGAATAATTAAAAATTTCCAGACTGAAAGGCTGTTTATAGTCAGAAAATCTGAAGTGGCTGCCAATGCTCACTAAGAGAAGTCTGTGTAGTTCACTTGTTATGGATTTTCTTGTTCTGTAAAAGTTTATGGAGAAGAATCTTTATCACAGCTCTATTTTGTTTTCTATAGCCAGTTGTTGGATGTACATGGCCAGAGGGGAATTGCCCTCTGTGCATGGGAATTTCTTTGTTAGATTAAAACCTGATGGGGTGGTGTATCCACTTAAATATGCTCCTACATTTGCGAATAAAAGATAAGCTATGATATACACCAGAAAAAAAAAACAAACAAACTCAAACGTCCTCATTCCATCTTCAGTTTTTCTCTGGAAGGGATTTAAGGACTCTGGCCATCTGGATGTCTGGCAACTCAGTCAGAGCTGTGGCTACTGTGTGTGTGCAGATTAACTGTGTAGCACATGCACAGTAAGTCCAATGTGTCCAGTACACATCAGACCTGCTGCACATGTGCTGCACAGATGGTCTGTGCATACACAGTAAATCAGATATGTTAAGCCTACTGCGCATATGCAAACCATCTGTGCATTGCACGTATATATATTTTTGCATGGGAAATCCCTAGTCAGAGCATGAAGGGTTGTGGCAGAGGAACTCCAGTGGTAGAGAGACCGTGAGACTCTGACAGTGGCATAAATTAAAGCAGCTCCTTGCCTGGTTTTGCTCTTGCCTGGACCAAAGCTGCAACAAATCAGTTCCTCAGAATCAGAAAGTGTGACTAGCGGCTCAACAGTTTCCCTCTCTGTAGCAATTGGCTGCAGGAGAGAATTTGCATCAAAACTATTAGTTTTATAGGCAGGGATTATCAGCTCCCTATTATCCCCCTGAACTAGCTAGTCCATCAGGAAGCTCGAATGAGCAAGGTCTGGTATTTCACTTATCCAATAAAATAGTGGTGCTTATTGGTGCAGGCCTCAGGGATATGTTTAGCCAATTATCTTTCTTTTATTTCCCTGTAATCCTTTTGCTTCTGTTCTAAGTAACAGCATTTTTACATAGACTGTTTGAGCCTGATAGGGATGCTTTCTGGTTAGTACATAGGTACAGCTACATATGCATATAA
Source organism: Gorsachius magnificus (assembly GCA_034008185.1). Classification (NCBI taxonomy): domain Eukaryota; kingdom Metazoa; phylum Chordata; class Aves; order Pelecaniformes; family Ardeidae; genus Gorsachius; species Gorsachius magnificus. The sequence goes on from CM067086.1 coordinate 36,706,064, forward strand.
AAATACAACTTGTTCAGTGTATACACAAGTTATTGTTTATTATGTTTGTTTACATACATCCTTAAATCCCAGTCCTGACAGTGGCTAGTGTGCTGTTTAACTAGGCCTGCTTTAGGTGTCTCTCTGATGAGTTCTGTAGGTCTGATCTTGAAGAGTTCTTTTTTTTTGTCACAAGGCAACACTGCTTATCTAACTGATAAGCTGCAGGGAGTGCCACCAGCTGGCACTGGAAACCGACACCAGCAAAGGCAGCACCTGTATAAGATGCAATCAAGTAGACTACCTACTTTGCCTGGTGGTGGAGCTGAGAGAAGAGGTGGACAGGCTACGGAGCATCAGGGAAGCGGAGCAGGAAATTGACTGGTGGAGCCGCACCCTGTTGTCCCAGAAACCTATGCAGGAACAGCCACTAAAAAAGGCCTGGGATCAAAGGGAACTAGTATCCCCCCCCCCCCCCCCCCCCCGCCAGGATGAAGGAAGGGCCTCAAGGGAGAGCAGTGAGTGGAAACTGGTCTGCAGTCGGGGCAGGAGGAGAACCCTTTCCTTGCCCACCGCTTCTCCCCAGGTGCCTCTGCATAACAGGTATGAGGCTCTAGAGGTGGAAGACAAGGTGGTGCATGAGGTAGGTGTAGACCTATCCACATCACAGGAGGCACAAAGATCGGAAAGACCTCCCCGTCATATCACCACTACATCCACGAGGAAGAAGAGGCAGGTAATAGTAGTGGGAGATTCCCACCTGAGGGGAACGGAGGGACCGATATGCTGGGCAGACCCTGCTCTTAGGGAGGTCTGCTGCCTCCCAGGAGCCCGGGTTAGAGACATCACTAGGAAACTTCCTAGCCTGGTCCGACCCTCGGACTACTATCCCTTGCTGCTTTTCCATGTGGGTGCCGATGAAGCAGCAGTAAGTAGCCCGAGGGTGATCAAAAAAGAATTCAAAGCCTTGGGGTGATTAGTGAAGGAATCTGGAGCGCAGGTTATTTTTTCCTCGCTCCTTCTAGTGGTGGGCAGAGACACGGGACAATATGAGCAGACTCAATCTATTAACATGTGGCTTCGCGACTGGTGTCGCTGCCACAACTTTGGGTTCTTTGACCATGGGATGGTCTACAAGGCACCAGGCTTGCTCAAGTCAAATGGGAGCCAGATTTCTCAAAGGGGGAAGAGGGTCTTTGCCCAGGAGCTTGTGGGGTCCCCCACAATATCCTTCTCTCTAAATTGGAGAGCTATGGATTTGATGGGTAGACTGTTCGGTGGATAAGGAACTGGCTGGATGGCTGCATCCAGAGGGTAGTGGTCAACGGCTCGATGTCTGGATGGAGACCGGTGACGAGTGGTGTCCCTCAGGGGTCCGTACTGGGACCGGTGCTGTTTAATATATTCATCAATGACTTAGACAACGAGATCGAATGCACCCGCAGCAAGTTTGCGGATGACACCAAACTGAGTGGTGCAGTTGACACACCAGAAGGACGGGATGTCATCCAGAGAGACCTGGACAGGCTGGAGAGGTGGGCCTGTGTGAACCTCATGAGGTTCAACAAGGCCAAGTGCAAGGTCCTGCACCTGGGTCGGGGTAACCCCCAGTATCAGTACAGGCTGGGGGAAGAAAGGATCGAGAGCAGCCCTGCCGAGAGTGACTTGGGGGTGCTGGTGGATGAAAAGCTGGACATGAGCCGGCAATGTGTGCTGGTGGCCCAGAAGGCCAACTGTATTCTGGGCTGCATCAGGAGAAGCGTGGCCAGCAGGTCGAGGGAGGTGATTGTGCCCCTCTACTCTGCTCTGGTGAGACCTCACCTAGAGTACTGCGTCCAGCTCTGGAGCCCTCAGCACAAGAAGGACATGGAACTGTTGGAGCGGGTCCAGAGGAGGGCTACTAAAATGATCCGAGGGCTGGAGCACCTCTCTTATGAGGACAGGCTGAGGGAGTTGGGCTTGTTCAGCCTGGAGAAGAGAAGGCTGCGGGGAGACCTGATTACGGCCTTTCAGTATCTAAAGGGGGCCTATAGGAAAGATGGGGAAAATCTTTTTAGTAGGGCCATCTGTGACAGGACAAGGGGTAATGGTTTTAAACTGAAGCAGGGTAGGTTTAGACTGGATATAAGGAGAAAATTCTTTACAACGAGGGTGGTGAAACACTGGAACGTGTTGCCCAAGAGAGGTGGTGGAGGCCCCATCCCTGGGAACATTCAAGGCCAGGTTGGATGGGGCTCTGAGCAACCTGATGTAGTTAGCGGTGTCCCTGCTCACTGCAGGGGGGTTGGACTAGATGACCTCTAGGGGTTCCTTCCAACCCAAAACATTCTATGATTCTATGATATGCTTGAGGGAAGGGATGCCATACAGAGGTACCTTGACAGGCCTGAGAAACAAGCCAATGTGAACATCATGAAGTTCAACATGGCCAAGTGCAAGTTCCTGTACCTGGGTTGGGGCAGTCATCAGTATCAGTACAGGCTGTGTGGTGAATGGATTGAGAGCAGCCCTGCAGAGAAGGACCTGGGCATGAAAAATTAGATACGAGCCAGCATTGTGCGCTTGCAACCTAGAAAGCCAATTGTACCCTGGGCTGCCTTAAAAGAAGCGTGGCCAGCAGGTCAAGGGAGATGATTCTGCCCCTCTGCTACACTCTGGTGAGACCCCACCTGGAGTACTGTGTCCAGCTCTGGAGCCCCCAGTACAGGAAAGGCATGGATCTGTTAGAGAGGGTCCATAGAAGGGCCACAAAAATGATGAGAGGGCTGGAACACCTCTCCTGTGAAGAAAGGCTGAGAGAATTGGGGTTGTTCAGCCAGAAGAAGAGAAGGGTCTGGGGAGACCTCACTGCACTCTTTCAGTACTTCAAGGGAACTTATGAGGAAGACAGAGAGACTTTTTTACCATGGTCTGTAGCAACAGGACAAGGGGAAACAGTTATAAACTGAAAGAAGGGAGCCTAAGATTAGATATAAGGAAGAAATTCTTTATGATGAGGGTGGAACAGATTGCCCAGAGAAGCTGGGGATGCTTTGTCCCTGGAAATGTTCAAGGCCAGGTTGGATGGAGCTTTGAGAAACATGGTCTAGTGGAAGGTGTCCCTGCCCATGGCAGGGGGGTTGGAACTAGATGATCTTTAAGGTCCCTTCCAACCCAAACCATTCTGTGATTCTATAAATTATGCAAATTACACAAATTTCTTCCACAGCCAAAAGTTCTTATTTTAATATTGTACCATTTTGATGTATTTTATTATTTGATAGTTTGCTTTGCAACAAATAACGTGACACAATTCTGCCAAGCACTTGAATCCTAAGGTGTTTTGAATGTAGTGTTTCTCACTGTATTCTCTTAGATGATTTGGTGCCATTATTAGGTCTAAAAGCCTCATTCATTTAAATAAAAAACCTAAAACATAGATATACATCCAAATGGAATATTGCAAAGTTTAGTATAATTTTAATTGGCTGTAAATTAAAAATGTTGTGGCAACATGGTTAAGTCTACAGTTCCTGGATTTGAAAATAGTGAGAAATCATAGGCCTTAACTGCAAAGGGCTCCATGAATCACATTTTTTCCTATAATAAAAGGAAAAATGGACATAGAGCGTATTTATGACCAAATGAGTACACATACCTGTTAACAAGTCAGCGCCACATAACTGACCTCTTTTTTAAAGAGGCAAGAACAGCTGTGATAACTGGAGGGGGCTTAGGTAAGAAGGAAAGAGAGAGCGTTGTCAGATAGAGGAAAACAAATATTGAGGAAAGAAAGTACAATTCCAAACTCCAAGGACTATGGAAGCAGACTTCTAAATAATGAATTCTTGTATGAATTTTATATATCTCTGAGATACATTTAATAAAGGCATAGTGATCCATATATGTAGCAATTTACATTAAATTAAGAAAGTCATATGTTATTTATGCTTCTAATGATAGGTAATAAGATTGCCTTTGAGGGTGCCGATACTCAGAAATACTGCCTTCCTTTCTGGAGGAGTGCTCTTCCCTGGGCTCAGGCTCCCTGGGCTCCAGCCCTTCGCACTCTTGTCTTACCTATCCTACCCGCTCTTAATTGCTTGGTCATTTCCTCCCAACCCTCTCACCAAACAAGTCCAAGCCTTACCCTTCTGAATTTTGAGTCTCAAATTCCCAGTGTGTATCTCCTCTAACCGGTCATTTTCCTTAACGTGTATTCTCTCCCCTTCCTACACCAACCTCTTCAAGCTTTATGTAATATTTTTCCTTTTGTTCCTGTTTCTCATTGAAAACAGCCAATACCTACACACAGTGAATTTATCCCTACTTTTATTCTGGGAAGAGCTGTAACTTTCCTGACCAAAAACTTTCAGACAAAATCTGTCTCAGTCAAATACTATCAACAGGCCAGGTTTTACAAGTATTTTAATATAGTAGCAACACTGTGTAGTAAATCATACGAAGTCAATGTTTGAGGTGCTGAATTCCAATACGCTGTAAATAATCCATTGAACCAAAGGGAATACCTGAATGAATAAAATAGGCAGGACTTTTCTGTAACGCAAATTAGAAACATATACTTTAGAGTTGGGATGATTTTGAAAGAAGATGCTGGAAATGTCATAAAAGTGCAACGAACGATAAGGTATGACATATCAAGTGATTTGTCATTTCTAGTTAGAGTTCATCCAGCCTCAGAACGCAACAAGATAGATGGGGCACTAAAAGACAAAGTAGAAAAAAAGAGAAAGAAAGGAAGGCTTAAGGAAAAGGGGGAAGGGATAGAGGTAGGAAAATTGTAGAAGATTATTTGAGGCAATCTCCTTGACCTTAGCCTACCCCCACTGCTGCAGTCTCTGGTCAGGGTGAAGTAAAGCTGACAATAGCTATTCATCATGCTGTACGCTTAAATGTGAAATGAAAACCACAACTACCTCATATGATGCAAGTAGGTACAAGAAGGGATTAAATCAATGGAAGATGTTATCCTGAAGCAAAATAGGAATCCTTATTAAATTCAGCTCTTCCTAAAAGCAACTGAATTTTTCCCCCTTAAGCTACAGACATATGCATGTAATACACCTTCATACCTAGTCAGGTGTGTTGAAATTCCAGAGGAGTTTCTTCACTCACTCCTCCAGTTTCTCTTGTCGTTAAGCTGGATAATGTTCCCAGGGATGCTTTGCTTTCAAAGATGAGCAGATGATGTACATTGAGGGAAATTAGTTATTATTTGCTTTCAGGGAGACTTCTTGGATTTCCCTTCTTCATTTACTTCAAAGGCTGGTAATGGTTTTAATTTCTTTGTCTGAATCAAGGAGTCAAAAAAATATCATCCTTAGAAAACCCGTTGTTCCTGCCTGCAAAAACTTTTGTGAAAGACAGAAGTACAGCAGGCATGAGTTCATAGAGAATTTCTGCAGCTGGGCTGATATGTGGAAGTAAATGTCCTCCCCTGAAGCACAGAAGATGATGTCAGTAGGTGCAGAAAAAGTGTTCTTTAAAAAAAAACAAAACACAACCCAAACCCAACCAACTCTGTTCTTCCTCCTGTTTCTTACCATCCCTGAAGGAGGGAAATTCAACATCAGGTGTCACAGTACTGTGGTGTAAATATTTCAAAACAGTCTATTAATTTTGACTAACAAAACACCCATTTTTCAAATTGCTTAAGGCTGTGCTGCAATCCTGGGCTAGTCTGGGAAGAACACACAAAGAAGGAATGCAGTTGTGTGCGTACGTATGCACACATACTTTGAATGACCTCTTCATTCTACAAAGAATGTGATTGTCCCTAAATTTCTGCTCTCAGTACCAAAGTACATTAATTAAAACTATCTGGTTAATGTGACCTTACTATTTTTAGACCTGCATAGTGGATTATCCATATACAAATACGGATTCATTTTTTAAACTGAACCTGTTGTGTATCCAAGTAAAATAACTGCAACACCGTCTCTTCCTTCCCTTACCCCTAAAAATACCGATTGTCACAACCAAAGAGCACAGAAGTACTTCAGCTATTTGTCAGAAATCACTTCCCAGACAATGACAGCTCCAATTCCTTGTTATAATTGGATAGTGAAAAAATCAAAGGGTGTCTAAAATAGAGGTGTTGGCCCTCTGACTGGCAGGTACCATGGACCTGCAGTGTGTCCAACCTCCTTGCCAAAAGCCAAGATCTCCTTCAAAACTTTAGGAAGATTTTTTTTACTTAATGGAAGTTGTCTATTTAAGAATTGGTGCATGGAAATGAATAATTTTTTTTTTTTTATCCATGTTTTCATCAGTTTACGAAAAAATTCTGTCTGCAGCTACTGATTTTCGTAAGATCTGTTGCTAATTGTGTCACTGATTTATCACTAGAAAAACAGTTTATTCTGTGGAATAGATCCAAACCATTAACAGGCTGGTCTTTCATGATGCATTTTAAAGGCGCTATAAAACCCAATTTTCATCTATTTTCAGCTTGTGCAACTCATATTTCATTTGGTTGTGGTGGATGATTATTATATTTCTAATTGATTTTGTATTTCCTTTCTTTTTTTTTTTTGTAGCTGGCAGCCTATTTTAGGGCTCTCTCTTTGTAGAATATTTTAAATGGTGAGAAACCCATTAATTTATCTGTAGGAACATAGGTCTTCTGTGTAGCAAAAGAGATTTACAACTTCATACTGGATGAGTAGCTAGCTCCATTTGGAAAACTGGTCTTCACTACAGAGAATTTCTGTTCCTAAAACACATTTACTAGCCAACAGTTCGAAATGATCTGTGTTCAAAATCAGGGCATGGGTATTGACATCCTTTATATATGTGGAATGTGTGTAGGTTAAAAAAAATACATGGAATATTGAAATTTATCAGTATATAATTGATGTTGTACCACAATAATCAAAATATTAACAGCATCTCTTTCATCTATGAATTATAACATGTTTCACTTGCATTTTTCATTTTGTTATCAGTTGAATGTCTGCCTTTAACTACAGAAGAGTGGACATACGGTTAGTATCATAGTACTCAGAGATGGAAAAGACCAGCTACATCATCAATTCTCTATTTAAAGTTTTGCAAGTAAGAACCCAGTTAGCTTTGAGTAGAAAAATGTAAACAGTCAGTACATTGGTAGAACTGTGGAAGTCACATAGGTTTTGGTGAATTAAGCTAGTTTCATCTGAAACTGCTGAAATATAACTACATCTCTCTTTGAGGTTCTGATATTTAGGCATTCATTCCATTTTGACTTTCTGTTTCTTTTCTATGAGTAGAAATAATACTTTTTGAAATATTAATAATATTGTGTATTTATTACATATTATGAATATCATAAAATACAGATAGTATATAAATAAATACAAAAAAAATTGCTTAAACTTGTTAAATTTATCATTAATTTAAATGTTCAAGGATCCAAGATAACTTAAATAACGTTGAATAAATTCTGAAAACTCTGTAAAGGGAAGAGGGAAAAATATTTCCTGACCCCAGCCAGTCATTAGCTTAAAATTTAAATCAAGAGGATTACTAGTATTCATAATTCTATTTTCTGTCTTGTGCCTATCTATGCCACTATGCAAGGCATTTTGCAATGCAGAGAAATTGTATTGCTTTGATATTTTTTTAGAAAATGTTATACTCTTGGGGTTTTTTCTGTATCAAAACCTTATGCTTGTGATGATAGAAGTGATTTTATAATTTAGCCTCTGCTTTTTCTCCTACAAGTTCTTTACCTTCCAACATGGGAAACTGCAACACCTTCCTGCTACATAAAGCTTTATAAAAGTGTATATCTAGATTATACCAAATTAGTAATTAAAGTAGAAAATTCTGTTCTTTCTTATTCTTCTGGATTTTATTGGTAAGTACTTGAAAAGGTGGTCCTTAAATCTATTTGTCTGACCAGCTTTCTTGAAATTTCACTTCATTTAAAGCTGGTCTCAGTTGAAAAACCAAAAATCTGAACATGCTTATGATGTGTAAGTCAAGGTTTGATATATTCCCTGGAGTGTTACAAAGAAAAAATCAACATTATTTCCAACATAACTACCAGAGATGGGAAAAAGCTGCTTCTACAAATATTCATATTTAGAAATAAATTAACTTTTGTCAAGCTGATTTAATTTTTTTTTTTGTTTCTCCCCAGATTCAACTGAAAACGCAAATTGCAGGAAGTCTAAGGAAAAGACAATTCCCTTAATCCGTATATATATACTACTTAACCCATTTATAAAAAGTAATTTCTAAATACAGAAGTATGATTTGGATTAGTAATTAGGGAATCACCTGTTCAGGAGTATAAACGATACCACGTGACTTAAGCAATCGGTTACACATACCCAGCATGAGCAGCATTTCAGTTTGAATAGAGCTACCTTTGACAACTTTTAAAATAAAAGAAACTTGTAAGAGGAATTTCATGAAGTCATAAATACCTTTGAAATTCTTTGTACAACAAAGATTCACTATTAATTTTGAAGATGTTTGATACTATGAAACACACAGAAAAGCCTGGTGGTTCCAAGGATGAGGACTGTTTCTTTGCTGATACAAGAAAACATACTTTAAAAATCTTCCTAAAATCCTTTATATGAACCTCATGATATATTTATGTTCCCTAGTCTTTTTCATCACAGACATCTGTTGCTTTGCTTTAGTTTCATTATAATGCATTTCACTGTAATGTGATCACTCAGAAGTTAATTTTGTTCTTTCACGCAGTGTTGTACTTAAATTGACCACAAACTTCTGCATGCATCTCACCTCTAATTTCATCTTTATTTTTTACGGCTAACCAAGGATACCTATCCAGTGCCTTTGAAGTAGTACCCCACAATATTCATTGGTATAATTGTTTCTGCCCTTTTAACGGCAGAATCCACTTTCCAATAGATTTATTTAGCTTAGTTCCCATTGCTCTCTCTCTCATACTGTTGCTTTGGAAGCAACTTTAGGCATCTCACATCTGATTTCTGAGGTTTTAGTGTGTATTAATTCAGTTTGGCTTTAGTAATTTTCTATGTCTAGAAACTTGCCTTTTGAAAAAATCTATAATTTTTAATGGTAGTATATTATCTTCAGATAGTAGAGGTAAGGACCAAATCCTATAAAACTTCTGGTCAAATTAGGAGTTAGCAGCATAGGTCCTTTGTCCTAGGGAACGTCTCCCAGCCTTCCACAAAGCTATTGACATATTTAGCACTAGAAAGGCAGAAAGTATATCTGAGGGTTACATCTTTTGTATGGCTAACTGAAAGCTAAATATAGTGTATTTCATCAGCTCAATGATCCACCTAGCCTAGTGCCAAGTCTGAAACAGTGGCAAGGAGTAGATTTTGACAGGAGTGGATGTGATCATGGGAAACATACAATGACAGTTCTCCTGTTGTGTTCTCCCAGCTTCATTTTAACTACTTCAGTGAACGCTGGTGGCAGACAAGTTTGGGAAAAAATAAAACCCAAACAAATTGATAATGACTAATATGGTACTTGGAATGTAAACTTTCTAAATGTCCTCTGCTTGACTGTAAGTAACAAAAATAAAATAAACATCCCCTGACGATATAAATTTACTAATGTTTTTCTTATTCACTATTTACAAAAGCTTATCTAATTATTACAACAAAACCTGGTAACAGCATCTCAGAGACTTTTTGCTGAGGTACCTTGAATATTAAAGTTCTGTGCAGTGGCAAAATGAAATTCAATACCATTCACTCACTGCAGTGAGTGAGTTTTATTCTGGTTATAGATGATGATTGATCTTAAACTTAAAGGAAACCAGTGAACTATCCAGCCTCAGAGTAGCCTTTTATCTGACCATTTCTGGATAACTTCATGAAAAAAATACACTTTCAGTAACAAACAGGTTGATTGGAACAGGATGAAACTTCTGCTAGTGAACAAGGTTTTCTGTTTTCCACAATACATGTATCATAAACATATATGTATATATAAACCTGATACATATATTTATGAAGGTTCTGATGTAATAAAGAAGGTGTGAAAATTATCTGTATCTTCTTAAAGGTGTTTCAGATTATTGTCAATCTCATTTCCTACTACTATATCGACTGCACCTAAAAGCACTACCACCTCCTCACAGCCATTCCCTAATCGTTATTTGGCTTCACAAATTCTGATTCTTTTCACATACATGTCTGTAGCATAATTCAAGGATAAATCAATGTAGTCTGTGATGTTTATGTTCCATGAAAAAAGGTGTCGTTTGCAGTCAAGTGACAGGAAAAGACTGGGATCTTTGGAGATATATCCAAGACTAAGGTAGCACCAACCTGAAGAGAGACTTTCAGAAATTTAAAGCATTTAAAGCTAATGAAAGGCAGAAGACCGCTATCACCATTCCTTACACAGACAGAATACATAGCTCCATCCAATGCCCACAAAAGATATATTAGTGCTGATAAAAGTTTTTCTTAATTAAGGAGTGCAGAATTTGACCCAGAGAGAGTGCAAATGGTTAAATGGAAGAATGTGCTAACAAAAAGAGTAGTTAATAACTACTGCAGTTAAATAATTAGCATGCTATCCCTCATTAGAAACAGTCATTTTGTGGTGGTGGGGTGGTTTGTCAGTTGAAAATGATGAGGATTATGGTGCTGTGATTTAAGAAGTCCTATTGTGACTCACTGGTGTGTTAAATGTAAATATATGTGTGGTGTTGAGCACAAGCCAAAATCACTGTTGTGAACAAAGTCTCTGGGTAGATTGGATCCATCTCTGAGCAGAGGTGCATCCTTTCTTTGTAAGAGCACTGGGTTTAAATACAGCTATTCTTCACATCCAGACACAGATCCAAATTTCTTCTTGTGGCCATCTGGCTGATATTATCATGCTGCATTAAAACTGTGCTCTTGCTAGCTTCCCAGGCTTGCATCGACCTTCTGAAAAAGTTTTATCTTTCATAATTAGATACTCCCACATTGCTTTTCCATCAGGAGAAACAAATGTATCTCATCCTAAGAAGTGAGCAGCACAGCATATGCAAGGAAGTGCTGCTTTATTATTTTTTATTTTAGAAAAAAGGAAAAAAAGAAGAAGCTAATCTGACAGCTGGTGAACTGAGTTCCTGTTGTCACTTCTGGGAGCCAGGGAATGGTGAGAAGTAAGAGCACCCAAGCTAGGGCTTTTAGAGCTCCTTGGGGTGAGAAGCACAGGCAAGTATATAGTCCATGGTTATTGGTCACTTTTTATCCCAGGATGTTCTGGGTCAACAGTCTGAGAACTTGGGACAGACCTACCACTCCAACTGGCCAGACACTTTTGACTTTGCTGTTGCCAAATTCCCTGAAACAAAACAAGAAGAATGCCAGTCTGTACAGCTCTGCCTTGAGTCAGCCCGTTGAGACCGATGGCGTTGGAAAGCCTGAACTCTTTGAGGTTATAACCTTACATATACTAATAAATTAAACAGGGCCAAGGGCATGTGCTTAGGCATTGTTCAGCAATCATCCACACTGTTTAATTGTGAGCAAGATCCCTGCTGTGGTTTTAGCCTGTGACAACTGTGGTTTCCCAGTCAGTATCTGGGCAAGGTTCAGGGACAGCAGTAGGCCAGGGAACAGAGAACGTGCTGGGAATTATGGAGGATGGCAAATTATTGGTGTGGGAGAGAGGGGAAGAGTTTGTTGTGTAAACACACACCATGATATGCCATTTGGTTTAAGAGCTAGAGAATGGGCCCAATCTGTTTGGTTTAATAACGTGTCCTAGCTTCAAGGTATCCTATCACATCGAGATTTTACAGAGGTTGCCTGTGATGTTTTGCAGGTTTCCAGGATTTGCAACTCTGGGCTGGGTTTGCCAAACACACTGCCACAGATTTTGGACAGAAGATTTCAGTACTTTGGGATAGATTGTCTGTACTGGAAGTACTTCATATAATAGGGTTGTCCTAGGGCCATGCTAATCCAACATTTCAAACATGTTGCTGTTTTCCATACCAAGTATGACCCAGCTGATGCTCTATAAAATTGTACTTTGCTGATTTTCCTTTACTTATATCAGTGTTTATTAAAGTTGATTTTTTGATTGCAAAGTATGAAATGAACAGTTTTGTGTTCATATGTAAGGGGTCAGTTTTGTATGGGATGTCTTCATGAACCTCAGGATGCTATACAAACTCTTATGAAGACTTTCACACCTGTCACATAAGGGTTTTATCTTAGGGATGTGACTGAAACTATATCACTTAGAAAGGTTTGGATAAAGGTTTTGTATCCTTTCTACCTGTCTTTTTCATTTTCAAAAAACAAAGCAAACAAGAAGAAGCCACTGGAAGATTCAAATTCAATTAAGCGAAAGAGACTCAAGGTTTGTATCCCTATAGCATTTTTGGTACGCAAATCCACATTCTTGTTTATAATTTTTTACCTGGAGAAACTATCTGGATATCTTTTTCATTAATCTCTTCAGTCTTCTTACTGAAGGCCTGAATTTTGGACAGTACAGTGAAGATTTTCCATGCAGTATTTTAAGACTCTGCAATCCCTGACTTGTCTATCTCAGTCACTCTTGGTAACTTTAGTGTTGACAAGACATAGTGGTAATTACTATGTTGTTCCAGTCCATGGTTACCTTTTTCCCAAGGTCTTTTTGGCTGTGTTAATAGGATCGTAGGCACATCATGAGATTGCAATATGTTGCTGTGGATTTGAAATTCATTTCAAACCCATAAAAGGCAACACATTCATCTGGCAGGACTTTAAGCTACGGCTGTTTGTCTGGCATGTAGCATGTTCCCTGTAATATTTGTTCATCCTCAGAGGAAGATTGCCAGAGTGCATTCTTAGTAATGGAGTTAGGTAACACAGTAGGAATGTGTAAAATCATATCCTGAGGCTCAGAGGCATTATTTTGTACAGTATCTCTAGCAAGACCCTGAGCAATCTAGATAGCATTAGAGCTGTTTTCCCCTGAAAGTAATGGTACTCTATCACGTACACAGAGTCAGGAACCCCGCATATGAACTTTGGTATGGCTAGGTGCAGTAATTGTACAGTGCTCAAAATATAAAATGTGTGATAGATACCACAAGTATGTTCTTCACTGTCCCCCTCTTTGAATTTATCCAAAGGCTTTTTCTTTATGTCAGAAAATTTTCAGTCAGCTACTGGACTCTGCAAAGCAAGGACTGTAACATATTCCTTGGGTCCTTGCATCCTTTCCTAGTGTAAATCAACTTTGTACCACTTACACTTATGGAAGTTCACCTGTTAATACCACCGCTTTAAATTTGCTTCACCTTATTTTTTGTGGTTGGAAACTCAGCAATGAAACCTGCTTAAATAGTTGTGACTTGACTAGCACACTGCCAGGGTGTAGTTGGAAGCAGTAGTTGATGTAGAACAGGTATTCCCATATGTTCAGGCCAAACCATGTTACTTCATCTTTATGAAAGTTTCCTGTGACAGAGGACTAATGGTTCCAGGATGCTGGCACATTATTTGGGCTATAAGTAGAAAACAGAATTTAAAGTATCCAAGCTTGCTTCTTTTGATCATGCTACCATTATAGAAGCTTTCAGAGATACAGAGAAAGAAAAGGTAAGATTCAGGAGAAGACTTAATAGAATGTGGATTCTTTTTCTTCTGATGTTGTCTCCTAGGCAAGGCATTTGAATATTTAAGTGAGATATTGTCATTTTCAGGAAAAAAAACATTGTTTATTATTTTCCTTCTTTTAAATTAATGAATTTAAAAAAAATTATAAATATTAGTTAGAGTTCAAAATCCTGAAGGAGGGTTTATTTTCTTACAATGACTTCATTTCATTATTAGGGATTCTGTAGCAGTGACTGAAAGTGATGCAATCCTAAGGCAGTATTTCACAAATGATTTTGTATTGCCTCCACTTTCAAAGGATCTCCCCTTCCCCATCAGACCAGTTACAAGGCATGCTACTGTACTTTTCAGAAAATAGGGCAAGACAGGCAAGCTTCCCATAGTTCAGAAAATCCTAGAAAATTCTATTAGGCTTTATGGGAATTTATCTTTTGTTAATGACAATTGGAATGAAAGAATTGGCCTTTCTAAAAAAAATATCAATTTTCCTTACCTGCAAAATTAGCTAGAGTTTTTGAAAAAAATACACCATACCAGTTTGCCTTTAAAAAGAAGAAATAAAATTATGATGAAGTTGGACATAACCTGTGAAATTAAATGAAGTTAGGAGGACAAAGTTGAAGCATTAAACTGTTTCCTTAAAAAAAGCTACTTTGAACAAATGACAATTATAAACTATGCTTACAGGCATTTAAACTGACTAGCAGATGCTGACATGATAGACCCTTGGTTTTGCTGCTCTGGTCAACACAGGAACAAATTAGTATGGTGCTCTAAATCTGTGCTTCCTATTCTTTGCTTTGGTGTTGATAGTAATTTTATATTAATTCATAGCTTCCTTCTCAGTCTTTTTGTAAGTTTAATTCCATATTGTGTTAGGTGAAATTTGCTTTAAGATAATAGTGGCAATAAAGACTGATGGCGTCTTTATCAAATGGAGCTATTCTGTGAATCTGTATCAAGCTTTTCTCATCCCGCCAAGAGCAGAGCATCTGCGATTATTGCAGTGTAGTTTAAAGCACTCCATTTGAGACAGAGAGGCAAGTTCTGCTTTTGGCTGCCTAAGTGAATCTCTCTTTCCTTTCAGGAGAAGTCACATCTCTGCAGTGGAAAGCAGTATTTGACGCCACGGCACTGAGGACTACCATCAGGGACAGAATAAGAAATGACCTGGAGAGGAACCGTGCATCGGTTAGTTCTCTTCTTCAAGAGATAGTGAGCATTAAGCTGTTACTGTAATTAATATTTTCAGGTACTCTTTGCAATCTTCACCCATAACAACATTGCCAATTCTATAAAATTTTGTCTAAGTATGTTCTAATCTGCTCTTCTTACACTTGTGTGAAGTGGAAAGTCACAGAGACCTCAGGAAGGGAGGCTGTAGCTCTCTAGGCTAGAATTTGTCTAGGGCATTTCCTGTGAAAATGTGCTCGGAAATCTTCACTGCAGATAGAAACTTTCAATTTCTTGCACTATATCTCATCTAGGAGAATATTATTATGTCCTAGACATTTCTAATAACCTAGACAGTGATTCAAAAATAGTACAATGTGAGGGTCCCCCATAAAATCAATTAGATGACCTGATGTAACACTTGGTGTTATAATTTATTTTAGCTCCTTTTCCTCATGATCTAAGATTGCTGTACTGATGTTACTGTCTAAACCAAATATTTACAGTGAAATGAATCTTAATATATTCCATGCCATTTTATTTTCCTGGATTAATGATACAGTATGAAACCAAATATATTAAACTTAAAAAGAAAGAAGCAAACCTAAACTCCCCCCAGAACAATTAAAATACTTTATGTATACATTATTAAAATCTCTAGAAAAATTTAATGGATATATTTTCACATCATTCTTTCCCATGTGTTTTTATTTCATTCAAGTAGAAAGACCTTCCTCAGTAGGGTTGAATACCAAAAAAATTGCACAACAATTGAACAACAAAAAAATTGCAAGGAAGATGAAAGGCTAAAAATGCAATCACTTTTAAAAAACCAATCATTTTATTGTAAGCATTGTTTAGCTTAAAGAGATTGGTAACCACCCTAAGACAACCAACCATGTACTGAGGAATCTTTCAAGTTTTCTCTGTGATGTAGGAAATGGTATTGGATGGGGGCTTTCTCCTCTCCGTAGCCCTTTTTATGAGAAATCATGTCATTGCTTATGGCAGTACATGGTGGCAAACATGGCTTTGTGTCACAGAAGCCCAGGATTAACAAGAGAACTTGACCTAGCTTTTTTTGCTTTGCTGTGCTCCTTTTTTTTTTTCCTTCCTTCCCCAGAATCTTTGTGCTAAATGGGTTGAAGTAGATTTGGTTTGTACTTCTCAGAGTGGATTCAATGTGACATGTTATGGGAAGCTCTGGCAGAAATATGTGGTAAGTAGGTCACAACAGCTATGTTGATTAGCATATTGGTTATTTACAACCACAGTATCAGTTACAATGTGACAGACAGATAACAAAATTCTGTGTATTTGTTGGGAGAAGGCATTTTTCCAGCATGAGACAAAGCTGAGTAACCATGCTTTACTAGCAATATATTTATTTTTCTTAAAACTGTAACCCCCTCATGAAATGTTTTTAGCCCTCAGCTTAGCCTGAGGCCAAATCCAAGGAAAGTAGCCTAAAGCTCATGATGAATGTTTACTGACTTTTGTGGTCAGTGTTTCTCAGGAGTAAATTGTAAAGAGCATATGAGCTGCACTTTATATTTCCAGCTTCAGGCTGTGGAAAGGAGTTGGAGAAAAAGGTATGCCATTTAAAATTACCCAAATTATGTTCACAAAATATGCTTCACCTTTTCATGGTTGTGCATACTGAACTTACTGAATATTGCATTCCCTAGTAGGAAGTCAAATACACCTACCTCATGTGGTTTAAATAAAATAAGAAGTAGGTTCATTTAGCAAACAAGACAGATAATTCAACATGAAAATCTAGGGGCTGAGGAATGACCTTGGGAGCTTCTGGGTGAACCTTGAGATTTGGCACAAGGGAAGTCCGCAGCAATCCCTTCCCTTGATTACCAGCAAGATGTGCATTGCCTTTTTCCTACTGTCTTTATTCATGTCTCATCAGCCTGCCACATGCAATATGCCAAAGCTCCTACAAAAACTTGTCTGTGTAACACACACAAATGTGGGCACACAAACACACATACACAGTTCATTTCAGAAGACTCCACATAACCTTAATAAAAACTGCTGTCTGAAGTAGAGAATTTACTGAGATACACTTGCACAAGCTCTTTGTTGAACACAGGAATTTTA
The DNA here is from genome assembly GCA_034008185.1 of Gorsachius magnificus. NCBI lineage: Eukaryota > Metazoa > Chordata > Aves > Pelecaniformes > Ardeidae > Gorsachius > Gorsachius magnificus. Next base: position 36,722,890 of record CM067086.1, read on the forward strand.
CAAAATATATTCACAAACTTTTCTGCTGTGACTGTCAAGGTTATGATCTATTTCCATGCTTCAATATTCTTCTGCATTAATTGCAGAGTGAGTCACGTGTTTTCATGCATGTCCAGAAAGTATAATTGGACGTAGAAGTCAATGTTAATAATGTCTTTCCACATAGCACCAATATGTATGCATGTTATTCTTACCTGTACAATACTTTGAGAGAACTTGGATAGCGTATCAGTATTGGAGGTGAACTTGAGTTTCAGGTATAACATAGAGTTGATTGAATGAAGACACCCAATCTTATTCCAGACAATAATGAAATTTTTAGATTAGACGTCTATCAATGCAAACTCTCTACACTTTATATGATTAAATTTTATTGCAAGGTCAACTATGACATAATTTTTAATATAATTTTGAATACTTTTAAAATAGTAATCTCAAAAGATGTATTTTTTTTATTTGAAAGCAAAAGACAAAGCAGAACATGGAAGGCAACAACTGATCTGAAAGCCATAATCTGAAAGCAAATAAATTATGTATTTCTGCCTTTGCATCAGGTAAAATCAGAAATCACTTTCAATCAGATCTTCAGAGCTGAATAGCACACTGGTCTGTATAACTGAGAAATAAACACATTGACATTGATTAGAACTGGCTTATATGGGTTTTTTTAAGTACACAAAGCAAGGAAACACAGAATACTGACCAAACTGGGTCCATCCACTTCTTTTAAATCATCATTTCAACACTGGAAACTATTTTACGCAAATCTGAGGGAATAGCAAATGTTAGCATACATTTGACTGCAGTGCTGGCCATTCTCTTTAGAAAAATGTCCCTTTCCAGACACCTAACGCTTTACTTTTGCTTATGTATAGTAAGAGCCAGTTCCATTTTTCTGCATGATGTTAGGGTAAAAACTGAGCTCCTTCCACTTACATATTGTCCAGTAGAGTCTTCTAGCAAAGTAGGAGAAAATATTAGTATAATAGAACTAAAGCAATCTCTAATAAGAGTAAGTTACAGACCAGTTACAATAAAGGGGTTCAGGTAAAGAAAAAGTTATCAAAGTAGAGTTTTTATATTTTCAACAGGCCAAATTAATGAGACATATGTGTATATAGTTCGGTGAAATTATAATTTTACAATCTTATAATTAATCAATTCCAATTTATGAAGGCGGAAGATAACTCTGTATATCATTGTGCTTGCCATGTATAATAACAATGGGCGTATAAACCTCCATAATGCAGCTCCACCCAAATAAGCTGAATCAAAAAGTGGTCAAAGGATACTTTTGAACTGATGGAGTCAATATTTGTCTGGCAAAATTAACAAGAAGCAGCGAGCTTTCTGTTTTAAGGAATGCGCTGCCATAATTTATTTCCCTCAGCTGAGGAAGCATGGTAGAACAGATAAAAATGCTGAACTGTACAAATATAGATGATCTCTGCATGCTTTAGTTAGCTTACCTATAGATAATTTAATCATGATCATAAAATGTCTAAGACCAAGTTGCCTATTCCGAGCTTGCCTCAGTCGCATGCAAAAATATATACATATATTTTTACATGTAGGCATATACATTTGCATCTAGGCATATATATGCATATATGTAAAATATCTATAACAAAATATACTTTTATGTGTATGTATATATTTGGGTATTCGATTGAATACTGATGAGTCCTCCATTTTTTTATTCTCTTTAATTTTTTTTTTAATTTATTCTTTGTGGCTAATATGAAATCCTGAAAATACTTTTTTATTTTTAAACCTCTTTAGCCTCACTCTATTGCACATTTACAGATGCCACTGGGTGATTTTTTTGTTGCCTTATGTATTTGGGAGTGTGTTTATAAGTCACCTCTGCAAAGTCCAGTGCAATCCCAACAAAGTGTAAGCACTGGGGCAGCAATCAAATGCATCCTCGGTATATAGTGCCTCATTTAGCTATGACTGACAGGTGCAAAATGCTACTGAATCAGAAATGACAGGTATAATAGTGGCAAGCACAGGAGATTCGCAAACCAGATTTTCCTGGTAGCATCATCTGCGATGGATGTTCCCATTTGCCTAATATGGGAATATCTAATTACAATTTTTATGTGTTAAAATGAGGGAAAATATTGATAAAATAAAATAGAAATCCCCAAAGAACAGAGCCCAGATGTTCTTCATAGTGATTTTAGCCTTAGGAAAGTTTAGGAAACAGAAGTGGCTTAGAGGCTCAGGGTAAATTTTCTGCGTGGTATGCAAGGAATTACATACATAATTCCAGCTGTTTTTAATGGGACGTGTCTAATTCCTTATGTACCAGGTTGAAAAACTACCCACAGACTTTCAAAGAATTTACTTTCATGCAACCTTGCTTTTAAACCAGAATCTTCAGGTAGAAGCATTCAGTGAATAGCAAGCAACCAAGACAGAGTAGGTCTTTTTTCTCTGCTTCTAGGGCAGCGAAAAATTTAAAATAAAAAATCTTCAGAAATAAACCTGGCTCTGCTTCTGTAGTGACAGTGGCATTCCCTTGTCCTAGCTCAGAGCACTATTTGAATAAGTGGAATTCTAACTAATCTGAGATTTTTGACAAGAGAGAGATCACTACGGGCCTAGTGTTTGTATCTTTCTTTATTTAATGGGATGTAACAATTAACAAGATCTCCTAAATCATTATGCCCAGTTCCACTTGCTAGCACAGGCAAATATGTCATATAAAATTAATATCAATTATGTAATTAAAAATTGTGTGAGTCCATCTTTTAATATGTAGGGGTTTTATTTACCCCTCCCATGATATAAAAGTAAACACAAGAACAAGATTTAGACTTTGATTTTGAGAAGAAAGAGTTGCACAAAACTGTTTGCAGTGAAATAAAGGAAGGTTCAAATGCTGATTTACTCTCTTGGAAAGACTAGTGAAAAATAGAAAAGACACTCAAAACTACATCTATACCACCCATTTATCTCTTTCTATTATTCTTGTCATGTGCAAAGGTGTTTTCCCTGATCCTTCCGCTTCTGTTGCCATTAATTTACATTTTGAAAAATAGTTTTTGCTGAAAAGTTAGGGGCCATAAATTGGTTCTTTATGACCCTTCTAGTCCATTTGGCTATGGAGTGAAACAAGATTCAGCCTGAAAGGGAAAAAGCAGCTGAGAGTGACAGTGAATTTCATAAAGGGCATATAAGAGGCTGCAAAGAAGAGCCTGAATCATCCCCCATCTCTACTTCTAAGTTATTAGGCCACATCTCACTCAAAAGATTAAACATTTTATCTCACAGGTCATTCCATTTTATTGCAGCATTGCCTTTAGCAATGCTATAGTTAAGGTTCTGTCAGTGTTTCTATTATAGGCCCTATTTTCTGGAATTTATAACTTAGGGCTAGAAATTCCCTCTGGGTTAAAACTTGGCAACAGCATAGTAGGTCTTTTTTCCAGCAGAGAATTTCTCCCCATCCACTCTCCACTTTTCAGACTATTTTTGAAGGAGATGGGAATGCCACAACCATCTACTTTCAATTTTAAACTATATTTCTTCTACCTAAATCCAATAAAATTCAAAAGGTGTTTAGTTCTTCATGCAAAAATGCATGCTGGGGAGATCTGAGAATCAATGAGATATCAGAAATGCCAAACAGGTACTCTGTGTGTGTGTATGCGTGCACGCATGTGTGTGTGCATATGGGCATCTGCACATGCACATGCAGTCTCACTTTTTTCCACAGCATTTTATTAAGTGCCATGTTGAAATGAAGACTGAAGAGCTAATGAACTCTTAGTGAAATTAATAGCACACAATTGCATACACATCTGGCATTCAATAGCTACTGCATACAGGTTGGTTTGACTACATTCAGTGATCCACTCCAGTGAATTTAGGTTGGAGAGTCTTAGTTTAAAACATTTTAAAATCTCTCTCTCAAAAAAAAATTAAAACTGATCTGGTTGCATAAATAGCTTTGCAATAAATTTCTCTCAAGACCCAGCACCCAAAATGAACCAGAAATAAGGAAAAGGATGAGATCAGGGTACATAGTTTAATTGGTTTACCTCCCTATTTATGCTAAGACTTGTTTTGTATGTTAAAACACTCATTAAAAGGTCAGCTGTTGAATAATGAAATGAGTAATGTGGCAGGGCAGCCAAGGCATCCTTATTTAGCAAAGCACTCAAACACATTCCAAGGTACTTTCTGAAATGAGACCCACTCACACAACCTCTAAGCAAAGGTCCCTGCAAGGAGTAGGGGGTTGAGAAAAGAATAGCAAAAAGACCTTAAAGCAACTCAGGAAATGGACTGGGCAGGAGAGAAAGAAAATCAGTCAAGGATGACATCAGAGAGAAAGGGGAAAAAACATCTGGTATGCAGAGAAAAGGTAACCTGTGGGAAGTGGAGAAGGAGGCAATGGTGGAAGACGGCAAAAAAGGTAACCCTCTTACAACTACTTTTATTGACAGACATGGTCAAATTTAAATTTTAAATGGGGATACTCTTCATAATAAAAATACAGGCAAAAATGGGAAAAAGGGAAAGAGGAGGGTAAAGGAAGGTAAACAGTTACAGAAAATAGGGCCCTTCTCTTTTTAGCTCAGTGGTTCAAAGCCAGCATAGATCAGTAGTGACTTAAAATTATTTCCATCTGTTCTGGCTGTTTCATGAAATCTTCTGATGATGTTGGTTCGTTTACTACTGCACAGCTCACCATTCTGTGGATGCTTCCTCCAGAGCTAATACTAATTGGCAACTTTGCAATTTCAAAAGAGAGGAGGGCTATGGAAAATGGACTCACCCTTCCCTCTCTCGCCTGGTGTTGCCAGAGCAGAACTGAAACAGATTGTTTGGACAGTGTAAAAAAAGTTATATTGCCGTTGCCCCCACTTAACTTGCAGTAAGCCTCTTATTCAAGCCCCTCTTAGGATAATTAAAGCTAACATAGAGTAAAAGAAGAATGAAGCTATTGCTCTCAACACACTTTAGGGGGGGATATGTCATTTTTTTAACAAAAAGTAAAAAGGCGGGTGGGCATGTGCACCTTACATCCTTGTCTCAGGTTGCATATATTCCTCTTACACTTGCTTCATTTAACAAAATCTGTATAAGGGCATTGTAGACATTGTCTAAAATGATCTTTTTCCTCCCTCCAGCTCACTTTCAGGATGCCCTTACTGTTTCTGTTACACAAAACAAAAAGCAGCAAAAAATAAAGAAGGTGAAAATTGTGCAATCGTCTTACATAACAAGGTGAATATAGCATATTTTTTAGTAATTTTTATGCTGACATATGTCAGGAAGAACAAACTGTAATCTTCATTCTCTTCCTACTGTTTGAAACTTGTGGAGTACTTAACTAAAGTTGTTTTTCTCCTTCAAAACATTTCATTAAAACACAAATGACTTTCTCCCTCTCGATGTTGCCAAAAGAACTCTCACACCATGTAATTAAATCTCTGTTTTAAAGTACTTTTCTCAGCAAACACTGGCTTTTAAGTTCAAGACTGCATAATAGATGTTATTAACTATACATATAAATACAAAATGTGTCTTGTAAAACATTATATTTGCTGAATGAGTTTGCCTTTTTCCAAAGTCATCTCCTTATTAATGACTCATGAGTTTCTTTTCTATTATTTAAAAATAATGTAATTATAGACTATTCTGGAATAATTTGATGTATCTTATGTTGATATCCAAACCTATTAATTAAATGAAGCATAAGTATTTATAATGTGCTGTATGCTTCTATTATTCCAGCTAATCCTTTTAATCCTATTTAAATTGGAAGATAGAAGTTAATCCCAATAACATCTCTCTACAAACAAATATTAATAAACCTGTTTCAGTCTTTGTTCTCCCTTGTCACCTGTCCTGGAAGTGATGAGTGAGGTGTCTAGTTTAGGTAGTAAACAATGTGGATGAAAAGCAAAGCATGCAAAATTGCTGCTTCGTACCTAAGGCCACAATAACAAAATGTGGAGGTAAAAGCACAGCACTGCATTCTCCTGGGTGATGTCTCTTTGAAAACTGAGCCCTGTGTAGTGATACTTCTGATCTCTTGAATCTTTCTGGTGCTGCAAACCAGCACTAGGCCTATGTCTAGAGAATGCCAACTGCATGGAAGTTTTAATATGTCATGCCTTATAGACAGCACTTCAACATCAAGCTGTAGCTTAGAGGACTCCGGTATCTGGTAATTCCTGTAATTTAACCCGGTTTTGGAAACCAGCAATAACATAAGGAAGCCATGTTGAATGTGCAGTTTTGGATTTGCACCACGGTACTGGGATCTGCACATATGGCCAGTCACCAGAAACTGGGAAAGAAGCAATTGTTTTTTTCCTGCTGTGAGCAATGGTTTCGAGCATAACTCACACTGTTTTCATGCTGGCTTTTCTCCCTTTTGCCCCAAAACACAAGCGCAAACTGAGCTTCTGCAATTCCTTTGGGCAAAAGAAAACCATGCTGTGTCTACACAAACCTACAGGTCAGTTTTTGTCCAAGGACGCTTATATCTAAAATAGATTGGCCTGCCAGGGCAAGCCTTTGTTTTGTTAGGCAAAGATATAATTCATCACAGTTGGAAAATTAAGAGGATACTGAACTTTATGGATTGCAATACACAAGATAATCTTCTTTTGGAAGCCCAGACTGATATTTAGGTTAATTGGTTATTTCACTTTCTTAGCATAAAATGCTTAAAAGTAAACAATGCTTTCCCTAGAAGCAGAAACTTTCTAAGAATAACATAATTGTATCAAAATAAAGGTTTGAATATAAATGTAAACAAACAACTTGTGTAACATGTAAAGCACGACAAGAGTGGAAGCCAGCTACCAGGTTACCTGGCAGTGTGCTTGAGCAGGCCACTTGAACAACATTCTGGACAGCCAGAGAAGAAATAGAGAACATCTGCTTTCATTTGTCACCCACCATTTGTAACCAGTGTTACAAATGCGTCTCACCACACAGTTCTTCCAATTAAAAGCTTTTGAGGTTAGACAGTGAGCTCCTAACAAGATGTTAGGCCAAAGAGCAGTGGTCACCCAGCACTAAAGTCTGCTTCCAAGTCTCCTCTATCCAGATAAGCTAGAGGCTAGAAGAAGAATGACACCTACTGAGGTGCAAATTTTGAAAAGACCTGATTTTTCACTTCTTACCATGATATTTAAAGCTGGTCTTTCTTTCCTTCTACATTCAGGTATAGAACAATGAGTTGGAACAAGCTGGCGTTTTTGTTTGCTTTAACAGGCAGGTGGCTTACCCGTGCTCTCCATACTAACAGTGATGGACGCCCCTAGGCACGGAATTCTTTTACATCATTTTTTGTTGCGTACAAAAAATGTTCAGGATTTGCCCTGCTTGTTTCCTTAATCCTTTTTTTTCCTAGATACCTTTTTATTTTAGGAGAAGGAGGATGAAGATGTACAAGAAGATTTTATTTTTCTTTTCACCACCGCATTATTTTTTACAGTCTGCTGTCATGCTTTCACTTTCCAGTTTTTGAAATGGAAATGCATATGCTCTGTCAGATCTCAGGAATGAGTTTATGCAAATCTCAGTACCAAAATTTAGAGTAGTCTTTCTTAGTACTATTTGTTATGCAGTGCTGCCTCAGTAATGATTTGTTAGTGGAAAAAGATTATGAAAAAAGTTAATAAATTGAATTTTGGGACAAGTCCAGTGAAGTGCTAAAGCTATTTAGGAAAAAAAATTTTCAGTTTAAATATGAGACCTTTCAGAGTATCTTTTATCATACCAGCCTCATTCACACAATTGTAGTAGTGCAGTCTAAATTTTGAACTGTGAAGCTTTCTGTCAGCACCAAGTTCTTATCCTATGAAGCCCGTAAGTGTGTGTAGGTTTGCCAGTTTACATAAAAATAGTGTTTCATATTCTTTTAATTACCTTTTTGGAGACAGGAGAAAGGCAGCAATATTCACAAGAGCTAAAATAAGCCTACTGCTGCAAGTCAGCATACTGCTGCTAGTCTCCCTAGCCTCAGTCTCCAGTCAATGGTGACAGACAGGTTAATGTAGACGATGATTTAAAATTTAAGCTCCTGCACTCTTTCTTCTAAGGGAAATGATCTCTCCTGATTTACACTAGAGGGAGCCGGGAGGGATTGTCCTTCCTAGGCTGAGGTTAGCCTTTGGGAATAACCACTTCAGCAAGGATCGCTTCAAAAGCAGTTATATAAATTTAGACTTTACTTAAACATGTTATACTACAAGATATACTGCAGAATAATCCAACTTTAAAGCAATGGAAGAGTGCTTGTAGTTAAAGTAAACCAACCAGTGCTTGGTGTAGACTGCCGTAGTGTTAACCATGTAGACCAAACCGATTCAAAAGATGAAATAAGTGACTGAGGCCGCTGTGTTAGGGGAAGGAAAGATCCTGTGCATTTCAGTGTTTTTCCAGGAAAAGGTAACTACATAAATTTTGAAAGGACTGTATCCTCTCCGTTTCATTAATTAGGATTTTGTAGCTGTCACTTACTCCCACTAGTCATCTTAATTAATCATTATAAACAAATGATGCACAACAGAATTGGAAGATACAGGGAATATTGAGGAAATGAAATTGCAGACAACACACAATGCTTCTGATCAATCATCTCCTAATTTTCAAAGTCTGCCAAGAGATGCCAACCCTTAATGTTTATTTGTGCCATGGTGATAAGAAGCGTTCTTAATGGTAGTTCCCTTGTGGTTTTTTTTCTCTCTCTAGGGCCTCGTTGTAAATAAGAGTCTCCGTTTTCATGTGTTTTTATGATGAAGCATTGTAGCTAAATGAATGCCATGGGACACCTCTTAAACAAGTAGGCTACAGAGGAGCAAACCTGTTAAAAGAATATATTTCCTTTTCATACAGAAAAACAAGTCCTGTGTAATGAATGCTTGTACTGAAACTTTATGCACATTTAAAGTGTAGTTTAAAGAAGTGTTGCTTGTTAAGGGAAATGACCTAACAGGATTTTTGTATGGCAAGAAGCATTACACCATAGCATACACTGGAACCTTTAATAATACATACTAATTACAGAATTTCATGGTTTAAAAGAGTTGCTTTTCTGTCCACTTTAGAAGACCTTCAAATAAGCTTCAACTCTATGATTACTAAGGATCTATAGAGCAGTGTGTACAAGCGGTAGTGTGTACACAGGTGGTTATGCATGTATATAGAGATATATAAAATAGAAGCTGCAGGAATGGAGCTCTCACTTTAAAATAGTTTTCCTATGGCCACACCATGCACTTTATCTACACAAATATTTATACTTTGAAAATAACCAGGAACAGAGGCATCCTATGAAACTTAGAATTTCCATTGATAATATGAGTTTCAGGGAGGGAAGGAGCTCTGGTGCTCCTGAACTGTTCAAGGCTGCAGGAGACACTAAGAGGAGACACTAAGAGTCAGACACCCTATGGAGCCCAGCAGTGGGGGCTGGACTGGGGACTGCCTGCAGCAACATCTGCAGCTCGGGGAGGTGACTAAGCATCCTAGTCCATGCCCATGAATCTCCCAGAAGTCAGTACAATAGGAAATAAAAAAAAACAAACCACATGTACAACTATTTTTACAGTACATCAATGAAGATAGACCCAAATGTTTAAAAAGGCATATATGCAGTTTTCTTTTCAAAAGCATGAATCTGTTATATCAAAGTTAGAATTTTCCAGTCTTTATTCACAATTACATTACCTTTTAAAAATAGTTAATATTGCTTTTCTGTTTTTACATTCCATTCACATCACTGACAATCTGTTATTTTTTGCCTTGCCGATGAACGAAAGCAACAAACGTCCCTGCAATAAGAGTAGCTCGGTAATTATCCTCTTCCCATACAGCTCCCAACTGGTTGTCACATTGCAGAAGTTATATTTAAAGAAACCACATTTTATTAAGTGTTGCCAGAAGACAAAAGAACAGAAAACAGCAGAAAAGAAAAATGGTCACCAAGATATTTACTGCTGAGGAATGTGTGCTGTGTTTTTCGCCGTTTGCTGTATTTATTGAAAAATCAATGGTAGATCTCCTCCAGTGTGACTGTTGTGTGACAAACTCTTATTATAGGCTAACGTTCCATTACACCAGTTCATTTGTGTATAACTTTTTGCTGGAGTGGCAAATATCGATAAGATTTCAGACTGAAAAGCAAAAAGAGCACTCTCTTCAAAGGGGAAGGGACATCTCTGACAGCGCAGTTCATTAAAAGGCTGGAAAAAAATGTGTTAGGCATGATTTGTGGTATAAAATAAACTAGTTTGTGGTTGTTTTGCAAGGTGCAAACAAATCTTTTATTCACAACCTTGGAAGATTTTTTTAGAGCGTGTTCGTGCATACATATATATGCTACACACATGCCATCCATACACTCAGTATTTAATTACATCTTTAGTGGAAAAGTTGTCAGGATTGCAATTCTAATGTTGTGGAAAGATTTTAAAATGTTTTAGTGATTTCTTCTCAGCTGGGGTGGCTGTAGGTTTTTGAGCTTTTTCATCACAGAAAGAGTGTTGAGCTGCACTGGAGAGAACTCATGTATGTGTTTAGTCTGAACTGTGATTAAGTCACCCAGCTTTCTCTCTTAGTGAGAAATTGTTGCTGCTAGATCAATGTTGTGGTTTAACTCCAGCCGAAACCAGGATGATCAACATTCACAAAATTCATAAGGAACAAAATGTGGACATGGAGGTGACTCGCTTTGTGTCCGTGACTCTTGTAGGCATATTAGTGCCTTCCACTTGAGATATTGAACTGCCTTTAATATTCAGCATTTAGCTGCATTTCTGACTAACATTGAGCTTTCAGACTGGTATCCTCCTGACAGTTTCAAAGTGGTTTTGACCGTGTTCAACTCCTTTCCCTGTAGGGGGTTAATCTCATAAAGATTTCAGCCACACAAGTACTAGTGTCAGGGGTATAATGATCACTTTGAAGTTTGTTTGCTTTCCAGTGCATTTAAACACTTTAAGTGTTCCAGAAATAGGATTAGATGCCCCAGTGAATTCATTTCATTTACCCCCAGCAGTGGTTTTCCAATACTATATGGTGTTTACATGGTATCAATTTAGTGGCATGCTGATTTCCAAGATTCATCCCCTCCCCTATCAATTTTCTACCTCTTGATCCTACTTGAAAATTGCTGTGATATGGAGCAAATGCCACTGAGAAAAGGAATATTAGGATTCTGGTATCTTCTTGTTTCAAATACCTTACTGGGATTTTCTTCTATGGAATTCTTCGTAATGCAAAATTTAGTGGCAAAAATTCAGCTGTTAAAATAAATAGATTTTTGAATTCTGAGAAAGGTTACATGTTTAAATGTGAAAAGCTTATTCCTTCCTTAAGCAGACATGCTTCACTTAAATAATGATTTACACTTTTCTTTTTTTTTCTAAGTTACAGATTTTGCACATTACAAAGTTTTATGGGCAGTTTAGGTGTGAGAAACCATGAGCACTGGGCACACAGAACTGTCTTGCTTTTCTCTTCTCTAACAGCACAAGCATGTTATACAGTAGAAGGGAAATACTTTTACTTGGCTTTTCTTTGTGCTTGGTATTTTTCTTCCTTTTAAATCCTTTTCACAAACTAAAAAGCCTCAAAATCCACTTCAAAGAGGTGCTCCCTGGAATAGAGTCTTTTTAAACTTTGTACTTTAAAACAAAACCCTTTCATTCCATTATTGGCCCTAAAAAAAAAAAAAAGAGATTATTAAATATTGTCTTTTGTTGGTGGAAAAGGCATTCTGAGATGTACGTAGCTTTTGTAACACAGTCAATATTCTCTGACTTCATGTGTTTAAAAAACAATGAGGACTGATTTTTGCTTTAATTCTCAGAAGTTGCATATGATCCAATTCAGCCTCAAAATAGGCACATAAAATGGGGACCAATGGACAACTTTTTTATATAATTCCATGCGAATGGGAGACACAGTAATTTCATCCCATCATGGAAGAAGCAGTAGACTGAAATCCATTAGCAGGTGATTTCCTGAAATCTGCATGGGTAGCAAGACACTTTTGAAAGCCCAGGGCTTCTGCAAAGATCTCTAGACTACCTATCTTAATCAATACCTTTTTCCCATTATACACTTAATTCTTTTGTTTCATAATTGCAGTTATGGGAAGCCAATTGAACTAGAGAGGTTAGCACATACCCCAAAAACCTGCTTCTTCTCTCACATCAGGTTTCCAGTCCCACTATCAGAAAATATGTATGTATCTGTATCTATAGCTATACCTGATTGAAGTCTTGCTGAAGCTTTTTGATACTCTGAGCAAAGGAACTTTACCCAAATTTATTGAGGAAAATCAGTCATGAGGCCAGTACTACTTCTTTTCTCCATGCATCCTTAGCAGATTCAGAATGTTTTCATTGCTTTTTCCACACAGAGTGAGATTCTGTACTTTTCCCAAGTCTTGTCATTTGACAGGTTATTTGCAGCTACTAAGGGTTTTTGATCCTTAATCGTTAACAAAAAGGAAAACATTCCCATTTCTGTAATATGCTCATAATGGAAGGGTTTATGCTTTCATTCTCTAAAAATATAGTTAAACAGCCAGTTAATTTCAATCATACTCCAAGTCCAAAGAACATATTGGTATTAAGAACATTAAGAAAAAAAAGCAATTTAAGATTAGATTTAGTCTTGTTAGAAGGTGCATCGTGTAAGCGTCAAGACATGTAAGAATGCGGCAAAACATAAAGCACATATGTCAGAAGTCTAACAAAACCAGTTTTCCTAAGGTTAAAAAGTGTTTAAACTGCTGTTTTCAACAATAGCTTCTGATTATTTTACAGATGCTTAATAAGAATCTGTACTTTTTATTCAAAACATCCACATTTAGTTTTTCAAGTACCTGTTTATAATACATATAACAGGTTTCACCTTAAGGGTAAAAAGAAAAAATATTTTCTAACAATAGTAAAGATAGGTATGGGTTAGGATTTTCAGAAATGTCTTCAGGAACAGGAACAGTAAATCACATACGTTATCAGTGTGTATTTAGATTAGTGTTGCACCACAAATAGTCCAAATGTATATAATGAAACTCTCACTATTACATTTGGATCCTTCAAAGAAAACAGCCCCATTTCAAAGTAAAATCAGTTGATGATAGCAAGTTTCTATCCGTTACCATCTTTGTACTTTGAAGCAAATGTGTGAATACTTCATTAATATCTTACTAAATCTTGCCTAATCATATAGGACTACACTGTGTTTATACAAACTCTTCTATGCAGGCGCTGAATAGCTATTCTGCTTCTGGACTACCCTCAGGAATGAAATAAGCTGAGCAAAATTCAGAGGTGAGTTGTGTTGCTAGTCTTTACAACATTTTGTTCCTTATTCTCCTTTTCCAGACCATTAATGAGTTTATAGCTATCAATCCTACCCACCTTCAACCATTTTCAGATCAAGAATACTAGTATATATCTTTGCTTCCTTCTCTGCAGTTTTTCTATTATATGATTCCTGAGATGGTGGTAGAACTGTATAAAGTATTCAAAACATGGGTACGCCAGTTACACTGTGTTGATTTAATGATATTTTCAGTTTTCTATTTCTATTAAGATAATTTACAACACTCTCTTTACCTTTTCGACACTGTCCATTGAGCTGATGTGAGCCAAGAACCAAGAAGTTCCAGACCTTCTAGAGGGGCAATGGGTATTTTATATTCCATCACTTTTATCCTTAATTAGGTTATATATTTCTTACATGCACTATTTTTCACCCAGTTTTTCTGAAATTCTTCTGTAGCTCTTTGAAGACTTCTCAAGAATTGGCTGTCTTGCTTAATTTGGTATCATAGACGAACTTTGTCACTTTTAGCATATTTTTTCTCAGCGATATGTAAATAAGTTAAACAGAGCAGAGCCTGGGAAACCTCTTTTCTTTTTGAAAACTGCTAATGAATTCCTAGTCTCTGTTTCCTATCTTTAGTCTGTTATAAATCCATAAGATGACCTTCCCTCTTATCCCATGACACAACTTATATTCTGTAAAAATGTGTAGTGAGACATTTTATCAAAAGCTTTTTGAAAACAAAAGAAAACTTTAACAATACTATTATCCATAACTGCTTTCTTGTTGTTTCCTCAAATATTTAATGGAAGCCTAAGATATGACACCTCTTGGCAAAAGCAGTGCTGACTTTTTATTGGCATATATATGTTTTTTAATCTTTTTCTAATTATACCTTTCACAGTTTGCCTATGACTAAAGATCTGTTAGTCAATAGTTTGCTACATTATCTTGCAATGCTGCTGATGATCATTTGCCATTCTCCGTTTCTCTCATGTGGTACATTATTCCTATGAGACAAAAATTAAATCACTTTTCATCACATTGCAACTTTAACCTAACATAAAAAGGCTTTGGAATTCAAAAGAAATATTCAGTTCACATTGTTCTTTAGGCAGAAAAAATGGGAAAAATATTTATCTATTCAGCAAAGAAGTTACACATTGCTCTCTTGAGGACATCATCTATGCATATTCTCATAAATACATAACATTATCTAGCATAAGTATTTTATAAATCTCTGCACTTTTGCAGCTCAAAACTGAACAAGGTGTGTTTAATATGTACGTAAAGACCCTCTGTATCTATTTCAGGTGGGCTTTTATTGCCTACATTTTCAGGCGACGGATTAAAAACTACGTCAAAAGCATCACTATTTTGGGCTGATGAACCTCACGTAACTTTATTTCATAAAAATAGTGGGACAAATTCAGTAGTGATATTATTTCTTAGACTAATTGAGAGATATAATGCATTACACAAGGATGTTCACACACAATGATTTGAAGTACTTAATGTGTAGTAAATGTACGCAACAGATGAGTTCACACTAGTATCCTCATGTTGGACAATCTCAGGTAAAATGTAGAAGCCAACAATTTCTATTTTTTAAATTTCAAACATGTGTCAAACAAGTGCTTTGTTCCATTACCACAAAAACTCTTGGCTTTGTTCTTCTATATGACTATCTTTTCAGTTTATGGTCTTCATTTTGTTATTTCTAATAAATCGAAGAAGAGACTAACTCACCATGGAACATTGCGTAAAAATAGGACAAAGAAAGAGAGATAAATCCAGGGGCTGTGGATGGAGGAAAGAAAATTGATTTATTTGCAGAAAGGTTTCTGTGGACTAAGCCTGGAAATAAGAATGTGTTGTGAAATGCAGAGGGCATTAAATCATTGCTAAACCTAAACTAAAGCATTCAGTGCGCTGAATAGTTTGGAGAGAATCACAGAAGATTATAGATTAAATTACAGTGCTAAAAACTGAAGGGGTAATTAATGTGTGAAGGCCAAATGTACTGTAACTACACTATGAAGTTCGAGGTATAGACTAGGAACAGTAGAAAAGTTAAGACTTGTCAAACTCTTTCATCTTTAATTATTTCCTAAGTTTTACAGCTGAGTTGCATAGCTTGAAAAAACACTGACATCCTGCAAATGTCTACTGCAGTTTGTAGCTTGAATCCAAGGAAAACATGTGTTGTGCCAGAGGTCACTTAACAAAGCTTAGTAAGGTCAATATTTGGGGAAAATAAAATCTTACTGTCCAGAATAGATAGATAGATAGATAGATAGATAGACAGATAGATGGATGGATGGATGGAGTGGATTTCAAGGCTTCACTTACTTTTTGATATACCTTTTGTATTAAAACTAAACTTTTTCTTTCTTTTCTTTTTATTGTCAATGGAAACTTTTTTGTAAAGGTATAAGACAGTGGTTTTCATCAGCCATGTAGAGTGCCATGTTTTGTGTTCAATGTCATCAAACTGCTTTTTCTTTTATGCACATCACCCTCACCTATCTGTTGTTCCCTTTGTCATGCAGTCATGTCCTGTATAAATTTACAAGCTGTGAAGGGAAACTTTCACAGAACTGAACAGTATCCTACTCAAAACTTGCACTACAGTAAGATATTCTAGGTTAAACTCAGTAAAACTTTGCTTAAATTGCATATCCAGCCAGTTGGCCATATACTATTAAATTCATTATAGTTACAAGTAAATGGCATTTTCTTCATATATAGCTGCCTGATTTCTCCATAAAAATGCATTTTTCTTTACAAGAAAGATGTTTTTTGTATAAACTTATGATTACTTTTGCATAATTTCATGGGGGTTTTGGTTAATATTGCATTCTTTCATTTAAAAACGGAGACCTTATATATTGCAATATGATAGATGTGAAAAAATTATATGATTTGACATCATTCCTTCTTATCCCACAAATTGTGTTGCCAGATATAAATGTAATCTTAAATGCAAAGTACTTGTATAAATGCATGATAAATGTAATTTTGTTTTGTTTTTAAAAATATTTTCTTTTTTATAAAAAATGTATCAAGACTTTGCATAGTATAAAATTTGACTGTCAGGTCTTGTTTAAATGGATTTTTTAAATTTCCCTACTGGTGTAACCAGGAGCACTACAGGATTTTGTTATATTTGTTTCAGTGAAATATTTTGAGGAACTGCTCATTGATAAAAATTACTTCTGAGAAATATTCTGCCTTTTATTTTGAAACCAGCTTCTCCAAAATGTATGGTTTTCATCAACTTTGAAAAACAATTTAGTCTCAGCAATCTGTGATACTTTACAAATACTCCATTGGAGGTCTTATGGTTTCTTTCAACATACAATATTAATGGCGTTTATTTTATGAATAATTGTTGACATAACATGATCTAATCTTAAGAAGACACACATGAGAAAGTTTCAACACTAATATTTTTACTGAAATATATTAGAAAACTTCTATACATAAAGTCACTTGGATGTGTAAATGTTTTCAGACTGGAACAATAAATTAGAACTAGAAAGACTGTAAATAAGTCACAAGCGTCTATCATGTCACACTTGATGAGTAACTTCTGAAATACTGGTATCTAAATTAAGTTTAAAAGTCTCTGTTGAAATTGTTACAGATTGTTTTCAGTACACTCCCCATATTTAAATCAATATTAATTTACTTAATTTTCATGCTCTGTATTGCACAGGTGCAATCATAATGAATGCCAAAAAATGTTAACATAAACTGTTATTTCCCTACAACAATTTGGTTTTTTTAACCTTGATATCAATATCTGTTACTCATTTATTAAAGAATAAAACTCAAAAGCATGAAGAAAAGGAGAGGGAAATGTGGTGAGACAATAAACATAGATGGAAGAAATTTTATTCTATTTTTTCTCTATCATATTTGACAGCCTCGGGGAGCACTGTAGGATACTACAAAAGTAACTGACTACTTGCAATGCAATGTCTTTAAAATGTTTGAAGAAGATTTTGAAGAAAATTTTGTACAGCTGTGGAAGATAAACTTCTGATATTTTAAAAAAAATCAAATTTACATAGTGTTCTTTCATAGCTAATACAGAAATCAGAATAGTCATTAAACATGTTATTTACTCCCCTTTTAAAGGTAGACAAACTATTGTAAGAACCATTATAATCAGAACACTTATTTACTGGAAAAATAAAATCTTTAATTTTTGGCCACCCTTCATTTAAAATTAAGAAATAAGAGGATATGAAAATCAATGAAATTACAGAAGCTAAATAAAGTTGATGAGAAATAAAGTAGCGGATAATGTTTCACAGGGAGAAATCCATACCACGTGAACGAATCTTCCTTTCCTGTAACTGTTTTTGCACATTCTTTAAGATGAGAACATGTCAGTACTACTCTGAAAAAAAAAATTATGAAAATAAACATGAAGTATGTTTCATTTAAAAATAAAAATTTCTTAAGAACATGATGGAAATTAATACTGACCTTCTATCTATCAATACCAGGCTTTTTTGTTCTGTTGGATTTTTTACATTTACATTTTTTTGCATTACAAAATATTTCATTCAGACTCTCAGGCCCAAGCAGTACAACCAAATACATTTGTATACTTTACATAATATTGAAGCAAATAGTAGCATCAAATGCAATATGTTAATATGAAAAAAAGTGTTTAATTTTCATTCAGAGTACATTTTAGCTGGCCACTAAACCTCTGAACATAAAGAGCTATAATGCAATAGCCTTAACAAGTAGCAATTTATTTATATAGCTCATATAGTCCTAACAATATAGCAGTCTGGTTTACAGTTTGCAACAAACATATTCTCAGTTTGCAGTGGGGTTCTGTCATGAGCTCTCCGGTCACATGGAACTCTGTATTGAAAACTTTCCTCTGAAATAAGTCATCCGAATTTGGACTAAGAAGATTTATTACACAACATTGTTTTTCAAACTGCTTCTTGGATGGTACATGGGCTGAAGATTATAAACACAAGCAAGTAGGAGATGGGGGAGCTGAAAAGTGGAATGAAAATATTGAGATTTCTTTTACGGTGTTTAGAAAAGATAGCTAGAACAACGAAATTATGATTCTTGAAATTTTAGTAATGCAACAGGCATAAAAATAAAATCCAAGGATAGAAATTATTCAGCCAATGATTTTTCTCATCAGAATTTCACATTATATAAAAAAGGGAAATTGAAGAATTTGCAAACAAAATGATATATTCTACGCAATATACAGTTATATGGATATGTATTGCAAATAGCTTGTCTTGACTTTCAGTTCAAATCAATGGACACCTGAAAAGGCAGCTTGCTTATTCTGGGTGGAAACTTCTATGCTTAAATTATGTGCTTACTGAAATGACAGGCCGTGAGTGCAGTTAGGACAGTTGATCCAGCCAAAATGATTACCTCCGCACTAAATGGAGAGTTCTGAAGATTTGCCGGTTTGCCTAAAGATAGGCATCTCTGTCTTTCTCCCCCCTCCCATCAAATGTCTAGGGTATTTAGGTATCTCAATATGCCAGTCCACCTCATAAATTAATTATGTTCCCCTTAGCAAGAAAGTCTATTAGTTAGGGGTAGAAGACCACCTTTCTATGCCAAATTTAGCTTGAAAATGAACTGTTAGCTTCTACCTCTTGGCCATAGCAAACCAGATATCTTAAGAAATACTCTTTAATCAGTATACCAGAGTGAAATCACTGCACAATCAGAAATTCTTGGAGCCAGACCATGCAACAGACAGCCTCATCTTAATACTCCTTGTTCCTTTGCCATCATGTATTTAAGTTTTATTCAATGACAGTTGAATGTAGAATAGTTGTACATTTAAAATGTAAAACCATGTCCTTATTAAAGATTAAGTCAGCTTCCTCTGACTTTTGTGTGGTCCCATGACTCAAGCATGTTCCTGGATAAACAGAGGCTCTACTCACATATGGGCAATGAAAGAAACCTTCATACAACCTGCTTTCTATGGAAAGCTTTTGGAAATACAAGTTCGCTATCCTTGCAGGGGAGAGTAGAGAACCATTTGCTTACTAGGTGAGTGATCAAACACTACATTTCTTTGGGGAAGGTGAGAACTACCTGCATACCAAGTTGGTCATAAACTTGAGAACATTAAACCTCACAAATTTTAAGCACAGTTATCATGTTAATTTTCCTAAACATGGATGTCTCCAAAGCTTTTATCTATCCTTCCCAACTGACACTTTTGTATGCATGTATCCAGGGCATTTTCAGGCTATGAAGAAGATATCAAATGGATTTAAGTTCTTTAGGTGACTAGAAGTATAAGCACTCCGGGCTATGTAGAGCTGAGATGGGTTTTAAGCATGAATCCCAGCTTTGGCTGGAATTAATCATACTGAATTGTCCAACGTATAAATATGTATTAAGGTATACAAAAGGCTAAAAGAAAAATTGTTTCACTTATGAAAGTTTTGGATTCCATATGCATTATTATCACAACAGAAACATTAGACAATTGAAATGATTGTCAAGAATATAAAAATAACTCGCGCTACTGAGGTTGTTGAAGGAATCTACACATCATCTTGTTCTGTTCATTGGTCAAACACCTCTCCTTACGGTGTCTGCCAGCTCTTAGGGCAATATTTCAGTGTGCTGTCAGCCTTAATCTGGAGAAGTCACTTTTGAGGGTATGAGCTCTACACAGTAGAGAACTAAATTAGCCAATTTAGAAAAGAGTAAAAAGTGGAAGTTTGTGCAACCCACATTAAAAAAAATGAAATAAATCAGTGTTATCAGCTACTAAAATGATCCGAGGGCTGGAGCACCTCTCTTATGAGGACAGGCTGAGGGAGTTGGGCTTGTTCAGCCTGGAGAAGAGAAGGCTGCGGGGAGACCTGATTACAGCCTTTCAGTATCTAAAGGGGGCCTATAGGAAAGATGGGGAAAATCTTTTTAGTAGGGCCATCTGTGACAGGACAAGGGGTAATGGTTTTAAACTAAACAGGGTAGGTTTAGACTGGATATAAGGAGAAAATTCTTTACAACGAGGGTGGTGAAACACTGGAATGGGTTGCCCAGAGAGGTGGTGGAGGCCCCATCCCTGGGAACATTCAAGGCCAGGTTGGATGGGGCTCTGAGCAACCTGATGTAGTTAGCGGTGTCCCTGCTCACTGCAGGGGGGTTGGACTAGGTGACCTCTAGGGGTCCCTTCCAACCCAAAACATTCTATGATTCTATGATTCTATTTGCCATAAATCTGAAATAATACCATGGTAAAATAGTAGTAAATTTACCAATTCAAATCTCAAATGGTAAAACATTATTTTAGTGTGTCATCCCATCCTTTCTCCCTCTTTGGACAATGGGACAAGGTTTTGTCCATTAATATTCAATCTGAATTTACACAGATTATGAATAGACTAAGCCTAGAAGCCATTACTTGCCTAAATCAATTCAATTTCTTTGTTTTCAGCATCACTAATAGAAAATATTTATCAATTTAGGTAATTTTGTGCTGTGATTTACTTGAAAAGGAAAACTGGCAGGAAGTTATGCTGACATTGAGTGATGACTTTAGATATTATTTTGCAGAGTAGAGACATTTGGGTTTCCTTCTCTGAATATCCAAGATTCAGAAGTTGGCTGCGGAATAGGCTAAGGATTTTTTTTATAAAAATTATTTTTTGCTTACAAAATTTCCCAGTTCTTTTTGTATTATCTGTCAAATACGTGATGCATAGCATGTCTGGTTTTGGATAAAGAAGAATCTTATGAATGTAAGGAAATTAGCCCCAGAACTTAAAATCTCTTGTTCATCTATACAATGGTCCAATAGTTTTATCTCCATGCTCTCCATCCTTTTCTGTCTTGTGGAAAGGAATCTCAGCTTTGTAACAATGGAATAATAGGTTAGTCCTGTAGGTTAGGTTTTTATTTTTTAGTTGCCCCATTATGTCTTAGTTCAAGCCAGCTCTAGTGGTACAACACAGAGCTCCTAATTTAGTCTTAACCTGAAAGAGGAGGTGGAAAAATAAAAAGCATATTCTTCCCAAATCAAATGTCTACTGGAGAGGAAACAGTAATTCTAAAAGGCTCAAGAGACTTATCCGCTGTGTCTAAATTAGTTGGCTATATCATACCAAATAAACTTTTTATTCTCATTTTAATGCTGCTCCAGATATCTCCATTCCAACTATATCTAATATTAAATGGAAAAAAATGACACACATAATGACTTTGGACTCAGTAACTGAGAAAAAACCTCATGCAATGTTAGTTATAAATTAATTTATGCTCATGGAAGATGGCAGAAGTGATTCAAACAGGGTGGAAGCCTCAGCTGACTTCCTTGGCATCAAAAAAAACAAATTGAGGCAAATTATAAAACTGAGGCAAATTATACAATTTCTAGAGAGACTTAGATTAAGGACACATGATGCATGGGAGATGAAATTAAATGCCAAGGGTCAATAAAAAAGTGCAACTTTAAAATAAACTCCTAGATCTGGAATCAGATTACTCTTACCCTAGACATGTGCAGAAAACCTGTGGGTCTAACTATGACTATGTGTAGTTAAAAATATTACTTGAAAGACAATCTTTACTTCTGAAAAATGATCCTTGCCTATTATGAAAGAGAGGACCCTGAGAGGGTTGGACTTTTGGGCTTTTTTGTAATACAGACCTAATATTGCCCATGTTGCATTAAGACATGTTACAGTGCCTAGCTTTTGTTCAGCAAGAATTATTCTGGAGACTTCACTTGGTATCAGCTATAAAGGCGTATTCTTTGTAGAATCTGAACGGCTAATACTTACATGATGGAACAAAACTTGAAATACCTTCTTAAAATAGGCCATTTTTACAAATCTGGCATTTAGGCATTTCCAAATGATATCATGAATTAGTAGTTGTAAAGGAGTTGCCAAACAACACCAATAGCAATAGCAGTATTTATTAACTATTTATGATGCTTAAAACATTCACTGTGAAATTCTGTGACAGTATAGAAGCCTTCATAGATCTTCAGATTTGTTTTACAAAACAGAAAACATACTTTTAGAGTATATATGTAGCATGTATGAAAAGGGCTTAACTTAAGCTGGGCAACCTCTCACGAGCGCCAGACCCAGGATGCGCACAGGGACAGTTAGTGCACCTGACCTGATCTTTGGTTGATTTCACAAGCTGCTGTAAGTTAGTCACACACCTGTACCTTTTAACAAGTGCTGATGTAACAAATGACATGTACAGTTAGTCAACAGGCCATACATTGCATAGAATCATAGCATCATAGAATGTTTGGGGTTGGAAGGGACCCCAAGAGGTCATCTAGACCACCAAAAATATATCTTATAACTTAAAGTTTGAAAACATATAAGAAGGAAAATAACCTTAAGAAGTATCTTTTCTCTCTGTCCTAAATTTAATACTTATATATGAATTTTTTCACTTCTGATAATTCCTTGGAATTATTCAGCACCTTCTAAGAGAATAAGCACAACTGCAGAAAAGATCTGTAACTGCACTTTTTGGATTTGACTTCTTGGAATTTCCTAGGTGAAAACTTAGGGATAAATAGCAGTGTTTCCAAGAGTGTTACATGATAAAATGTCTCTATATCAACTCTTGAGCCTGTTCTCAGGTATATCGGAGTTTTCACAAAGGCATCTTAGTCACACTTTCAAGTAAATTCAGTTACTCCTAATGATGAGGTAGGATAGGTTGAAGCTTTCTTCCAAAAGCAAGAGTAACTAAGCAGATGTAACAAAGAATCATAGATAACTGTAGGAAAAGATAACTGAGAGACATTATTTTGGGTTATAATAAAGTGAAGCTCTGGCAAGCAGGTAGAGCTACATATTTTTAACATTTAATACTCACTTGCTCTTTCTCTCTCTGTACTGTGTGTGTACACATCTTAAAAATGGATAGATATGGAAGCATTGTGTATTGCATTGGTGCATAATGGGAGCTTTATATGCTGCATGTAACAGAAAATTATTAAAAATTATTTCCTTACATAATTTCTTTATAATGTTCTGTGGCCATAATTATGAATTTTATTAGTATCTGAGAACTCTTCCATGAGTTTTCTCATCTTCATCAAGATAGTTACTAGGGGAAAAAAAAAAGAAAATAAATAATTTTGGAGTAATTTATTTGAAGATATATACAAATAGAGATACAGGTTTTAGTAAAAACAAATGCTGAAATCTCTGGTGCTTGCAATTACCACTCCAGCTGTGTAATTCTGTTCCAGCTTAACTGAACTCAGGAATGCATCATGTCCATTGATCTGTGCCTGTACTTCTGCAAAGACGCTAACATTTTACGCAAATCCATAACTTCTAAGGTCTGAAGTTTTATACTTAAGTATTGACTTTTTGTATCTAGGTAAAATGGTTATCTCTTGATCTCAATGAAACAGCTACCCCTGAAATTGCAGATGTACAATGTACGGGGAGAGAACTTTGTCTCTGAAATATCCCACCTTAGCTTTGGTTAGACAACATTCTAATGAAAACAGCATCATTGTTCAGGCAAAACTGTTTTCCTGTAAAACAAGGGTGATTCCGTGTGATGGAAAAATGCAAAATTTTGCACCAGTGGTAAAAAAAGGCTTGGCACTTTCAATGCCATACATCCTCATGCCTCCACACAAGACAGGCAATACACCCCGCAGTTTCAACATGCAAAAACAGCACTCTGGTGCACTCTGGTACCTTCTTACATTATTTCAGGCATTTTGAACTGTGTGAAAAATCAGTTGCATTTTGCAGTAGTTCTTCTGCAAATCATTTAGATGCAAATCAAATATAGAACCAGAAATAAAGGGTATCAGTGATGTGCTTTTTTCTGTTCATAGGGTTAATATTTTGTCTATTGTTTGTTTTGAAAACAAAGTAGATCGTATCTGCACTGCATATATTCTGTCAAATCTTGTCATGCACTCCCCAGCTCACAGTGTTCCCAACCCCAGCATTTCAAGTTTGTGATTGTTTCTGCTGCAGGAGGATTTATAACAGACTGGATGAAGTTTTTATTCAAGACACAGCATTTTTATTGCTTTTACCTAGAGGTTTACAGTAAGAGCTCAGAGAGTCTTTTAAGAGATGGAAATGCAGAGTGAAAATGTTTGATTTTTTATGTTACATATTTATGTGACTTGCTTATCCAGAACTCTTAGTGTAATTATTAGCACAACTGAAAGTCTTTCTTTCTAGGTTCATGTTTCTCCATGTGTAGCAGCTGTAAACCACAAGTGAAGTTTCTAATGTTAGACAAGGTGTAGCCATTAGTTCCGCTAAAAAGCTCTAACCACCAGCGCTCATTGATTTCTAGTTTCATATATCTTTAATGAGGAGATTAAATACTTGTTTAGGAAGCAGAGCCTGGCTTAAGTGGTGTTTGCTCATATAGCATGTACAGTCAAAGACCTCCCTAATATTTCCCATTGGTAATAGAAGTGAAAAAACCTTTATTGCCCAAAATATAAACCATTTAGCTGGTTCTGCAGCAGCATGGGATGTTTTATTATGGAAAAAATCATTAGAGATGAAATGCTGCAGAAAAAAGCTCTTTCTAATTGATAATAGACTTTTTCTTTCCTGTTCTCTTAATTCTTTATGAACACCAGGGAGTATTCTAAATTCCCATTTCAACTAAATAAAATAAAATTTAGAAAAAGAAGAAGAAAAAAGAAATCTCAGCTGTTTTATTTTCTGGTTACACATTAAAAAAGAAAGGTTCTGTCCCAGGTAAGTGAAGTTTAAAGCAGTTCAAGAAAGGTGGGGATGTATCAGCTAGGTCTCACTGAGAACTTAGCATGAGGAGAAGCATAGGGAAAAGTGGGACAGATGCTGCAGTAGCAAATACTTCAAGTTTAAAAGTATTAAGTGAAAGGAAGTGCTGTTTTTTATCCTTTGATTCTTATCTGTGGCTTTCTTGTGCTGTATCTGAACATGGCTCTGAGTCTGAACACGGTAATTTGATTCTTTGCTATACCCTATGCGGTTACTTCAGATTCCAGACATTTAGGATCTTATAGTTGTCTTTCTTAATGTAAAGTATCCATTACAGAAGAGATGTGATATTTATTCATTATTTTTTGTTAATAATTTTTCAAAGGTTATGACTTATTCTTCCTTCAGAATTACAGAGGCTCTATAGAAGACAAATAAAAGCTACATGGAGGAAGGATAAACTGATTACTACTATGAGTAATAAGAGGAAATGAAAACTTCTCCATACTAATTATGTGACAATTCACTTGGAAATCCCTTTCTATCACTTTGGTTTTCAAAACAGAACCAACCATCACTCAATAACCTGTTAAGGGAATTAAAACATCTCTTTCTACTCCCCTCTCCCCCCACACTCCTTCATTCAATTTTAGCTTTGGGTATAACATATAGAGACCAGTTATAAGAAAAAAAATCAGGAATTGAGTATTACATGCTTAGATAAATTTAAGTATTGAATCATCCAAGCCTTTTCTCAACATCTGCTATATCCCTGAGAGCACTCACAGCCTCTACTGTCCCCACTCAGCCTCCACTGGGGCTTCCTCACCCTGCCCACAGCCCAAGACTCCATGACAGCCCCAATGGGCTACCCCACCCACCCCGGGCCAGGACCCCGTCCCCTGGGGCCGCCCCCCCGGGCCCCCAACGCAGCCGGCCCCTCTACAGCTCCCCACAGCCCTGCACTGCCGGGCCACGGGCCCTGCTGAGCCAGGCCCACCCACCGCCGGCCCCCCGGGGCCCCCAACCCCCCTGGGGCCCCCCCCCCCCCCCCGGCCCAGATTTGGATTTGTTCCTAAAAAGACGGAAGGGGGGGACTGGAAGTAGGCATATCTAGGGAAATTTTATGTCATGGGGAACCAGAATGAACTCAGAAGAGCAGCAGATTTCTATTTGAATCAGTTAATATAAACACAAAGTAAATTAAATTAATACTGAACTGCTTCATTACTAGAGTGTCTCCATGGTATTTTCACTTATTTCCTATTTAGTAAACACCTGCAGCTGAATCACAGTATGCTCTCATATAACTCCAGCATCTAAAACATGTGCTACTAATAAAACATCTGTAGATGCATTCAATATGGGCCGCCCCTTCATGCCAGTGTAAGATGAATGGAGAAGTTTATGATGAAAGGTTTGTGGTCTGGCAGAGAAGGGAGAAGTCTGGATTAGCCACTGAATGCAAGATGTTTTCATAGCATGTTACTGTGACTGAAATCGCAGTCAATCTATTTATCGTCGCTAATCTTCTACTTGGTGCAAGAGGTAAGCTATTTAAATGGCAGACACTTCGGTGAATGGTACAAGCATTTCTTTCTTTGATCCTGTGCCTTTCATGGTGGATTTGATTCAACACATTACTATACCAATATGGAGACACAGTGGCAAGAGGCTGGTCAAACGCATGGAAATCAGGTTTGCCTGGAAGCATCAGTTAGTGCAAATGCATTGCTCTGGACATGCGATCTCCCACTTGCAAATCATGTACAGTCCATTGTAACTGCAGGCAAAGCCAATCTAGTTCAAAATCAATGGACCCACACAGCTACAAGGCGAAGATATGGACATTTTATCAGAGTTTACAATCAATGCTTGGATTAAGAACATCCTGTTCTTTAAACATAACCTTTACCAGGTATGTAAGGAGGCATCTGTGTTATCAGTCTTGCTGTGCTGGAGTCTTAGATGAGTGCAATTCTCTCATATCTTTGGGGAGGAGAAGTCTGTGGGAAAATCACAAGGATGACAACAAAAGATTCATAAACAGAGAGATTGAATTACCAAAACTGAGTTTTATTTTCATCACTGCCAGATGTGTCTTTTTTTTCCTTTTTTCCTGTTTTTTTTTTTTCCCCCACAATTCATGTTGTTTAACCATTTAGCATCATAGGTAACTTCTGCTGATAGTATCTTGGGAGATACAAAGTTGTGCAAGAAAACACTTTTGTGGGTATTTTCATTGTGGAAAGCTAAGATACAGTGTAAGCTCTCCTTGCTAACTGAAAGCTGAAGCTTATGTCAGGCTTCACTAAGCACACAAGGCTCTGATTTTGTATCATTAAAGACTCATTATCTCTTTTAACTTCTGTTGAAAGCATTCATCCATAACCATAGCTACCACTGAAACAATAGAAGTTACTAGATCAGTAATAACGCATTTTTGCCAGCTTAAAAAGCCTTTAAAGGATGGATTGGATTTCACAACACAGGAACAAAAAGCTCATATACAAGGAAAGTATGAAAGGTTATTTCTGAAAGTAACTTAGAAACCAAGCAGGTGACAGAGAGAGATGAAATGCTTTCTTAGTCCTGCCTTTAAAACACCTTAGCTTTAAATTTGACTTTGGGATAAAGTTTATTTCCAGAGAACAGGACAGTAAATATTTTTCAGTGCCGAGCCCTGAATAGAAAATTCTTAAATGGAACAGAATGAAACAATCTCAATATAGTGACCTTACTGATTTGTTCTGGTTTAATATATCTTCTTCTTACACCACAACTCTCCTTTGAATTCAGCAGTGGATTATATGAACAGTAATTTGTACATTTACAGGTTTTGTTTAACTTTCATTATACCTCTGCTGCATTATCTGATGCCTTGATACAGTTTTCAATCTTACAGCCACTTCAATCTGCTCCTGCACTCAGCATATCTGAGTGAGTTTGTTGGCATAAGGGAATTTTGAAGGTTATATTGCAGTACATGAATCAACGGAAAATGAAATGCACTTGAGACATGATCAGCCAGTTTTAATTCATTGCAGAAAGTTATAGATACCAAAATGCATTTAATGTAATCTGATCTCTTTATTCAAACTTGAATTTATGAGCAATTCAGCAGTAGACTGACAACTTTGTTTTAAAAATAGTAGTCTATATTGAATGCCATTTTAATGTATCTCTGACATATTTACATCTAATGAGTAGAGAAAAGTAGAGTTTTTGAGCATAAATTTCTGTTTTCACAGAAAAAGCAGGGGATATGATTCTTTCATTTCCTGCAATACGATATGTCATTATGAGGCAGGTCAGCTTGATGATAAATGTTAAATAAATCCTCTGCATTTGGAGGCCAGTAAACAGATTAGGAGCCTGCCAGATTGTTACTGTTGTATTTTAAGAAAGACAATAACGCCAGCGTGCACTGTTCTATAAAAGGCTACTTTACCTGCAGAGCAAAGCTGTACTTTGATCCTGTCTGGCTGAAGGTTCATAGCTCAGCATATTAACAAGCGAGAGTCTACAACTGGTTTTCTTTAACGGACCATAAACATAACTCAGGTGTGGTATTATTACACGGTATTATTTTGCTAGCTACACCTAGTTTTAAGTCCAAACATGACTAGTGGTCTATCATGTTGTGACATGGCTTTATTTGGGAAAAGTATCGGTTTTTCCATAGAAGGGCCCCATTACAATGGAGAAGAGAGATTAATTAAGGCTGAAGTTTTGGGGTTTTGTCTTGAAAACATAACTGATAGCAGTGTGCCTAAAAATTGCACTAAAATGATTTGCAATTCTTGACTTACACCATTTATGGATCTGAGAAAAGTCTACTGATTTTGGCAAAATGTGATCACCTAGGTGAATGCCTGTAGAAAGATGTTAAAAGTCTTGCCTTTATATAAAGAAACTGATAGCAAGCAAGAACAGTCTAGTCCTTGATGTACAATTTAAGTGTCCTCTTATTTTGCTAGGTGAAAGCTTTTATAATAAATGGGTAGTCTCAATATGTCCACAGATGGAAACCAGAGGTATGCAGAATCTATATGTAATGTAGAATACATATAAACATTTAAAATAAATGCTTCCGACAATTTACAATATGAGTTACAAGACTGTGAGAATCAGACTTACATAGTCATATGTAAAATATGCAAAATACTGTAATCTCTTTGAACATTTTGAAGCTATCAATACTATACAAAATTGTATGAGTTGTTCTCATGTTAAAACTGAAATACAGGCCAGAAACACTGAAATGCAAAGTTAAGATCTGATGTCTAATATAAGAACCATTAAAATACTATGGAACAGATTTTGATCATAAATTAGCTTTGCCTAAATAAAGAAAGCTTGGGGGAGGGAGGTGGCAATGTAAAGATTTTGATGGCGTATTTTTGTTCATGGTTTGCTAGCTTCGCTGTATTTATATTTTGATTCTTCTGTGCATAATTATATAAACTGAAACTGATTATTTATACATTAGCTCTTCATTTATTAGTGCAATAGTTGCAGACTTTTCTGTTAGATAAATCTGCTCATTAAGAAGTCAGAATGGAAGTGATTTAGATATTTGTGTTTTGGCCTTTCAGGATCCAGAGGGTGAGGTTAGAGAGGCAGAGTAGCATTCTGCTGTGTCTCTAAGCAGCCCAGAGGGACTACAAATAACAAAGGAGACATGGTATAGCTGAAATAAAGGTTTCCCTGTTGTTTTGAGAAACCCAAACAGGGTTCTTAAGAAAAAACTTATTCCAATGATGCCTCTAGCAAGCTTAACAAAGTACAACATTATGCAGATACATTTCTTTAAAAAATTAAGTATGCTCAGAAACTCCTTTATGTGAGGAAAATAGATTAATAGTGTGAAGTATTACTGCTTTAAGAAAGAGGGACAAGCTTACTAAGGAAGAGATAAAGAAAAATTATGAGGTAACTCTTGAGAGAGAGGGAGAAAGAGTAGTCAAGTGGGGTTTCCCCCCTCCCCCTCCCCCATCCAGGGGATGTGTTGTTATTATTTTCTGTTGCTTTTTAACTGAAAGAGTGAAATCTTTTCCCACCTACTATAGATTTGCCAGAGTCCTTGAGCAACTTTGGGTTATATGAGGGAAAACCTACAGCTTTCAAAGCTTAGAAAGACTTCACATATAACTCTTCTCTAAAGACACTGTTAATGGATTATCACAAAACACATTATTAATGGATTCCTCCCACAGCTCTCCCAGTACATATATTTGCCATAATCTTACTAAATGCTATATATTTTGCCACAAATAGGCTTTTAGACCCCACTTCCATAGAATCATAGAATAGTTTGGGTTAGTCCAACCCCCCTGCAATGAACAGGGACACCTTCAACTAGATCAGGTTGCTCAGAGCCCCATCCAACCTGATCTTGAATATTTCCAGGGATGGGGCATCCACCACCTCTCTGGGCAACCTGTTCCAGTGTTTCACCACCCTCATCATAAAGAATTTCTTCCTTATACCTAGTCTGAATATACCCTCTTTTAGTTTAAAACCATTACTCTTTGTTTTACTGCTACAGGCCTTACCAAAAAGTCTGTCCCCATCAATGACTTTCTTTGGTCAATGTGATTCACAGTTTTTTGGTTTTGTTTTTTTTTTTTAAATTTGGAGGCAGCATTTTAATTTTCCATGTGTTTGATTTGATGTACATACTTGGAGTTAACAGTTTCAATCAAACAGAACTAATGAAATTCCCTTTTCTGCCCAGGATTGCATAAACAAAACAAGTTAACAGCTGAATTAATAAAGCCTGTTCACCAATTTGCATCTCATGATTTCTCCATGAGAACTGTGATTTAAACTTTCCCAAAGTCTGAGGAATACAGAACATCTTTTGTGTGTGGTTCTTCTGGTCTCTGAACTCATACTGAAGGCATTCAGTGACTTAAACCTCTTGATGAAGGTGGTTTATGATAATCTGCTTGATTTTATATTAAAATACATTAGTGTGCTTACATGGTCAGTAACAGCAAGCTTAAAGGATGTTATTTGGCCTGAATATCAGCTGTCATTGGGCATGTGATTCACATTGAGGTAAATGCAGCAAAACTTTTCTCCTGAAATGCCATACAACTTCGTTTTTGTTCTGCTTTACCTTCACTGTCTTTTATATTGACTGTAGAAATAAAAAGGATACTCAATACACCATGGAACATATGGTGACAAAATTACCCTTTCATAGATTTTAAATAGTTTTAAGCCAACAGATTAGGTTTGTACCAATTCAATGACCGGCATCATGGGGGCATGCTGCAGGTGCTCTAAACCCATGACCAATATTATTCCTTATATACTTCTCAGCTCTTAGCTAAAACGTCCTAGACCTGAATTTCTGGTTAGCTTGATATTTTCTGTTTTGACAACAAAACCAAGAGAAGCTCAAAATCTGGTTGATTGGCCAGGTAGGCCTTTGGTCTGCTGAAGGGTAAGATGCAAGATCATGGAGGTGCAGTGGGAAATATCTGCTTTGACCTGCCTGACTGCTTTTGTGTGAGGAAACAGAGCAGACATGGTATCTGTGTCCCTTAACCACATCAGGCTCAGCCCTGGTATAATGTAGACAGAGCCAACAGTGACAGCAGTTTCATTATTTCCTGATTCCCCAAAGTACTGTATTATGGCCAGATTTTATGAGATGGAACAATGCATTCAAATATTACTGCAAGCCACTGGGAGATGATGAAGTGTGAGGGCTGGTTGGCTGGCTTGTTTATTATTTCACACTTCCCCAGTTTGGGCTAGGCAGTTTATTGTATTCAGAAACTCTGTGAGGTCCCTGTCTCAAAGATATTTTGGTCCAATTCTTCATAGGAAAATGCAGAAGCAACAGGACAGTGGAAAGCAAAAGGCAAGAGTAGAGAGAAAGAGGAGATGATATTAAAATAAGATTATTGACTTACTCATTGATGGCTTGCAAGAGTCACAGCAAAAATGGATCTTGGTAGCAGTGAATTGGTTTAATTTTTTCTGTATCAGGAATTTTTTCATCAATATTTTGCTATAATATATCTATTTAATCCATTTTTCCCTAGTAAGAGAAAACAAAACTGTTGTTCTTATGTTTTAAACTTCAATGATATATTTGAAAGAGAAATCAGTATTTTAAGTTCACACTGAATATTTATACTATTTAAGTTTATATCTGAATATCTGAACATTCATACTAAACTTCAAAATCCTGACTAGTACTATGAATGTGCAAAGATGTGATCACAGTATAGAGACAAATTAAAGTACATTTTAGGTAAAAAGGATCAACACATTGAATAGTTTCTTCTTTTTTGTCAGGTTGGTTCCTGTTTTGACTGGCAGTGTCTCAGGTTGCAACATTCAGACTTAAATTTCAGTGTTTTAAAATTCAGCAGTCTGAAACCTAGTGATTTGCTTCAGCTTCCTAGGTCTTTTGTGGGTTTAGTAGTTAGGTGCAATTGTATAGAATTCGCAAATGTTAAGACTAACTCATACGTTCTGTTTCTTAAAAGGTAGTCTGTGCTAAACTTGGTTAAACTCAGACCTATTTTCTTGAGGCCATTAAAAAATCTTTAAAGCAACCAACCAATCTACCAGACATCGACAGGCAACAGCACTTTTTCTTCTGTCTCCAAGCAGTACTACATATATAGATACTTCGTATACTTGAATCGCTGTTGAAGTTTATTTTCTTTTCCACTCATTTTACAATGAATTAATCTCAGATAAACTCTGCCAAGATCTCACCAAGGCATGATAAGTACTATTGGTACTTATTCTCTTATGCTCTTTGTGAGGGTCACAAGACAGAGCAATGGGATCAAGTGATGGTTTTTTCTGCTGAGAAAAGTGTTCACTTCTGCTGCCCTTCCCTTAGCTCAGAGGGCTTTACTCGAAGTCTCAATATTTCACATATATTCAACTCCAAAGTGTTAGGTAGAATAGCTCTAGAAACCCTCTGAGGTATTAAAACAATTAACAGTTTCTTACCATCCTAAATTATTTTCTTTGCTCTAGTTAGGAAATTCCTCTGGCATGTAAAAACTTCTAACTGCCGGGCATTCCAGATTATTCAGGGCATGTTCAACCTCGACCTTGCTGATAATTATTAGTGTAATCCTTGAGTAAATGTAGAATCTGTCTATTAGTGCCATGGCAATGTTTTGGTTAGTATTTTGTTACACTGGACTGATGCATTATATTAGTAAAGACAGAGACATTACATTTAGTCATCCTTAATTATGTTTTTCCTGCTTGAGCTTGCAACTTGAATCTCATCTTCTAATACAATATATTTATCTGACATCTCAAGGTAAGTCTTCAAAATCAGATGCCACTCCTGAAAAACTGCTTCTAATACTGTCACAGCTATCAGTTGCTGATGAACACAGAAATTGCTCAGATTTACTCTAACGCATTTTTGCAAATATTTTTCAGTTTTGGAAAAAAGCTAACTGTTCTAAAAATAAAAAAAATGTGTTGTCTTTTAAACACTTTGTGATGCATACCCAAAGAGATTTATTACTGTTACCTGGGATTTATCACTGGAAAGGGTTAGTGGAGCACACTGCATATTATTGAGGCAATCTTCGATTTCTATCAGATATATGCATCTATATGCATAGATTGTTTAGAAGATTTATTTTGTATGTGCCTGATACTAAGAGATCCTGAGCATCTGTAGTGACCACTGAATTCAACAAATGAAGTCTGCGTAACACAAAGTGATACAGTGGTGATGTGGGTGGCCATTTTAAATTCTGGTCAGGTTATATGTAGTGCAGATAAAGCTCTACAGCTTTTGTTTCTACCAAGGCATTTCAGTTTTCATCCTCCTGAAAATGAAATCAGTGTTAAAGAATAAAATTTTTTATATATCAAACAAGAGAGGACAACTTCAGATCTCTGGAAAGATTAAAATGCTCTTGGGGCATACCAACCCCGACCTGTCTTAATGTAGATGATGATTACCTGAGTTTGGAAAATGATTCCTCTGGTTTAGTCATGAGATAGCAGATGGTAAAGACTGAGATCAAACAGGTTTGGGTCTGTAGAGAATAGGGCAGCTGCAAATTCATGAACTGGCATTGACACTGGTTGTAAAAACGGACATCACTCTTCTGCCAAATTGCTGCGACTCCCATCAAACCTGAAGAGGCAGTTGCAGAGAATCAAAGGTAAGTCTGCTCATGGCAGATATGGTTTTAAGAACTGTGCAGATTTAGAAGGTGCTATTTAAAGCCAGTTTTCTACGCTGGGGAAGAGAAAAAGTAAAGCCTATGCAGGTATCATTCACTGCGTCACAGTCACTTATTCAATGCACAGACCTTCCTTTGGGCATCAGCAGAACACTGTGAGTTCTGGAAGAGCTTTAGAGTCATTCCCTACTAGTTATTTCTCAATAAAGTGCCCATAGTAAGGCAAATTTTCTGATGTCCAAATAATATTGATGGGTTTTGGGCAAAAGGTAAAGAAAAAACCAAGTATTTTTTATAAAATACTTGAGTGTAATGATGCCGTTTCTCTGCAAAGAAATTCAAACTTCCATGTCATTCACCAGTGTTCTCTGCTGTTCACTAACATTAGCAGGGATAAGTTTAGAGGACACTTACTGATATCGAGGTTATAAATGCAATATTGCTGAAATGTCATTATAAGGTTTACTTAAGTAATGTTTATGTTAAAATCAAACAAACAATACATTTCTGCCAGTGTTGTCTGCCTCCTTGATATTTAGCACTTTTGGCATTTTGTGTAAGGCTCTGATTCCCCGTAACAATTACACTGTATCACATCTCCACATTGTTAGAGCATGGGTATCTAACCTTTGCGCTCAGTGGAACAACGTTCCCTTTAGGCCATCAAAGCCACTGCATTTAAAGCATTGAAGTATCTGTATATTGATTGGAATATACCTTAATCAATATTGCCCTCTGTTCATACACCATCTGGAAGTACTTTCCACCATGCCATTTTCTCACTGTTTTTTCTCGTTATGGATTTTTCCCTGGTTAAATTCATATTTAGAAATGTACTTTTTCTGCAGCTATTGAGAACTTTAATATCTCTAAACTTTTTTAATCACACTTTCTTCCAAGATGTTACTGGAAAACTTAGTGATGATGATATCAATTAAATTTTACTGAATAGCTTCATTTGTTTCAATCAACAATGTCCATATGCTGCAGCTTTCCACAGATATTTTGTCTCTGCTCCTACACACCCCCTCCTGCACAGAGAATAATGGAGCAGTTAAAGAAAAATAAAGCCATGTCTTGGGCACAGGAAAATCTCTTATGCAATATTCAGATGACAGCGCACCTTTAGCTTGGAAAGACAGCACACGTGGCCCTTTCTTATCCCTAATCAGTGAATGTCAGCAAGCTGAGAAAATCTTATCCTCTACCCGAGGCCTTGAAGGAGTATGTATGGCTAGTATATTCTAGTCTGATCCCTCTTCAGAGAGGACTGTTCCTTCTCAGTCTGTTTTCCTGACACAAATGCAGTGAGCATTGAAAATTATTATGCTATTTTATAGTTGCTCTGTGAAATGCAGAAATGTAATTTAACACAGTTTTTATTTTAATTATTTTAAGACTAATAAAAATGTAGTGACATTAGCATACTATAAACAATGCATTGTAAATAACTGCAAAATAATTAAGATGCACAAGTAATCAGAAAAGTTCCTGTTTATGATCTGTACGCTTAATTTCAAATTCTTTTGGTGGTGTTGCTAGTGTTCAGAAGCATAGGTTAATGAGACTTCAGTTTGGTAGTTCACTAAATGGGGAAGATAAAGATGGTTTCTGTTGGTCAGATTAGGGATCTTAATTTTCCTATGTGAAATGTGCTTAATGAAATGAGCTGATCTGACAAGAATTGACCAAACTCTTTCAGTTCACTTTGACTGAAAGTGAGCTCTAACAATTACTGTTGTTTTCTGCTCGCAAACTTTTCTTGAGTTTACATGACTAGTCCTCTTCTGTATATAATCAGTTGACTATATGTTATATAATTGTCTGATTCTATGTGAGCTTTCTTTTTTAATGCTTGATTCTTACTGATACTTCACCCTCTGATACTAACGCATATTAGGAAGTCAAATATATTGAGTGTTTAAAATAACTGCATTCTGTATAAAATGTTGGAAAGGGAACTGCAGTTTCACAGTGTTTCTAGATCGACTACAGGATGTTGAATTACTTTTCATTTTCATAGGTTGTCTGATTATTTGGATTCCAAGTGATACGTTCAAGTTCTTTTATATAGGCAAACCATGACTTGCGTAGAAGGAATTGAGGCTAGACACAATTCCGTACCTTTGGCATCTGATAAAGTTTGTTAAACAGTGTACCAGCATGGAAGTGATGCATTGCTCTTGAAAATCCAGTACAGGCCTACAAGAATTGAGGGCACTCATATGTTTTGTCAGGGAGCAAAGCTTTTATGAGTGCAGCTTGAACACAGCTGTGTCTTTTCCAATATATGGCCAAAAGACAAAATGCAACATGAGATTTTTATACATTCCAAGGCCCATCTGCCATGAAAACCACTTATCTTTGTGGCTACAAGTTTGTTACTGATCCAAAATGGTAAAGAAAAGAAAAAAAGAGAGGAAAAAAAAAGGAGAAAGATAGAAGAAACAGCACAAGAAAAAAGGCAACAAAGGGGAAAAATGCAGGGGAGAAAAGAACCATAAATCCATTCTTTTGTTGTTCTTCCAGCTGCATCTGTGAGCAATTGTCACAGTTACTAGTCGAACTGTATTTGACTTCTTGCCAACGTGAATTTTCCAAAACCCAAATGTAAACAAACTCTGCAAGTGCTTCCTCATTTGCCAAGCCAGTAATTATTTACTTTGTTTGGGCCTAGCATTACTGTCAGTTCAGCTTTGCAGTCTGTAATGTGTTTGCTAATGAAACCATGAGGTCTAAAGCTATGTATTAACCTTGTCACCCTTCAATTTTGAGCTCAATAAAGTTGCACCATGGTTTTGTAAACTAGGGTTGAAGGATAGGCAAATGATTAATTATATTTTCTGTTTTCCTTTATCTAAGTAAATTGTTCATCTTTAAATCTGCCTTGCATTTAAGGTTAACTCACTGAATTTGAAGCGCTGGGAAGATGTATCATTTAGAATGGTTATAATTACCATTTGTACTGCATATCTGAAAGCCAGTGAACACGCATAACCGTACTTGACTTGATAAGTCATTAAATCATTTCACAGTGATAACTGTGATGGTAAAAGTATAACAAGTAGGTGGGAGGCACTCACTCAGCTGAGGGACAATAGGAATATTTAGGTTGAGTGTTTGGGTACCACATTTTATCCTGGGCCTGAAGGCTGTACATGTATTATGTTTGCATGTTAGGTTTTTAGGATTAAAGATTATGGGTCTTTTAATTCTGGAATGGGAAATAAATATAATATCAGGGATGAGTGTAGTCTATCATT
The DNA here is from genome assembly GCA_034008185.1 of Gorsachius magnificus. Classification (NCBI taxonomy): domain Eukaryota; kingdom Metazoa; phylum Chordata; class Aves; order Pelecaniformes; family Ardeidae; genus Gorsachius; species Gorsachius magnificus. The sequence continues at coordinate 36,760,423 of CM067086.1, forward strand.
TAGCTACATATCACACTAAAACCAATTACCCTTACTTAACATAGATAAGTATGACTATTAATTTTTACTCTAAAACACTGGGGTTTTGCTGTGGATTGTTTTAAGTTAGATGCTCAAGCTGATTAGAGCAGAAACACACCCTTTACCCCATATGACCAGATCACTGCAACAGAAGACATTCAGGTGGCATGCGATGTGCGCTGAGATTTTGTCATTGTGAATTGTGGCTTAAATGTTATTTTTCCATCCTTTGATCTTATGGTCATATGTTTCTTGTGGTGTCCAGTGCCAGGTTAAGGCCACTTGACCTGTCTGCTGTAATATACAGTGCTTTTAACAGCTTTGATGTACTCTGACAGCAGCCAGAGGTTAGCATGACACAGTATAATCCTGGTTGGACCCCTTTTCCTAGACTGAGTTTCATTTTTCCCTGAAGTAATAACAGAATGCTGAGAAATTACTCTTGGATTCTATCAATTTTAATTCTTTTGCATAGGTGATCCCAGCAGAGTTAGTAGGTTAGCCCCTCAAATGTTGTCCTATCAAAAAACTTAGTACTTTGGTTGAAATCCAAATTTTTTAGTAGAAACCTCCTTTTTCTGCTTATGTAATCAAGTGCTATGCAAGCTGAAATGTTGTTAACAAAATCTTGTACATAATTTCTTGGCTTCACCAATGGCAAGTCCTGCTTGATCAACCTAGTGGCTTTCTATGATGGAGTGACTGCATCTGGACAGGGGAAAAGCAACAGATGTCATCTGACTTCTGTAAAGCCTTAGACATGATCCCCCACAACATGCTCTCTCTATATTGGAGAGGTATGGATTTGATGGGTGGACTGTTTGGTGGATAAGGAATTACTTGGATGGTCACATCCAGAAAGTAGTGGTCAATGGCTCGATGTCCAAATGGAGACCAGTGACAAGCAGTGTCTGTCAGGGGTCTGTACTGGGACCAGTGCTGTTTAATATTTTCATCAATGACATAGACAGTGGGATCAAGTACACCCTCATCAAGTTTGCAGATGACTCCAAGCTGAGTGGTGCAGTTGACACACCAGAAGTATGGGATGTCAACCAAAGAGACCTGGACAAGATTGAGAGGTGGGCCTGTGTGAACATCACGAGGTTCAACAAGGCCAAGAGCAAGGTCCTGCACCTGGGTCCAGGCAGCCTCCAATATACAGGCTGGGGGATGAAGGCACTGAGACCAGCCCTGTGGAGAAGGACTGGGGGTACTGATGGATGAAAAGCTGGACATGAGCCAGCAATATGTGCTGGCAACCCAGGCAGCAAACCATATCCTGGTCTGCATCAAAAGAAGCGTGGCCAGCAGGTCAAGGGAGGTGATTCTGCCCCTCTGCTTTGCTCTGGTGAGACCTCACCCGGAGTACTGCATCCAGCTCTGGAGCCCTCAGCACAAGAAGGACATGGAACTGCTGGAGCAAGTCTGGAGGAGGGCCACAGAAATGATCCGAGTGCTGGAGCACTTCTCCTACAAGGACAGGCTGAGAGAGTTGGGGTTGTTCAGCCTGGAGAAGAGAAGGCTGCAGGGAGACCTTACTGCGGTCCTTCAGTACTCAAGGAGGGCCTATAGGAAAGATGGGGACAATCTTTTTAGCAGGGCCGTCTGTGACAGGACAAGGGGTAATGGTTTCAAACTAAAGAAGGGTATATTTAGACTGGATATAAGGAAGAATTTTTTTTACAATGAGGGTGGTGAAACACTGGAACAGGCTGCCCAGAGAGGTAGTGGAGGCCCCATGCCTGGAAACATTCAAGTTCAGGTTGGACAGGGCTCTGAGCAACCTGATCTGATAAAAGATGTACCTGCTTACATCTGGGGGGTTGGACTAGATGACCTCTAAAGGTACCTTCCAACCCAAGGCATTCTAAGATTCTGTGATTCTATGATTTCTGTTTCAAGACGAGATTCTAACCTTTGGCCAAGAACCATTACGCTGGAAAGTGAGATCATTGGTAATAGAAAATCCTCTGATATTTCTTAGGATATTTTTCCATTTGATACATTACTAGAATAAATGTGACTTCAAAACTGTTAGGGTATCATGTGACTAAAATCATATGACCAGGCTAAAATAACGCATGTCAGAACTTGAAATGCATTCCAGAATGATGCCAGCAGCCAGTCTTTTTCTAGTGGTGTCCTACAGCTATGTAAGACCACTGGCTGTACTTTGAGGAATCCTCAAGCAGAATCAAGTCAACTCACTTGGCCTTCTAACTTCGTGTGAGAAATCTAGAATGTAATGAGGGCTAGAGAAAGTTTCTTGGTCATTTAGTCCTCCATTGCCAGAATGGTTTCTGCAACAATGTGTGCCATGAAAAACTGGAAATATTTGTATCCTAAGGACTAGACTAATACTCTAGAAGTCTTTGTTCCGGATGTTTTCAGTGGGGTAGAACCAAAGATCTAATCCTGTGTTTCCAACTCCAGTGGATGTGGAAATAATGCCGAAAAGTAATACACAAACAAGCATTTAACTTCTGGAAAACTGCTGACTTGTTTGAAGTCCTAGCGGCTTCTGTTCTGGAATTCAGAATTTTGTGTAGCTATAGCTCTACCCAAAATTTTCCTCAGTCATGTTCTTGTTGGAAGAAAATTTTTACATACAAGTTGTTCTTTTTTTTTTACTGATGAACAAAATAAGCAAACTGTATTTTGCAGTTTTCATTTAAAAGAAGTTATTGAGGTGAAAGTTAATATATGTGATTAGAAATTGTTTGGGGTTTTGTCATTTTTTTGTATCAGAGAGTCCTGTCTCATGCTTTTACTATTTCATTTCATGGGTTTCTTTTGAAGATGTTTTTGGCTTGTAAGCTAAAGTTTTACACTTGAATCATACAAAAAAATCCTCCTCTGCAACACAAATGTACACAAATCCTGGCAGAAGCTAAATTGTGTATAATTGGATTGAGCAATGAGCTTAAAGATGAAGGGGACAAAAGCGTGTCCCAAAGCTGCATTTGATAGTCTTAGAGTCTTATCTGGGGATGTTTTACACCAGGCTTGAAGACTGTATTTGTTCATAGTGATTTGTACAATCTACAGTGACATTTTATTTGAGCTGGAGTCATACAGACAAACCATAACATGCATTTAGCTCTTTCTTTTTTTGTTTTGATGAGATATCACAGCAAAACCCTCTGTAGAAGGTTGCTCAAGAAACACAGATTTAAAATGTTGAGATGAATATTGTAATGGATGATGATAAGATGGTGCAATGAGCTGCAATGGTAATCTTCTATCAGAGGTAGCTTACAGAAGAGATGTGTTAGGGATCAGGCTACTGTAAGCAACATTTTGAACTTGTGTCCTACATAGGAAAAAATATTATTTTACTTTAGCATGTATACTTTGCCAAATAAATTTGTAAACTTCTTAATGGCATTTGATTATCTTTCAAAACATCATTATTTGCAATACACATAGCTGGAAAGTACTCACTGGTTTCTCCTATTTACCTGTAGTTACCATTATAAAAGGAGCATTGGAGATTGAGAAACTCATGTTTATAACTTACAGCGCTTTACTGACACAGTGCACAAAGTGGCATGGAAGGAATTTCTCTATGTGAATGTTTCTCACGGTAAAATGCCTCTGAATTTTTCCTTCCTCCACAATGTTTCTGTCAAAGTTATTACTAAGCTAATTAGTTAATCAAGATAATGTATAGAATGATATATCTTCATGATAATACAATGTTGTTCTCATTGAAGTCAGTGGTATAAAATCCCATGAGGTAAAATTAGATCCCATGTTTATTAGGTACAGTGTAAATATGGGTCAGCGGACTGCAACATTTAAATATTTTGTCCTGTTCTCTTTAACATTTTTTCCTAGAAAGCATTTTTGGAGGGAGTCAGAGCAGATTCTCTGATTCGTAGGAAGGTCTTGACAGCATATCTATTTCCTCAGACTAATGCAGATTTTACTGACATTTTTCCAGATGATAAAATACACACCTTACCATGAATTCATTTATTCCTGAATAAAAAAAAAACCCAAATATTTTGAAAGGCTATTTTAAAGGAATCCAGGGTTATAACTACATAAAATGACATTAATTTCTGTGTACCTTTGTATGGTTCAGAGCTCACAAATGTCTTAAATTAGACATCTCTTAGTGTAAAATTCTCAGCTGCCATCACCAAGTCTAACCAGCGGTGCCTTATGCCAAATCAGAAATTAACACAAATGTGGACTGTTTTTCATATGACAATGTCTGCAGTAGTTTTATGTGACAGGATGGATATGGAACCAATTTATTTTACCCTCCAGATGGATTTTTGTAGATTACTTTTTAACTGATCAAACCCCACATTACAAATGCAAATGAAAATGCTTATCTGTCTTTAAGTCTTGAATGGAACATCAAAATGTTTCCATTATTGTTCTAACCGCTATTTAATCATACTGAAGAAAACAGAAATTCTAAGCAAGGTCAGGGCCCCACTGTGGCAAGAAGTGTGCAAAATACACAGCAAGAAATAGCTCCTCTCCAAGAGATTTATAGCCTAGGAAGATGATGCTAACAAACAGGAAAAAAAGAAGTAATACTATTCCCATGATAACGATCTGAAGTACGTACTCTCAACTGATTGATATTTTTATCAGTATTTCAGTAGCTGAGATACTTCTCAGGGACCTGGTTTTTCTGACATCACTGTAATATGAAGCCTGATAATACCAGGAAATGCAAGCTGAACGGTTAAAACTCACTAGTTCTGAAAACATTGCCTTTTCCAACTGTCCTGTGATCTAAAAAGAACACTGAGGCAAGAGCAGAACTGTGCCCCGTTAGTTCTAGTCCTAAAATGACTACAAGTTTATTCTTGTATTGTGTCTTCCCTCTGAAACTAGGAAGACTATATGGGAAGTCAGTATTGCCTTCTGTCCATGTTACCAGTTGCATTTTTCCTAATTTGTAGGTCGATACACTTATGTACTTGCCTAATGTCTTATAACAACAATCTGTATCGCTCAATAATAAACACCAGTTATTGAAAAATGGCATTATTCTCTTTTGCCTTGTTGAGCTGTGTACTTATATTAAACTTTAACTGTGTCTGCATATTAAAAGTAACTGTGGCTAAAACTGCACGTGTTTGAGAATGTGATCAACATAGAAATAGGGGTTTTGAATAATAATCCTTCCCTGTATTTTAAATATCACAGTCAACAATGAAAGGGAGTTCTTCCTTATGTGTATAAAGTGACCTTATCAGACAGGACTGTCTGCAGACTACAAAAATTATTCTCAGAGGAACCTCTGGCAACAACACAAAAATTGCTGGATCATAGTGTTCAGTTGGAAGATTATGAAACATACTCTGATTTCCTAGAAAATTCAGAAATGAAAGAAAATGAAGACTGGGACATTTCTAATACTTACTTTGAGCCAAGAAACTGTATTATGTCTTTGAATGGGAATCCTTGAAGATTTTGAGTGGCATTTACCTATATTACAATAGAAGTATATTCCTTTAAAAAATAAGGTTTAATATAAAAAAGCATGCAGGGCATAGCAACCCTGTAGCAATTTAGACATATATTTAAATAACCAAGACTCATTATCTGAGGTGTTATAGAAGTAGGTTTTTAGTGATGGCAGAATCTCAAAAGTCCAGAGGTTTGGAAAAGCATGATTCAAGACTTATTAAAATCAGAGTTGCTTTGAAGACTTTTGCCATTACTTCATGTTATAAGAACATTCTCTTCAACCCAAATACATCCCTGATTCAAATATTGAATGCTCTGAGACTAGGTATTGTTTATGATAATGCCAGTAGTAAAACCAGGCAGAGTTTTACGTTATACTAATGGTGCAGGGAAGCCTCAAAACCTTCAGAGAAAATTGTTTTTTATTGCAGTTATGACAGGTTAAAGATATGAGAAAATACAGTGATGTATGTCAGATGGGTTGGAACTTTCTCTACAGGAACACTATGATTTCTAAATGAAATTTCCATGTGTATATGGGTATTACATTTGGAAATTATGAAATCGATTACTCATTATTCTAGACTATTCAGTTCCTGATAGGGGTCAGAAGAGTTGAAGTGCATTTATCTTTCCCATGTCTATTTGGACTAAGGGAAACCAGCAAACAGGAACGGACAAACCGCATAGCATAATGATACATAACTGTATTGGGTGCAGGTTGCAAGGTTTTGGGAGTGGGTGGGGGCTTAAGGGTTGGCCTCTGTGGGAGGAGTTCAGGGGCTGCCCTGCGCTGCTCACAGCTGGTTCCAGACAGCTCCACAGGCCAAAGCTGACCCCATCAACCAAGTTTCTGGCACAGATATATCCTCCAAAGGACTGAGATGTATGGATGAGCCCACACCAGAGCATGTGTTTCCATGAAGGTAGTGCAGCCTGTGAAGGACCCACACTCGAGTGTAGGAAAAAAGTGGGAAGGAAGGAGCAGTGGAAGGAAACCACTATATCTTGAGTGCACATACTGCGTGCTGTCTCACTGAAGGGACTCAGTGTAACCTGAGGTGGTATCAAGGGGTGGAGGAAAGGTCTCTGTGGTGAAAAAGTGAGGCTGAGATTGTGAATGGGGAGGAGAGGTGCCTGGAGATGATTATGGGATGAAGCTGAGCCTAGGAAAGGGGGGAGAAAGGTGTTTTCCCTAAATGTGTAAATGTTTGTTTCTTTTTTGCTGTTGTTGTTTTTGTTAATGCCCACGTATTGTCCTCAAATATTTATATTAATTTGCAATAAATTCAATTCTCAGAAGTCTATTTTGCCTGCAACTGTAGCTAGTAAGTGATGTCCTTTTCTTTATTTTCACCCACAAGTTTTCTCATTCTCTTGTTTTTCCTATTTTCTTGCTTCATCCTGCTGGAGGCAGGGGAATGATCAAGAGGCTGCGTGGGTGCTTGGCTGCCAGCTGAGGCTAACCCACCACAATGACTGTAGATGCTTTCCTTCTCATGCTGAGAACTGCGAGAAAACTCCTTTGGGTGCATCACCTTTGAAAACTGGGGACACGTGCTTGTTTTGGCTGAGATGGAGTTAATTTCCTTCATAATAGCTTGTATGGTGCTGCCTTTTGGATTTGTGACCAAAACAGTTTTGATAACACACTGATGTTTTAGCTATCGCTGAACAGTGCTTGCACAGCATCAAGGCCTTTTCTGCATCTCACGCTGCCCCACCACAGAGTAGGATGGGGTGTGCATAGGAATCTGGGAGGGGACACAGCCAGGATAACTGACCAAAGGGATATTCCATACTTTATGATGTCATGCTCAGCAATAAAAGTTGGGGGAAATAAGGAGGAAGGGGGAGTGTTCGGAGTTACAGCGTTTGTCTTCTCAAGTAGTGGTTACACGTGATGGAGCCCTGCTTTCCTGGAAATGGCTGAACACCTGCCTGCCCATGGCAAGTAGTGAATGAATTCCTTATTTTGCTTTGCTTGCGTGCATAGCTTTGTTTTCCCTATTGTCTTTATCTCAACCTATGAGTTTCTCACTTTTGCCCTTCCAACTCTTTCCCCCATCCCATTTGGGGAGAGTGAGCAAGCGGCTCTGCAGGCCTTAGCTGCCTCCTGGGGCTAACCCACAACAGGACGCCGCTAATGTCATCTGCTGCTGGCACAACCCATTCCAAAATAACCAACAGGAAACATCAGCACCTGAAGTGTTTCTTGGGCCTTGCTGATGCCAGCTGCTTGTAAGGACTGGGCTGTCTCCCAGACTACAATGTGAAAAACACGGTTGTAGATCATTATCTTTCACCTCACTCTGCTTGTAAAATGCTTTGATGTTATTTGCCCCTTTGGCATTCAGCCACAACTCTGATGGACTGGAAATATGTACTGGTTTAGCTGTGCATATTCTGCCTGAATCTGCTTCTGTATGACAGTTACTTGCAGACAGCTCAGCTCATACAGCCTAAACTGTGTCTGACATCCTACTTAAAGAAAGTAAGACCTGTGCCATAAAATGACATGCGATACTTATGTATTTGCCAAGTTCCCTACATGGAATTCATCACACAGTTTATTGAATAAAAAGTTTTAAAAGGAAACAATTTATTTTCACAGAGAAATGGCTTCAGGAACTTATTATATTTGACCATGATATTTGACAATTGATTTTTTTTACTTAAATAACCCATTTACTTCTGGGTTCTAGTAGGTGTAATTTTTGCATGTGTACTATAAACCAACACATCTGTCCAGCTATTTTTCTGACCTCAAAGAGAAAGGAAGGGGAAAGCGCTGCAGGCGTTTAAACTTTAAAATTTGATTTTACCTTCCAAGGTAAAAAATTGAAGATTTATATAATGACCTTTAGGATCTGTTAGTGTTATGTGATTTGAGGGACTTTCAGTATATTGAATTTACGAAGTTAATTTAAGCACATGGCAAATGGAGAAGCTTTTAGATTGAATGAAAAGTTCTGTGCCCCTTGTATCTTTGTCTGGAAAATTACTCAAAACTGAAGAGAAAAGGTTGATGCTATAAAGAGTGCCAAAATACCTTAAAAACATTCTCACAGTGTGTAGAACTTTTCTAAAATGCTTGCTACAAGATCTCACTCCCTCCCACTGAAGTCAATAGGAGAGCTTTTTCCATTGACCTTCCCAGGTTCAGAGTTTGGGCCAACAATGAAGACATTTGAAAAACCATTGCAATGTTTTCAGCTGACCAAAAAAAGAGCCTGAAATTCTCACAAGAGAGGCTGTTCTTCAGAGACTTTCTGCTCAGTGTTACAGATCCAAAAGTAACTCAAAATAGCTCAGATAAGCTTTTGCTAGAATTCAGATGCTTGAGAAATTGTTCATAGTCTTTAATTTTACTTCTACCAACATTAGCTACAGAGCTATTTCTATTCCATATACACATATGAATGCTGTTCTGTTGAGTATAATTTGATTTGATGCACATGAAAAATACTTTAAAAATTTTTTTTTGGGGGGGTTTTTTTGTCTTCCCTTTTTCTTGTTGCCTGTAAAAGTTTATTCCTTCAGTAAACTGTTTTTTGTGTCTGTTATTAATTTCCCCTATTTCTTTTATATTCCATGTTGTGGCTCAGTACACATAAACTTTTAAGAAGTCTGTTCCAGTTCTTGAATTGCTTCGTTTTTGTATTCATTGTACTAAAACAATTATACATTGTAATCTGGATAATTCTGTACCTTTTTAATTTTAATAATCTATTGAAATAACTTGGGATGTTTAGGAAATTATTTGAACTCCTTCATTGCTTTGTTCTCTTATCTGGTTCCGCAACTATTTTTTCATGTATGTATCAGAAATTTGTGCATACCAGATATTGTATGGTCATCCAGAAGATGTTCTTTTCCTTATACGTCTCTGTTCTACCCAGATTTATTGCATTTGGGATTGATCTTTTCAGGATGATCTTCTTCACTTACTAATGCTTACTCTGCTCCCCATAGTGTGACAGTTGATAATTCAAGATCTAAAGAAGAGAACAAGGAGGTGACACAGAAATCCCTTGTTCCAGCATGGCTACAGAAGCAAATTGTGTACCTTTTGCCTTAGCAACTCCAGTCTCAATTTCTTCATCTGGTATCTGTGCAAATGTTGTCATATAGGCCATAGAAAAGTCTTTGTTCAACGATAATTCTTCTTAGCGCACATTTTCTGTCCTAATTTCTCCACCATGCATTGAGTCTGTGTGAAGGGAAGACCAGTGTCCTGGATGGATGATCAGAGCAAAGACAAGAGCATGGTGCTCATTCAAGCTAACAGCTGAGTGAAAGCCAGCTCTTCTCTCAAAGACTTTGGCTCAGTGCATTGGTTGCTAAGGGCATATCGAATACATAGGTCTCTGACTCTAATCAGAATTGATGATTTAAAGTTCTTCTACAATATAACAAATCTGGATTCATGAAAAAAAATCTGCCCAACTATCTGAGTATAAAATTCTCTGGAAAGCACATTCATTCACATCCTTTGACCATTCTTTTCTGTGGCTGAAGTTTTACATGCAGGTTAAACCAGTTTTAGATGGTGCTTTTGCCAAGCAGAGTCCCATCTTCCCCAGTCCCAGCTAAATTACCACTACCTCCTTTTTCTAGTCCTGTTGCTTGTGTGGCCATTACTCAGCTACTGAAAGTTAATTTAATAAAATAAGTGACCCATTTTCAGCAAATCACACCATTGTCCTGGCGCAAAGGTGGTTGCAGAAATCTGTATTTGAAGCTATGAGGAAGTAAGGAATACTCCTTTTTGGTGGTAGCTGAGCCTTAGAAGGACTTAAATTCTGCTTGTGATATTGCACACCAACTATGGATTTTTCTTAGTCATAATTTTATTTTTATTTGTTACAAAAGACTTTTTTTATCTCTTGATTTACATAATTAGAAAACACTTTCCTTTTCTTTGATAGCAATTTTATTCTACTCTCTACTGCATCCACTTCTCATTGCACTGATCTGTGAGCTCTTTGCTGTAACGTCACCAGTGTCTTCCTTCCTAGCCTTGCTAAAATTGCCTTTGTGCACAAGACTGAAGAAGTGGCTGTAGTGCGAGACACCTAAGTGACAGTGCATTCTGTCTCTACAGATGTATGCTTAGTGTAAAGTAGATGCATCCTTAAATCTGTTCTATGCTTCGTGAATTTAGACACAGACTGCTAAGGTAAAGATCTGGTTGTCATAGTGCCAAAATGTGCCCTCAGGATTCAGGCTTACTGAGAGCAATTTATATTGCATGTTTCAGTCCCCAAAATGAATTTGTGCCACAAAAAACAACACAGGACTTTTCTCCACATCCTCCTCTCAACCACATAATCTGGAAGAAAGCTAGTAGAAGCACTTCCATATGGAAAAAAGATAGCTGCAGCCAAAACAAGTTGTTCAGCTTATTAGAATCAGTATGAATAAGTTCGTTGAAAATTTGGCATGTCTGAACGTTATTTTCTAAAGAAATGATTAAATGTTGATCATATTTCTCATTTAAATGAGATTTTGAACAAATGACAAAATATTTTGTGCCTGAGGGCAATAAATATTTTTACTATGTGAAAATTTAGATTGTTGTGATAATTTCCAAGTTTGGTGAATGGCAGCATTCTAAAGCTAGTAAAAGCAAGAAATAATAATAAAAAAGCCCAAATATACCAAACTCCAAATTAGAAATTTACCTTGCAGAAAAAGATTTATGCAATGGGTAATTAGTTTTACTGTTACTGTCAAATTACAAAATATTGCAAAAAGCTGTAAGATTTATACATAAATCAAGCAAGTACAAATTGTGTGTTAGGCAACACAGGTAGCCTATATTTGTGACTGTCATGAAGGCACATCTGAGATGTGAAGGTGCATCTTGCTGGGCTGGTTCATTCAAACTATATTAAGCAGGGGTTGTCCTACACATGAAGGGAGAATATATTTTAATTACTGTTCAGCTAAATCTGTTCATGGACCTTCTGCCTTTGAAAAGAGTGGATTGAAGATGGGAGCTGTGCATGTTTTCACCTTTATACTGAACTCTGTGCATTTTGTGTCCTGTCCTCTAGAATGATAGTGCCAATTTCTAAACTCACCGTCTTCATCTTCCCACTCTACTCAGCACTTATCAGGCCACACCTTGAGTACTGTGTCCAGTTCTGCTCCCCACAATTCAAGAAAGATATGGACATAATGGAGAGGGTCCAAAGGAGGCCACAGAGATGATCAAAGGGCTGGATAACCTGCCCTATGAGGAAAGACTGAAGGAGCTAGATTACTTCTCCCTGGAGAAGCGAAAGCTTGGGGAGACCTCATTCTAGTATCCTACTACTTAAAAGGCAGCTACGAAGAGGACATACGCTCCCTCTTCACAAGGAACCACATAGAGGAGACAAGGAGCAGCGGGTACAATTTGCACTAGGAGAGGTTTCATCTTGATATAAGAAAGAAAATTTTTGCAGTGACAACAATCATTCACTGCAACAAACTCCCCAGGGATGTGGTAGAGTCCCCATCACCAGAGGTTTTCAAGATGAGATTGGACAGTGCTAGATGATCTCATCTGGGTTCCCTTTCCCATGAAAGGTTAGAGCAGATGATCCTTCAAGGTATCTTCCAACCTGGGTTGTTCTATGATTCTATGATCTAAATATCTTCCACTTGTGAAGGCAAGTGTGGGTCTTATATTTGGTATCCTGCTTCTTACCCATCATTACATAAACTGAATTCTCCCCTTCTTGGTTTTAACTATTTAACTGGTTTTTAAGTTGCTGGTTATTAAGGTAACAGCCTATATAAAGATCCTTAACTAAAATAAAGCTATTTGTGTCAAGGAACATTCAGTACATCCTAGCTGAATAGCTAGGACCAAATATGCAAAATGCTTCAGGATGAAAATTTATTTCTGATGAAAATTAAGCTGGGGACTGACTTTGGAAACATTTGCTATGATTAAATCTTGGCCAACCACTGTCTACTAGAAATAGCAATGTTGTGACTACTTGATTCTCATTCAAGGTACGTATTGCAGCTCTTCTATCATGTCAGAACAGGCTTTCCATTAGATGATCCAGGACTTTCTGTCTCACAGAGACTATTTTAATATTTTAGCAAATGTTACTGGCGTAGGCAGTATCAATCGAGGCACATCTCTTTGCACAACTTGTTTTTAGCTTAAGACTATCAGGCACTTAGCGCTTACTGCCAGTTACCTGTAACAACACTTCCACTCTGCCATGAAGGGTAATTATGGCAACCCTGCACAACAAGACTAATTTTGTCTGTCTATAAAATGGTTTTCATGGTATACAATTTCTGTGATATTTTGACAGACCAGACTTATGTATATATAAATATTTGTGGTTGCTAAGCTACCAAATATATTTATTTTAGACCTTGTATAATGTTATTTTGAGGCAGAATAAGTTGCTTTTTTAGACCTCATAGTGAGAGTGGTTTACAGATTAATGTATGCTTTTCTGTCATTTCCAATGCAAGTCTTTCATGGAATGCACATTGCTGAGCAAGCCTGGCCTGTTTTCCTATGGTGTTGTCCCTCCCTTTTTTACTACCTTCTCTAACACATGGTTTGTTTTATGTAGCAGAATTGAAGATCCTGCAATTTCTCATACAGAGCTAAACCATGGAAACAAAAAAGTAAAATGCTTATGGTCTACTTTGAGAATGATATTGAGAATCACAGAATCACAGAATGGCAGGGATTGGAAGGGACGTCCAGAGATCATCTAGTCCAACCTCCCTGCTAAAGCAGGAAAAGAAAATGGGAAGAAAAGAAGAAAACTGTACCTAGAAGAACAGAGAACTCTGTGGGTGACCTATAGCTGAGTCTGCCACTCCATCTGCTCTGTTTTGCCATCAGCGTATTGCCTGAACTCTCTCAGCCTTTCCTTTTCTGGGAAAAGTTTTTGTCACCAGGTGGTGAAAAATGATGCAGGGAAGGACCATGAAGTTCGCCTTCAACAGACATGAATGGCTTACTAAACCTCTCTTTATTCAGCAGACAGTAGACATGAACTCATAGTTACTTTCTCTTTCCTTTTCCGCCCCTTTGCGCCCCTCTGGCAGCACTTACAAAAACTGCCTTTTTTCCCAAGCAAAGCAGTCTCCCAGTTTGGAATGACCTTATCTGTCATAGGATCAGTCTAAACTATTTCTACCGCCTCAGAAAAAAGGCCTCAGAAGGATAACACCTGGTCACAGAAGCACCACCTTCTGGCTCCTAGCATAATATCATCTTTGGGTTATAACCTCCTGACATGCATTAAAACATTTTGACGGACTGTGGTAGATCTGACCCGAGAGAATGCTGATAGTAACATGAATTTGAACTGGTATGTATGGGTTGGGTCTGCATTTTTAAATGCATGTAGGATCTTTATGGCTTCATTTTCCCATGTATTCTGGTTCTATTTACTCCATTTTAGGGTATTGGATCATCCTACAAATCAAATCTTGTATGAGGACTGCAGTATGACTGCAGTATATAAGGATTTACTTTGGGACAAAAGGAATCACAGTCCGGAAAAGAACATTTTACACATTTGTTCCATGCTAAAACAACGTCTAGTACAACAAAATACTTTTCTGTGATTACTGCTCTTAGGTGTTATGGCACACAAATCACAAATAATATATAAAATGTTTCAGGCCAGCTCTTACCATGACTTACAATACTGTCAGGAAATTTTTGAACTTATTCGGTATCAGGCCAGTAGCTTTACCACTTGCAACACTTAAAAAGGAGACAATATATTTTCTTCTTTTTCAAGCTGTGACACACTCTGTTCCTCCCATATCCTTAAACCCTCAGGAAGCACTGAGTGCTTTGGTTCTTCCATCTTTTAGCACTGCAAGGTACTTTTAAGTAGAAAGAATGAGACTTTTTGCTGTTGAAATGTGGCAACAATAAGGAACCGTACTGAGAATATTTTAGCTGTGAATGAGGTAGTGTACCAAGTGTGTTCTGATCTAGCCTTCATTTGTCATTTTAGAAAACAGATTTACCAGTTACTCCCACTTTTTCCCTTTCTTTTGTACCTTAAATAAGGAGAGATGGCATTCTTCTTGTCCCACTCAACCCTCTATCTGAGTAAGGAGCAGGATAAAGATAAATGCAAGCAGTAAACTGTTCAGTTGCAGACTTAGTTCTGGATTGGAACAAGTTGGATTCTCTAAACTTATAACAGAAATAGGCTGTATTAAATAAGCCAGTGAGAAATCCAACAGATCCTGGGGGCAAGCCACATATCACATCTGGCTAAAATTCAGAAACTGACAGAGTTTCACTGCTTTGGGAAATTTAAAGTGAATGTGAAGTTCAACTTCATCAACAATTTTAGTTACTGCTTGGGAAGTGGAAATAGTACAGATGTCTAGCATTTACAGTCCTGTACCAAAACTTGTAAATCAAGAAGCAAAGCACTGCTAGTTTTCACTGAATATTTGATTCCGTTATAGTCTATTTCTGGATCTCTTCATTTTTCTGCTAAAAATAGTGTTTGTAAGTCCTAAGTAGTTTATATAATGTTAAATAGTATATACTCATACATCAGATTGATCACAATACTGTTTTAAAACACGTGAAATTGTGAGATTGGCAATTTCAATGTTATCTCAAAAAAAAAAGAGGTGGATTTACTCTGAGGTATTTTGGGTCTTGTTTTTTGGGTTTCTTTTTTATAATTAAGCCCCTAGCAAGAGAATATTCTATACATGAAATAATAAAACCCCCTCACATAATAAAATTGCTTTTTCAACTTCATATATGATAGTTTGACTTTGAATAGCAGTTTTTACAACCTAAAGCTGTTGTTCTTACTGAAACTATTGTCATACTAGAGAAATTCACCACATCAAACAGCTGTGAATCAGAAAAGTTGTCTGTTGAACTCAGCCAAAAAAATACAGCAGTAAGCATTGCCCGACACTTTCACTGCCTGCCTGACTGAATGAGCTAGTCTCATAAATTTCTTTATGAACATCTCTCCTCTCTCACTCTCCCTGTATTTGTTTTGTATCTCCTGTTTTCTCCTTTCTTGCATAATCTCAGATTACCCATGATGTGTTTTCTTCTACATTCAATGGCTGAAAGGCCATTTTCTATTTCTCCGTAGCAGAAGCTCTTGGAGTCTGATTGGATTTTATTTAACTAGTACAACTCTATTTGAGCTTCCTCTACTTCACAACATTTTTTTCTGTGAGATTTTTTGACCGCCCTAATGTTTTCCAATTGTTTACCATGTTCATAGTCACTTTTTTTCTGTGGAGGGGATATACTGCAGCTTTCTGAACTCTACTTATTAACCAGGAAAGGCATGGGTCAGATTCTCAGTCTTCATCTGAGTTTTTCAGTGTATTTTGACTGAAAATTTCATTTGTATGTAACATGGAAGTATTTTTCTCAACTAGTGATTTTTCTTCATCTCAGCCATGTAAATGGAAAACTGAGACATAGATTCATGACCTAACTCTGGGTGTTGTTTTTTACTAATATTTTTAAGGAGGTTGTAGTGAGGTGGGTGTTGATCTCTTCTAAGTAGCAAGTGATAGGACAAGATGAAATGGCCTCAAGTTGCCACTGAGATGCCTCATGCATCTCAAACCTCTCCAGTCACGAGAGGTTAAGATTGGATGTTAGGAAAAATTTCTTCAATAAAAGGGTTGTCAAGCATTGGAACAGGCTGCCCAGGGGAGTGGCTGAGTCACCATCCCTGGAGGTATTTAAAGGATGTTTAGATGTTGCACTTAGGGACATGGTTTAGTGGTGGACTTGGCAGTGCTAGGTTAATGGTTGGACTCAATGACCTTAAGGGTCTTTTCCAACCCAAATGATTCTATGATTCTACTAATGTTGCAATGAAATGAGGAAACCAGGAATCCATAAAGTGTTGGTTTTGTGAGGCTTTTTTAAGAATAAGTTTGTGGTGTCACATCTTTTCAAAACTACTTATTTTCCATGTCATTCACTTACCTATTATTTATTCAGATGATCTACTACTATCAGTAGCTATCAGTGTGGTTCCCCTTATTGCACATAGACCTAATTGTACTGCTATTCTTAAAATCTTAGCTTGGTTTCAATACTGGAAAAAATACCAAAGCCTTTTTAAGATGTGTGATTATATATATACATACATCCACAACTTCGGTTTTATTCAGACATGAGGCATTAAATAGAATTCCTGTAGATCATTGTCCGAGTTTCCTCTTTGCATGTTTTGGTGTTCTGTATCATGGTTCTGTTGGGGGTTCTCCACCAACTGACTTCACCTTTTTCACAGAAGACCTTGTCTTCTGAATGATGTTTTGTGACAATTTCAGTTCAGTAGTTTGCCCATAAACATTCATCTTTTGCTAGAACTCTGGTGGTCCTAATGGGCATATATCATTAATCTGCTGTTTTCAAATGACCACGTTAATTGTCTTTTTTCTGTCATGGATTTTTAAATTTCCTTTATTTAAATAAAGTACAGCTATATCTCTTAAGCATGAACTGTGTTTGGTAATAGATAATGACAAATTTGAGTTATCCAGTATTTCATTATAATGGGCTACAACGAAAATTGTATTTTCAAAAATGTTTTGAAAGACATTCCATGAGACAAGTCAGTCTTGGCAGTGAGTAAAACAGGCTGCTCCTTTGCAAAAAAATGAATAAACATCACCTCATCTTCATACCCTGACAGCAGCACAACTCCTAGGGACTCCTAGGGAGCAGACATCTTTGTCCATGATCATTGACAACGGCTGAGAGGTATGTAATTTGGTGTTCAGCCTTTATACTTCAGCATATCCTCTTAGAGGTTGTGCCGTTTTGTTTTCACTGGGGTTGTCTTTAGGAGATTAGACTGAACTCATTAATCTCAATAAGGTTTACTGAATCAGAGAAATCAAAGTATTTGAATGAAAAGAAGTAGCTTGCTTACAATATGTAATGTACAGAAAGTTTAGTCAGGTATTTCACATCTAAACTGTTGACCAGATACTACTCCTGGAATCTTATGTATATGCGTCTTTGGTAGGACTGGTATCAGAAGGTTTCTTTGATCAGACTAGCATCCTCTTTCTGCACCAATGAACCCTCTGATGATATCATTCATAAACATTTTAGGGTGAAGTTTCAATAACATTTTGGAAGATTTTTGATTGATTTTGATTTGGTAGGAAAGCTATATGAATTTTGACCCTAATTTTCTCTGGAAGTTTCCACTGGCTATGTTTTCTCAGGCCATTTAGAAGGGCCTCAGTGAACCCCAGTGCTAAAGGTGACAGTTTTATGACTGTTATGGGAATGATAGTCTTATTATTGTTTCTTTCTGTAGCAAATAACTTATGCTGTGATCTCTGTCAGCAGCAGCAGAGCCTGTTTCTGAAGGATCTCTTAAACTTTCCCCTTATTTTTTCACTCTGCTGTGAAATAGAAATTATTGCCATTGAATAGCCACAAAAGTTGTCACAGTGAAGGCAAATATGTGAAACATATCTTTAAAAGCACAAGATTGTGCGTGTGCACCTAAGAAGTATTCTCTTGTGATAACAGACTAAGACATGAGTTTGAATCTGTATCTGATTAAATTTTAGAACTTGAACCCTGTATAATTAATGGCATGTGGTACTTCATCCTGATGACACATCCTATCTGTTTAAAAGCAGTTTCTCAAAGAAAGATGATACCTATATTTCTACATCCTGACTTTTATGAAGCGTGGCAGTCCAAAATGGCAAATTAGTGTGAATTTGAAAGGTAAAAAGTATTTTTATATGGGAATTTCTAAAATGCAAATGAGATTGTTCTAAAATTAAGAATCTAGTAGCAAACACATTTTCATTATATAAAATAAGTGTATCACAGCTTATAAATATTTTAGGTATTAAAAAGTATTCCTTCAATATATGCCTAGAATTAGTAGTGAATTTTCTCTTTAAAAAATGTATTCTGATGTGTTTGCTTTTAAAATACATCTTAGGAAATCTATGTAAATGAACAGAGCTGATCAAATGTGCATTCCATTAAAAAAATACCATATGGTTAAGCATTTACTGTGTTACAAAATGAGAAACTGAAGGGGACAGGGCCTGTATTTCCCTTAATGCATATGTGCAACTTCCATTAAAATTAATGATAGTCATACCCTAAGAACAGATAGCATCTCATGTTTAAGATGGCATCCTGGTTTTGTACTCCTTAGAGGTGGATCATTTAAAGAATAACAAATAATATCTCAGTACCTTATTACCCCTCAGAATCTGTTAGGAAAGTTGAGAACAAGTTTCCTTGTAGAATTTAGAATTTAGCTCAGTTCTAAGAA
Source organism: Gorsachius magnificus (assembly GCA_034008185.1). Classification (NCBI taxonomy): domain Eukaryota; kingdom Metazoa; phylum Chordata; class Aves; order Pelecaniformes; family Ardeidae; genus Gorsachius; species Gorsachius magnificus. The sequence continues at coordinate 36,779,208 of CM067086.1, forward strand.
TATAAAATTCAAGGTAACAGTGCATTCTTATCTGCTTAATTTGTTTCCATTTTTCAGACCCTGGTCTGAAAAAATGTTTTGTTTCAATTGAAAGGTTACCAGTAGTAAATCGCGCACGTAATTTGTTAAATCAAGGGGTTTATAAGAGGCCTTGCTTTATTATACTGCTGAAATCTTCCTTAGTTGCTGAGTACAATGTCAAGTTCCATCACTGTGTTGTCTCTATAAACCAAGGCACTATTAGGCATCCACACTTAACATACTACATATATTAAAATTTATACTTATTTAACTATATACAGAGATTCTGCTCCAATGAGACCCCTAGGAATAGGGGCCCTGTTGCCTGTCTTGTCCTGGAAATCCTCGCAATGCAGAGGAGACAGATTGTGGTGGAAACTAAACAGAATATAAATTCTTAAAAAATACTGTTCATATTTTGCTCATCAGTGATATTCCTGATGAACTCATGTTACGATGCATACTATGTAATGAGTTGCAGTGTTCCTGGTACAGCATAGCCTTTGATGACAGAAGACTAAGATAAGGAAGTAAACTCCTGCACACTGTGCACATCTTTTCATCGGCATGCAGTGAAAAAATGTCAGATAAGATACAGTCATGAGAGAGCTGATTAAAGAAAGAAAAATATGCCCTTTCTTCATTTTTAATGCACAAACAATACTCTGTTCCTTCTACGCTTCTAGAAGCCCTTGTCCTGCAAACACTTATGTGGAAAACTTTTCCCCTTCTTCAGTCAACAAGATTATTCACCTGAGTGTACTGTTTGTGAGCTGAATCTATTCTAATGCTATGGATGTGTTTTTTAAAATATCTGCAACCTGAACCCAACTGTCATTGAATATCAGCTGTTGGAGAGGGGAATATTTTATGTCTAATTCCCTTCCTAGGGTTGTATTATATTTGTTTTCATTGATACAACCAACCTGCCATGAAAAAAACAAATGAACGACAACAAACCAAACCCTAGCAAACAACCTTGCTGTATTTTGCAGGCAAGTGGGAAAGAAAAGAACAATAAAAACATAACTTAGAAAGCTGATTTTTTTTAGATCCCATGTTTCTGTTGGTACATTTTCAACTATCAAATGTTTGTGCAGTTAATGTAATTCAGTTAATCATTTAATATGTCGGAAAAAATATTTCAAAACGGAAAACTAGAGAATTTCAAAGTATTGCATGCCCCTCTGTGTCAATAAGCATGGTGTCCTACAAGCGTATCACCTTTCCTCTTTGGGCTGGGAAAGGCGGGAAATGGAAATGCTTACAGTAGTCTGCAGAAACTGGAGTATTTTTAAAAGAGACGTTTCATGATGAATTAAAAGAAGATCAAAGAAGAAGTATACTTTTAAACTACTCTGAAATCTAAAGTGTTTTCTCACTCATCTGCTTTCTTATTATACCAACTGATCTGGAAATACTTAATGTTTTTTTACAGCATGGTTTGAGGGAGAAAAGAGAAACTTCGCTTTAGTAATTTAGCTAGTTCAAACTCATCCCCTAGAGGTCTGATTCTTCTTCCAATAAAATCAATAATAAAACTTCTCTTTACTATTCTGGACTTTGAAATGTAACTTAAGTAGATGATTGGGTCCTGTAGATACTTGTATAGCTGATTAACATCTTTCAAACTTGGCTACTGATGTCGGACATTTTTTTGCTTATATATATCGACAACTACCAATAGAGAGATAATTTTCTACATAAAATTATGGGGAAGTGTTAGTAAATACTTAAAACAGAGAGACATTACCTATTCGGGATAGAAATTGGCGCAGCCTAAAGGACTGCTGCTTTAGGTAATTATGATGTTAAAAATAACAGAAAGTGAGCTTTATTACATCTGGATAAACACATTCCAAAATGAAATCACAAGCTGAGGACCTAGTTTTCCTTCACAACCCTTCACAAATCTTCTACAAAAGCAGACTCAATAGATGCTTAATGATACAACCACGATTATCAACGTCATTAAATCAAACCCACAAACCAATTATAAACTCAAACCAACCCAAAAAATACCCAGAGAGATCAATCTGAGCTACCTTTTCCATTCTTTAACCACTATCATTGTGATTTTTTTCCCTAATATTTAATCAGAACTTCCTTTGTTGCAACTTGTGTCTGTCTCCTATTGTTCTTTGCACTTCCAAGAAAAGTCTGGTCTGTCTTCTCTATAACCTCCCATTAGGCAACTGAAGGCAATAGTAAGATTCCTTCTCCACCCTCTTTTCTAAGACTGAACAAACTCAGATCTCTCAGCCTTTTACCATATGGCATGTTATAACTGTAATAGTTTAATCTAGTTTACCATTTTTTAGAACACTTAAAATGTCAATGTACATCAGGCTCTCTGGTAAAATACTAGTTCATATGGTGTTTGCTGGTCACCAGACCAAGCACATTCCTGATCCTGAAGTCCAAGATCAGCAACATATTTAACCAGTGCTGAGGCACAGATTGTGAACATACTTTTTAATTTGTTTAACATAGGAGTCAAACTACATGCATTGCTGTTCCAATTCTATATTTTATAGTTTGGACTGAATACCAAGATGATCTAAATGGAAAATACAGTAGTTTGAATTGCAGTGCAGCTGCATACTTTGTCGAGTGGGTTGAATACCAGTCAAGCTGTGAACTTCAGAGACTGAAATTTCATATCCTTCTTTAATCATGCTGCATTCTTTGTTGATGAAGCAATAGAATTTAACTATAGAGAATACTTGCTGATCTGCAAAAGAGTGGTTTTGTTGCCAAATATTTTTTAGAAAACAAACTAGTAAGAAAAATATTTACAATGCATGACCGTGAGCATATTAACAGACAGTCTATATCTAAGACTAATAAAGAGGCTTATTCTGTTTTCAGCTACTCTAGAGAAAACCTAGAAGTAACTTCTGGAATTCAGAAATATAACTGAATTTATAACGCTCTACATGAAAATCACAATATAGGCCAGATCTGCAACTGTATCTTTGCTCATTATTTCAATTGTCATAAGCCAATGTGGTATTATATCTAAGATTCAGAAAAAAACCCCAAACAACAACAATTTCTCTTTGTATGTGCAATACTTATTGAAAATAAATTAATCTAAGAATATTGAAATTGCTAAGTTTTATTATCAAGGCAGCATTAGAGTGAGTAAGCCTAGGAAATATACAATATCGATTCTTTAAATGTCTGCATAAAAGTGGTACAAATGAAGTATGTGTAAGTCAAAAACTATCTATCCAGACAGCAAATTTTTCAAATTAACAGATAATATGTAGCATACATAATATTAATTAAAAGCTAAAATACTTTACAAAAAATGTTGCCAAACCAGAAAGTTTCTTTGGCTAAATATGGACAACTTCTCTCTCAAAAAAAAAGAAAAGAAAAGAAAAGTCAACCAAAATTATGATCTCATGCAGTCACATAAGTCTTCAGAGGAGCATTAAAACCAGCAAAATAAAGTGTATAAAATGCATATAAATATTACTGACTCTCACAACAGTATTCCCACCAAATCAGTGAGATAAGTTGATGGGGTCAATATGGGTCTGAAGTCCAATTCTACCTTGTGTCACTGATTTGCTGGGTCACTAGAGCAAATCACTTCTCTTCTTCCTCCAGCTTTTCCTCATCTGTAAAATTAAGAATAAAGAAAGATACTACATTTTGTGAAGTGGTCTTTGAGCTCTGTGGATAAAAGCACCACACAAGAGCTGAGTTTATAATTCATTTAGTGGTACATACAGACATACCTGGGCTGGTGAAACAGCTGTGCTGTGAAATGACTCTGCTGATGAGCAACATATTACATTTGTAAACATTGTAAGGCTATGGAATTTTCCAGAAGACAAATAATTTTAAAATGTTACTAACTTCTTGCCTGAAAGGCTTTGCTCTCTTAAAATAAAGGAGATCCCCAGACTCCTAGAATAACAGTACAGTAGAAATAGATTTTATTTTCTTAAAGTATTATGCTAGATGGTGCAGCATGTTTTTCTCTATATCTATGGGATATATCTAAAAGAAACATTTGTTTAGCAAAATGATTTCTAACTCCGGATAGGAAGATGCACTGTAATTCACCAAAAGTGGAAGAGGAGAATTTTTTAAAGGAAATAGGGAAGGAAAGAAACTCAGCATAATAGCTATTGCACTACCAGATATGCCTGTCAATAGCAGGGTATTACTCTTGCAATAAAAACTGCAATGTAAGCTTACTACTGACACATACCACATTTGAAATAGGCTAAAATGAATGCAAGTAATAAAGTATCAAAAACTATGGCAATGCTGTATTGTAAACTCGCACCCTGCAGCAAGAGATAATATAAGATATACCAGCTTTTTAATCCAGGTATTTCTTTGGAATACCTCATAATTATTAGACCGGACGGGGAGATTGTGAGATTGGCAGGTAGTATGCATGTCTCTGTAGTTTTTGTCAGAGTGCTGATATGCCTACATTCATGCTGATAAGAGTGGTGACAGAAATAGAAAATCCCCAACTGCTTCGGGGAATGAAAAAGAGGGCTGGGTAGCAAAACTTCCTCCCCCTACCCTTCTCCACACAATATACACCGCATCAAAAAGTAGAAAGAACTTCTCTGTTCTCTTCACAGTTAGCCAAAATTCCTCTTCACTCATCTCAGTCAAATGACCACCAAACAGGCATGCAGCTTTACTCTCTGTAAAACAGGGATGAGGTCTTCATAGCATCATCAACATTTTTTAAAACTTTTTTTGGATATCAGTCAGAGATCCTCAGTACTGGACCTGTGAAATATATTTTCCCTGTAACAGTTGTGTTTATGGTATGTATCTCACTATCGACTTATAAGCTGCCGCTTATGAACAGAGGGGAGTTACTCAACAAGAGATAAATCCTGTCAAACATCACGTAACTGATCTGAGAATGTTCATTAGCAGAAGTGTAATACTTGTCTTTGACACTTGTTTGCAGTGTATCCAAACATTCTGAAATGGACACTCAGGCTCCTTGGCATGAAGACAGATATGCAATCCAGGTAGTAAACATATTTCTCCCAAAGGCCTGGATTTAGATATACCAGGCCTTGATAAATTTGCACTTGACCTTTTAAGGACACAGAGTCTTCCAGTGCAAATGTGAAGGTAAGTTTTTTAATTTGTCTACAGAGAGACACACGAACAAACAGTGCAATTTTGCACTTTACTTCCTATGATAGGGGTACCGTAGCTGGAACAAGCAGAGGAATCACTCTGCAAAGAAGCAGAGATCAAAGATCCATAGCTGAAAATAAAAATCTGGATACCTTCCTCACCCACCCACCAACAATAAAAAATATCCCCAAACAAACAAAAACCCCCCATCAAACTATAATAAGATTCAAGGTTAAAAGCTTTAAAGCTGTTCAAACATTTCCAAGTTTGGTCTGAAATTGATTTAACAGAGCTGTTTTCTGTACTACAATACATTTATATAGGTCCAGATGATCTGAAGTTAAAAAAAGATTTGGGTTTAGACTCGCTCTTCAGCCTGGGTTCAGATTTCACAGGCAAAATTCAAATTGCCCTGCCTGTGGACTAACAGATGGAGTTAATCTACTACCGTAGGCAACTACTTGCAAAACACGCATCCAAGCCAGCATCCATGCCCATTTGTGTATAAAACTACTGCACACAGCAGCAGAGAGGAAATTTTTACCTTCAGAAATTAGCGGTAGTATTCATGAAACTAAAATGGTTTCTATCACAGAAATAGTCTTAATATGACTTCGTTAAGAGCAAGCCATGTCTGCTTTCATTTACACAAATATTTATGGCAGTCAGTCTAAAGTGGTTTTGAAGGCACTCCAAAAAGACAAAATAGTTACCTGCTGTAAAATATGGAAGCATATTTTCTTTAAAAGAATTGGAACTGAGCTGGTAGGCAGAATAAGGAAAACTATACATCACCTATATGTTTAATCTGCAGTATTCTTTACCTTATACTTCCATGCACTGTAAGAAAAAAAAAAAAGAAAAACCCCAACCCACAAACATATTAGCTCATTGATAAGGAATAACTGAAAATAAACTGAAAATAAGTTTTCTTAATTTTTTTAATCTTGGTACCAAATTAATAGGTATTTTGAGAGATTTATTGTCCTTTGAATAATTTTCTTTAATTCTTATGATATAATGTAAAGCAAAAATTGGTACATATCAGGTACCAGATAATAACAGTGAGGACTCCAAATTTCTCTAACTGATTATTTGTAAACTGATTGAAGAGATGATGCACTTAAAAGTTCAAGCCACGTGGAGACAGAGGAGTATCCTTTCCATACCCTCATTACTGACAGTGTTCCTGCTTCCTCCAGCTTCACAGATCCACAGTCACACCCTCCAATTTTCAGGCAGGGTGGAGCAGGTGGGAAAAACATCCCCTGTTTTGTTTTGTTTTTTTTTTTTTCCTGAAGCTGTAGACTTGTATATGTAAAGGTGCACTGAGGCTTGGAGAATTACCTATGTATTGTTTTCAGGTGTAATTAATAGCTTATCTGTATCTCATTGTCTTATGATTACTATCTTATCTTGCTATTCTTTCTATAGAAAATATCAATAACATGTGAAGAAGGGGAAAAAAAAACATGAAAAGAAGAAACATACGCTTAAAAGCACTACATTAGATTAAAAAGCCAAGTCAGGAACTGCTAAATTGGTGGTTGCTTATGTACTCTTAAATCTCTCCCATGTGTCTGTCCTGTATACTGAATGAGGCAGGGGTCCTGTGGGAAAACAAGATGAGACTATGTAATTAAAGACTCTATCATAATGCATATGCATATAACAGTACATTGCACACACAATGTGTGGTTCATTTTCTTTCTTATCCTGTCCCTGCAGAGAAGATGAGAGGGAAAATGAACTACACATGACAGATGTTAGTAACATCAGTTAATGCATTTTTGGAAGGCAGGCAGATACTAAATTTGTTTAAAGGATGATGTACAAGGAGAGGAGAGGAGAGGAGAATGGAATAGAGGAGAATGGAATAGAGGAGAGGAGAGGAGAGAGGAGAGGAGAGGAAAGGGGAGAGGAGAGGAGAGGAAAGGGGAGAGGAGAGGAGAGGAGAGGAGAGGAGAGGAGAGGAGAGGAGAGGAGATGGAATAGAGAAGGGGAGAGGAGAGGGAGAGGGGGAGAGGGAGAGGGAGAGGGAGAGGGAGAGGGAGAGGAGAGGAGAAGCAGCAAACAGGTCAACTGACCAAAATTTATTTCAAACATTTTTAAACATGTGTTCTAAAATAAAACCAAGAACAATAACTTTTTGATAACAAGAAGGTGATAGATGGTGTTGGTTTTCTAGAGTGCTAAAGAAAAAATATAACACATACAGAAAGTGAAATCTTATGGGTAGTACAATTCTAATAATTTGTAACAGTAATTTGCCATACTCCTTTCTGTGCAGACTATTATCATAGAATCATAGAATAGAATCACCTCGGTTGGAAAAGACCTTTAAGATCATCGAGTCCAACCGTTAACCTAGCACTGCCATCCCACCACTAAACCATGTCCCTAAGCACCTCATCTATCCTTCTTTTAAAGACCTCCAGGGATGAGGACTCCACCACCTCCCTGGGCAGCCCATTCCAGAGCCTGACAGCCCTCTCGGTGAAGAAGTTTTTCCTAATGTCTAGCCTAAACCTGCCCTGGCGCAGCTTCAAGCCATTCCCCCTCGTCCTATCGTCTGTTACCAGGGAGAAGAGGCCGACCCCCACCTCACTACAGCCTCCTTTCAGGTAGTTGTAGAGGGCGATCAGGTCTCCCCTCAGCCTCCTCTTCTCCAGACTAAATAACCCCAGTTCCCTCAGCCGCTTCTCGTATGACTTGTGTTCCAGACCCCTCACCAGCTTGGTTGCTCTCCTCTGGACATGTTCCAGCAATGCAACATCTTTCTTGTAGTGAGGGGCCCAAAACTGAACACAGTATTTGAGATGCGGCCTCACCAGCACCGAGTACAGGGGCACGATCACTTCCCTACTCCTGCTGACCACACTATTCCTGATACAGGCCAGGATGCCATTGGACTTCTTGGCCACCTGGGCACACTGCTGGCTCATATTCAGCCAGCTGTCAACCAGTACCCCTGGGTCTTTTTCCACCAGGCAGCTTTCCAGCCACTCTTCCCCAAGCCTGTAGCGCTGCATGGGGTTGTTGTGACCCAAGTGCAGGACCTGGCACTTGGCCTTGTTGAACCTCATACAATTGGCCTCGGTCCATCGATCCAGCCTGTCCAGGTCCCTCTGCAGAGCCCTCCTCCCCTCCAGCAGATCAACACTACCACCCAGTTTGGTGTCATCTGCAAATTTACTGAGGGCACACTCAATCCCCTCATCCAGGTCATTGATAAAGATATTAAACAAGACCGGCCTTAAAACTGAGCCCTGGGGGACACCGCTTGTGACCGGCTGCCAACTGGATTTAGCTCCATTCGCCACGACTCTCTGGGCTCGGCCACCCAGCCAGTTTTTAACCCAGCGAAGAGTACATCCATCTAGGCCATGAACTGCCAGCTTCTCCAGGAGAATGCTATGGGAGACTGTGTCAAAGGCTTTGCTGAAGTCCAGGCAGACAACATCCACAGCCTTTCCCTCATCTACCAGGCAGGTCACCTGGTCATAGAAGGAAATCAGGTTGGTTAGGCAAGACCTGCCCTTCGTGAACCCATGCTGACTGGGCCTGATCCCCTGATTGTCGTCCATGTGCCTGGTGAGCACACTCAGGATGAACCTCTCCATAATCTTCCCCGGTACTGAGGTCAGGCTGACTGGTCTGTAGTTCCCCGGATCCTCCTTCCGGCCCTTCTTGAAGATAGGTGTCACATTTGCCAACCTCCAGTCATCTGGGACCTCCCCTGTTCTCCAGGACTGCTGATAAATGATAAAGAGTGGCTTGGCAAGCTCCTCTGCCAACTCCTTCAGCACTCTTGGGTGGATCCCATCCGGCCCCATAGACTTGTGGATGTCCAGGTGGCATAGCAGGTCAAAGACTGCTTCCTCCTGGATTATGGGGGGTTCATTCCACTCTCTGTCCCCATCTTCCAGCTCAGGAGGCTGGGTATCCTGGGGATAACACGTCGGGCCATTGTGAGTTATAACTACAGTGAAGTAGAGCAGTTTCTTCGTGACCCTTAGGGAAAAGCTCTAGCATTAGATACTGTGCTTCTCCAGGTGATGTATATATTCCTTATGTTTCATGAAGACTGGATTAAACTGGACTTACACACAGAAATACATACTCAAATGACTAGTGACTTCATTTGCTTCAGTTTTCTTCTAGAACTCTAATATCCATGGATGTGCTCATCCTTAGTCTTGGAATACAAAGTTAACATACATAAAGATCAATCTTTAAAAAATAATCAATTTTGCTTGCAGTTTACATTTAGTTTATTTTTTAATTGTACTGAGAGTGTCTAAAAAATTTTATACCTGCATCTAGATATAAAATTGATGATAATATTTTAAATATAAATAAATCCAAGTTTAAGAGAGGGCATATTCTTAATTTTTATATAAAATAGTTGAAATAGTTGCAATATTAGACAAGTCCAATGCAATAATACTTAGCTGTCATTGTATATATTACATTGATTAAGAAATCTAGACACATATGGTCTGTGATTCATCAAGTATTTAAGTGTATATGCTATTTTAAATGACACTGACAATTTAAATAACACCAGGACGAAGGAGCTAGATGTTAGTCATGCCTTTCCAACACATGATCTAAAGTCCACCGAAATTTGATAAAAAGAATCCCAGTGACTTTGATGGATTGTGGACCAAGCTTAGTCTGACTGAAGGACATCTTTCAATGGAAAGACCTCTTGCTTGTGAAGCTTGTGAATTGCTGTCATTATGGAACCAGAAATTTTTTCAGGATTTTAAAGAGCAGCTACTACAATAAAAGATAAATAAGTAAAGGTGGGGGAGTCCTGGTGCTAAAAAAAACAATTCAAAGAAACTCGTTAGTTTTGATGCATTCATTGTGTGACAAGGCTGAAAATTAGTTCAGCTTGTAATATTTGACTTAAAGAATAATTATTTAAAGCCTGAAGTTGCACTAGATGTTAAAATATTTGATTCATTTTCACAATTATAATTCTTCTCTAAATACAGACCTACTTGGCATACTGGTTGTGTATTGTATAGTTTTCAAATGAATTTTAAAAGCTTGCCTTTTCAGAGCAAAGAATCTAACCACCACACCAGGGAATCCATGCCTGCCAGCCTCTCCATATGTTCCCTACACTCATAAGCCCTCTTGCTGTAATACTTGCATAACAAATGTAAATACAGTTCTGGACCAAGTTTTCTCTCAGATGAGCACACATCAAAGACTAATGTCAGTGAAGAGACTTTTCCTTCATCTATTGCTAGCCAGCTTTGAATGCTGTCTTCTATTTCTTCATTTAAATTTTACAATAGTGACTGCATAAGATTAAAAAGCAGATGCTACCTAAGGGCAAAAATTTGCCCCTTACACATCTTACTCTCTGAGTTATCCTTTTAAGAGAAGCACCAGTTTTTTAGTTCCTTTTTTCAAGTAATACTTTGATACCAATGGATGTGGTAGAGAACGATGAGTGGATCTGTAGAGCAAAATATCACTCTCTGTAGTTCAATCATGAGAATATCCACATGGAGGAATTGCAAGTGTCTCAGTTACACTGGTGATCAGATACTCACATGAGGTTTCCACTGAAGTCAGAGGCTATTTGTATAAGCAGCTCCTCCTCAGGGTTACTCAGGCAATTGTGAATTGATTCTGATTAATAAATTATCTCTTATAATGAAGGGTCAGAAAGTAGCTTATACCATACTCATATGCTTTTAACATACTGTATGAGTGATCCAGGGAATGGCAGTGGAGTAAACATTAGAACTGTATCTGGTAAAAATGTTGAAATGAAACTTCAAAACAGAATAATAAAACACCTGGAAGATCATCTAATAAGAATGATTAAACCAGTACGATTTCCGACAATGGAGAATCAATCTGTTCAATTTCTTTGAATGTACTAATAAAGGAAAGGGAAAGAGAAAATCAGTTGCTATAATGTATTCAGTGTTTCAAAAGGCATCTGACAAGGTGTGTTACTATAACAAAATAGTCATGGGAAGAGATACAAATGTTATGTTAAACTGGCTAAGAGACCAGAAAAAAGAGAAGCAAATGACAACTTTAATCAAGAAAAAGGATTTGTTGAATATATATGTGTGTATATATATACTTAAATGAACAGACAACACAGTGAAAGATGAAGATCAGCAGTGATAACATGAAGAACAGCTAACACAGGAGGGAGACACCTTAAGTGCTCATACCACTCTCGTGCTTCTAAATTAATCATATCAGCTCAGGAAATGAACCTCAGCATCACTGAAAACAGCTCAATGAAGGCTTCAGTTCAATGTGCATTTGCATTCAAAGAGCAAACGAAGTATTGGATATGTGAAAGAAGTGGTAGAGAATGTGAAACTATATAATACCTTTACATACATCATGGTTTTTCTCATATCTAAAATATTGTCCATATATAGACCAAATGATTCTATGAATTTAGACAGTTTAGACACAATAGACAATAAATTGAATTTGGAAATGAAAGAGACTTGTATGAAAGAGAATAGACAGATTTGGGCTTTTTTATTTTTGAAAGAAAAAAATCTATGTAATCAAGATACCTATCTTAATAAAGAGCATGGAGAAGACAGACTGAGGGTCTCTATTTTGTGATAAAGGAAAGCAACATTCTTCAGAAGTGGGAAGAAGCAATTAAACCACTGTTGCTCCAAAATACCTTTCTTCTTTAACACATTATTGCGCTTCAGAACTCATTGCAAAAAATGTCTTTGGGGCCAAGAAACACTGAGACTGAAAATTTGGCTGAAATTAAAATAAATAACAGGTATAAAAAGCTAGCAGATTGGTATGAGTTAAAATCTCTGCTCTTCAGCACTTGATCTCAATTCTAAACGTTAGCGATTAGGATGCAGGAAATTTACCCTGTATCTGATTAATGCAGAGTATTATACTTACCAGATGTCATTCAGGCTGCTCATGCAGAAAGCTCAAAAGGCTCAGGAGACCTGTGGGCTAGGAACCCAGTGGTGAGCTTCAAAGGGCCACTGATTAGGGGTGGTAGGAATTACCATTTCCTGCTGAAGATAGAAGAGCCTTGTGGAAAATGAGGGGATGCATCTTCAGGAGAAGGTCTGGGATATATCGATTTTCCCTAGAGTCCCATTCCTGACCTCAGAGACACCCCCTGTATGGATCTCTGCCACTGCAGAAGAAAGAGTTTGTCATAATGTTTAATTTCAAACTGTTTGCATGATAAGGCATTCACTGCACTATTTGAAGTCTGAATGTATACATTTGGATGGATAATTTTTGTCCTTTTTCCACTAGTAGGAAGCCTGTTTCAGTAAAGTTTTGACTTCAGAAATTTCCTTTGAAAGTTGGTCAGGATCACAGGAAGGTATCCAGAGCAGAGGCAATGCCACCAGTTTGGACTGACTGGACGTTAGAAGGAACTGGCCATTGGATGGCACAGGGGTAAATACCGTATAATTCATATCACACGTGTGGTGGGACATGTGGTGTCTGAGTCATAACAACAGAGCAAATGGCTTGGCAGACTCCACCATTAAAAAATGGCATTGTCCTCTCCTGGGAAGCAGCTAACACCAAAGGCCAACCCTACAAAACACAGGAGAAGCATGTGGTCAGTCTTCTAAAGAACCTGGATACAAGACTGGAAAAAAAGGAAGATGTTCAGACCTTTTTCCTCTGACTTCTCATGTTGGCTGCTCTTAGATCTCATCATACAGGAAGCAGAAATGTAAAGTGGCTTCTAGTCTCAGTATATAACTCAGTATGTATAAGGGTGATTGTACAAATTGCTACTTTATATTCTTTGCCCTCAACTAAAAGTAAAAGGAGAAAAACCTTTTCAGGTGACCATGTGGAACAACAATTTAAGTTCTTGTCACAGCAGCAATCTGTGAATGTTGTCGATGATGCAGGTTACAGAGGAGTTACTTGTAAATAACTGCTTGTGCACATACAGTATTGTAAGTATACCTGAGTTTATAAGCCTGGGCTCCAAATTAGAAATGTCAAATGCAATATAAGAAAAAAGTTAGTAGTTCCATGACATCAGTAAGTATTGTATACACGTATTATAATGATCACAAATCATTACTGAGTATGCTAATATACCAGTAATAAAGTCTTGTTATTTGCTGCACAATCAGAGTAAACACGATAAAACTATTGGAAACCAATGTCAGCTAATACAGAGGGTAAAGAAATACCTTTAAGACATACAGCATTTATGCCATGAACCCTAAATCCTATGAAATGTGAGTTTTTTCCCCCCAGAATCACTGAAGCCGTGTATGCTTAAACTATAGTCAGAGCTCACTGAGCCTTGTCAGCACGGGTCCTCAGAGGAATTAATTCCTTGTAGAAGTCAATCTGTTCTGACTGTATGATCCTCTCATTTTCTGAAAAACTTTGGAATTGCTGAAAAGACTCAGTACTGGATGAAGAAAACCAAAGGCCTGTCAAGAAATGACATCAAGCAACATACCAAAATAGGGAGTTTGCTAGTATTGGCACTTCGGGCATCATGAGCCAGAGCACTGGAGTGCTGGGTCCTCTGGTGGGGAATGGCCTTTTGTTCCCTGTGTTGGCAGATGTAGGCTGGTTTTTGCCACTTCATTTAATTTATGGAAAATTGTACGTTCTCTGCCATTGTCAGAAATTGCATTGTGTGGCCTGTGTGTGGTATAAATTGAAAAAGATAAAAGGGAAAATGTATTTTGTGTGTACATGAGATATATGAGTGATTTTAAATCCACTTACTCATTCATAGTGAATTTGAATATTTTCCTGCTTTTTCCTTTTATTTTTTCCCTTCTATTTTGAAGAACTATTTCCCCTGTAGGCTGGCTGAAGGAAGAAGAGAGGACTCGAGTCGATTGTCATTTTCATTAACATGGGCTACAAAGTAGACAACAGAGCTGGAAGAGAGTAAAATAACATATGACAGGCATGTATTGTTAGTATGAGGCAATAAGAAAAAGCAACTAGTATTTCTACTGTTTTACTACATCCAGATAGTTTAAAAAATGGAGGTACTGATAACATTTATAGCTTAAAGCAGCTGAGCAGTAAAGGAGAAAGGTGATAGAAATGGCAGATAAAAAGTTACTTGCAGTCTAACAGAGCCACAACTTCACAGGCAGCTGTAACACTGTAGCGGCTAGATTTACAGGCTCAAAACTGTAACTGGATATAACAAATGCTATGACATAGGTGGTTGCCTACGCAATTATAGATGTTACTCTTGTGAACATTGTGATTGACATTTTAGAAGCTGGTTCAAATCATGCAAGTTCTTTGCATTCTCCAGAGAGAATTTGCACTCTCATTTTTATTTATTTTAAAAATTAAAAAAAAAATCCTTAAGGAATATAAATTATCAGGGGAGTGTTTTTTCCTCTTCTGTAGCCTCTTGAGAACTTTCTAGAAAAAAAAATTAATGTACAGAAGTCTGCAAATTTTTTTACTTTTATGGTTTTCTATCAAATCTGAAAATAATTCTCTGTGAGAAGCTAAGAATATATCATTATATGTAATTTTCCATCTTCTAATGAGCAATGTGTGACATTGTCAGAATAGATGGAGTTACTGTCTTTAGATAATGTTCAGACTAAGAAGCACAGTATTGCAGTTATGAAACAAATGTAATTTGGATGCTAACCCATGTTTTCCCTGGAGTTTGAGTAGGATAAACGCTGGGGTAAAAACAAACAAAAGCAATACTCGTGGAATTCATTCCTGCCAGAACTGTTAGCATGCTAAATAAACCATGGACCACACCCAATAATCCTTTTCAAATGAAATACAGAACAATTCCTCGGTGAATATAGCACCATCTAGAAACTGGTGGAAAAGGCTGAACAGAAAATGGTGCCTGATTTTCAGCATTCATCCTGAAATCTTGGGGTTCATTTACATAGAGAAATACTTACACCTTAAATATTGGTGTATACATATGCAGCCCACTAGGTGCCCTATCTTTCCCTGCAAACACTGGTAACATGCATGGTTGTACATTTATGCTCCCTGTGCTGAATTTGTAAGGAATAAAAGTGTGTTATTGTACCATCAACCAACCTTCAGTCAAAAAAAACCCTCAACCGACCAAACAAAAGACCTACATAAAGAAGGTCTTTGAAATAAAACCATGTTAAGTGACATATTGTCTTTTGAAGCCTGTAAAGCCAAAATGTTGCTGAAAGTCATGAAGTATTTCTGTTGGTACAATAGGAATCCACCAGAGTAAAACTGATCTACAAGGAATCACAGTCAGAGTTTGCCTTCCATATTTTGTGATCATCCACTTCCTGAAAAGTGAATGTAGAAATGTCACCAAAATATAGAGAGGCACTTTATTCAGCTAAGAAAAACAAGAGTGTGCACATCAGTTATTCAGTGTTTACAGCTGGAGAAAATCATATGAGTGGTTAGGAAGTTCCTCAGCAATTGAATGACTTGTGACCAGTAAGCTTGACCTTAGCAAGAAAAATTTCAAGCAGACAATATAATTCAGAATTGTAAGTGCCAAGCAATCTTTTCTGTATGGAGCTGATCAGCTTCTCTTGGAGGTCAAATAACTTGCAATTTAAAAAGAAATCAGTTTCTTTTTATAGTGTCACTTACATTTTCAGCTGTTAATTCTGGCATGTGAAGATTTAAATGTTACTTATTTTTTCCAACATAGTTGCTTCTGCCATGACTGAAGTAAGATTTTCCAATTCGTGTGTAATCTATAAGTCTAGTAATATTACTTTTGTCAAATCTGAGCAGAATTGCTTGATGGTTTTATCCGCAAAAGCAGACGGTATGTCAGAATGCATTAACGATCAACATCTTTATGAGAAGATTAGAAAAATCAATTGTTTCTTTTTGAAAAATGTAAACCTTTGCACAAGTAGTTATCCTAATTTGCATTAATGGCTTTACTGGCAAAGATCTTTTCCTTTGGAAGTCTTGTGAAATGTGTTTACTATTGAAATATGTTTAGTATTGAAACATGAAATGTATTTAGTATTTTTCGTGTCTTTGAAACTAACCCAACTTCTTGTAGATAAGTGACCTTAGTAGAACCATAGCAATAGTGACGTGAAAAATACAAACCTATTTTAAGGTGTGCATGCTTTCATTTGTTATCTGAAGAACGATGCATACAAGGAGAAAAACTGTCCAAATGTTATGTCTGAGCTGAACCGAGGAAGAAATAAAAAACTGTCACAGCATCTTTGTGCTATGCTAGGTGTTCTGTTGCCCTCGAAGCTGCCACAGTGAACTGTCCTGAAGCATTCTCTTCCTTGGTTTTTATTTAGTGTTGCTCCCATGTTCAGTTGCTAAGAATGGCTTTTTAAAAACTGGCCTTTTAATAGTACTGAATATTTAACAAATACTAAAAATAGAAAAAAAAAATCTCAAGAATAGGGGAAGTAGTATTAGTGAAAAAATAATAGGTTTTTTTTTTGTCAAGATCAGTTCACTGACAAAGAATCTGTACTTAGAGTTTGGCAATATTGTCTAATTAAACTCCAAAGGAGGTATTTTCAAAAATGCAGGTCACAGTTAGGTGCCTAACTCCCTCTATGCCGTAAAAAGAATACCCCCATAGCCCTTTTCTGAAGCAGCAATTCTTTCCCTCTCACATGTCCAAAGTCATATGCCTATTCTTTTTACATCAAGATGAAAAAAACACTGCGGGCACAGAGCTTATGCTGTGATGGCCTTCTCCAGCTCTCACTGACTTCCCTAGAAGTTGGATGAAGATCCCTGAGCACAGCTAAGGCAGAAATGTAAGATAACTAAGAATTTGCCCTAAAATTTATCTTTTCTCTTACACTGGCCAATATTATCAATTAATCATTACTTCTATAACTTCAAGTTCCTCAGTTATTTAAGACTGACCAAAAGTATCACTTAGAAAAAATTAACTGTGTTTCAGTACAAATGGTTGCATTTGATGTTTGAATTAATCCTTTCTCAAATATGTAAATTTTATAGCTTACAATTTTACTTCAGAGGTTTCTCCTTGCTTTGACTGACGTTTGTCACGTAGATAGAGAAAGATTATTTATCTCGACAGCAGGTTGATGACAAAACGTCTATACTATGATTAAGCTCATTTCTCGATTAGAAGGATCAGACTAGCACTTTCTACAGCTGGTGTCTCTGTGACAGTTGTAGTTATATTAGTCTGCATTTCAGTGGTTTGCATTTTTTCCAGAAGAATGCCTGAAGATTTCTGATTTATAGAACAGCCATCGGGACTACATAAAAAAAAAAAAAAAAAAAAAAGAACAGCAGCAACATGACCTGCAATATTTTTTTATTAGAATATCCTGGCATAGATATTTATTTGATTTTGAGGGAAATTTCATGTTGATCACGGTCTTGAAATTGACATCGTGTTTACAGGGGCAGACTTATGTTTGCCCTTTTATTTCTTCATTCTGTAAACTTTGGACATCTAAGCCTTGACTTTCTTTTAGAAGTCAAGCTATGATTTTTTGCAGTTTTCAATGTGCATGTGTTTTGGTGTGTGAAGGAGATTTCTTGAAAAAAACCCAAAACCAGCAGTTTGAGTTGGCTACCTAGCTAAATAGGGCTGCAAAAGCATTTGTAGAAAGGTGGATTTTAAAACAAAAAGCTTGGGGAAAACAGAATTTAAAGTTGTTTATACTCTGAAGAAGGAAAAGCTAGAATTAAGACAGAATGCATGATCTCTATTTTCTAGAGAGGTTAAGGTCAAAGAGGAATTATTAGGATAATTGAACCGGGCCATTCTTCAACAGGAATTACTAACCATGTTAGTGTTTTATAGGCCTTACTAAGCAGCTCATATACCACTACAGATTGAATTTAAGTATTATTCAGAGCCAGTACATGTGGCCAGCTAGAATACAAGTGGAATGGCAGGTAGAAATGCCACTTGGGGTGGGACTCAGAGTGTCTCGTTAGCAGCCTGGATCTGATTTGTAAGATTAAGCTATGTTCCATCCTAGAGGCAGAGTTTGGAAAGGAACCCAGAAGCATTCTGCGACGCTGCCTGTGTTACCGCTGTGCCTGCTGATGCTCAAGCAAGCCGAGCTCACAGCTGAGTTCGATGCTGCGTTGTCTTCGCACCAACCAGTTCAAATGAAAAGTATTTTGTGAAGCCAGAGGAGTTGGATCGGGAAGAAAGGGTGGCTCTATTCTTGTACCTCTGTTAGGGTTAGCATCTTTCCCTCCTCTTATGTTGTTCATGGACAGATAGATCAAACCACCCAGTTTTTTTTTTTAAACCTTTTTTGTGGTAATAGTAATTTTGTACATTCTAACATAAGGTACTTGAGGTAGTGCTTTGTTTAATCAGGGAGTAGCGTGCCCCCATATCTTGTTAGGCAATCTTTTGCTTTTAGCCCCCCAAAATGCAATGAATCAGGCCAAAATTGAAGGCAAAAATATCCAGAAACTTGCACATGCAAAGACAATTGTTTTTAATTCTTATATTAGGAGAAATTTTAAACATTTCACCCAGACAATAAATCCTAGAGTAGCTTATTTTTCCAGGGAATGTGGCCTTATATGTCACCTGTGTGGCCCAGAAAGGAAAAGGAAAAGAAACTTTATACTGCCACTGTTTCCATACTTTCCTGATGAAAAATGGCTTTGAGTAAAATAAGGTTTTTAAAGGCCTCTGATGTGACTTAAAGTGGAAGGTATTCAGCTGTATAAAATATGAATAGGTGAACAATCCAACAAGCAATGCCTCAAAGCATCAGAGCCCTCACAAATCACAATTTCAAAAATACATCGAAGCATCCATTTAGCAATCGGAGGCATGTTCAACGACTCTTCTTGAGTAACCACAGCAAATAGAAGTTATTTAATTTTATAACTACAATATGGCAAATAAATAACACTTCTTTGCTTTCTTGTGTTGCAACAGGTTCAAAAGTTCAGCTTCAGTCAATACATAGACTTACCATAGTGTACAGATTATTATACTACTGACAGATGCTGTTAAATATGAAATACTTTTAATGCACTTATTAAGTACTACTTAAAGAGTTTGTAAAGGAGAATCAAAGCGAATCCATATGGTATTATTTCATTCATATAAATAGTTTATATATATATAGTTATATGTACTTTTAAATATACTTTTTCAAAGTTCCTCATTGTTCCAATAAAATGTTAATATGCAGAGGTGGACTGGACATTGGTCATTTGTAGTTGCAATTAGAAAAAAAAAGTGTTCTTCACTTTAATAACATGGGGCTGACTGCTGAAAACAATGGCTAGATTAATTTGGACTATTTTACATACTTCAAACAATCCTCAAATATGTGATTTCTTAACTGCTATTGTTGTTTAAAAGTGAAAGACCTGCGGATTAAAAACCTGTCCTGTGTTTTATTCTGTGTGCCTCTACCCCCATGAGAACAGCTATATAAATGTTAAAGTGAGTGAGTAGAAAACTTTGATTTGGTCGTATATTACACTTGCACAGGTGTTAATGAGTACAAAAGACACAAGCAATGAAGAGCCAGCCCCAGATACTATATATCCAAAAAAATTATCCAATATATCCATCTCCATCATTCTTCATGTCTTCTCTTTTTCTCAGTGGTTCACCAGACAGTAATGTTCTCAGATCAAATATTCTCTATAAATTGGGAGAACATTTAGCTGATTTATGAGGCTTTTAGCTATTACATACTTACCTACTCAATAAAAGTACTTACATCATATGACACACAAGCTACCTCCACAATCCAAGAATCACTCTTAAAGTGACACATACATCAAATTGTAATGTGATTTCCTGTACCTAATATATCACTTAAGGGCAAATAACAGGCATTCCATTGCAGATATTTTTTGTTTCTTCATTAATTGTTCTTTGTTTTCTCAGACAGCACTTTTTTAGTCTTGCGGCTTTCTCTTACACATAAATACATTCTTTAGCATTAAAAAAAAAGAGCTAGAAGGTGGAAAGGCAGACAGAGACAGGTTGTGGGAGTAAGAGGAACACATAGACTGTAATTTTTGTAATTTTTTTTTGTTTTCAGGCTTGTAATTAAGCAGAAGTTGATGCTTATGTGCAATAAGAAAAAAAAAAGATAATTTGAAATGGATTTTGATGAAAATATGTGTCTTGCTTGCAAAATAGACTGATCGGTTTATACCAGAACTATTAGTCTTAGATCATCATCATAATACAACCAGGTATATTTGATTTATAATAACAATGTTGTTTCTGGCCAACAGGGTCTATTAAGTAGCACATTTCACTGCATTAGAATAAGATGTATTATTCAGGCTATTATTTTAGAACCCAACTCCCAGTATCATTATAAACTTCTGGAATAAAGAGAAAATAGAGGGAAAGTAAGAAATTAAGAGTGAGGTAGATAAGATTGTGTTTATTTTGCATGGAAGCATAGGTCAGATTCTGAGACTGCAAGTCCCGACCAACTTCTGAAAGAAAGAATTGAGAATCTAAATAGATATTTTGACCATCCAGTTCCTCAAAAACCATGTCCTAGTCTGTAGACAAGACTCCAGAAGATGTACTTCCTACCTCAATTCCACTTGTAACAGAAGTATTTGAATGAGCTATCATTCAATAGCTAGAACTTGTCTGTTTCAAATATAATTTGTCATCAAATCTTTTTTCCTTTACAACCACAGGACTGCCTTGTTCCAGGATCTCTCAGCCTCACTAGTGCTCAGTTTGTATGTCGCAAGGTCTCAAATGATTTCTCAAGCAGCAAGAATTGCATTCTTTGCAGACCTTTACAGGATTTATCTTTGCCAGATAGCTGAAAATTGCCCTACCTATACAGAAATAATGAAACTCAACATCTAACTGTTGTCAGTAAAACAGAGAGAATATACCGCAGTATAAATAATCCTCAGATTCCCACACTCACGTACTTTCCATAAAGTTTCCTAGCTGCTCATCTCTCTCCTGCTGGTTGCTTGCTTACTCACATCTGAAATCAGCAGTCTGCTAGCCAACAGCAACAACAAATGAGGCAAACCCATAGTGGCTTCACAGGGGCAAGTATCAATCAACTATTGCAATACAGTAAATAATTGTAAGAGAGCAATGCAAGTGAATTGATGCTACCAAATTTGGACAGAAAGTGGCTGAGCAGCAGACTTGATAGGTCAGAATTTCAAGGCCTTCATTCAATCAGGTCACATAGGCACCGTGAGCATGCTGTAGAAAAACTAAGGGTATTTTGTGAATGAATGATGGCCAAAAGGGAAGGATTTCTATTATTAAGGCTTCCATTTTAGCCTCTGCTGAAACTGAACAAATAAAGCTTTTGGGTAGTAGTTAAATAATAGTCTAAACTTGCTGTTGCAGCTGTGGATTATTAATTACAATATGTGCTATATAACCTTTACTAAACGTAAGGACTGGAATAGAAAATTTATTCTCAGGGGAAAGTCCTAAAGGATTGAGTATGAATCTCACTTACATCTATAGAGATGTATAAAGGCTTTATAAAAATAAATGTAAAACCCCCTTCAGTTCTACAGGAAAATCTGACTTTTATCAGATGTTTTATAACCTTTAAAAATGTAGGCTTCTGCATAAAACTGTTGGCTTTTCTTTCAGAGTGGCATGGATTCAGTTGGATTTATTTCTGTGTAGCACAACAGTGGTTTGGTTAACTTTGGTCCACAACAGCTGAGATGTGACAAAATTTAATTTCCTTATTATTGCAGTAAGATATTTCAACAAACTATGGTTAACAAATTTGAAAGGATTGAGAATAAATATATCTGAAATATTTTATTTTCTAGATATTGTATTTCTAATGCTGGTTAAAGAAGGCTATACTCAGCCATATGATGCAAATGCAGAAACCAAGGCACAGACATCTGCAAAATATGTGAAAGTGAGGGCTTGTAATGTCATTAAACTGTGTTGCTCTCGATAACCCTGACCTATGACAATCTGCCCAGACATGGATTTAAATTCTGCATTGGACATCTGAGTTTGTTGTTGTTTGCTCTTTTTGAGGGTGAGTGCTTTCACTCACTACTACCTAATAATCGTTCTAACCAAATTTGGGCAGAATGAGCAGACAAAATTTTGTTGATGCTATGTAAAAGAGCCCTGCCCAAACCTTCTTCCCATTGAGCATGGCCATATAGGTAGAGAGAAGCCTCTTTTTTTTTTCTATCTATCTCATTCTTCAGATTCTTTGTAGCCTAGTCCCATCCTATCATCTCCAATTATTGTCAATATGTTAACACCTGCTTCTAGATAACCTCCTCTTCAGAGCTTCATTTCCTATCTAGTTAAATTTGAAGTAGGCACCTTCTTTCTTTCTTTTTTGCTACCTCCATTCTTGAGAACAATGTCTGTGAACTTCTTTTACTGTCTACTCTCAACATGTCCTTTAAACTCTGTTTTACTATGGTGTCTAAATATTTTTAGAAAAGTTGTTGTTGGGATGATTAACCATTAAATTACCAGTATCGCTATTTGTTTATACTCTACTTGCTGTCTCTTGTTTATACCTGGAGTGTAAGCTTCATGGGGTAGGAATCTTTTTGTTTGCTGTGCTCCCTTACATCATCCAGTATAACGTGACACTGCATTTTCACTACAGTTCCTTCATCATGGCAACAACAGTCATATCAACACGTATTGAGAACCAACCTGAGTTTGTTAGATAAAGTATGGTCTGTAGGCAAGTATGGCTGATGATCATCTTACATACCGTGGCTGCAAAAGGTCAAAATAGTTGCACTGAGGAATAAGAAGGACAGACTAGCTTCTGTCGGGACAAGTCGTCTCTGCACTGAGGGCATGCATGATGTTCTCACTGAAACAGTGCAGCAAGCCAAGCAACTAGTAATTTTGCAGTAAGCGGCTGATGTTCTTGAAACTGAGGAAGTGCTTTTGAGCTCTGTAATCTGCCAAACAGATTTCACAAACTGTGATGGAAATGGTATGCACCAATTATTCTATTTTCTATTTAAGGAAAAATATTCTAGCATAATTAATGAATATCACACACTAAGTTTAAATTGAAAGAAATGAAGTGCATTCTCTTGCAACATGCTTCACTGCATACGATCTATTTTTAGGAATTCAAGTCTGTATTAGTGATTATTTTATGCATCAGGTGTGTCATCACTGAAGTTCATAAAAGCTGCATTAGTCTCAGTTGCGTGAAATATTAAGACAACTTTAGAGGTGACTTTCAAGGTCATATATCTTGACAAAATATTGTAGAAGTGACAAAAATATTTGGCAGTCTGTTCTGTAGAGTAAGACTTTATTAAGAACCCAATGGTTAATCATGAAGTTAACACATACAATGATTGCCTGCTCTGCCCTCACCTTGTTTCCTATTAATTCAACATCACACCATGACAGTAGAGCAGATTGTCATCACTTCATGGCATTATACATAAAACGTGTTGTTATAAACATTGCATCAAATCAAGATGTAGGATATAAAGCTAGAGTAACATGTTTGGTGAAACGTGATACCTTATCTCTCTCTGAATTTTGTTCCTCAATTTAAACATCAGTGAAAAGATTTTTGCAAAATCTGTTTATCATTATTCAGTGCTGGAAAGGAGGCAGACCAGAGAAAAACATAATTTAAAATCAGGAAGCTACAGTGAGTGTCTTGGAAAGACTCTGAATACATGAAGCCAGTAGAAAAGAAACAGCACCTTGTGAAGTAGAAGAATTAAGTGCACTTGCAGTAAGTTGACAATTTTTTGTTTCCTGGGAAGTTTTACAAGTTCAGGAGTAGGGCCTAAATTGCAGAATGTAAAGAAAAGAACTCAAAGTATCTTTAGATCCAAATTCTGAGGAAAAAAAATTAGGTTTGAATTTTTGAATGAAATGTTCTGTTGAAATCTCTCATCTGTACTGAGATATATTTAGGTTTAAACTGACTAGCATAAATGGAAAATTATTTTAAAACATGATATCAAAATATTCCATTCCAACAAATCGTCATCTTTATCAAAAATACCTTTCAACTCTTTCTTTTTTAAAAAATAATATTAAGTGATTTTTCTCTCCTTTCATTTTTCCAGAACTGAAATTGCAATAGAAAAATTTGTAGTCAAAAAATGCCTGCCAGGAGAAGTTTAAAAAAAAAAAAGGAAATAAGAATAAGGAAACTACTATACAAAGCTACTATAGAATATCTTGTTGCATGTGCCCACTATAACTTCAATGCCCAAAAAATGGAATTAGAACTTAAAGACGGTCACACCTGCAGCACTGCAGTAAATCTTTCTGTGCTTTATTCAGGTTTCTTCTAGAAAGTCCCAGACTTTCTCCATTTCCCATGAGAATTTCATAGCCTATGGAAAACTAAGCAAGTTTTTTCTGATATTCAGCAAAAATTTACCCTTATTAAAATTTGTCATCTTTTTCTCATATAGACTTTCAACCCCACAAATATTTTTTACCAACCCAAATAATCTTTAGAAATGAAAAGATAATTATCATGTTATCACTTCATCCTCACTCAAGGTAATATATTTTTTCATCCAGCTTTTCTTAAATTGAGGTCACAGCTCTCAATATTACTTCTATTTCTTTAGCTTGCACTGCACTCACTTTTATTTGTCTATATTTTGGGGCACTGAAGTGATTAGAACAGAATCTAATGCACAAGGGACTGTCTTATCAAAGCTGTACAGAGATATACACTCGCCTCTTTTCCTGATGATCTGATGTCTCTGCAAAATCTTTTTCCCTTGATCAAAAAAGGATCAATGTCCGGTGTTGCATTACATGAGCTATTTTTCCTGTTATCATAAAGAGAAAGGGCTGACTCGTCATCCTCCCTAATTGCCAGATGTTCATTGACTTCAGTGACTGTACTTGGGTGGATGGTTTGGAAAGTGGTGTTACTGTAGGTTAGCATGAGCTACGCTGTCCTGGTTTCGGCTGGGATAGAGTTGATTTTTTTCCTAGTAGCTGGCATAGTGCTGTGGTTTGGATCTAGTAGGAGAAGAATGTTGATAACTCACTGATGTTTTAGTTGTTGCTAAGTAGTGCCTAGACTAATCAAGGACTTCTTCAGCTTCTCCTGCTTGGCCAGGTGCATAACAAGTTGGGAGGGAGCACAGCCAGGACAGCTGACCCAAACTGACCAAAGAGCTATTCCATACCATATAACATTGTGCTCTGGGGGAGTTAGTCGGTCGGGTGGAGAGTGATTGCTGCTCGGGACGGGCTGTCAGTGGGTGGCAAGCAATTGCATTGTGCATCACTTGTTTTGTATATTCTGTATATTCCCTTACCATTATCATTATTATTATTGTTATTCTTTTCTCTTATTAAACTGCATCTATCTCAACCCACGGGTCTTACTTTTTTTTCCCAATTCTCTCCCCCATCCCACTAAGGGAGGGGGGGAGTGAGCGAGCGGCTGCGTGGTGCTTAGTTGCCAGCCAGGATTAAACCACAACATACGCTTACAATGCCTATGCAGTGGACTCTAGGCGTCACATTCTTCTCAGAAAATAGACTGACAGTACCATGGGTTCAGTGTAATATTTGGAATTTACCGGTGTAT
The DNA here is from genome assembly GCA_034008185.1 of Gorsachius magnificus. NCBI lineage: Eukaryota > Metazoa > Chordata > Aves > Pelecaniformes > Ardeidae > Gorsachius > Gorsachius magnificus. The sequence goes on from CM067086.1 coordinate 36,804,923, forward strand.
ATCCAAACTCCTCCAATGTATAGGCATGACAAGCAGTGAGTTAAATTGAAGCTCTCTTCTAGAAAGATTTTAAGAAAGGATCTCACTGTACTCTCTGCGGTGTGTGCAGGGGAACTGGCATGGTACTTGATTCCCCTGCAGAACTGGCTGACCATGTGGTGGCTACCTGATCAACCAAAAAATTGCACTGCTGGGTATTTTGATATTCCCCATAACATCTATCCTAACCAAAAGGTGTTGCTTAGATGGGGATAGCCGAGCACCGTCCTAATTAGTGAGTGCTGATCTCTTCTCAGCCCTCCCACTGCTCTGTCCTATTGACCCAGATGCAAATGTTAGAAGTCTTACCAAATCTTATTCTTGCTCTGACCAGCAGCTAGTGCGATGATCTGGAGCTTTACATGGGCATTGACTCTGGAGTCTGAAATAGCTGCAGCAGTCAGGGCAGAAACCCCTGCCACAGCCATTGAATCCTTCCTGGAAGCAGGTAGCTGCTCTGAGATGCAGACAGGCATTTCTCCCCCTCCCCGCCCCCTGCCCCCCCTTGTTCTCATCTTTCATCAGGACTATGTCACAGATGCAGTGACAATTATTTTTCCTGCCTGATAGATTTCTTTCCAGTTTAATGTGATAAGTTAACATTCCTTCTTAAGTTACTTGTACAGACAGTACTGGCTGTGACAGTTTTTCTAGGGAACAGGGGTGCACAGCTCTTCCAGTTCCTTATCACAGCATGAGCCTAAATGTTTCCTCAGTCCTTCTAGTACACTTAGGAAGAAATCCTCTGCAGAGAATTAATATGGATACAACAGATAAATCAGAGAAGAATTAATCCTGACAAAAAGTTATACACATGATTTCTTACTACTTTTTTTTTCTTCTTCTTCTTCTTTTTCTTCATTTCTTTATTGTTTTTACCATTCAAACTTCTGGGTTACAGAAACTGAGAAGCGAGAATTCAGGTGCAATGTAAACAGAAGGAGTTCTTTAAGCTGACTGTGCTGGCCAAATAACAAGCTGGGTCTTGCTAAGGAACACTCTAAATCTCAGATTGGGTTAAACAATCTTGCAACATGTTGTTGCCCACATTATAAATAGTCCTGGTAAGGTCAGAGCTGAAATGTATTGGAAATAAAGCAAGTAACTGTAACTTCTCTGTGTGACATAGTATAAATAACAATTAAATGTTTAAAACAAGGGAGTTGGAAAAGTGATGTTCTCTTTTTTGAGCACAGGCATGCTTCATAATCCCAAACAACACATATATAAGTGCAGGCTACTGTTTGTAAGGGTTTCTGCTTTTGTGGACAAGTGGGAGATTGAGAATTAGACAATCAGAGAGGAAATGTTGAGAAAATACCATGCACAAAGAGGGCTGTAGAATGCATCTGCAGAAAGATCTGAAATAACAAAAAAGAAAGGAAAAAGCAGCTTGGGATATAGTGCTGTCAACAAAATGCTTCCTTCCTGTTGTTTTCCTCAGGCACTCAGGGAGCCAGAGATGTATATGTTCATTATCAGTAAACAGAATTAACACCAAGGATGTAATTTTTTTTCTGTTGATGAAAAAACCCCACAAAACTCTGAATATTTGTTGGTTATTCAGGTACAAAACCAGTAACGTTGTCTAAACCAGCAGCTTGTCTGGAGTCCACACTTTCCTTACAGAGTCTATAAATTGTTACAGTGGGAAATTAAACATTTCCAAGCTTATAACTTTTTTCTAAATTTTGTCATTTTCTGGGTCATGTCCAGAAAGGCTGTCAAAGACACTTGGGTTATGTTAACATTCCCCCATGCATTCCTATGAGGAGTGGCCCTTCCAAGGCAGTTCAATAAACAGATAAATCAAGGGAAGACATTCATAGGCATATCAACAGTGGGATATTTAATATAAGTTACAACTTCCTCTCTTCACACTAGCAAGCTGTTAATAGCATTCGATTCTTCTGCTGCAAAATTATACATTAATTTTTAAAGGATAGCTCTAGACAAGTGAAAAATTGGCAACGTATCCTTCTATGAATTTATTTTTAAATTGTTTTCCCAGTTGCAGGGCTGGCTGTTTCACATTTTAATAAATATATCATTCAAATTAGCAAGAGTCATATGAGCCTAAATTGGGTTTTGAACAGGAGAATTCAAATGACAAAAATTGGCTAGGTTGCTGCTTGTTTTTTGTTCAGCTCACCTTTACAAAGTGACCATATGTTATATCTTCATTTCTTGGCAACTGTAAGAGTTGCATGCAGATACAGTCCTTCTGTTGATACTCTCTTTTCATTGTAGTGCTTCTGTCTAGAGGTGTCATTTTGTGAACAGCTGTAATGTTGTTATTAAAAGCAATACATATATTTTAAAACAAAATAGTAGACATATGTGCCTACTGTCAATGCAAGCAAGTCTATCTAAATGTCATGTCGAGTGTTGCAATGGCTGGAAAACAAAGCTGCTTTCTCCCATTTGCATTTCTGAAATCAATTTTGTGCAGACTTACAATCTGTCTGCTTAAGAAAACCTATTCTGGGAGACGCTCAGGTATGAACTTGGCACACGTAGCTAGAGATACAGAACTTGATTCTTCACTGCCTTGATCCCTTTATAACCAGTTACCCCTGTGGAAAATAGGTAGAAAACACAACTGTTCATTTTCAGTAATATGGCACACTCATTTTTCGTAAGTGATGACACAAGATACAACTAATTTAAGTAATGAAGAGTGTTTTATTTGATGTTTTCATTAGAAGTGTTTGGCAATTCTAGCACTATCTTTAAGTAAAGCCCCCTGATACCATAATGGTGTGATTTCTAGGATGTGGGGTCAACTAGGGTAAGGTTATGATATTTTGAACTTAATTTTAAAACCTACAAAATGCTGTTGATTTTCAGATCAGGTTACAGTTTTTGATATTCTTGTTTATGACTGTCTAAAAAATCTTTGATTAGAAGAACATTAATTTTCTAATTGTGTAGTAAAATACCTGATTATCATCTTATGCTGTTGGACAAATGACATCTATGAAATTATTACAGATTTATGCTACAGTATTTTTATTTTATTTCATTTTACTTTAAATTTTGAGCTGCATATCAAACTAAAAAGTCAATTGTTGGTTACATGTGCAAATGCACATTTCTGGCTGCTAGAGTGTAGTATGAACATCTGGACTGTAGATTCATAAATACCATACAGAAATAAATATGTCATTTGGCGGACTTTTAGATCACTAAGAATCTAGTATCTCCAAAAGCGAATGGAGATGGGAGTAACACAACTGATTTCAGAGTAATTTGGTGGTTTTTGCTACCACCAGCCACAACTTGAGTATTACCAACAGAAATTTCCCTCCTAACAGGGGACCTGGCAAAGCTAGTTTTCTACATCTCCACAGAAGAGGTCATCATGTTCAAATGCGCAGCTAGAAGAGTTTGGCTTCTTTACAGGCAAATCTAAATAAAACCTTATGACGAGTGTATCTAGACTAAATGGTCTTCCTCTGAGAATCCTCAAGACTGCATCGGCTTCTGTGTTACAGTATCCTTAGTAGTGGTTCCCTGACTTAAAGAAAACTATAGATAAAGATATTCATAAAAGAGGAGACTGGGGGGAGCGGGAAAGAATCCAAATATTTTTGGACACCATAACTGTTGTGTTTTTGTCCTTTTAAAATTCTCAGACTTAAGTTTAATAGGATTTATTTTTTTCCTTCAGCATATGCTAAGTTTATTAGATCCCCTCCCATGTATAAATCTGGCATATCAAACCACAGTTTGCATTGTCAGCTCCTGTGAGTGAAATCTATTGCAGTTACAGAGCTGTCCTGCTTTTGCCTTTGTAGCAACTTTCAGACCACAATAACCATCATCAGTTTAAAGCAGGCAGATCCATTACATTTCCTCTGTTCCTACAACCCCACATTAAGCTAATATTATCTATTTCCCAAGTGAAAAAAAGCCCTTCCAGTCCTATCAATTATTAATTCCTTGCTTGCAGCTAATGTTTTGTTTGAATTATTTAAATGCATCTTCATTTATCAATAAACATAAAATGTTAAACAAAGAATACTGATGAAGGGCATTATTTAACATAACATTTTATGAGATTATTTCAAGCGCCTTTTTTGATTTATTAGCACAATATGTTTTATAATTATTTTTCCGTTTCTAAAAACAAAACAAAACAAGAAACACCATGTTTCTGGGTATCATCAAGAGATTTGGAGGCTTACTGAGTGCTTTCAGGACTCTTACATTTTGGTCTAGTTCCTCAAAAAAAAGAGATAAATTCCCAATCCATTTGCTAAGAAAATTCAAGACATGGTTAAGATTGAAGATGCCTGTGATTTATTATGAGAATAACAGTTACTGAAGTTCACTTTAGCCTCTGTTTCTTTTTTTCCAGTTGCAGCCATTGTGTCAGAAACAGAACGACAACAATGCCTATTGTTAAAAGACTTGAAATTAAAACAATTGAGGTGAAAGAACAATAAGTGGTCCATTGTTTTTATTACCTTGATGTGCCTGTCATGGTTTTAAAATAATAAGGACAATAGTCAGGTAACTGAAATAAAGTCAGTATTATAATATTGATGATTTAATTCAAACTTACTCTGTCAATTTAACTAACCCCTGCTTAATACAGAACATTTTTTAAAATGCCGCTTTTTTTTCTCCTGTTTTGTTATAGAATAAATTAAAATAATTTAAATTAATTAAATGAATATCACAGGCATATGAAAGTGATATTTCTTGAAGTTAACAGAATACTTAAGACTATAGCTAAATGTCCACTGTGCCCCTTTACCTTCAGGTGTATAATTTTCTCTGTTGCTACAAAACCATTCAGAAGCTCAGAGAAAAGAGCAGATGAGTCATGACCTTCAGACAAAATCCTGATCATATACCAAAGATTTTTAACAAAAGTGCCTTCAAAAGACTTCTCCTTTTCTGTAACAGAGAATATTGTAGGATTTCTTTGGTAATCCAGATTATATAATGAAGAGATTATGTCTGTGGTTTCAATATCAATGTTTATCTTTCCAGTTTATCACAACTCTCATCTACTGAAAAAATTCCTTTCAAATAATTGCTTATGACCATTTGATACCATCTCAGTAAAGGTGTCAAGAGTGATCTAGGTCCTATTGTATTACGCACGTATAAAAAGTTTACTTTCCCTGAGGGTTGTTGGTCACCTAGCAAGACAGACAACAGGTGAAAGTCAGGAAGTGTTAACTGCCCAGTTTTATGATGAGCAGGTAAGGTACAGAAGTTCCGTACACACTGAATAGTTCTGCTGATTAGAAGTATAGTATGAAGAATTTCTCATGGTAATAGGCTATGATATTGGATACAAATGGTGGTGGTGGCTCCAAACTACATTCATGACTTTTAACCTTGTAGAACTGTTGTTTCCCCCTTGTCTTCCCACCATAAGCTAGAAAAAGTTCTGTATATTTTTGTATATAATTTGATTTTAAAGAGTAGAAAAACATCCAGATGTCTGAAAAATGATCCTGAGGTACAGGGTAGCAGAGAGAATTTCTAAAAGATTTTTTTTAATGCAATAATTTTCACTTTCAATTACCCAAGCAGCCCAAGCTGCATTGCTGAATGGAGCAGTACTTTGTCAGAGGCAAACTTTGAAAATTCATACTAAATATACTTTATATTAGTTTGCTGTGAAGATATTTCAGGTTAACTTCTACAACTGACTTGGCTGTATACAATTAATATTGATATTAATATCCTATCGAAAAACTGGTTCAGCATTGATGCTCTCTATGTGTAAGGTGTCTACAAATGTGAACCAAGAATCCAGAACTACAGAACCAAAGATACAGTGTATGCTGCTAAAATATAGGCTCATTACTGCACTGTAAATTGTTCACTCAAAAGAGGCACAAATATGGGATATTTAGAAACAAAGTAACTTGCCTATTTGAGCTTCCAAGTATAGTTACAGAAATAACTTAATTTCTAACACTGAAATGCTTTGATAATGGATAAAAGATTAAATTTATTAAACCTACACATTGAAATAAAGAAATTTTTAATGAAACATAGAGCATTTTGAGTATAACAGCAGTATTTATTGCTTGGAAAAATGTTAACTATACCTTAAACACATTATTATGTCTGGTAATGTGCAGGTAATACTTCAGGGAAAAAACCCAGTAGATTACACTAGAAAATTGTATCATTTTTCTCTTGGCAGTTTGAACCATATACTCATGGAAAGGTTGATTGAAAGGAACTACTGGAAGTCTAGTCCAATTTACTGTTCAAAGTGGGATTATCACCACCATCTTTGAGTTTCACAATTTTCCCTGGAATACATATATTAGGCGAGATTAGGGATGCAGTGGATCTACAGAGTGCTTTAGGTAGAAAGCTGGTTTACTATTTTTGTTTCATTGTTTTTCTTATGCATTCTCATATTTTAGTTTTCCATTTCTTCCATTTGACTGCTGAGGTTTGGTCCTCAGCACTGATAACAACCTCAGCTGAGGGCTGCAATACCTCATCCAACTCAGTGTTGTGCTGAGTAGGGAGGGCTCTGTAAGGAGAAGGTGCATTGCTGCTATTGTCTAATGCAGTTCCCCAAGCCATATCATCTGCATTCAAGAACCGGTCACATAGGATGTGTCTGCTTTGAATTATTACCCATAACATAAGAATATGGCAGAAGTCAGTTCTGAAGGTTCTCATGGGAGGTATATCTGTGAAGCTGTCCTCTCCCTCCAGGTGTAAGGGTGTCAGAACACCGAGTACGTACATGACTCCCAGACTCCTCCTAGACACCGGCGAGCATCATCACAGCTTTGATTCCATTCCCAGAACTACTAATCTCCCACATCAATATTTCCTGGAACAGGACCGCAATGTTGAAAAGCTGGCTGGCTGTTGCTGTAGGCAATAACTCATGGAAAATGCAAAGCAGAGCGTTAGCCTACCTGCAAGTGTGGGCATGGGAGTGGGATGTGGGCACCCTCCCGTCTCCACCAGAAGGTAGCATGTTAGTAGATTCATGCCTACCCCTGTTCAAAAAGCTTTTCAGTGTTATTTATCAATTTACGTGACTCTTTAAAACCATGCTACATTAGTTAATTCCTATATTACGGTGAAATTCCTATGGAAGTACATATTACAGCCACATTAATATCACATTAGCTCATCGTGATTAATGTTATTGCAATGAATGAATTAATAATGATTTGCCTCTTTACCAAGTTTTTTTTTTTACTTTGACATGAAGAGGATCCATGGCATTGATTATCACAAATATAATGGATTGATTCATCATTTATGGGAAAAGAGGCTGCTCTTCCCATAAAGCTTATTCATTTATTGCTTTTTTCCCCCCTCCTTTCCTCAGTAGATGTATTATCTTGGGCAGGAATTCAAACCATCTATAGATCATTCACAGGAGTCAACTCAGCTTCAAGTACTGTGACTTGAACGCCAGCTGTGAGAGAATGAATGGAACTCAGGTGAATGAGTTGTCGCGCATAAACTCTGCCAGGAAAGGAGACAGTTATCCTAGGGAATGAAGGTTAGGCGTTAATGGCTGCCCTCTGTACAGTGAGACTAGGTGCTTTGCAGCTATTTAATTGTGGGTAAAGGTGATCTACCAGCATACGTTGTGACCCCCATGTATGCAAAAGCAGTATGATATCCAATGCTGCTGCTTTTGCCCAGCTGAAGGGCAAGGGTTTATGTTCTCACCCAAATGCGAAGTTATAGAAATCAGTCTTTTGATTGGTACTGTGCTCTTATTACTAGAGGGTGGTCAGTATATGTACACTGTGAGCTTGATTATATATTTAGAGATTTCCTTGTTAGTAACCACTTGGGCTTACTTGTCATCACAGTATTTTGTGATTATCTTAAAATTGATAGTTTTGCCACTATTTTTTCTGCTGTCAATTTAATTTGCTCTCAGAGATCACATCAACAGATACAGTTTGGAGCCTCCAGATGTGGGAAAGCTAGAAATATAGGGAAAGGATTCACAGTGGCATCCAGCTGCTCACTCCAGTCACACCATACATCCTACTTTTGTGAGGGTGTATGATAAAGGGGCAAATTTTTAATGCCAGTTGTGGCATTAGGTTCTTATTGACAGTATATTTAAGATACACATTTAAGTGACTAGCATATTTTAAATCTTTCGCTATTCTGACTTGAGTTATTTAAATTTTAATTCTTCCTCAAATTTCTGGTGAAAATTTAATTGGAAAAAGATCTCAGTGAGAAAAAATTGTAAATATATCAAGATTTACATATGAAATATAATTTCAACAAAAATAATTCCAAAATACTGACTTTGAATGATATGAAGTTATCTTGCTGTTTCTTAAGATTTTCTTTTCCGAAGTCCACCACATGCTGATAAAAATTCTTAATATGATCTATCAGTAGATGTTATGTACCTTGATGTTGTATTTTGCATATATAACCTGATTTTCCCCACCTTTATTATTCTTCCTGATTTATACAGGGAGCCTTTTAAAATACTTCTCAGCTATACAAAAAAGAAATATAAGCAGTCTCATAAATGCCTGTGAATATTCCACATATCCAAAGTTAAAAAAATTAAAATAAAATATGACTGGAGAAAGTTTTGTTTTGCATATTGTTTCCAAAAGTCAGAAAACCATATGGTTCACCACATTGCAAATGAATATTTTTCTGATGGAGAGGGTCATATAAAGGGCACTTCCAACTCAAACTGAGAGTTTAGGAATTCACTGAAAACCTATAAATTAATAGTAAAACAAATCATGTGATTTTTCTTTGAAGGTCCAGTCTGACCTTCAAGCTCTGAATGCAGAGCTTTTTTGCAATTACATTCTGCACTATTAGAAATTAAAGTAATCTGGCACCTATAAATGAAAATTCAATGTGGTATTTTGATGACTGTTTAAAAAATAATTTCAGAATAACATTTCACTGTAAAATCATGTATTATTTCACTGTGCAGGTGAATTCTTTTAATATTGTGTTCACACTGTTTCCAAGTGTTTCTTTAAACCTCTGAGAACAGTTCATTTAATCAAGTTCTCAAAAAAGAGGATCATATAACACTCTCAGATACATCCATGTAAGTCCAGATTGACACCTCAGAAGATACTTATTGCTGTGGATTCACATTAATATAAATGAGAAAGGCACCAGGGATTTCTCTGCTACTAATTACTCACCCTCTCCTAGTCTCTTCTTGTCCACAATTATTATACATGTCTCTAGGTTCACGTAATAGTTTGTATACTGACTCTTCAGGACAAATACGCAAATGGATCAAACACGTGTAGTGGTAGGAGAAGCATTTAAACTTTACAGCTTACCTCTCCCTCAGACCTTATCTGCACAAATGACTGAAATCCAGTTGTCTCTAATGAATTTTTTAGTTGTTTCTCATGGTCTTGAGTTTAAAAGGAAGGGAAGGGAAAGTGGTAGAAATATACCAGTCTTTTTGTGTGAGATTTATTAGCCCTATTTCTGGTGAAGAGGCTTAGACTAGCCCTACAGAAGTCTCAAGGTACAGACTAGAGCAGTGATCTCCATTCTCCCCTGGCCTGTAATCAACGCTGCTTGAAAACAAATATGCTGTGAAAACCTCTTTGCTTTACTTGTCAAGCTGGAACAGAGTGGCAGTGACTGCACAGGACTGTTAGCAACATCAGAGGATGGTGTTGGTTGGGTTTTTTTTTCCTATGTGAACTTTGGCTTTTGAACACCATTTTAGTAAGAGGATACTTATCCATTTACTATGCTTTTTTAAGAGCCAGACATTCTTTCTCCTTCCCTAGAATCTCATCGAATTTCAAAATGGATTAAACTTATTAAAACATCTTAGACTTTTCCCTTAATTTGGCATTATTTTAGTTACTGCTCTATTTTATAAACATTTTCAGTTGGATTGTTTAGTCTCCCTGGCTGAAAGAAATCAGGGAGAACCATCTCTTCTGCAGCACATGATACAATGTGAGGAGGTTTTGGTTCTGGTTTTTTCCTGTAGTAATTTTCCAGGCCACAGATATGGCAAAGCTACAGGAATACATTATGTCAGCTTATTCTATGGATCAGCCTACTGCAATGTTTGTACTAAACTCTCTTCCTGCATCTTAGAGCAACCCCAGACAGCAACTAGGCATTATGTTTAGGATTACAGTCAACACCAGTGGATATTCGTGTTGTTCCATTAGCCACAAAGTAGGCTCGAACTACCTTTAGCAGTGAAAGAGACTGCCACTTCGGTGTAGAACCAACTCCACAGATTCTTGGCGCAAATTCTGACCTCTGTCTAGGAGAATATAGGAGCAATAAATGACTACACAGTTCGAGCAAAACCCCATAGCTAAGAAAGAATACATGGCTGAGCTATCCTTGAAGTAGGATATCTGGAAGGCAGCACTACAGCAGAATATAACGTGAAGCTACAAGGATAGTCACCTACAAAACAGCACATCAGCAGCCTAAAAAGGCCAATATCTACTGCAGCATGGAACTTGAATGACTTTTTTGTACATTGTCATCTTGTTTTGTTGACATCCTAGAAGCTGATTGCTCATGAAATGTAATGTAAGCATGAGGCCATGATATATGAATTGCCTGTTTCTTTATGGGAATATTCAAATGTAGACTCCCCTGCAAAAGAAAAGAAAAAATTACAGGCCATAGCCTAGGACGTAACCTTCCTAGGACATAACCTTTCCTGACAGAAGAGTTTTTCGAAATGTTATGGGCTCTCAAAACTAGACAAAAATACAAATGCCAAAGGCAAATAGCAATATTCTTATGTTACTTTGTCTTGATTCCTCTAAGACATCATTCAATACTTTTACATGATTCTTTTCAGACTCACTCTTTTATTTTACAGACCAGTTCACTTCCTTGAATGTAATAGATATTTTATATTATATATAAACCATCCTCTTCTATTTTTTGATTGAGGGGTTTCTTAATTTTTTAGGATGAGAATTAAAAAAAAAATCCTTTATCTTTGATTTTATTTATTATACAAACCTGGCAACCTATTTTGGGAAATTCCAACAAATCTGGATTTTTGAATCACATTCCTCCACATATGGTATTAATTTATCTTTGTCTTGCCTTCTTGCAACACAGCAACAGATGTTGAACATTTCTGCTTTTTAATAGACCTCTGATCTTATGAAGATCCTTTTCAGGAATAGGCAGAAATATGTTTTTAAGCTACAGATCATTTACAAGATTGTCTCTGATGAAGTTTGTTTTGCTAACAAACTGGATTTCATCCCTTTTTCAGATATTTTGATTTCACATTGAGCTTTACAGTGAATTTACACTGGAAAAAATCATAATGTTTAAAACCAGTCCTTTTTGTAGATCAGATTAAACCAGACATGGGATTAGAGTGCTGACCTATATTCATGAGTTTAATTGCTGCAGTGTACTTTAACTTCTTACAGATGTACTATTGAAATGGTTAACCTTTACGGGCTATCTTCACTAATATGACCTTATCTCTTCAGATTCTGATTTTTAAGGTGAATGTTTAAAAAAAATTGTTGAAAGTTTAGATTTTCTTATGCATTCTAGGCAATTTCAGAGGAGGTATTGGCCAAGTCTCATCAATATACCTGGATTGATTTGTGTGGTGTCACCGAGCCAAAGTAGCTGTAAATCCATCCGAATCAGCCAGATAAGACTTGCATACAGCTGGTTTATATTGGATGGAGTAGTACAAAGCAGATGGAATTTATTGGTGAATCTGACCTACTATTTATTAGTAATTTATGTAGTGCACAGCCCATGTTATGTGGGTGTGTATCAGCAGATAGATATGTATGCACAAACTTGCACACAGGTGCTATACAGATTGTTTGTAATCTGGACAGAGAAATAAGAAATGCACTGTGTGCTTCTCAACTAACCTGAATTAATATCAGGGAAGAGGTCCTGAAAGCTTAATTGCACACCTTTTCCATGCATAATCTACAAGACTTAAGAAGAAGTATGGGGAATGGTCATTCTGTGCCCAGATAAATGGATTTTGTGCATCATACAAACATATTACAAACATATACAGCTAAGCAGCTAGCATAGGTTTTGCTCTGTATTTTTTTTTCCCCACATACATATGTGCAAAGTGCTTATAAAAATCCATCTCAGAAATACACTGTTCACTAGTGATAGAAACCTTTGAACTCATTTTACAGGATAGGGAAAATAATTTTTCTTATAATTATTAACCATTATCAAACCATTCTGTTCCACTAACAGAGCTTTAAAATGTAAGGTATTAATTGGAGACAATGAAGCAGGTTCCCCAGTTCTTCATGTCTCTTATGGCCGTTTACGTCCTTGAATGGGTTTCAAGAGTTAGTGAATTCACTGAACTCCTTTTTCAATTTAAACATTTTTTTTTGTTGAGACCTATATTGCTAATAATTATTAATCATTATATTGTTACATCTTAGTAACAAATATGCAAAAAAAAAAGGAGGAAGGAAAAAGAATAAAACCAACCAAAAACTGAAAACTGAGAATCTAAAGGTTTCAGAGCTTCCCACACCTAAATATCTAAATAATTTCCCATAGAAAATCTACAGCTATGTTACTGAGGATATAAATAGCTTCTAAAAGCATACTCATAGATCAGCTTTTGCATTCTACACTGTGGCTTTTTTCTGAACTCTCAGAATAATCCAAATTATATTTGGTAATCTATTTCCAGTGTTGACAAGGGTTACATGGATTACATATTAGTCACACTGGTTTTATCAGACATGATAAAAGATGTTTGAATAAGGTTGAAGGAGATGCACTGGATATTACTAGCATTCACCTGAAGTTTCCACCTTAAGAGTGCTTGCAGCTATGCTCCTTGGAGAGCCTGTAGGTAAGCAAATGTGTCAGCCCTAAAACAGAACTAAGTCTGCTGCTTAGTATTCAATTTTAGGGTTATCAGGACTCAAGAACTTATATTTAGAGCCTATACTATGTACTTTAAGCTACATAAGATCTGGACACTTGTATTAATATTTGTTTTCTCTTCACACTGACCAGTTTTTGAAAAGTTACATTTAAAATGTGAGAAAAGGTCATGCCCAGGAAGAATCAAGTTTCTGATGTTCACAAAGCATTTTGATGAGAATTTAGTATGGTCAGAATTTTCAGAGGATAAATTTTGAGATGGAGATGTCATGTCTTCTACTTCCCATTTTAGTCCATAAATGCCTAAAGGTTGCTCACTGAAGGTAGGTGAAGAAAATGAGTCTGAAATTTAAGCTTCACACTTTTCTTAAAATTGTAACATTCAGCTTTGTCAAAGAGTATGTTAATAAAATATATCATCCTCCAAAACAACTTTTAAGAAAGTTAGTTTTGAGAGTGATAAAGAAGTACATAACACAAAAATAGCTTATACTATATAATGGAGTATACAAATAATGCGTGAGTTAAAGGATAACAGTGAAGTAGTGACCAAAAAGTCAATAGGTTAAAATTTTACTGAAAGTTTTTTTCAAAGATATTTTTTTCTTACTGTTGCACATGGGGATAACCATCATATACTTTATTATTTTGGATATCTGTGCAGCAATATTTTTCTCTTAGTGCATTTTCCCTCTATTGCTCACTCAGAACATGGGGACATCCAATTAATTTTCCTGAAAACATAAGGGAGGACATCCGATAAGACAATCATCTTCTTCTGAGGGCTTTGCAAATGAAATACAGGCTACTTGGCTTGTTTGCTCTTGGGTGCATGTGTCAGATACAATTGGTGATGTCAGACATAGCCTCCATTATGCATTATTGCCCAAGAGTGCTTTGCTCATATTAAACTGCATTATTTTCATAAAACACTAAGTAGATAACATGCACAAGGATCTGGCAGCCTTGTTTATCTATTTGGTGTGTCATACAGCACAATGTAGGTAGCTGTGTAGCTCTAAAAGGAGTTTGCAAAGTGTCTGAGTTAGTGGATGGAATTACAATTCCCTTGAAAACCAACTATTTTTAAATTTTTATTTTTTTTTTTTAATGTGTTATGAACTAACCAGAGGTATAAAGGGACTGAGTTTGCACACCCTGGACAGAATATTCACGTTTTTTCTTTTCTAGCTGGCATTTTTCCCATTAGTCAAGAATGGGAATGCTGCCTGGGTTCTGAAGGTTTGCTCTATTAATTTATACTACCAACTGGTAATATTGCCTCTCTGTAAAACAAAGCAAACAAAACCCCAAACAAACAAAGATGCCCTCAAACCAACTTTCAAGTCTAATGTAAATCTGATGTTAGAAAGAGACAATTCTTGCCAGTGGGCATTTTGGATGGCTCCTGAGCATTAAATTGCTGGTTTACAAGGAGCTGTGTCAGAAGAGAAGCCAGCTTGTAGAAAGAACGAATATATACAGAATAAATATTTTTAACCTGGAACTTTTTTACAAAATTACCAATGAGATGTTACCTAGCTTGCAACTGATATGGTAGTTTACTAATTATCCATACAAATCTCATAGAAGAGTTAAACAAGACAACAGGATCTTACACATATGCATCTCATGCACAATCTGTTCAGTTGCTCTCTATTCACCTAATGTAAGATACAGATGCAGCCACATCAGTTCTGTTTCTTTGTGTGCAAATCCATTCAAATTTTTTGGCTTAGTGGTGTATATAAACTCAGTAAAAATGATCACATATCTCAAAACAAAATCTAGTTTTTGTTCATTCTTGTTCTGATTTAATTTTCAGATTAAATAAATTACTTTTCTCCTAAATTTTATTAAAAAATAGATGCTTTTAAAGTTGATTAGCATTTCAATTACAGAGGTTCATTGTCAGTGTACTTTTCAAGGCTCCAAATAGACCTGGCTCCTATCATAGTAAGAGAATAACATGCAAGCAACCATTTAGCCTCAGGATCACAGAAGGAAAGAAGGAAGTACTGGAAAACTATTCTAAGGTCTTTGAAGTGAATAAGAACGGAGTAGATTATGATGAAAAAGAAAATCTTATATGATTCTTTTCTCAGCTAAATCTATTTTTTGCTTCACGGTTCCCTACACATCTTTCAGATGGAATGGATAAATTTCATAACTACAATGTATTCTCAACTGAGATTTACCTGGTGTAGTGCAAATATTAATAAAAGGTTAAAAAGTATTTAGTTGTAGGACTTGAAAAAGCTTTTTTCCCCACTGCAATATTAGTTTTCCCTATCTAATTTAGGCATGGGGTTGGGAAAGACAGACAGACAGATCAAAAGCTATGCAATGATAGCTACAATCTGGGGTAAATCCCATAGATGATTGTATCAAGTAAGATCCATTACATGAACTGGAGTTTTGTAATTTTACTTCTTTTGTTTATGGTCAAAATAATGATTTCTTTTTATCTTTTTTCTGGTTTTTCTTCCACAAAGGAAAGTCATAGTAAAGAGGTAAACCACGGGAAAGTAAAATAAATAAAACCTGACACTTCTCAGTTGATGTTAAAAAAAAAGACTATTTCAAAATTGCAGGACTTTACATTAATTTTCAAATAATTTTTCACAGATTTTTGTGAATCAGGTTTTTCTATTTGGAAAATGTTATTCAAAAGGTAAAGCAAGTACCACAGTTTCTTTTAGGCTTATTAGTAATGATGATCAACTAGAGAAAAGGCACCTTCAGAAAATAGTCTGACAGGCCAAGTCTGGATGACAACTGTCTGACCTTTCAGGATTGACTAGGATCACTTCTATTTAAGCTTTGTGAAAAGAATCCCTTTTTTATCTCACTGGGCAATAAATCCAAATCTGAGAGGACAGAGTAAACGTCACTGCTTCTTCCAGATGTATAGTGAATCTTCCATTGAGTAGCAGCATTCAGAACACAGAAACCGCACTCACTAACTACAGAAAGACTGAGACGGTGTTCAACAAATGTCTGACAGGGCTGTGGGGAATCATAGCTTACCCAGGAGACAGACAGCTAGGTTAGTAAGAGCCCATGGTCTAACTCCTAGGCTTCTCATCGCTAAAAAGTCTTGACAATGAATTAAACGGTAATACCAGAGTGATAATTATAACAGGCTACTTTACCTGCTGCAAAATACAATAAAAGAGAATCCACACTTATGAAGTTTACGTGTTGGTGTGTGGAATCCTATTTGGCTTTATTAACAAGTGCTTAAGGCTAATTTCTCAGCAGATATCATAATTTTATCCATTCTTCATGCTGTGCTTTCATCAGGGTTGCATTTAGAGGTTGAAAAACCTCATCAGTGGAAGGGTGGCTGTTTTGATTGGTTTTGATAGAATGCTTTAATTAGGTCACACAAAAAAGTGTGTTTTAATAACCTATGTCATTACTGAACAAGGGGGATTTAAATTCTACTATAAAGAGGCTTCTATAGCATCGAGCATCTGTTCTAAACTGTGGCAATATACTCACTGGATTGCATGTACAAATTTGATTAGCTGGAACTTTCAGGAATGATTTCCAGCTGATTAACCCAGGGACTTTATCTTCAAGTACTGGTGTTGTATAGATTGACCAAAATCCTAGAAAATGTCAGATATTAAAGCCTATAATTGCCAGTTAAGTGGAAGATGAAGGCACCTAATGACAAACAGAAGACAGTATTTCTGGTATTGCTGTAGTAACTGATAATTTAATTCATGTTATGATGTCAGCAGCAAACAAGTATGAATTTCTGCAGCTTCCTGTCTGTGAATTTCTATCCAGTGACAATTTTGCACTGCATTTTATTAGCTTTTGGAGCCTTTTACTCTGTTTCTCAAAATGAAAAGGTGACCTTAGTACTAATCACTGTTAATGGCATAGTGTGTTGTTTTTTTCTTAATTGCCAAGGAAACATAAATAGCAAAATACGTGGCATTTTAATGCATCCCTTTGCAATCCAGAACAATAAGGCCCTGATGTGCCATACAAATTTAAAGTGAGATCACTGGGTAATGGGGTACATATGGTGATCCTAAAAGAAAAGGTTACTATGGAGAATAATTTAAAAGACCTTTTTAAAATTATTTTTGCTGCTTAGGTATTAGTTTTAGATGTAAAGAGGGATTTACTTTTCCTTACCAGATGTATTGTCATTTTAGATTCTGCAAATTTGTGGTTGGGAGGCTATTGTTAAAGTATGTCTTGACATATTGAGTGGAAGCCTCAGATTTGATAGGACTGTCCCATCCATAGCTGCATCTCTTTCCACTGTGTGAATAATCTGTGGAAGAAAAAGAAAGGCAATTAGAACTGCCTAAAAGTCAGTTCTTAGGTTAGCTGCATACCTTCTATAGTGCTTTGAGAATTAAAGGATAGTTAAGTGACTTAACCTTTAGTACCCAATTTCATCCTGTGTAACTTTTGAAGCAATTAACCGCAACTCAGGTCAGGTAAGGACTGAATCACCTTCTGGAGCAACCCAGTCCCCTCCACTGTCTGTAAACAGATGCCTATGTTTTTAACTTAAATGATTGCATCGACAATTAAGAGGGATGAATCTTTGCCTCACTGCTTCAATTTTTTCATCTGCTAGTGATAACCTGAGATACAGAGGTGTTTGATGCTTAATTAATGCATAGGATTTATGGGAATCTCCATTTAAGAGTGCTAAAAGTTATAATTCATAATTATGGTTACTGAGGCAAATTCTGATATCACACTGTGCAACAAGAAAAGAGTTTTTTGTTCTAGACAAAACCCACTAATATTCTCACTGCTAAAAATTATCTGTAATTGCAAGGATTCGGACAATGGGAAGGACCTTTTCAACCCAGCCTAGGGTAAACCCTTAGAGTCCAGAACTTCTTCAACATGTTAAGTGTGCTTTCAGGGGAAACCCTGGGTCACGCAAAAAATCCCAGCTTGCAGGGCTGAAAATCTTGCGCTCTTAGTTTCTCCCTTAAACTTTCATTGTCTGTTTGTTCACGATGAACAACAGGTTCAGAAGATTATGGAGGGGAGCTAAGCTATGGCACACATGAAGCTGAACAGGTCCACATTGAGGTGGCATGGTGCTGCTCTCTAGCACTGGAGAATGACTGAATAGAGAAGAAGGGGACAGCTACATCTCTTTGGAACTGTTGAGATAATGGCAAAGAAAATCATTATTTCTTTTCCCAAGTAGGAGGCCATATCCTTCGTATTATTAGAGAGATGATGGTGGAGGAGGTCTATTTGATTTGCCTTTCCTACCTTCAGTGAAAGGTGACAGAGGTCCAGTACATTCAGACCAAGACTGAATGGTCCTTGATTTTCAGTCAGATATAAGTAAGTTTTCTTACAAAGACACATATAAAGTAAAAAACAGTTCAACCATCCTCTGCCTTAAATCTGTTCTAAAGGGACTAGAGAACATTTCATTCCTTTTAACAATAAAGAAATGGAAGCCTGAATAAGGAGAACTCATCCTCATTTGATTTTGAAAGTATCAAAGAAATAAACCATAGAAATGTCCGCATGCCCACAAGCAGTTGCATAATGATCTATATCTACTAGTAGAATCCTTATTTCCAAAACTGTTCTGAATTCTTCCCCCAAACATGCACGTTTTTACAACAGCAATGAATCAGATACAGTCTGGTTTTATTCTCGGGGGCAAAGATAGACTATCAGAACCAAATTCCCTTCTCGGTTACCGACGTCAATAAATATCTCACGGATGAATTTGTAATGTGGAGTATAAATGACAGTATTTTTTCTAGCTTGTTTTCTGGTGTGAATCCACAAGCTCTTTAGAAGAGGTATGAAAAACAAGGGGCTCCACCAGCATGGAGCTGGCCCTGTGAAATAGCTGTGTTTTAATTAAATTTACACAACTTTTATGATACAGTGGGTAACCTCCAATACCACCCAAAGAAATCTCAGGGCCATCAAATGTACTTCACAAGTAATTAATCTTGAATGTTTGGGGGTTTTAGGTAAAAAACAATGCTTCATAAAATAAAGCAGAGCTTCATTGAAGAGATGAACAAGGCCATTTGCTAGAACTGGTTTTCAAGCAATTTCCTGAGCGTGATCTTTATAAAAATGGGGATCAAAACCTCACATTAGGTAAAAATAATTGAGGTTTCCAGTCTTTCTGGTTTTCATTTTTCCTTCTCTCTCAAACCTTTTCTGTTTGTTATTGGCATTAAGAGTTACTCTTTCTTCATAAGGAGTGCAATGTTTAATTTATTATCTTTTGGATTTAATTATTTTCTGGAACTGTCATCATATTCAGGAGTTGAAGAGACCACCATTCATACTTAATACTCAATCATAAACTCACTTTCTAAAGTAAATATGACTGACATATTATTATGCACTATATTCTTTACAGCTGCTAGCTGGCCAAGAATTTTTACAGCTGCATTATCTGTCTGGCAAAGAAACAGAAAATACATTTCATCTTCAATGAGTACTTCATTTTTCTCTTTGATTCCTGCCACACCATACCCTCTGTCTACGTAAAAGTGCTGACTGACTGGCTTTGAAGATGTCTTTTGCTTCAGTTATGTGGCATGCAAAATCCTATGATATGGGTTCAAGTAAGACATATAAAGCCCATTCTCTCTAACCAACGAAACATAGGTAGCACATATTGCACCATACACACCACACAGGCACTCACAAAATATTGTCATGATTGACTTAGTTGCTAAATAAAATAGTTTCAAAATTTTCAAAACCCCTACATCAAGTATCACAAAACTCCAAGGAGCACAAACTTTTAAATCAATCACTTCATTGGCCATATATTTGTTGTTTTGTGCAGTATCTAGTTTATAAAACATTCTGAGATGGGCATATGATGGTATGATGGTGAAAAGGTCTAGAAAGAGGTTGTTTTTTCATGGTTTCCAGTAAGTATGTTTCAACAGGAACATATTATAATATATCCTTTTAATAGGACTGTAACATAAAGTATGTTTACTAACTCCAGTTGCAACTGAAGAGCAAGGGTGTAAGCTTGGATTAGTCAGGTCACCACAACAGTACATCTGTTCTCTTTTACTTCCACTTTGTTTCAAGCTTAGCAGGTAGGCTGGAATGAATTTCTTACACACGTGCATTCATGCGTTCGGGTTTTTTTGAGTTTATTCTGGTTTGTGTAAATTGCTTATTTAGATCTGTGTAAGGACAAAAGGAAGAAGTTGTAAATGCTGATCATAAAGCCGGCATGTAAAATCCCTCAACACTGCTTGTTTGAAATGAGAAACAATATTCACATATCAATATTTCTTAGTATAAGTAGCTAAATGGTTTTCAAAACTTTCCAATTTATATATGCCAATGGCCTAATACAGCCAGAAAATCAGAATGATATTTATGATTTTTTCTACACTTCTTTCATTTTTAGACTTTTTAGACTTTTCTACCAGTCCTAACAAGCATAAAATGAGACTTTTTAAATGCTTTTTCTATTTTCACAATAAAAAATTTCTTCATTCACTAACCTGAAGAAAGTAAGATTTTAGAACAAGGACCAAAATAATTGAGAGTTAATGAGACTATAAGATCTTTTCATAGTGGAAAAGAAAATAAACTTCCTAAAAAATAAGACTGAGACTCAGAGGCTGCTGGAAGCAGATAGCTACTCAGTGGGAGACTCATCATAAATTTAAGAGAGTTCAAGTATGGTAAGCCTGGAGGCATTGTTAGATGCTGATATATTACCTTCAGAAATCATATGGGTAAGACAAGGCAGTGAAAGTCACTAATACAAACAGTCCAGAGTGATCTGAAAATAAAGTTTGAAAAGTTCCTAAAATGTGGTTATGATGGGTAAGTGAATGCGTGTCTCTTGCTCTTCAAGTTCATTTTGATTACTGTGCCAACCGATTCTTTATCATGGAAAACTTTTAAAATCTCAAAGCAACATTTATAAGTCAGCTGAGAAAGAACAAGATACGCAGGCTAACCATGACCAGGAAATCTGGGAACACTTCCTAGTTCCAGAGACCAGATGAATGCTCTCACTGAATGTACATCAAGGAAAAACAAGTGTGCACAGCATCATGCTTTACACTGAAAAGAAACAGTTACTTATTAGGGGGAAGGTAAACCTAGAAGAGCCAGAAGCAACCAAGTGTGGCTAAGAAAAAGTTACGCATTTTTTGTGCTGTGGTTGTAGAAGTGTAAACTATGTGTGTCTGTGAAGCAGGAGGCATGTAAATCACAGTAGTGTGCACATACAATTTATTTGAGACTATAAATATGTAGCTATATTTTCTGTCAGTGACACTCTTGCTTTCAGTGATTAGTATGATATTCCATTACTTCAGTGGCTTTAGTGTGACTCCATGAAGATCCTATAAAGATAATAAATACAGTCTTGGCCTAGATAGGAAGTGCAAAAACTTCAGAAATTCAGGCAATGATTGAATAAACTTTGCTTAAATAATGTCTTACTAAATAGTAGCACAGCCTGTTAAACATGTAAGCAGCATTCCAGAACTCAGTGGAAGGACTAAACAATTTTTCAACTTATTATGCTATACAGAATGATATTTCTCAATGATGAGAAAGGTTGAGTTTCCAGGATGCACTAGATAAATGGTGGAACGCAATGATGCAGAATTCTGCAATGGTGGTCTGGCATCTACGTAACATGCAAATCTCACTGATCACATTTTCTTTTCCTTGGGTTGATACTGTAAGTCATAAAAGAACAGAATAAAAATACAAGATACCATAAAAAAAGAATATTTTATTTCTATATAAACCAGGCAGATCAGGATTATTTGGTTTGTCCAATTATGATAATGTAGTCCAGAGATTAGCAGAAAAACTGAAAGCAGAAAACTGGTTATGTGTCTTGAATCATTATTAAACAGGATGATATGTAGCAAAGACTGAGTATATGATAGAAGAAAAAGAACTGAAATGCCATGCGAACATATTTTGGAGAACTTGGATCACCACTAAAAAACGAGGGGAAAAATGCTTTTGTTTGGAGCTCTCTGAGAAAAACAAGGAAATGTGGGCACAATGGCTTTGTCAATGGCTCAGATTCACACTGGTTTTGGATTTTTGTTCTGTTGGCCTGGAGCCATTGCATAGTATACAGATATAAAACATAGGTAAGAACTGGATGTCTATAAACTGTATATATATAATATGCTCTATGGCGATTCCAGGACACAGTTCCTATATTATATGCTGAAAGCCAAGCCTGCACCACCTAATTTCCATGAATAACTTTTCAACAAATAAACCATATTTTTAGTACCAGAATCTGTATGAAAGGCTGCATATGCATGTTTACAAGCACCCTGAGAAAACACCAATCCATTCAGGGCCTTTTTCCTTCTTATTATTTTTTTTCTCTCAAGACAGACTTTGACTTGAATGCAATTGAAAACCCCAAAGCATGTTATTCAGTTATATCTCCCATCAAAATTAAATTCCAATTAAGGTTTAAAGGCTTGTGAAAATACTCCTCTTACTTACACAGATTTCCTTTTCTCTAATTGGCACAGCCCACACCTGAGCTCAGGTGGAGTCCATGGGCAGGGCTGTAGGTGGAAGCTCTGGGTGAGACTTGTCAGGACCACTAATGCTCATTAGCAGACCCAGGGCCCTGCCAGTCACCTTCTTTTTCACAATTAGGCCTCAAGCTGCACAAAGATAGACTAAGAAAGAATTCACTGACAAGAGTATTTAATTTCTAAAAAAATGGACTATTACAGAAAAATGTTATCCTGGCTTACTGTGCAGCAGGCATATGGACAAAATCCAACAAGCAGTGGCTGACCACCTGATTTCTTTCTTGTAAGGGAATGCTGGTTTGGTTAAGAGAGCTTCGTCTGCAACACGGCAGAACAGAGACAAAATCTGAACTGTAATGTTTGACTAATAGGGAAACATTATGCTCATTTTTGTCTGTCCTTTTCCTAGAAATGAATAAGTGATCATGAGGAATCAGGTACCCTTATTTTCCTGGTTTCTTAAAAGTAATAAAATAATTCAGCATCCCTTTTTTTCCTCAGAAAGTAAATGTATTGATGAATCACTTCAAACAATGCTAATCAACAGCGCGAGGAGTCTGCAAGAAAGGACATTGACAGGCGAGGTACTATCACTAATTTATTTGTCTTTTTATGGTTCAGTTAGAGGAATATCTTAGGGAGTACAGCACATGTCAGTGTTGTCAGATGTTACACGGTAGCTGTCAGAGTTTTGACTGATGTACAAGCACTACCTGCTCATGTTTGCCCTTCCTTTCTGTCGAGTGCACACAGGTAAGACAGCTTGTTGGTAATTTTTATTTAATGCTTTCAGTATCTGCAGCTGCTCTTTTATTGAAAGTTCTGACAATGAGAGATTCCACTCACTGAGATTTCCAAGATTTCCACTGCAAGGGTTTCATCACTTAAACAAGGTTTTTCTCTGGAATTAGAACACTCCTCATACTCTTTTTCCTATGTCTAGTGATCTCCGAGATAACTGTTTATGTTTTAATTTACTAAACTCCCCTGAAAACCTCATGCTAAAGAAATGGAATTACAGAAATTTAGGGTGCAAATGGCTTTGCATGCTTGAGAGAAAGCATTCTTTATTTTCAACATTTTTTTCTGACATAGACATGTCTTAAGTCTCACTTTATCCAGAAAAGCACATCTCATTTTGAAGACTTCTATGCAGAAAATAACTGCAACTATGTGTCCAGGGAGGTGTGACTATCACACAAACTGTAATCATCTCTCAACCACATGATCTGAAATCATACAGCAACGATTGCTAGATGAAAAACGAGGCATTACTTTTTAGTGTGCAAAATCAGATGAAGCCTTTAAACATCAGTTATGAAATGGCAAGATCTATATTTTAGTGTAATCTAACAAGAAGCAAAAGCAAAAATGTTTTTGAAGGAAAGCAGTCAAAAATATTCTTATGCCCAACTAGCTTTATGGATCACCAGTTTAAGTTTTGAGATGTGGTGTATTTGTTCAAGGGAAGGAAAAGATGTTGCTCTTAGATGCTGAAGTGAAACCTTTTCAATGTTTAGAAAGTCATTCCAGACACTGAATACTACAGAAAAATTTCAGCATATTATCTTAAGGTTATTTCTCCAGTATTGTCAGCCTGGTGAATTTTAGTCCTTAAAGGAAATGTCCATATATTGAAAAATATCTTTAAATTTTAAAATATTTTTCTGTAACTATGGTGTTTAATTTGTAACAGACATTCCTTTTTGCTACATTTGGTTCCCGCCCTCCCCCAACACTTGGTAGACCTCATTTTGTCTTTTCATCTGAGTATCTGATTCTACTCTTTGGTTAGCAAAGGCCACTGGAGCAGATTGCAGATGGCAATGCCATGCATGTTTCTTTGACCACTCATTTACTTATCAAAAAGTTATAAATCACAGTGTTGTGCAGTATAAATTTTATTTCTTTTCTCCCAAGCAATGTGAAAATCAGTGTCTAACATAACTTTTAGAAGCCTCTGCTGTAGTGGTTTTGGGTTTTTGCTTTTTTACTGTAGTGCTGATTTTGTTATTCTGAGACCATACTTGTCTCACTTTTCACTCAAAGGAATGTGGTTCTGCTGCATCTCTTTGAGGAATCATAGCAGCCCTGTGGTTTCCATGAACTCCAATGTTTTCAGGATATCCACTGTGAAAATCACGGATTCGCAAGAATGCAAGCTCTCTGGCAATCCCTGGAGGTAAACAAGTCTGCATTTTGAAGCATGAGTAGGAACAGTGATGAAAAATGTGGGCATTTGTGTACCACGCACATACAACTCTATTGAAATATGTATCCAGTCTCTGCGTTGATTCTAATAGCAATGTAGGATGAAAATGTGAGTGGAAGCATTCATAACGAATGTTAATAAAAGAATAAATCAAGATCCTGAATAGTTAGGATACTGGCAGAACTGGGAGCCACACAAGTAGAAAATATCAACTTTTATCCAGAGTTATAGCTCTTGCAGTGCAGAATGGAATTTCTTAATGCTAGCTCTATAGCCTTAATTTAGCTTTAATTTATTAGTGTTTACTTAGCAGTCTGATTTTTTTTTCGTTTGGGTATAAAAAGCAAAGTATTGGTATTACAATATAGAGGGCAGAATTTGGTCTTTGAGTCTGTCATTCTTTTCAGAAACAATATTGTATTTCATTTCTTAAAACCTAGCTAAGGCCCTGATTTTAATCTCTCATGATGGCCAGCAGTACCTTAATCTGATCTTCATTCCGTGAAAGTATTTCAGCAAGTACTTACATTTCACTGAAGGAGATGCAGCATAAGGATACATTTAAAGTTAAGCACAAAGTTAAACATATTTTGGGAAGGAATGAATTTACATATATGCTTAAGTGCTTTGCTGAAATAAGGCCAACATAGTAAATATACGTAACGGTAACAGAATACAGGAGAAAATCCTGGACATACTGAAGCTGAAGGAACATTCTTAAGGGGAGTATAGCTTTCCTGCAGGACTCAAGGGTGAAAATGCAAACTGAAAGGCCATCCTTGGCAAATCTCAGTGAGCTTTATCTAAGTGTAGCTCCTATTTTGCCTTTACTGTTGTAAGCTGCTAAGCACGTATCAGTGTTCAGCTGAGATGAAATTGAGAATTTCATATTTTGAAGGACCTTAGTAAAAATGTCTTAGTCTTTTAAAATAATCTTTTATTAACAATGATGGCAAATACAACATTTTAAGATTAAAACCTCAGATATTTCAAAATCCATTTTTCACATTGAAGAGGAGGTATTAAAAACTTATCTTTAAGCCATTGTTATTACTTTCGTATAATATATTTTTTGTAATATTCATAGGAGATGCTGACTGGGAGTATTTTTAGACTGAAATAGTGTGATTGCAGCACAAATGTGCTGTTAGCATATCCCAAATTTCCTGAATCTTTCTGGAATATGCTTGAGATTTTACAGGAAGGCCAAATATTTGTTTTAAGGTTCAGCCACCGCTGCCACAAAAGCACAATTGTGTTCTGTAGCACTGAAGCTTTTGGGTCTATAGGTTTCGCCAGTATCCCCACTGAAGCACATCATCTCAGCATTTTAGATGGATATTTTTCAGTTTGTAAGGTGCAAAGGTATCTTAATTACCTTCACTTGAAGAGAATCTAGTTTAAAAATCATGTTCACAGATGAAATCTTGGCTAGAATGTAATTCAATTTTCATTTCTACAGGGAATTTATGCACACAGATTACTTGATGACTAGAAACACAAGTCTTCAAATATAACATTTTTATATTATTTGAATACAGTTCAGTGCTTTTTCAGGTCTTTATCACAGACCATCAGAACCTTTGACTTGCTTTCTGCAGCTGTTTATATCAGATTTAGACAGTAATCAGAATTTTATTTGACTTTTGATAATGAGGTCTTGATCATCAACATTGGCTGACCAGTGTAAATGGGGAACCTGAACTGCAGCTATGAATGGACCTTATCAGTCATCAGGAAGACAGTAAACCCTCATGAGGCATGCAAATCCTATCAGTTAAAATTGTTATGAGATAGATCTTATTGCCTTGACAATTTCACATCATCCCCTGAAGACAGCTACTTTCTTTAGTCTGGTTTACAGCTTGAGAGATCTGATCTCCTATCATTTCCTGGCTTCACTTTTCAATGAAGAGAGATTTTGAATAACAGAATAATTGAACCAATTTACTAGA
Organism: Gorsachius magnificus; assembly: GCA_034008185.1. Classification (NCBI taxonomy): domain Eukaryota; kingdom Metazoa; phylum Chordata; class Aves; order Pelecaniformes; family Ardeidae; genus Gorsachius; species Gorsachius magnificus. The sequence continues at coordinate 36,831,562 of CM067086.1, forward strand.
TTTCCAAACAATAACATCCAAAAGAAGCAAACCCCAAAGAAATTAATAAAGAGCCCAAAAAGATTTCCCATGGCAAGTTAGTGGCTTATAATAATAAATGGAAGTGAGAAAAATTTTTATTGTTAGCTGAAAAAATGTAAACAACATAGAGTGGCAAAATATTAATTACTGTAAAATATCTAAAAATATATAAGGATACTTTTAAAAGAATCTGAAAATTCTCAAAGGAAGACTACATAATAATATGGTTTTCTTTTGTAAAAATAAGCAAGAAACAGTTTCCTTTCACTCTGGAACACAGATTTAAAAGTCCCAAATTTCAGTCCAAAATCCACAGTCTTGAGTCAATTAAATGTACTGGGTTTGCTAGTTTCAACCTTCTGTAACCTGGAAATTCTTAACAGTGACTGCAGTTCTCCTTACAGAGTCATGCAAATGAGCATGAGATGGGATCTCTGGAGGTCATCCAGAACACCTCCTGCTCAAGGTGGAACTGTTTCTCTCTGCACCCTGGGTAAAGCCTTGTCTGCCTGTCTTAAATTGACTTATGACACCAGCCAGGGTGCTGGCTCAACTGACCCAGGGGCCTTTGCGTCCATCAGCAGCAGTGAAGTCAGCATAAAAGACAGCAGTAGTTTTCATCCAAATACTCAGTTAGGGTGCACTTAACAAAAAAATATAAGATTTTTTAGCTGTCTGAACTTATGGAACCCATACTTACATGATTTCTGCTACTGCTGGCAAGTTGACTTCCAATTTGAAGACTAAGATGTAAATTTTAATGGCATAAATAATAAAAAGGAGTGAGTTTAAGATAGGGATAGCGTGATGGACTGTTCTTTACTTTTAAAATCCTTTCAGCTATCATTTATGAAGGACATCTTCACAGCAGCACATTCACATCATTTCAAGGATATGTTCTTATTTTTTCCTTCAAGATATAAGTGTATCGCGGTCACTGTAGAGGAAAATCCTGCTAATTTCAGTGCATGTATCTTTCTCTCTGAGCCTCTTCTTGCCTTGCACAATTTTATAGGTCTTTTTCTATTAAGATAAAGAAATTGTGAGCTCAGATCTTTGTTCTAAAAGAGCAGCTGCTGCGATTGGTGTGGTTTTTGCATATCAGCATCATCCTGTATTGATGGTATTTTTTGTAATTCTTTTGGTATATGTTGATTGGGAATATGCCCCTTGATTCCTTTTCCAAGAACGTACAGTGTCAAGTGCTGCCAGAAATGCCATAGGCAACACAGCAGCAGAGCTAGCAACTTCTGAGGAGAACTGTATTAAGGCAATTCTCTTCCACTGGCACCATGAAACTAGAATTCAGAGAAGGCCATCTAAAATAATCAAAGGATTGAGAAATGAGATCTGTAAGCAATGTTAAGAGAGATAAACATGCGTGCTTTTCAGAAGAGCTGGTTGAGTGGGAGGACAGGGAACATGAAAGCATTTTACATAGAAACAGCATGTATAAATAGATATTCTATTCTAAGAGGAAAAATCTTGATTTCATTTACAACAAAGAAAATAAGAGGCCAAAGCCTGCAGATCTACTCAGGTGGTATTATCAAAAGTAAAATTTTGTTCAATGTAAGCAGTGTGGAAAAGAATGATATCTTATAAAATACAAAATAAAAACAAATGTCTATTTGTACATATGTAGATATAAAACAAATATAACACACATATAAGACAGATATATATAATCTTACATTTTGCATTCCCAGAATACATTTTTTCATGTATGTTTAGCATTTCACTCAATGTATTTCTCTCAAAAGTAATTTACTGGTTGTCTTCTCTTATTTTTGTAATAACTTTTCATTATTGGATAGTCCATAGATTTCTTTTTCTATTCTGTTAATATTACCCATGGAAAAAGCCTCTTTTTAATTAATTAAAGCTTATAAGGTGTACACATATGCAAATAACATATTCATAATAAACATTCAGTAATATCAGTGTAGAATGACAAAATCTGTATAATTTACTGATAGTTTAATCCCACAGTTTATGTATGTTGATAGCATTTTCTCCACTATATTTGATGCAGTTTGATGTCATCTTAATATGTCAGATTATCATTTGAACAGCAACCAATTTTCAGTGTATACAGTTTTAATTTAAAAAAAAGAAAATTCTTACACATACAATTTTGATAGGTTAGTTTTTATGATGTTTTATAATGTTCACAATCTAAATTGCACAATAAGTCTATCAGTTAAAAATGTAAACTAATTTTTAGTTTGTTTAATTTCAATGGATTGTGATAGGTTGTGATGTTTATTGCATTTTTTCAACTGAGGAGTTATTGGACATTAGTTGTAAGTATTTAATATTTCAAATTTCAACATCAGTGGAACACAGGTATTACAAGTTATGTTTGTTGCATGATGCAATGAACAAAAGTTCCATCTGCTTAAGTGAGGGCCAGAGTCTTTATTCTGTCTGAATTATCTCCTAATGTTATCTGAAATGTGCACATCAACAAAAAAAATCATATTCTCAAATAAATATATGCGGTGCTCTTGGGATATAAATTGAGTACTTCAGGGTTCATAAGAAACAATCAGTAAACTACATTCCGTGTATTAGAATTAAAAATTTAAAGAGATGTAAATACAGAAGAACGAAGTTAGGTATTTTATGTAAGTAAAACCACATAAATCACTGTAAGAATATACATGGAATTTTTATAGAAATTTACTTGGCCTGCTTCCAATATTTTAGTTGGTGTTGCCTAAAAGGATTTGAACTGGTTTAGAAAAAATATCCAAAGTGGGTTCTTTATGTAAATTTCTGACTGGAAGAGAGTACAAAGTAGTGACAGCATTGTTTGTCAATGTCCTCCAGTGATTGTTAGCAATGCATTCTTGCGCATATTGTTTCAGACAAAAAATTAGTATTTTGCATTAGCAGAGGATAATTAGGCAATAAGATACAAAAGAGAGTAGGGTTATCATGAGATAAACACACACATGGGGTGTTATGAGGCACAGCCAAGTATCTGCGATCCCTCCGGGGTATGATTATCTCGTGATAACCGCACACCCTGGAGTTGCCTTATTGCTATTATAAAATATCTTTATTATAGGAAGAAATGCACATTTTTGTGCTGAAAGAAGACGAAGGTGGCAATTTAGAATGCTGAACAGCAGTTTCAGCTGAGCTGTGTGGTTTACATAGATTAATCTATCCCATTGGAATGTTTCCTCAGCCAAAAAAATGTTCCCTAAATCCAAGCAGTCATAATCTGTAGTGATGTGCAGCTATTTGGAGTATTTGACAAATTCCCTCCTTGGTTCTTACGCTGTTCATTTGACTGCAAGGTATACACATAGCAAAGAGATGGAGAAGTGTTAACAGGATGGTGAACATTTTGAATGTTTGATAATATTTCTAAAGTCTGGGTTCTTCCATTTCACTTTTATGCAAACTCTGTGTAAACTCTGGAAAGCTTCAGAGAGTTGAATAATGCATCTAAAGCTAATTGAAAACTATCGGGAGAGAGAAGTTACAAAGTACAAACAATGTCAATAGAGCTTTAAAAGCTGGGAAACTGATGAGCCAGAGAGAAGCAAGAAGTCTCTTCCAAGCAGCACGGCTGTTTTTCTGCAAGGCATAGAGAGGTGGTGCAGTAAGGGGTAAAGGCAGCTGGATAAATAGAGACTGGCCTCTTTGTACAAAATTGGAGCTTTGCCACTGTCTTCAGTGGACCAAGACTTTTACCAAGAGAATGCTTAGCATCAGTCCTACGCTTACACACATAATAGCTTTGTCCATGTGAATGGCTCCTCTGAGTTTACAGTCTTGCTGCCTCTCTTTGTAGACACCACTTGGGAATGAAAACAACTTTGTCAGGCTCATGGTACATGTAAATTGTTTGAGTAACATGCACAAAGGAAATAAATCTTGCCCTGTATCTGCATTTGGAAAAGCAGTAGATTAGTCATAGATCTTCTTAGTTGTAGATTCCTCATCAACAGTTATGCCTAAGGATCTATTTTTCTTCTGTCATTCTGTTATTAATGAAAACCATTGTCATATTCCAGTGCAACAGAACAAAATTCAGGGAGCATTCTGTTCCTGTAAGTTTGTATTACTATTGAACAAATTTTAGGAAGAAATAAGCATTGAAATAGCTTATAAATTGTGTGTTAAAATGTAATCAATATTTGTATTCATGTTTGGGCATAAAAACACACAAAGAAAGCCTTGTAGAATTTATTTCTGCTTAGAAACTTGTACCATGGCCTTCAAAATGTGTCAGCTTTAATTTAAGATTGGTGTTTAATATGGAATATGGAGATCAATGCAATTGATTTGATTGAATAAAAAAGTCCTTGTAAGGATATATGGTGGCCATTTTTAAATGCAACAAGCCCAATAATTGGTTTAAATGTAAAAATAAATTGTGTCTAGAGATATCTATCCCAGCCAGGGGTGATGCTTTATTGGTTTTTGCATTTCACTAACTAATGTGCTTTCATGTAAAATCAATATTGTGCAGTCAAATATATTTTGCTTTGTTGTGTAGTAGGTTGTTAGCTAAAATATAATTTTAAGCCTAAGATACCTAACCTTTATTTTACAGTAAACCTTTAGCGAGGAAATGAAGGGAAAATTTAGAGACACACTTTTAGCTTCCTAAATATTCTATAGAGTGCCTTGCATAATGTATAGATTTTTCATGTGCTTCTCCAGCATTTTAGTTTGCTAACTCTCAGCCTTTTAATTAAGTCCCTAGCCATTTCTCTGAAAGTAATTGCCATCTGTGGAATATTAGACACCATTTCGAGTGATGCATACATACCTGATTAGCAGAGCTGTGTAAAACTAGACATCATAGTTTCTACCTGTACTGAAACTGAAAACACATTTGCCTTCAATTTGTTTTTAACCTGTCATGAGGAAGAAAAGCTATTTTTCCATTTAGTCAATTTTGACACATTTAATACAACTGAAAGGAAACTTTTTTAGAAAAAGCCCACAACTCATACAACTTTTTTTTAAAAAAAATTTTTATTTAATTATTATGTCTTCCTCACAACTGGGGAGAGCAGAGATCAAAAAAGGAATTTGACATATCTCACTTGATCTCACTTTAGAAGTTACCTAAATGATCAGAGAAACCCACTGCCACTACAGAAACTTTCAGCAAAGACAGAATGCTAGACAAGAGAAGTCTAATGGATACAGTTAATTGATTCAGCAGAATACAGTCAATACAATTAGTTTAAAATGGCCATAAACATCTGCTGGTTTTCTTAAAGTTTGTACCATCATGAAGAAAAACAGATTATTTGAAAAAGCGGTTAACATTCAAAGGGGAAATGTTATTTCAAAGATTTATTTCAGTGTTTTCATGAGGTACAGATTAAAGAAGCCCATGAAGAAAAGGTAGGTTTGTATGTGCTATTCAAGGGAAACAGACTCCTAATATCCTCTTGTCCTCAAAACTCCAAATTAGAGTGCTCTTTTCAGTTTTTGGTTTTGCTACTGCAGGATGCTAAATACAGAGATAGGGTGTGTTTTCCCCCTGTTTTTCCCTCTCTCAGTGGTCTTGAGGATGTAGGTACAATTTTGTAGTCTGCTTTGAAAAGCTGTAATTATTGTAAAGATCCACATTTTCACATAAAAAAAAGTATTTTCTGTGCTATAAAGTTTGCATACAGAAAATTGGTATTTCTGAATAAGTACTTCTTCCAAGCCTACAATTCTGAAACACTCAAAAGGTTAAAAAAAAAGTAATAGACAAAGAAAGTGAATATACATACTGCTTATTGAATTCAACAGAGCAGAGAATTTTTTCTGGACTAGTGATTTCATAGACCAGTTTTACACTTTTTAGTCATGCCTTAAAACAATTGAGCACATGCCATAAACATCGAGTCGCTGTAAAATGAAGACTGGTGAACCATTCAGAACCCAACTGAACTAATATGTCAGAATGTTATAGCTTCAGAATGTGTGAAGTGAATCCTAAACCTGCTTGCAAGCCATTTTGGTCAAAGAGTTTTTGAACGATATTTGCATAAAGACATACATTCTTTCAAACCAAAAATTACCAGGACATGGAATGCTGGTTTTAGAGAGACTTTGCTAAAGGAGAAATAGGCTTGAATCTGTTTAAATCAAGCCTTTAGCAATATTTAGGATTATTTGGATAGGGATGCATTATTTGGCTACTTATGTAATTCAATAAGGTTAAGATGTTATGTGTCTGCTATTGTTTTCCTTCTTATCTTGGCTGTTAGGTAACAAACAGGGAAGCTAAGTAGAAAGCCTAGGTTAATGATGATGATGATGGTAACTAAGGGGAAGATTATTTTAATAGATTCCATGAGAAAAAGAAAACATTGTAAATTACAAGACTTGCTCTTAAAAACAACCTTTTTCAAAGTGTTATAGAATAACACTTGAAATGGAAGATTTCCTCAGAGTATTAAGACTCCTGGAGCAAGTTCTTGAAACTAGCAAAGGCATTGAAACTTATAAGGAGACCCTTATAAGGGTCTATGGAAAAGTTACCTCCACTTCCTCCACTAGGAGGAAGAACAATGAACGAATGAGGGAATTTTAAAAGTCAGCCTTTGTTTTGTTTTGTTTTTTGTTTCCCTTTATTCAACCAACTCCCCTTCGTTTAAGGTCCATTAAGTTACATGTTTATACAGTGCCTATTGTAATGGGGTCTTATTTGGGGCAGGGGGCAAGGCTTACGGCAAAAGTATAGTACAAATAATAATGATAGTAGTAACAGTATGTCAAGTGAGGCCCACACTGCATATCTTTCGTATACCATAATGCCACAATTGTAAACCCACAAAAAATCCTTCCAGCTGAAATTCTGTTAAGATTGTTTAACTATCGTACCCATGCATTGCAAATTCCAGCAGGAAAGGGATGCCACATTGATGAGTACCTGTTACTACCCACACATGACATCAGCGGCTGGTGCTGGCAGCCTCCACACCTCCCTCAGTGATGGCATTCAACAGCTCAGGAAACATACTGTCCATAACATGTGGATTTTACTGTAACACAAAATGATAGCACTTTTAGCAATGACCTACTGGTTAATTTTTTCAAAATTTTGTGCCTTTATAGAGTAAGAAGCAAGACAGCTAAAGGTAAAGGCCAAACAACAGGAATAGGTTGTATTTAATTTATTACAAAGTCTGCTGGGTGGTGGATTAGCTCACAGGAGTTCAGCTCATTTCTGGAATCTGAAAAAAGTCCATGAAACGAGATTTTTCACCACCAAGATGACGCCAGGACAGCCAGAACTGTCATGGCAGCAAAGTTTTGCATTTACCACAGCTTCCAGCAACCACAGTTCTTTTTTCCTCTTCATACAAGTGTTAGTACTAGGGGAGAGAGAGATATTTTTCAAATGTAAGTTCTTTCAGATACTTATACTGTATCTTTTGGGGGGGGGGGGAGGTGGAATAATGATAAGAAGAACAACCTTGAATTCTAACTAGGCGTATCTAGAAAAATTACTAAAATATGTACTTGTGAAGGAATAATTCCAATCATAATTTAAAAATATTTAAGATTTTAAAAGCATGGCTCCCATCAGAGTTTGATGCCACAAGTATGCTATCATAGATATATATTAAAGAGAAGGAATTAAGGCAGAAATAAGTATTTTGTGATATGTGGGCTGAACTCTAGACCTGATACCCAAAAATGCAAATCATGTCCCTCATTATACTGAACTGATCAGATGTCCAATAATTCAGGAACAGTTCAGTAACAACTTAGTCCATCTTTTTATGCTGAAGGGGTTTTGTGATAAATGTAAAATAATGGTTAATTTTCAGAACAAACCATCAGCCACTTTCCACTGTCATCTTCTCACTTTTAATAGTAGAAAAAATGTAGGCAGGCACTGACTAGGCTGGAAGAATATGATTCTGAAATGGTCGTCTTGCTTCTCATATATTTTTGTATATTGATATTCCTGAGTATAGTTGTCCAGTGGATTTGCAGAATTAAAGAATTTGTCATTTTTTAAAAAGGAAATGGTTAAGTCTGTAATGGCTAATTGATCAAGCCAGTTGAACAGACTGATTCCCTCAGTGGGGACTGTTGATCCAAGGAGGAGAGTTTCCTTTTCTTCTGTTTTTTTGCCAGAAAAAAGTCCTCTGTGCATATTCAGGTCTCAGTGGAAATATTGCTAAGAAACTTGAGAAAGACTTACTAGTTTGTAAATGTGGTTTTAAAATGTCAAAACACAGTTTTCAAAGGCAACAAGCTCAGTATATCCCTACAAAAACTCTGCTGATTTCACTGGTGGTGCATCAGGGAGAGATTTAGTGCAGAAGGAGAAAGAAGTTGAAAACCAGTGATTTCATACCATCATTGAAAGACGCTCTGACTTAGTATAACAATGGAGAGTGTTTTATTCCAGTCACACCTGTACTTTTGTCATATATTTTCCTTGTAAAAAATAAAATATATTTTCTAAATCCAAGTGGCCTAATTTTGCATTTGCTTGTAGTCCTGCTATCTGATGGTCTATCCTGTTTTACAGAAAGTGCTGCTTTAGAACCTATGCAATTGTGCGACACCTATGTAACCTATGCAATTTCCTTTTTCATATCACCTACCTGCACAACCCCTAAATAATGTTTTTTCTTAATGCATCTGAGAAGAAGATATTTTCATGGACTTTGATGGCTTTGTTGCAGTTTCTTCAGCTGAAAATGGAGAAAGTCAGCAGTAATTATTAGTACCATACAATTATAAATCACATTTACAAGAAATATCATTTTAAACAAACCTATAGATGACAACTTTGCTAGCATATTGGCAAAGGGATTTATATGGGAATGTCTTCTAATTAATAAGTTATTTTACATTTTATTTATATATGGTTTTCAACAGTCACCATCTGGTTTTGAGTTATGTATTCAGTATTCAAAAATGATCATTTCAACCATTTTGCTGTACATCACATGCTAAATTCCCAATTAATAAATGTAATTGACCAAGTTAATAAACAAATGGCATAGGTGATGACTCAAAATAAAATTAGCTTTGATTATACAATATACTGCTTGTTTCTTTAACTATCTTACGTATGTAATACTATTTTTTAGAAAGAATGGGTAGTACAGAAATGTACAAGTGAGCTACTTTGAGCAAACGTATATTTGACTATATAGAGCTCCAGTCATAATTAGGATGAGGTTTTCCAGTTACATCAACAGGCAGAAGACAGCATGTTACACAGTGGTTGGCCATTTTTAGTTTTAAAACTTTCCGTCTCCCCAGCACTGAGCTGTAATATGTTCTGGTGAACATAGCTAAGTGAGTTACTTCCCTGTGACAATTATAAGGGAGAAAAAAACATTGCTGTCATTGAAGTGGCAAAATTAATGAGAGAATCGGCAGAAAAAGAAACATTTCCTCAACACCTCTTCTTATCATTTTTAATAGGGATATTTGCAGTAACATTGGTTGTATGAAGAATACTATTTTCTTGATTTGTGGTTTATAGGACTAGATATTGCTGCATTTGTGAGTCCTAAGACTGATCAGCATCTGAGTTAGATCAAGCAAATCCCCCTGTGGTGCTTTGCCTGATCTTGTTGCCTATGCTACTAGTTGGCCTGCCTTGCTCCGGGAAGAATTTTCTTTTAGTATGTGAATTCTTCCCATCTGAATTATGTGCTAAGAGTTGGAAGTGGGCAGGAAAAGGTCCAGGTTTCAGCTCTAAACCTTTGCCAACCTCCTTGCCTCCATAGTTATTCATAGTTAATGGCTATACCAATTTGAATATCATCGGTCTAGTAAGGAAGAGCCACTCAGTACTGAAAGCTGTTGATTGCTCTGTCATAGACTATTATGGTTCCCTCACCAGGTGTCAGGATGCTCTGAATCAGTGCTCTAATTCACAATGAAGGTTACAATCACAAGACAAAATGGAAATGATAATTTGACACAGACAGATCCCCAAACTGTCACTGGGTGTGCAGAATCATCCTCCTCACAACCCCCTCCCCCGCCCCCGCAACTCCTTTCCTCAGCTGTCTCCTTTCTGTTACAAGGACAAACTTTAGCGTAGCCAGTGCTGTTATTTACAAATTACCTGTGGCTGATACAGCAACAAGGCAGAAGGTGGAAAGCTCTCCCTGTTTGGTGTCTGAGTGATTATATCAAAGAAAATGATGGTGTTTGGATGCTGCCTCTATCAATGTCACAAACATGACATTCATTTTTAGAGCAGAATATGTTACAAAACAGAAATAAAATTTTAAAAAGCCCTGTTAATATTAGTTCAAATTTTAGAAGGCTACATGAATACACCAACATATTTTGAAGGTGCCATTATAATGGTGTTGTCTGACTTCTTGCACAAAAAAGATCAGAGATTTCATCCAGTTTTCCTGTAGCAACCAATAACCCACAGTGGCATAACAAAATGCCTTTTGGAAACTCACCCATTTTGATTTAAAAACAATGAATGATGAAAAAATGTATTGTACCCCTTGGAAAACTGTTGCAATAGTTAATTGTCCTCACCATCAAAAAATGCCTTTTATTTCCAGTTTGCACTTTACTGACTTCTACCTTCAATCACTGGACATCAGGCTTCCGGCTGCAAGATGAAACAATATTCAAAAACAAGTCCTATTTAGATAATAAGACACCATAAACATATACTTTGTCTTCCTTTAACTTCTGTGACTATTCCAATAAGTAAGTTTCCTAATAGAATGATCAAATTAAAGAGTGAGTTGTGAGCAAATACAATGAAATTAATTGTATTTCAGATTGATATTTGTAAATATGCTTACCAAAGTGGCTAGGTCAGCCAGCCAGCAACTCAAATATTACCTGATGTTTGGGAGTAAATTATTTTCTTGAATGTCTTTTTGAATTATTTCCTTGGATATTATATGATCTTCATTTTATTTAGCTATTTGTCTAATGGTTGTTCCACTGTTCAGAAGTCATGTTTGATTGACTATTATGTTCAGGAAAAAAGAGGTTTGAAATACTAGTTTTGTTTTCCTTTTAACTAGCAAATATTTATAAGTTTGCAAAAAGAGAATATGCATATAAATGAAATGTTTTTATTGGTTGACTTGATGGTTTCTAGTCAAAGTTTTGATATTTCCAAAACATGAAACCTTTGAATAAATTATTATCCTTTTTTATAATGGAGGGAGGCAGAAATCAATCATAGTGCTGGAATCTTGTATACAGAGGTTTGTTCAGAGATTGTCTGATCTAAGATGCTTCCTACATGATAAATGAAAAATGGTTTCCAAATGTGTTTTTTGCTTTTATCATGGGTTAAATACTCCACAAAAATAATCCAGTTCCTTCAATAAAGTGAGTAGTAGTGGATGTAAAAACATGTAAGTTAAAGTGTTTGAGACTGACTAAACCTTTAATTTCTGTTCTGTAGAAGATTTAAAATATGGCAGGTTTCAGAAATATGATATTTAATTTCTCCACTTCTTTTAATAAAACAGGATTGTTGAAGATTAATGCTTATCGGCTAATAAATCTGCAAATATACAACTAACTGGCCTACTCCCATGTTGTAAAACATATATGCATTCATCGGCCCTGAGTCTTCTTGCCAGTTAACAAGGTCTAACTCTGCATTCTAAAGATTTCCCCTTTCATACACTGTGAGGTTCACTAAATTTTCTGCCTTTTATTTATTGTAGTGTCAGTACAAGTCAGCTCACCTTGCAGTTGATATTTATTACACTGAGTAATACAATGTCACTTAGTCCCTCCAAATGGCCTTTGCTATATCACAAAGAAAGTCAGCTCTGGTAGAATCTGTATTACTGTTTGTCTGTAAAAATAAGTTCTGAGATGCTGTATGGATAAGAAAGGGTTTATAGAAGGAAGTAAAACATCCATATTGAGGATATATCTGTTGCTGATATGAACATCAACTACAAGATATATCCTAATATGAACCATATCTAGAGTACAAATGATGTGTTAAGATTTTATTAGTGATATAGCAAAGTTTTTTCTCAAATATCAATACATTAAAATATTTATCTTACATTTTTTAATTCTTTCTAATGCTTAATAAAAGCAGTAAGAAGCTTTTTTCCAACGATGGCAGAAGATGGCCTGTAGCTGTTGTCCTGAAGGTCAGTGACTATAATAGTGTGAAAAGCCAGAATTTAATTTCCTTTTTAGTGCTGCATTTTTTAAACAAGTAGTTGGCATACAGCAGTATCCAAATCTCTGACCAGTCATGCTGCTGGCAATTGGACAAACATCTTATTTGGGAATGGAAGAGGGATTTGGCCCTTTTTCAGAGCAGGGCAGGACTGTGAACCCTGTGATATGCTTAAGATTTTTACAGAGCAAAGTCCTTGCAAATAAGGGTAGTGCTTTTTAGGCCTGAGATCTCTCTGTGAGTCTATGCTTTAGGAGGTATTTTGCAGATTAGGTGGTCATGGTTCTGTTCTGCACATTGTGGCAGGAATCCCCTCTGCAATCTCCTTAGATGCAGCATACCAGCTGCTGCTGACTGTTGTGAACGAGCTATTCCCATGTGCTTCCTCCTCCTGCTGAGCTATCTGCCTCCAGTCATGAAAACAGATTCACTTCTTAGCAGATATATCACATTAACTTCTGTTACTCGGCTGAGTCATTATATAATGTAATTGTTGGCCTTTAATAAATCAGTTTGGTTTTTTCCATATATTCACATTTTAATTCAATTCCCAGAAATGCCAGCTAGACTACTGCATCAAAAATACGCTTTGAGCTAAAAAACTTAAGCCCACGCAGTGCCTTAAATTTACAAAATCAGGAGGAAAACCTATCCGTAGGAAAATAATTGTCCAAGAATATGCATGATACAAACTTTAAAAGAGGATCGTGTGATGAGACTGTATTGAATCACAGTAAAGTCAAGGTTTGTGTTTTCAGAAATAAAAATTATGTAACTGCACATATAATGCATAAAAAAAAGTTTAATGTTAATGTACAGCTATCAAAACTATATATGCTCTTGCAATTTTATATACAAAAAAAATCTGTTACAAAGGCATTTGTAACATAAGCCATGTCATTTATACATAAGACAACCACAGTTGTGGGGGTTTTTGTGGTAAAAATTATGCCAAATCGCAAGCAAATGTTACAGGCCAGCAAGAATAATTCAGTGTGAGAGCTCCCTACTTTGTGAATAAATCAAGGACTTCAGTTCAGATAGTTGAACTATTCAGCCAGGCTCAAAGGAAAGAAGTCACAAGGGATAAATCATGCAATATTCTGCAATATCTCAGCTTCTCAAAATTTTCACTCAGTACTGCAATTCAAAGTAATACAACAACATTCAATGCTTGAGTTGCCACATAAAGTCACGTTTTGCATCATTTACTGCTAGATGCCGTTGTTCCCAAATGATGTCTTCCAGGAGACAGTGCATGGTATTCTAGAACACGGTTGTCCCTATGTATAGGAGAGTACAAGGCCCAGAATCTCTTTGCTCTGAAGAGCAAATTCTTCTTAACAATCAGGCAGAACCTTTAGAATTAACTTCAATGAACAAATTTTAACAAAAATATTGCTGCTCAGCCCTCCAATTGGCAATTACAACTCAAAACTGAAACTTCCATGGCTGTTAAACTCAACAGAGTATTTTAAAATTATGCTTTTCTGTTAGAAAAATACAACTTCAACAAAATCAAGACTTTCTTTGGAATTGTCATTATATTTCATTTTGTGTTTTTTGAAACATTTTATAAGATAGAAATATTCTTTTTTTTCTTAATTATTTATTAATTAGGTGTGTTTTCCTCTTCTTAAAATATGCAATTTAGAGAAGTCATTTTCATGAACACAAAAGCCTGAGAGTAAATTTTAAAAAGGTCTTTTACTGTGTACTTCTGGTGGAGACAACTGAACATATAAAAAAATTTAGAATCAAGTTGGTTTCCAAATTTCTTCTCAAAAAGAACTCAACATTTTAATGGGTTCTTGGTGATAGGTTGAAGCAGTTAGAATAGTCCAGCAGAGTCAACTGTACTTCTAAATATTCCCCAAATGTCTTCATTAAATGAAATATGAACATTCAAATAAAGGTCTGGGAATATAAAGGGCAGTGGTTAAGCAAACTTAGTAAAGCACTAGATAAAATGTGACGGAAGTAAGGACATCATTTTGCTAAATGAATGTTTCAGGCAGACATGAATCCCTTCTATTGGCTTGTGCATTTTTTTGTTTTTCGTGTCCTGGATAAATTTTTTTGGGGGAAAACAAATCAGGACTCAATCTCCTCCTCCCTCTCCAGGCCCAAGTATCTTGTCTTTTGACCTGGGTGTTTATGTGCAACACACTCAATCCTTTTCTGTCTTTTTTAAGATCAAAAAGGATAGAGAGATTAAGGAAACTTGAAGAGACAATTCTGGAGTACAGCTATGAAATGTGACCTATTGATAATGTCCATGACCTAATGCAGGTCCCTTCTATAAATAATCCTCGCACTTCTGAAATTAATTTCTATACAGTATTTTAACAGACATTCTCAAACTTAGTTTTAATGTCTTCTTATTCTTATGCTTTTGTACTATAGATTACATCTCTGTTTCCTTAACTTTTTATAGACTTAATCTAGAGTGCTTTAAAGTGGATCCAAAGACATGTGATTACTTTGACATGTGGTTTTCATGGGTTTTGTGTAATTTCCAATACATTTCCGATTTTTCTGATGAATAATTTGCCAAAAGCATTTTTGGAAAGTATTGTGGGCATTTGGCATGAATCCACATATTTTTAAAGAATTGTTATCAGAGATTAGATAGCCATGAAACACAGGTAACTTTTATTATCTAGCATATAAATTTCCCTTGGTTGAAGTTTCACTGCTTGCACATCCCTACTCCAAATGTTTATAACATATCATCTGAAATTATGGTTTCCGTTTACATTCAAGCTGCCAATCAAACATGATTCCACACACAACAGTAATTAGCTGTGTTACCCAATTAGAAAATAGAGGAAAATGTCTTGTTGGCATAAACAGTAAGTAATACTTGACAGGCAGCTTGAATATAACTTGTATTTTGAAGGGGTTTATTTGGGGAAAAAAAATATTTTCAATAACTAATGAAGTACTAGAGAGAGATCTTTTGGTTTTCTAAGGTTGAAAAGTTAGTAAAAAAGGACGTAAACTATTCATTGCTATTCATTCTATGCAACTTGAATGCATAGATTACGTTCTTACTGTTATTTTACCATTCTTGTCCTTCTGTGACTTTACAGGATAATTCTCTCCATATCTCAGAAGAACCTTTCCAAAAAAATTTAATTTTGTGACTTTTCAAATATTACATGAATATTATAATATTATAATATAAGATTTTGGGAAAAGCTTGATTAAAATAAAAACAATGGCCAATTAATATGTTGACAGAAACTGCATGTACTAAACATATGGGTAACTTGTTTTCATCTGAAAATTTTGGACATACTACTGGAGAGGTAATATAAGATTACTGTAAATTAATTTGGGAGAAAATTAATTTTTCAAATTTAAGTGAGTTGAATGTGCACTTACAGCTTTTTCTCTAATCCAAATATCTGCTGAGGATTTTTTTTTTAATTTTATTGTTCTGAGACTTGTAGCCACAAGGAGTTTAAATATGAGCTATTTGTAAAATGAAATTATTAATTCTTGCTTTCGAACCAAGATTTTTACCGTCATGGAAAAACCTTGAAACTAAAACCAGAATGCTAAAAAACAAAAAGGCTTTTTATGTTTTACAAAGTCTGTCTTAACCATTTGGAGGAATTTGAGACAGAACAGGAACTTTTATTTGCAGAATGTTTGGGACAAGTGATACTGAGTCATTCGTAAAACTTCGTTGTGTTTTTCAGTGGAAACATCACAAGGGGACATCACTCTCTTGCACGTCACTGTAGAACTCATGTGGTTTCTTTTCCCCAACACATCCTGGCAGAGGAATTATTTCCCAGAGTATTTTCCCAGTGATATAAATCACTAGAAATCCTCATATGTGGGTGGTCCTAGGAAAAAAGGTAAGTAGAGACATTTGCTATTTTAGCACTGAGGGCTGCTGAAAAGATCCTTCATGTTATCAGCAGAAGAGGATTTATTCACAAAAATGAAAAAATATCCCCTTAGTGAAGCAATATTACAACAAAATACTGATTTTATTTTAAATCAATCAGTGTAAGTAAAATCATGTTGACAGTGACACCTGGATAAAGGAAAGGACATTTTATATCAGGTCCCACAGAACAGAATATTGTGGAAATCCTCCTCTGAATCTAATGAACAGGTAGGTACTTTGGGGTCTAATATAGTCAATGGGAGCCATTTAAGCATTAGTGGCTTGCTTGAAGATCCATAATGATGTTGCACCCTTAATGTGTTATATTTGTTTGAAGAACTATTCCAGTGTATTCTCTTGTATTTACCTAACCCTTTTTATCTTGAGGGTTCCACTGAGCTATTCTTGGACTCATTGAAATCTAGCACAATACTTAAGTATGTTCCTTACTTAAATATGTTCCTCATTTTAAACATATGAATAGTCTTAGAGTATATATGGGTTGCACAGAAGTGAAACCAGTTGTTGGGGTTTTTTGTTTGTTAAATAATAATTTCTAATGTAGTGTTTAAACTAGGGATGCACTTACCAGAAGTTTCTCAGAAAAGCTTAACTGAGTTGCCTAAGCATGTGAAAGCAGGCCTGTTTAAAGTGCCTTTGAGCCCTGCAGAGAAAAAAAGTGATCTTATTTCTGAAAAGTTACAAAAGCATTTTGGTTTTCAGCGAGCGTATTCACATAGAAGTGTAAAGCACTTTACATAACATGCTTTACATTCACACCTTTCAGCTATTTTGGTTTAACTTTCCCAAGTTCCCCAGGTTGACGTGCCCCAAATTCATGCATGCCTGGGTAAGGTGTAAGTTTGTTGCTGGTTTTACAATGTGCTTTGACAAACCATGAAGAGAGCAAAGATTCTTTAACAAATTCTTTAAAATTCTTATTTTAAAATCAGGTTCAGACCAGGAATCCAAACATAACCAAGGCACTGATGTTTTGATTTTTTTACTATTTCCTTATTAGAAGCAGCTTTATCCTTTGTCTTAATTGTTATAATTAGGAGCAAGATTGGATTCTTTTTCAAAGGAAAAACTATTGTTTTACTTATTGCCTGGACAATGCACTATTAATTCCAACAGATTCCTTTTGACATTAAAATGGATTTGCACTGAAGGGCAAACACCACCTCCATATGCATCCAGACTGCATTACAATCTAATCCATCACATTATACATTTATAGGTGTCTACCATTGCTGGATTGCTAAAACACTCAGCCATAAAAAAAAAAAATTCCATATGAAAAGCTGGTTTAAATTTCATGCATTTTTACTTACAAAGTGTCTGGTTAGATGAGCATGAGCTTCTGTGAAAGAAATCCTTTTGGAACATGAATATGTAAGAAGCTATGGAAATGACATGAACAGCAGTGTCTCTATTACCTTCTCTGTATTCTTTGCTGCTAGGTGAGTTTTAGACTCAAGTAATTTGCAAATATCATTAAAATTCCTTTCAAAATTTTCTGGCATTGTGTATTAGTAAATAAAAACACTACCTTACTTCTTGATCAAAAAACATGTGCATAACTGATTTCCCAGCTGAGGACAATGATGGCTCAGTGGACAATAAAGCATCAGCTGTGAACTTACTGTACATATGAAAATTATTCGTCCTGGGGTATATTTTCAAAAGCAGTGTGAATAGATGCATACCCACAGCCTCGATTATTTGTTAATGGGATTTCTATGAGTGCCTCCCATTCATGCTTTAGAAAATTGCCCCCTAATTGTCTATCATAAAAATCTGCTTTATTTCCCTGTTTATTTGTTTGTTTCCCAATGTGAAAAGCAACAGCTTATATGTTGAAGTAATTCCCAGTGAGAGAAAATAATCCTGAACTAGGTTTCTCAGCCTTTGCAGCTGATTTTGTAGTAATATTTTCCATTTGCTGTAATTAAAATTAATATCTCCTCACACAAAAAGTAACTGAAGAATTAAGAACTTTTACCATGCCATAAAAAGTATTATGTATAAAAGGACATGATTTATAAATAAATAAATAAATAATATTTATATAGAGCTGGGGATTTTTAAAAAATATACTATGAAAAAATACCCCATTCTAGTATAAATGTACTATAATGTGATACAGAGGTATAAAAATAATATGTTCTAGTTTTAAGTGTTATACTTGTGAAAGATCATGCACATATACATGTCTTACAATACTAATTTGCCCCCAGTAAACCAATAGAAAAGGGCATTAAATTCAATATTATTATTTATTCTGGACAAATGGTCCTATTACAAAGTTTCACTAAGTGTATTTCATTGAAGTCTAATGTTCATGCTTCTATTTTTCAGTGATAGATAATATATAGAGGCATTTTTTGTTAATGGGATAAAAAAAAATGCAGACTTAACACTGCATCAACATGGACAACATTCCTAATGCTGAGATCATTCATAGAAAAAGGTAAGCTCTAGTTACTGAAATGTCTAAGAAAGTTTCCACCCGGAGTGAAGTGACTTTTCTTTTTTCTGCTGATCTCCCTTTCTTTTTTTCCTCCTCAAAAAGGGAGGGATTTAGATCACAAAGTCAGCTGAGGTCTACAGCCATACAGAGGTGTGCACAGAAAGTTCTTGTGCTGACACCTTCCCCTGATGCTTTTTTAGCTTGCCAGCATCTTGGCTTCAGTGCATTCACATCATGACTGCTATGATGAGAAAGCTCAGGCAACATAAATATGTGGATGGATTAGCTCTTTGCTTACTCCTGGTTTTGTAGGATAGAATCATGGAGGACTCTAGCCAGTTGTCCCATCAATCTTCTCTTCTCCCTTTTCCCAGTGTGGCAAAACCTTGCTCTCCAAGGAGTGGGAAGGCCACAGAGTCAAAACACATACTTAAAAGATGCAGAAATATCAGCTTCTTGCTATAAAAACTTTTTTTTTTTTTTTTTTTAAGTCTGGAAAAAATGAGGATGGAAGCTTCATATTTTTCACAATGGTATTATGTTCCCCAGAGAGATCTAATGATGCTGAAATGCTGAGCTTAGCTTACCTGTCTCTGTAGCATTTAATACTAAAAAGCTGGAATCTTAAAGTAGAATATGCATCTGACATCTTCTAGGCCCATTGCTGCCAGAATAAAATGAGTAACAAAACTTCCATTTAGTTCATTAGAGTATTTCTGTGCCCACACTTTGTATTTACCGACACAAATTTTGTGCAGCTAGAAAAGCAGGTATGGCTTTTCCAGGTGGGAAAGGGGGAGGGTTAAGAAGACTTTCATTTTTCCATTAGTCCCTGTCTTTGACCTTCCCATAATCTCCCTAAGGGACAGAATCTCTACTTCTCCCACTACTTTCAGACTCCTAGAATAGAGGCTGCTCTGAATCTCCTCCACACCACTGTCCTGTCTCTGCAAAGGGATGTGACAAGAGAAGGCATGAAGCTCACCAGCCCCTTTCCAATGGAAATCAAAGTTAGTGCTGAAGTGCCAATGAAGTACATTTTAAAACCCACAGATTTTGGTAATTTCACATAGGAACACACCAAGGGGTCTGGAAATTCCGGGTGCTATCATTTTGGGTTACATCAATATTGTTTTGCTTTAATTTGATGTAGCTGTTGCACTGGAAATTGCCAGTGCAAATGAGTAAAGTTACTGTTTGCAACCAAGAGGGTGCGTATTTTCCTCTGAGATCTCCCCAGTGCAGATTCTTTGTAGTAGGATATGTGCGATTACTATTATGAGCTGATGGCTAAAGTCAGGATTAGTACATTTTTAGTTTGCTTAGTTCTTATTTTCTCTGTGAATCCAGAGCTAGAAACTGTCTCAGAGTCTCTTGAGAGTCAATGCTGCTTTCAGTTTAGCTGAAACCCCCAAATTTGGCTTCACAAATATCCTGCCCTAAGCATTGCAAGATGATCGCTTTTTTGCAGGAATTGCTATTGGGCGCAGTGAAGCAGAGAGAGGGAAGACAAAAGGGGGAGTGTGGAATATGTAGTGTAATGTTCTTTGAAAATAACAAGGAGAAAACCTATGAAACATGCTTGTTCTGGGACACAGGAGATGTAACTGGGAAAAACTAACATGGGAACAAAACAATAAAAATTACTTTTTATGGCTGTTTTGAACAAAAATTATTAAACCTACAGTAACTGAAGTAACAAAGTATGTTACAAATGTATAACTTGCCAGATTGCTGCAAAACATTGAAAGGTTTTCTGTAACCAAAAAGATAGTATCTTCCAGTGTATATTTGTTTTTCTTCACGGCAAGCAACGCAGCATAATCTGATGGTAGATTTTTTAAAATTTCTTTAAACTGTTTTTGAGAAGGTAGCAGCAGTAAGAAATAGTAAACAACAGTATAACTTTAAGCAGGCGACTACTGAGGAGGTAGCAGGGAAAGAATTTCCAGGGACGGTATATGTATAGCTTCAAATGTACATCTTGGAGCATATTAAAAGGTATAAACTTGCACGGAGCAGAAAGAATTCCGTTCAGCTCAGCCAGCCAAAATACAACAGACTGAACAGGAAAGCACTGAGATTTTTTAGATGCATAATGTTCTTACAAATGGCCCATGCTGTGCTAATAAAACTATCGTGACTGGGAGTTTTTGCAGTGGGAACTGACAGATGAAGCAGAGTTAAGTACTTTTTCAGACAAGCTACTACAGTAAATCATTAAAGCACACAAACAATCATCCTTCATCAGCCCGCGATTTGTTTTATAGCAATTGCAAATCGAAAACAATGTAAACAAACAAATCGACAACTAATGAACATTCCCCCACTGCTCACTGTAAATAGATCTACAACTTTAGAAGAACACTTTATCCAACACATTGTCAACTCATTGTAAACACATCTACAACTCATAAACAACTCATTACCCAGTATGTTGTCACCTCATTGCAATTAAAGTTGAATGCTAACTGTACTGCCTTTCCCTGAAGTGAATCAATTCAGAAGCCTGGAAGAAAATGTCTAGATGTATTAGTCCAATAAGTTTCAGGACTTTTACAAATATCTTCCCGATGTAATTGGAGTTTCTCTTGCAGTTTTTTTAATGTTTTAAATCAAAAAAAAATTGCATCATTTCTTATCCTAGCTCACATCTAGGTTTATTTAGTTAAACTTCCCATTTACATATTAATGTTTCTATAGAAATTTTTAAAATGAGAAAATAATTCCCCAAAAGGTTGTAAAACTCACAAGTTTCCTTGAAATTGTTTTGCGTGAACTATATTTGACAGTCCTATTTTTTTATTTTATTTCCCACACCACTTGAAATTTCTACCTTATTTTTAAAACATGGTAGGTATTAATTTGGACACAATTGCTTATGAATGAACTTCAACGCCTTTTTAAAATAGATTTGTCATTGAAAAATCCATTTACCTTGAAAAAAAAATCAGTGAATTAGCTCTTTTCTCAGCTCTTATTTAGCTTGTAAATTTTATAGGCTTTCCATTGTAAAAAATAGCCTACTTATTAACTCGGTTTACAATAAGAAAGTTGAAATCTTTTCATCCATGTTGCACATTATATGCAGCAACACAAATTCAATTACTGCATCCAAGAGATTAAAAAGTAACCTTTATGCATGGTAGATATAAATCTGAAGATTAGTCCTGCAATGACTTCTGAGTTTAAGAGCAAACTTCATGTGCATTAGGCTGCTGTTTAGGGTACAGTTTATGAGAACTGGAAGTATCTGCCATGGTTTCCCTGAACTCTTCTGCTGGGCTGTACGCACACAATCTGCTGCTTCTTTGTAAACAATCTGTAAATCCTCTGGGGCAAGGACTGTCTTTTTCCTCCATGTTTACACAGTACTTAGTACAGAATAATCTAATGCTCTACAGGGCTACAGTACTACATATAATTATGAATACATGTAGGAGGCAAATGCATTCAGTAATGGATCACTGAATGATTACAATCACATTTTAAGAACAAACTTTGGAGTTTCTAATACACAAGATTTCTACTGAGCTTCTTGATTCATTTTAGAATCACTGGGTTTGGTTACATGATGCGATGTGGTGTTAAGGTTGGAGAGCCCGGCTTATAGTGTTATTGTACACAGGATCACAAGCTTAATCTTCTCCAACGTTTCACAAATAAGATTTTTTAAGATGTCATTTTGCAGCATGACTGTTATCATTATCTTCTGTGTTAGACTGTTTCAGATCTCTCTTTTATATGTATTGCTCTCACATGTCACCTTGGCATCCAAATAGCTTGCAATACATAAAATGTTTGACGAGTGTAGAATGCCAGAAAGAAATTAAACTGTGATAAATAGAAAAGACACTCCACATACAGAATATGGTATTTCTTACTGTCCTTTTTTTCCAGCACCTTTTTAGACAGTATGAGAAGTTTCAGTCACTTCTGGAGCTATGCACCACAGCTTTCTTGCCCAAGAAAAAACATCAACAGTTGCAATAGGTACTAATAGCATCTGCTTATAGCAAGCCAGGAAGCACTCTTGCAGTTTTTAATGTTGAGGTTTCCTTATTGAAATGTCTTTCATCTCTGACAATATACTTAAATAGTGGTCTCTCAAAGGTCCTCACTTTTGGGTAAAGAGGTCAGCTAGAGTAGTAAGTCAGAAGAAGCACTTTATATGTTCAAATTTCAATTACCTTCATCCAGTCTGGTCTTAGTGGGCAAATATTATGCTGATGTGATAGATCTATGGTGAGAAAAAAAAGAACAATAGTTAATAATTTTAGCGGGCAAATATTATGCTGATGTGATAGATCTATGGTGAGAAAAAAAAGAACAATAGTTAATAATTTTGTTTGTAGACCTGTCACTGATTAGAAAGTACAGTTTTTCTATAATTAAGAAAGTTTAAAAGGACTCAAAGTTCAATTGTTTCACTTGTGCCTAAATGTGATAGGAATGAAAGTAGAGTGGCTGAAGTAAAATTCAAGGAAGGTAATCATAACTTGGGATGGTCAAAGGGTGATTTATTATCTATATTTATTACAGATATTAACTCACTTTTCAGCAAAGTGAGACCATGCTGGAATTTCCAGGGTAGCACTGAGAGCTAAGAAGGCCTTTCTCATCACTTTTTGGCTGACTTTTTTTTCCCACTCAGATGTGAACTATGCAAATGTAAACATGTAACTTTTTCTTCCTAATTAGGCCTAATGCAGGCTTATGAACTCTGAAAGTTATTTATTAAATATAAACAGTCAAGCTGATACAATGTACAACTCTGAAAAAGAAAAAAAAAGGCAAAACATTCAATAAATATTTCAGTTTGAATTTGGAAATATGATCCGTGTCATATCAGCATCTCATTAAGCTAACAAGTGTTTTCTAGTCCAATGGTTATGAGACAGAACCCTGTCTCTTTTAGGACACCTCATGACTACAGTTTTCTGCCGAAATAGAAAGAAATGGAAACTTGCTTTTGCGGTGAAAACTGTATGCAACACACTGGTTTTTAACCAAGTATACCATAAAACATTGAAACAGTTTATCTAAGGATGTGATGTTGTCTCCAAGACATAAGCCTAAGAGCAGGGTTATATTTCTGTTTAAAATTTGTAATTTAACTTAATCAGCAGTTATGGTCTGGATGAGGGAATTCTGTAATTGTTTTTTGAAGGAGATAAGGCTAGATTTTCACAGTGGTTAATTCTGACCCTGATTGATAGTAGGTCATGTTACTCTTAGAAAACACCAGGAAACTTAGAGTTGTATATATATCACAGTTTATGAAATAAAATTAAATACATTTTTTAAAAAAAGAGTTGTTTTACTCAGGTTATATTGAATCCAGGAACAGTGCTTTGCAAATCAAGAGTTTTCTTATAACAGGTATTATTTACTCACTGTAGCATTTCATTTATTCATGTTTGCTTATGTATCACTGGATGTAGGCACCCTGTGCTACTGAGAATTATCCCCCCCAAAATATCATAACTTGTCCTCCATGCTGATAATTCTAAAATAGCCTGACAAAGGAGAGAAAAGAAACCAGAATTATAATTTGCCTTTCTAAATGTGAAAGGTTCAATAAATCCAGGGAAGTGAACTTCTGATAGAGGAGTTAAGTTTTCATTTAATTGCTTTTTCATGACTCTGTCATTTTCTTTTCTCAGTAGGGCTGAGCAACCCACTGGAAAGAAATTAATCACTTATTTTAAAATTGCACAAGTCTTCATATACATTTGTGGTTTTTACTCTGTCAGTTCTATAAACTGAAAAAAAAGTTGTTTGTTTGGTTGGGTTTTTTTTAAGATTGCTTGTGGACAGTTTGGCAAAAATAAGAGAACCAAATTTCAACCATCAAAACATTTACACACCTACACCAAGCCCACATCAATGGAAAGTTACTCTTTCATTTCAGAAAGCTTTTGACCCAGCCCCTAATATTTATCAAACTGTTACTATGATTCTAAAGGCCTCCTTCTTGTTGCTTAAAATTGTTTTAAATTTTTTAATCAACTGCAGTGTTCTCCATTAGAAACAGAGTTCCTACCTTTGGCACAGGCTTTTTCTCAAGATTTTTATCAAAAAGGTCCTCTGATTAAAACCTGTATCTTTCACAAGTTTTGTTTTATCTATTAAGAGTAATTGTATTTCCTTTTTCTAACAACACAGGAGGTCTAAAGAAAAATCCAGAAACCTTTAGTACAAATGATCTCTATTTTCCTTAACATGTCTCCAAATTGTTTCTGTTGTGTTGGACAAAATATTTCCATCTGTTTCCTGTGTAGACTCGATAACATCAGAGATACCAATTTATTTTGAATGTAGTGTCTACATTCTATTTTGAAGTCCCAGAATTCCAAGATTATAACAGTATTTAGCAGAGAGATACCTCCTTTCTTTCTACTCACTTATGTGAACTGGAAGACAAATGTATATACATGTTTTTCTACTATTTAATGGATTTAACAATGTAAAGTCACTGATACATAGTGACAATTTCATAAAGAACTAAGTTTACCCAGGATTGTGTCAACAGATACAGAGCTCTTGAAGGTAAAATAAATCTCCAGTATCCAGTGAATATCTTACTGAGGTGGATTCTCAGTGATGCACATGATGCTGTGCAGCTTTTATGTCAAGGTTGAATACCTTCTCAAAAGATTTCAAAATAAATGTTAGATTTGATGCAGAAATTACTGTGTGTCATATGAGAGATACTGTTTTAGACAAGAAATTACAGCAGATCAAAATGTGC
This sequence comes from Gorsachius magnificus, assembly GCA_034008185.1. Taxonomy (NCBI): domain Eukaryota; kingdom Metazoa; phylum Chordata; class Aves; order Pelecaniformes; family Ardeidae; genus Gorsachius; species Gorsachius magnificus. Next base: position 36,856,868 of record CM067086.1, read on the forward strand.
CTTCTGATTAAAATCTTTGATAATAAGCAATTTTCACTTTCCCATATATCAGCAACAATAGTAAATGTTGTTGACCAAGAAGGCAGTACAAGGTAGTTGAGAGTTTAGATATTCCCTAGCCAGCCAGCTACACTCAGCTTCTTCAGGATCTTGAGCAGATACTGCAGGTGGCCTCTTTAGTGAAAGGTGTGAGGAAAAGGCAGATTTGCTACACACAAAAAAATCAGGCCTTAAAATCAGCCTTATCCCAGTTCCAATAGACTTAAGTCCCTATGTGTTGTCCGTGTATCCACATCCTGAATTGTCTTTACTTTCATCTGAAGTAAACACTAAGAAGGAACACAAGATCTCCTTAAGAGTAGAGCATGTGTCTTTCCTACTAGTCTGTATCAATTTTGTCTTACAATAGTAACCAGTGTTGTAAGAGAAGATACAGTGCATAGAAGAATATACCATTTACATGGGTTCTCATTTCTAGTTTATCACCCATTTTGATCCAATTTATCTGCCACAGATCAGGCCCTGCTGTTGAAAAGGCCCTGCTGTTGAAAAGGCCCTGCTGCAGAACTGCCTGTGGATAGAAAATAAAAACAACCCAGCTGTGCTGGACACATTTTTACCATTCCTGCCAGTGCAAATGAATAGATGACAGCTCTGCATAGACTGCTTAGCTACCGCAAATGAGAGAAAGAGCCGAGGAGGATATTCTACTACTTCATCACCTCAGCTTCCTGAGAAATATTTACTTCCTTCTTCCTAATATTTCACTCCCTTCCCAATGTTTTGAAACTCAGATTACCTATGCCTCATTTCTTGCCCTTCAGTAACTTCTACAGTGCATGTGGGGAGCAGTTTCCTCATCTCAAGGTTTACAAGCCTAGAGTCTTCAACAGTGGATTGCTTTTGTTTACACAGGATATTACAGACAGAAAGGTGAAGTCTGCCATCCTTGTTGGGTAGTTAAGTTCTTCAGTATCTATATCATCTATGCCTTTTCACTACCGAAGTTTGAGAAAAAAAGAGTAAGACTATTCAAACATTAAAAGATAATTCTGAAAAAAATCCCATTTTAATATACTGGAAATTTATGAACTTGTTAGGAATAGTGTTGACCACCAAAAAGCCTTGTTTCCTTCTGGTGGCAGTGCCTTACTCTGAGAGACAGAGAAAGAAACAAAAAAAAATTTCAAAAGATGCTTTCATATTTACCTCAAATGGGTCTGAAACAAAACTACCGAATACAATCCCCCCAAAACACTAAGATTTGGAATCCAAACCTGGCTTCAAATTTTCATTATGGTCTCCTTTAGAAAAGACATTTCACCAACATCTGATCATATCATAATATGAATCTCAGCTTAGTATCATCTTGCTTGTCTGCACTGTTTGCATGACCTTTTCAGCATGTCTGTCATGTCAGCACTTTGTATGTCAAATGGACAACACAGTTCCCCCCAAATTTCAATTAATTCTAGGATGAGCAGCACAACACTTAAACAAAAGAAAAAGTATTCCACCCCTCTTCTTGTCCCCTTCAGATGAAAGTGGTCTTGGAGTGGGTGAGGCAAGGAGAGCGGTCATGAGCACGTGTTATTTGCAGCTCGTTAACATGTGAGCAAGTGTGTAGATAAGGATTAGATAAGGATAAGTGTGTAGATGAGGATTCCATTCGTTGGGATGAACAAGGTGGTTGAACCATTCACGTAGGCAGCACCAGTGCTGTGTGTGGTCCCATAGCTGATGAAATAGTCATGGCTGCAGGGTTTCCTCAGTCAAACTGGAGATGTTAAATTAGGGATGCATCCATGCTGATAGCAAGCACTGGAGGATTCAAGAACAGACAAGTGACTAGAGAAGGAAGCTGAGAGGGAGCTAATAAAGAATGCAGAGATAATTTACGTTTTCTGGCAACCAGAAAACCTTGAACATTTCATTGCTTATAAGAAAAGTAATACTGCAGAAAGACATTACATTCTGCAAGAAAATCCGAGTTCCAGGATTGCAGATACTGTGGAATCACAGGCTCTGAATGTAAGCTGTTAGTCATACCACTACTCTTTCTTAAAAAAAAATAAAAAAAAAAAAATTACCTGTCTCTTCTCTTAGCTTTGTTTTGCTATGTTTTACATTTTCCTGCCACGAAGTTGGTTTTGCTGTCTCTCTGTTATTATAATCTCATATTTATCCTTGAAGATATGTGACTTCTATTTAATCAATTTTTATTACAAATACTCATAGCATCTGCCAGAAGGCAGTGAGGTTCCTTTCAGCTAGGCTTTGTTTTACCTTTACCATTTTGCTGGCAATGTCCTCTTGAGCATGTATTTTGTATTGTTCTGTACTTTAACCTCTTCTAGATTCTTATCTTCATTCATCGCTAGTATAATAATCCAGCCAAGAATCTAGCCATTTCCCATAGGAGATTGTTTGGATTTTTATATTTTGTAAGCAATGCCCTGGGATAAGAATTTGTATTATCTCTGTTTAAAGCTGAAATAAATACAGTGTACATAAGTGCATTGGTTTGAACAATAGATATATAGCCCAACTCATATATATATATTTTGAATTCCCCCCGCCAAAGCTACTTGAGCCTTCTGTCTCTTCCAGGCTGGCCAAATATATGGCTTTTCAAATATTCTGCGTGAAATCCTGACCTATTAAAACCAATGGCTTAATTCCCAGAATTAGAATTTCACAAGTGTTTGCTTTATTTTATTTCACAATAAAAGGTTTTAAGCAATCTAAATTATGTCATAACATTGTCTTTGTGGCATCAGTATTAAATCCCTTATTAGGATATGTACTTTACTTGCTTGCCAAGGTAAGTAGAATTCAGTCCTGTTTTATACAGCTGGTGTAATTTAGGTACTATGAGCTGACTTTTTTTTTCAGGTTTGTAGCAACTAAGAGAGACATACAGGTCAACAGATTAGAAGAAAAGATTTAGGGGACAGAATCAGCCAAATGTGAAAACTCCTATCAGGACAGGTGGAAGAGAGCAGGTAAGTGCAGGGAGCAGGATTATTTAATACTAATCATTTTACCTGTTTGTGAATAGCTCTACAATAACAAGACCTTGCTGAAAAGGTCTCTCCAATATACTTTAACTGAGATTTGGGGTCAAATAATAAAAGATGCATACAGTGTTTGTATTCTCTGATTTCCATGTTACCTGCTCAAAGTGAATTGCATATACATGATAGTGTTGCTTGTTCCTCCCTGAAGCCTCAGCATAAAAAAAAAAATTAAAAAAAAATCTTGCTTTGAAATTTCAGTTCAGGCAACTGAAACAAAAGGCAGAAAATAGCAGCGCTGTGTGTAATAACTAAACCTCTTGTTATATGCTGTTGTATTAAATATAAAACATTTTCATTTCCTTTGTATAGGAAATTCAATAGGACCTGAAAAAGGGGTCAACCAAGTACTGTGACTCCCACTATAAAATGTGAGTGGTGCTAATATTCCTTTTTCAACTCTCATGTGACTGCAAAGAACCAAACAGATAAAATATAGCTTTCATAAAACTGGAGGTTTGGTGGAGAATTAGCATGAGAGTTGTGCAGACAACTTGCAGATGGAAGGCTGGCCAAGAGCTCAGATTTATGCTATGAAATTTAAATGGTTTTCTCCTGAGGTTTTCTTGAAAATATCACTGCATGTGGTCATGTTGGTTTACTGGCATATTTGCCTGAGATTGTTTTCAAAGTGTAGGGGGGAGGAGGAAGAGAAAGAAGCCTGTTCCTTTAAGAGAAAAATAGCTATCAGAGTATTAGGAAAGCATGTAAAAATGCATATTATGAATAGCAGAATTTTATGGGAATTTTAAACATTCAGACATATCCAAATTTGGACTAAAGTATAGCTAAGAAAATATGGGAAATGTGGTCAAAGCAGGGTTGAAATTTTTTTTTTAATTTTCGATAGAGTGTTTATAGCATCGCATATTTTATCTCCGTAGATTTCATCTGTCACATGCCAGCACTAGAAAATTCTAAGGTTCAATTCAAATGTAAGTTTACAGATATTTTGCTTGCCCACCTATCTGAGATGCAGACTGAATTCAGACACAGGTATCTTAGTGGTCAAACTACATTATTCCTGATTTACCCAGTACAATTTTAGTAACTCAGAAACAGAAGATCGCAGACGTAAATTAAGGAGGAACCTTATAAGCAATGTAAGCCTATAAGCAATTCAAGCAGAATTTAATTACACAAAGGGTAGCTGAATTATGGAACACATTGCTGAAGGCAGCAATAGATGCAAGAATTATAAATCAGATCAAGAAAGAGCTCAGAGAAAGGAAATCAAAAAGTAAAACAAATCAACCCTTTTAAAAACATCCCAGGGTTAAATGGGGCAGGCCACAGTGGACTCCACAGTCAAGCCCTTTTCCTTTAAATGTTCCTGTGTTTCCTAAGGAAGAAACTAAATAGTCCCTCCATTGATTTCCATAATGGCTGTAGTTCAGTACCAGAAATAGATGAGTGTGTCTTTTGTGCTTTACCTCTGCTTATAGAATTTTGTTGCTTTTCCTTTTATTTCAAACTTCATTTACACTTGCACTGTTTTACATGACTCTGGCAGTATAAAGCAGCCATGAAGTAAGTGTAAATATGATTTATGCTCCCTTTACACTAGCAAAGTGATGTATAGTGTCCTTAGGGAATGTGAGAATCATGCCCAGTGTGTGTGAAACAGACACATAAACTCTGTTTAATTTTATTTAACAAGCACATTTCTATTTAATGTTTTTTATATAATTTTAAGACTCATATTAATTTCTTCTCCTTGAAGTAGATTGACAGAATTGAATTCAGCATTCTCACTGTATTAACTTTTCATAAATCCTATAAATATTTCAAAAATGATGGTTTATACCTACACATCTAAACAGGTCACTATTAATAGATCTCTGGTAATTTTTCTCATCTGTAATATTTGCAGTCTTAGGGATATTAAACATAGAAATAGGTAAGTAATGATTACTCAGGATGATTACAGTAGCATCATATTGATATCAAAACAAGCATTTCAAGGATGATTACTGCATAATTGATCAAGTACCCTACCAAATCCATCATATAATTGCAGTGTTGATCATAAGGCTGATTAAATAGGAACAAAGAAATAAAATTCTGCTTTTCATGTGATAAAATTAACTACACAGATCCTTCTGGAAAATCTGTGTTTGTGTAATTTTACATATACATATATGTATATGTAAAATTACATATATATATGTAATACATATATATTTTCTGCAGGTATATTCACACTTTTCTGAATGCTGACTGTGGGAGACACTGTGGCTGAAGCCAATACTAATTGATGCTCTGGGCCTCAGTAACAGGCGTTGTTCAGTTGTTTGAATGTCAGCACGGAAAGAAGCCTTTGTGAGTGGTCACAGCGATACGGCCTCATGCCCCTTTTTGAATGCATTACAGCCTGATGCCTGAACTCTGATGTAAAAAAATGGAGTCAGGTAGTTGAAAAATTAAAACTTAAGAGTTTTTTTTTCCAATGATTTAAAATTACTTCCATGGACATTTAAGATGCTGGCACTACAATGACTGGAATACCCATTACATGCTGAGTAACCTTGTACTGCACATTTGGGATGTTATTATCATCAGTACTGATCTCTGTAGTTTCTGTGGCATTCAGAAACTGGGGTGCTGAGTGTCTCAGAAAGCCAGGCTTTAATTCTATCTGTATACAGAGTAAGTTCCTATGTATGTCTGCAATGTAACCAAAGGCAAAGAAGCAAAAAAAAAAAAGCTTTAGGACCAGTTCTTTAGAAGTGGGTTGCATTGTCCTAGAAAGTATCAAACTGTAGAAGCTGAATTTAATTGCCCTGGTGAAAAGCTATTATTAGTTTTTGACACTTAATTTTAATTTCTTTGTACTGAAAAAAATTTAGGGGTTTGTTTTTTTTTTTTTTTGTATGGCAGTTATTGGCTCCGAAATGGAAACTGTTTGATTAAAATCATAATTTGTATTATAGTTAGAATGGAAGACCAGATTTATAGTGGATGTGCATGGCAGCCATATTTTGCCTTATGTCTATGAAGAGGTTTTTTTTCACAGCAAAAAGAGCTAAAGGATTAAGAAAAACCCAGAAGAATAAATAAAAGTGAAGAAACTGCTGATGCAGCCATACATGAGGAATAGCATTACTTTTAGATTTATGCATGGGAGACAAAGAAATCTATATGAGCTCCTGCCTGTATCTTCCCTCCCAGCCTCATGTTAAAAAAAAAAAAAAAAAAAAAAAGAAAATTAAATGTAATTGCTTTAACATTATTTTACAGAAACACTTTTTCATTCTCTCCTATTGATTTACACCTTTTCACTTTCCTCACCCTTGTCAAAATTTCATGCATGCCTCCTAAGCACAGGAAAAGAAATCAGCACTGTCTTGTTTTGACTGCCATTGCTTTGCGATCTTAAATGGTCCCTCAACCCTTTTGTCGATATTTATTGATGGGATCCACAGGCACTCTGAGTGATCCCACTCTTGAGGGGCATAAACCAATGGCAAGCTGGGAAGGGAGGGAAAGGGGGGCCTGCTCCAGGCAAGAACTGGTTAGGAAATATCAGAAAGCTCAGCAGCCATTGACAAAATGTCAAACATCTCAAATCCTTGATTGTTTCTCTGGCTAATGCCATGCTAAGCAGAACCATTAATCTACCCCTAAAGCGGAAACAGATACATATACATATATGCACAACACATGCACATACACCCTCCTACGTGCACACACACACACACACAAACAGTCTGCAGGGAAATTAAGCAATGCCAAGGAAACCATGTACAGAGAAAGTTCTTGGATAAATTAACAGTGCAATTACATTACATGACATGCCACAAGATGGATGAGGAAAACTTGGCTGGTATTATGTTCTGTTTTCAAATTGCAATTTATTTGAGGGTTTTAATGGATGCCTTATTAAAACATCTCAGCATTGGTCAGGTTTCAGCGTGTGTCAGAGTAGCCCATGATTGATGACACCCTCTGCTGCTTCCCTTGCACATTTACAGGGAATTTAAGCAAAGAGGGAATGAACACAGCCTCAGATTCGTATTGATCGTGTGAAGGTGCACTGCCTGAGAGCACAGTCTAATAACATTCTCTTAGCTCAACTGCCTCACATGAAGGCATTTATTACAAGAACTAAAATGTTATATTGCTCAGGATAAAAGAACATTGTACAAACAAAAGAGTAAGCAATGAAGAAGAGAGAGAAGGAGAGTAAAAGAGAAAGAAAGAAATACAAATGTGTAACTTTAAGCAATGAAGTGTTATTATCTCCTAAGAGCATATTTCAGACATCCTAAAGAATGATGAATTTCACTGTTTTCTCTGTGTAGATATAAAAAAATCTTCTGAGGAGAAACTGGAGGCAGTGATTTCCTTCTTTTTTATCCTTTTCATTTAGATGTGATCTTGTAATTATATTGGTAGCAATGAGGGTGGAGGTCAGAGCTAAACACAATTAGGATTTTGAACATCAAAATGGATAGCTTGACATTAATCATTTGACCATCCAATGTCTTTCTTCATCACTTTAAGTACTATATACTGTAGTTAATCGATCTGACCGTCACCCATTTGATAAGCGAAAAGCACTTGTACCTAACCGGTGTAAATCTTAAAGAATCCCCTGCACTTTTAGAGGGCAGCTTCTTGATAGATTTGGATTAGATCCTCATAATATAAGAAACATTTCCTCTTGAGCTGTAAGATATTTAAGCTACCTGAATGAAAAAGGGGAAATTTCCATGATCTCAAACTGCAAATGTACTGCTGGCTCTTACCTCCCAAAACAGCCTTTTAAAGAAATCCAGATAAGTACTTCATCACATCAGCAATGTTTGGTTAACTGATATTTTTTTTTTTTTCATTGTAAATGGAGTCAAGCTGAAGGTAAAATGAGATAATCAACTACGGATGAGGTAGAGTAGAAATACCCTTGCCCCTAGGTACCTCAAAAACACAATACTGATTACAAATAAAAATTCAGGTCGGGCATTAGAGTCCAATTCTTACAGATGCTGAGTACTCGCCAGTACGGCTACTGTAGCTGTATCCCATTCGTTTTGACTTTCTCTTGGCCTTCAGGAAGCACTCAGTATCGTCCATGATCAGATCTCCAAAACACTCCCGAAATATCTATGCTTGGGGCTTGGTTAAGTACTGTCTCATCTCCCTCATCACTGCCCCTGGCTGTTTGCAACACTGATACCATTCCAGTTTCAATTCCAGGTCTAAAAGATTATTTGTTTGACCTGCCTTGCTCGTCATTATCTGAGCTGCTAATTTTATTATTCTGTTAGCACCCTGGGCTGCATGGTATAAAGTGGCACTATAAAAGTGTAGTTTGATTATATTGGAATCATTGAGCATCACAGGCTCAGCAAACAAAATGCAAGCACTCCCACCCACACTGCTATGATGGCAAAGACGAGGCCATAAAGAAGAGGAGGAAGGGAGGATAAAAGCTGTAAGAAGGATACACAGGAATAAAAAAGCCAGTGTGGTTGAGGAGCTTTACAAATTCTCTTAGAGTTGGACAAATTTCCTATGAGCCTTCTGAGTTATCCTGTAGTCAAAACATTTTTTAAAAGAAATAATTGTAATAATAATTCTAAAAAAATCAGAAATCTGCAAAACTTTGCTGACCAGAAACAAACTAAGAAATCTCTAAGTCTTTAGTTCTTAGAATTAACTTAGAAAAAGATTACCAGGACAATTTAGAAACCTTGGTGAGAGCATCAGGTCTTGGTCTGAACTTAGAGAACTCACTGTGCTCTTACTATTTTCTATTCAATGTTCCTATTTCTTTCTGCCATAGCTTCACCACCTTTTTTCCATCTGTTTTTTTAAACATCTCCACTTGAGTGTGCATCTTAAACAAACAAATCAAAACTTAGTTTTGTAAGTTTATTCTAAATATATGCAGGGTCCTTTAACATTCCCCAGATTTAACATTAGTTCATCCTTTGAGGTAATGACTTCAGAATAATTACTGGATTCTCCTGCTTTTGTTTCTGAGCTTTTTGTCTTTCATTCACACCTATCTTTTACTTTCTAAGTAGTTGACAAAGCTGACCTGTACTTCTGAAAGGAAAAAAAGCTAAATTTTAACTTTTTATGGTTTTAGTCCATGCTATTCTTGATAGTGAAGACCTGATGTTGTTTCACTGTTGGAGAAGCACTAAAATGGCTGCCTCGTGTTGCAGACATTTTATAGCATAAGAAAATCGCTTCCTGAAACAGAAGAGTTCATATACTTAAATGAGAAAACTTACCCTTGTGATTAGCCTCCTGTGACCATTTCAGATCAGTACATGTATCACCTGAGCAAGCCATGCGTAGGTAACCCAGCCAAATCATAAACCTGATTGTGATCCTCAAAATAATTCCATATCAAGAACCATAGTTTTAAAATATTTTCAAGCTAACATAATTGAATTTCAACTATATTTATGTAGATGAGTCATAGTAGAGACTGAATGTTAATAAACATTGACATTCTCATTAACAAGAATTGAAAATCTCATACTAAGTGTACCTTAGAAGATGCAGCTCCAATAATTTCAGTTCTTGGAAGTCACATTGCTCTCAGCTTCTTGATTAAAAGCAGTAACCATGTCTATTATAGCTAAGATAAATAAACAGATATTTTCTGGCAGTTTAGTGCACAAATGCAACCTCCTAACCCTCACCATCAAAAGGTCAAAAGCTGCAAAACCTAGTCCATTAACCTCTGTAAATGGTTGTGATATTAAAAACTGACTCTCAATATCCAAGGGTCATGATCTAGTGCAATAACCATCAGCAATAAAGAATTATGACTATAGTACATTATCCATCTATAAAATGGCCATTTATGACACCAGCACATTGGCTATCTCTAACAGGAATGGACCACCCCTTTCTAAGAATCATTGCACACTTTCGGTTAAAAGGTTATGATATAAACTGTGAAAACTTACTCAGTTTTAAAACAGAGCACAGAACTACTTTCTGTATATTTAGCAAAACAGAAGAAAAACCCACAGGCTAATGCAGCTCCGTAGAAAATAACAGTTTAAAAGGTTGTTCTTAGCCTACTATTCTGTACTGCAGCATAGAAATTTCAGATTTAATTAGCTATCACCTCATTATCAGAGATCCACGGATCGGTAGAAGCCTATCAAGTTGCAGAGGAGCTCTTCCAAGATAAGGGCTAACTACTTTGTGCTTGTAGCAACCTTTTCTGGCTGTTAAACAGAGCTGTGGCTCTCCAAGCAAAGCAAAGTTTTGAGAAAGTTGCTGAGAGAAAAAAAAACAAACCAACACCTGATGATCAGTAAAAAGAAATGGCTCTGAAGAGAAATAGCAAGAAGCATACAACAACCATACTTTTAGTGGTGCAAACATCTTTTGAATCTCAAAAAGTCTATTTTTGGTGAAAGAAGGTGGGGGAGATGACAATTTAAGAAATATGATAAATAAATGTGAAACAATTTGTGAATTCTTTAGAATATTAAAAACAACTGTCAGAATAGGTCAAACAAATATCTTTGCTACATTTTATATATATATATATATACACACAAATATATATAGATGGATGGGAGACTTTTTTCATTTGCATGATGTCTGTTTAAATTGCTGAGATGTCTTATCTGTAGAAACTTAGGCCAGTGAGTTATTTAATCAATCACTAAAACTTTGATGACACATTAGCTTGGAAGACCTGCAAAAATTCAACCCACTCTCCATTTTAGAGAGCAGCTGTTCTTACTAATTAAAATGGAAAAACTCCATCCATCTTCATTTGCAGAGAAGTCACCCAGACAGAGACAGAACTTCAGCATCCTATTGTAGTTTCACAGGATGTCTGAAAGGGCCAGAGAGGAAGTAGAAAATATCTGTTATTTTAATTTTGACAACAGATATAGAGAGGCCTTTTATTTGTAATTTGATGTGAGAGGCTACCAAAGCTAAAAGCAAGTAACATAGCAATTTTGTTTACTCTTTCTTTTTCCTTTACATTTAATGAATAATTTACCCAACTGCAGAGTCAAAAGCTCCCTCTCAGGAATGGAATTAACTACACCTACAGTGTCTTGCCATTTTGTTCTGGTCACTGAAAAATAAGGAACATGAGGGCATGAAAACATGATGTGGATTTAAAATGAGTCTCTATTCATTTAAGTTTTTGCTAGAGAAAATTTTTTTTTCTGTAGTTCATAGTAATAATAAAATCTCTGCTAGAATAATATATATGCACTCTTTCCTGCTTCTGTTCTACCAATGATCTTTTCAATTGTTTTCTAAATCTATGAAACAGAAGGAACATGGAGAACTAGCAAGTCTATTTACCTACTGGCACATGATTAGGTTCAGGGTTGCACGGGTACTGGGACCCAGAAGTATAGCCTCTGCTCATAAAGGGGTTAAGATGAAAATTATCTACAGCACTCAGTCTTCTGGAGAACCCATCTTTGGCCAATGTTGCCTGCAAAGAGCAGAGAGGGGGTAAGAGAGGGTGCCTGGAGATATTGAGACACTGTGATACCAAACAGATCAAAAGTAGGCTACATTTCAGCTTACAGCCTTCTTCTGCATAAATAGGATTGCATGAACAGCAGCAACTTTTGCCTCTTCCAGGTGTCTCCCCAGTGTAGACCCTGAAGGTATGGGTCTCTGGAACCTGCATCCTCCTATGGGAGAGGAAGCCAGTTCATCTTCTGTTCTCCAGTCCTTTGTGCTGAAAGGAAAAGAATAGAATGTATAACTTGTTAAGTTCAAACAGTGGCCACAAAGAAATGATTTTATTAATGAGATTTGATACTAGGCATTTTACTAGCTGAACGCCTCGTTTTCAATGGGCTTAACAGCTGGCAGGCTCTGGAGGATGCTTTAGAGCATCTTTTCCGTTCTCCCTGTGCAACAGCTTCCTGCCAGGCTGGCCCAGCCTATGGTCAGTGTGCCAGATCTCCTTCATTAAGGGATGCTAAAACACCGTATGTCAGAATCTGTCTTCTACTACTGTGGTTAATAAAAATGTTAAAGCATAACTTTGTTTCCAATGTTGTCATCTTTCCCAGAAATGGGCTTATTTTCACTTGTAGTATATTAGAGCTTTTGCTCTAATTCGAGTGCACTAAGCAAGGCAGACACATGTAAATAAAATGTCATGATGCACATGCACAGGGTGCACAAACAAGCGTCATTTGGGCATCTACATTTCATTTGCAGGTTGTCTTTGAAACCTTAATACATTTTAAATATGTTTTTCTATGATGTATATGCTTATTTTCTCTGCTTCACGCCTCTTTGTCACTCCTTGATCTTCTTAGCCCTACTGTAATGTGGGGAAAAAATATCTTCTATTCTAAAATGTCAGGGCTTAAAATAATGTAAGCAATATCTATACATTTTTAAACTGTAAGAAACAGATTTTTCTTGAATATTTTTCTGTCACATAATTATAATTTCCAAAGTGTTGACCAATAGAATGATTACACTTTATTGGTTTTGTTCATGTTTTTTTACCAGTTTTATAAACAAGAAGGAACATAAAGCCCTTTGTACAATCTGCCTAAAGTAGCAAGTGTTCAGTTGTTCAAGTTATATGAGTTGCTTAAGTTTCTTACTGATGATAAGCTGTATGGCTCCATAAGAGAGACCATCCTCATACTGATGGAATAGTTTGAGCAGCTGGTGGTAATAATATGAGTCAGTTAAGTTATGACTCTAGTCCTGGCCTAAACAGATCCTGACATCGTTGTGTCAGTCGTTATTTAGGGTTCATGTTTTCAAAACAGATTATTTTGGTGATTTTGTCTATAGAAGTAACAAATTTAATTGCAGATATTGTGCACATGGAAATTTTTACAAGCATAAATGAGTTCACAGTTTTGATTCTCTCAGAATATTTCTAGGAAAAGCTTCCCGAGTTTATTAAATTCTTCAAAAATGTTGCATCATGACCAGCTAGCACACCTGACTTGTCATGTTAATTATTTAATGAAAAAGTAGAAGTTTGTGTTTGTCCAATTCATTTGCATTGTACTATTCTGTACAGGCATTTTTCTCAGCAGTAAGGTATTCAGGATTTATCTTAACATTTTCGTCTGTTTATTTATTTAGGTGAAAAGAGATTATTTTTACGATAGTATTGCAAATTAGGAATAGTAATCCTTTAAACATCACTGAAGAAATAGAAACAGATTAGACCACCACCACCAAAACCACACACACATCTAGTAGTTAGCTGAAATATGATTTGACAGGTGGAGCAACCACAACTGGCAAATGATTTATTGAGTATACATTACTGCATAATGGACCTTCAGCTAGTTATAATAATTATAATAACCAGATACATTCCATGCCACACTCTGTCAGGAAAGCTCTTCAGATTATCTCCCAAAATGGCAAGGTTAGCCAATTCTTTCAGGAGGCAGAGTTTCCTGTGACTTTTGTATTCAGTCATGGTAGGGGGGATCCCACTAAGAGGTTAAACACAGGTCTGTGAGCTGCATAAATCTCGATGCTTTAAACAAAATGTCAAATTTCAAATTATCTCTATGAAGCTATTTCTGCAATTGCTGAAAATATTTAATACCAGGAGCACCCTTCAGATAGATTTAGAAAACAAATTACAATTATTTTCACCATAGAGACCTAAATGCATTAAAAGAGCCCAAACATTCAAGTATGAAATGCAACTGAACAGGAAAAACAATATGATCCTTCAGTTCCAAAAAATGCATACACCTCAGCAAAGCAATTATTGCAATTATAAATCTATTATATGTTGTTAATGTTGGTCATTAATAATTTAGGCTTTAATTTGGCAAGGTCAAAGCTTCATTGGCATTCCTGAAGATGTTTCCTGTATTTGGGATGTTTTGTTAGTTCTTTACAAAGCCAGTGTAAAATTATGGTGTATTCAGTTGATATTGGTATTATAATTATAAATTAAGCAAGGTCTGTTTTTGTCAAATTTTATGCACTTTCTGTATTTTAATGTTTTTAATTTAGAAATAAAAAAAAAGGTACCAAAGACATATTCCCATAAAACTTCTTACCATAATATGTAAATAAATATGTAAATAATATTACTGAACTCTGACTTTCCTTTGTGAGCAGGAACTTTCAGGTATTTGATTAATTTATGCCATGTGGCTGACAGAAAGCGTTTTTATTCTGTTTAGAGCTGTACTAAACTGGGAGAAAAATCCGCTTTGTGACCTTATGGGAATTTGATATCTGACTAAGCAGGAATATATATTAAATCACATCCTTGCTCATAGGCACTTGTGCAAAGTAACTGTTTCAAGATTCTTCCTTCACACAAAGTCTAGATATGACACAAACCTTAGACAAAATGCTAGGGTCTTGCTCAGGGGAAAATTGCTCTAATATACCACAGAAGATGAACTCAGGAAACCTGGTATATCCCTAACAGGCTCTCTTTTCTCATCTCCCATCTTGTACTCTATAAGTAAGTTGAACATTGCTCTTTCTATTTTATTTTATTTGGATGTACCAAGAGTATCTTGAGCTTTTATGTGTCTCTTTATTTTATTGATCCTCTCCACACTCTTAAAAATAATGGGCTTTTAGAATCCCAGCACTACTAAAATTTATCTTTCTCACTTTCTTGCTCATTCCTTTTTAAAACACACACATTTAGTAGATAACCTTTTACATGATCAGACATGATCAGCCAATTATGAACACCAAAAAAACCCCTGTCTATTAGAGTTTACTTTGTTAGAGAAAGGGCACATACACAGTTATGTGCTCCCTGTTGGCTCTCTGCTACCAGGCTACCCATTAACTATTTTTCTGAAATCTTTGTTGGTGTAATGCTGTGTGATAGGCATGTATGTCCTCCTCATGCTGGTGAATTAAAATTCCGCTTTCAGTGAGTAAGATTAATTGCCCATTTAACCAAAGCTGGATTCATTCTCTTATTGGGGCGGGGGAGGGGGGGGGGAGATGGTGGATGCTGGAGGGCTGAAGGTGGGAAAAGCAAGGGGCAGAGTGCCAGCTAGGCTGCAGTATTCAGTTACACGTGAAATGATTTGTAATTCTGAGTAATCACTTAGGACAAGCCCTTGCACCATTTTATCTGTACATGACTCTAGGCCAAAGTCAATACTCATAGTAAAATAATGAGATGAAGCTAACTGAGCCCTTTTATTAATGCTCCAAGGAGCAAATCTGATGCTTGAGCTTCTCCCGTGGCAAGTATCCACTTCTTCCTAAAAATGAACAAGTGGGTCATGATGCGCAGTAGTAACCAGAGTTCTTGCCTCCGAAAAAACAGGGAAAAATTTCCTTTCTTATTTGTGTGCCATATCATGCTTTGCCCAGCTGCAGGTGGAGGCATATGAATTTTGCATTACCTCTAGGCTCATTAGAGAAATCTATCTCTCCCCTAATAGTTTTTCCTGACTTGGAGAGAGGGGAAAAAAAAACACACAATGAAAGTCCAATAAACCAGAAAGAAAAAAGCAGTAGACTGTTTGAGATGTGTGGGTTTTTTCTTACTACCGTCAACACTATGAAGCAATTCAACTACACAAGGAACTTCTTGGCAATGTAAGGGATGGAACGCTCACGGTCATTTCTTTGAAGAGTAGTCATGCTATCCCAAGAAGCTTTTCATACTGCAGCAACTGGCAATTTTATTTAAAACATCATAAAGAAATATTCTTTGTCCTTTTTTCATTCTTCTGGGATGGCTCATGAGGTGAAATCCTACTCATCCTGTGATCTTTTGCCCTGGAACATCCAGTTGCTTACCTATAGTTTTGTAACTTGAGATTCTCCCATTCTGCTACAACTTTCTGTGTAGTCTTCAGCTTTTTCAGATCCTAATGTATCTCCAATTATACAGCAACAGGCATTGGAATATCCCAGGCTCAACATACTAACACACATGAAATGTTATCTGATTGTTCTATAAATATAACAGCGACACAAATTTTCCCACAATTATAGTACATAAAAGCAAAGGACTTGAACAGAATACTGGATTTTAGTCCCTTTAAGCAAACATTTTTTCATGTACTCATAAGAGAAATAGTGAACTAAATTCCTCTGGATTTTAATCAAGCACATCTGAAAATCTTGCCTGCCTTTAAGAACAAGAATTAAGGTAATACAATTTGAAATGCTTGCATCCAGAGATGCGAGTTTGCTTTTCAGATCCAAACACAAAACTGCCAAAACAGCACAGCACAGCACATTAATCTCCACATACTCAGATGAATCTAAAACTATTAAAAATGTTTCAAGTATCAGCATTAAAAGCAAAGGTCTGATTTCTCACAGCATGTGCACAATTTTAAAGAGATATATAAGAGATTGAAACTCATGATAAGCTTCAGTTTCCACCTTCCACTCCTAAAACAGGAAAGGTTAGAATTAGAAAAAAAAGTTCCATAAATTTTGCATGAAACTGATAAAATCTGTGGTGATATCTTTCCACCGCTCCGTGAGGAATCTCACAAATTGGAAAGGTGAATAAACTTTATTTCAAAAATTGCTGGTTTTCAATATTAAAATATTTCTCAAATATGTGTCCTCTTTAATGAAAGCTTTTTCTGACACTGCACATTATAGAATATTTTCATAAAGTTATTTCATAGTGTGATAGTTTGGAACTAAAGGAAGGGTGCACTATTCTGACAAGCATGATATACTCAATAAATACACTGCACTTTTAGGAAACAAATAAGCAGTGTTTAAAATTTACCCATTTTTTTTCTTACCTTGTCAGAAGAATAGAAAGAAAACATGAAAGCAGAACAGAACAATATGTTTTGTGGAGGGTGGAGAGAACCAGGCTTACAGGAAAGGAGCCAACATCTATCACATAACTTTATCATGCAGCTTAAGACAAAGAAAAAAAAAAACAACAAATGACCAAACCATGAAGTCTTGCACAGCTTGCACAAGAAGCCAAAACATTTTGATTATCTGAGTTCCCCCTGAAGTAGAAATATTGCTTGATAATGCTTTATAAAGATGAATAAGTTCGTAAGTCCTTATATCCAGAAAAAACACTAAAAATTGGGTAAAAAGTTTGCACTTTACTTTAGAGATGGCAAATCTGTAAGTGCATGTTCTACCTTGCTAACTAGAATTTTACCAATGAAATTTCTTTCTATCAATATATCTTGGGAAATCTTTTTTCCCAAGCCTGAAACAAATGAACCCTTGGATAACTTCTACTGAGGAAGAAATGAGTAATTTGGTACTCAGTGACTTAAGTACCACTGGGTAGGAGTTGGTAAAAAAAAAAAAAAAGCTGCCTTTACAAACTGTGTATGGTGAACTAACATGGTTGAACAACTGAATAAAAAAATTCAGTTAACTTTGGTAAGCTATTGATAAGGACCTGGCTTTAAAAGCCTATTTGCAAAATATTTATAGGCCTACTAACCACTAAGGGGACCCCTGTATAATCCTTCAACAAATGGGTTAAAAACCACAGAAAGGCATAATCTAGAGCCTAAAAATGCATCTCTCAATTTCATCTTCTTCCTGGTTAGAAACTTAGCAACAACACTGTCTTGGTGTGAAAACATCTATGTGGGGCAAATGCATCTAGGTCATGCAGAAAACAGTATGTTGCCATAGCTATCATTAGTGTAATACACTTCACAGCAAGTCCTACTGTGAGCTAAATTCAGGCCCAGTGGGTGCTGCACTATTGACTTCAATGAGGCTGCACCTGCTTATGCTCTATCTGAATCGGTTCTTGCGTGTACAATAAGAATAGTATTTCAATCACTGCCATTCACTGAACACTATTTCAACAGGCTCTCAGTGTGAATTCCTGCTACAAAATATCTGTTGTGCCGTAGCTGGCTATTCCTTCCCACCCTGCTTGCCCTCCCCTCCATCATTCCTCAGAGCAGCCCTCCATCACGTTACGAAAATGCTTCGGCAGAACTGAGCCAGTCTCTGGGGCAGACGAAAGTCACATCCAATATGAGGAACCTTGTGCCTTAGAAAGCAATTTTGGCTGTTGACACAAAGTTTGGTCACTTCTAAAGTGTTAGGGGGCATACATTGCCATTTTTCCAGTGTACAGGCTAGTACCTGTTTATCTAAAAATTGACAAGAATTTTGCAATCTTAATTTTGAGGAATAAATTTGTTGCTTATCCTTTTTCTCTGTGTATTTTTTAATTTCTAAACTACATTAGACCTGGTAAATATCTTTCTGCCTAAGAACAATTAAACGACATTTAAAGATGTCACCACCTGAAAACTAGACCGTAAGGATGGCTAATGGATGTTTCTCCATCTGCTATATGAGGCGATCCTACCACTTACCCATTCTTCTAATTGTATTTGATACCTGTATCTGCGTTCCTGAGAATTTCCTTCTTACCCGTTGCTCTTTCTACCTTGTGTCTCTTAGTTTCTCTTCAGTTCTGCTTCATCTTACTCTGGACCTGATCGGAACAGATTTTCTCACCTTGCTCGTCAAAAGGTTATGGTCTTATGTTTCCTTTTGACGTAGTGGTATGAAGAAAAACTAATCTTTGTAAAACAAGGTTTATCTCATTCTGAGACAGCTTCCCTAATATAATGGCAGAACATAGGTATGCTTAAAGGAAAAATTGTGGAATCCCCTTTTGATGCATGTATGCGGAAAGCTCCACCATTTCCTGGTGGGCATAAGATACTCCCAAAGGAGAATGATAGCATGAATGAGGGACCGTGCCCATACAAATGCTCATGCATTGACTGCCACCACGGCGCAACATGGTAAATACTCCATTCCTCTTTCCTGGGAGGTGAGGAAGACTTCAGCTCCCTACAAGGCGATTAACCCTGCAGTCTCCTTTACATGACACAACAGTTATGGTAACATCTGCCAAATGTGTGGAATACAGTCCAGCTTAGCAGAGGTGGGCAAAAGAATGGGAGAAAGCAGCTGAGTTCCAGCATTCATGCAAACTTCTGGACGCAACTTTGTTCCAAAAGGTAGGAAAAGGATATTTTTGTCTGAGAAGGACTCTGAACTATGCTCTTCTACTTCCCAGGCAAATGCCATAGCTAGCAGACTGTCATGGAGAGGATAAGAATCTCATTCCCTTTCATGCCATATGGATCTTAAAAGGTAAGCATCTTAGTTTCCTGAACTCACATGATCTCTCTGTAGGAACTTGACTGTTCTGAATGCTCCACCCAAACATCAGGAGCAGTAAAAAATGAAGTAAAATTTAGAATTAAGTAAAAATTAAGTAAAAAATTAAGGAGTAAAAAATTAAGCCTAGCAACACACAGTGTTAAAGATGTAAATACATGTGATTACTGTGCAATTTTTGAAAACCCCTGTTGTCTGCATCTCAAAAGCAAGGAACATATTGATTCTTCAGTATGTATATTTACTAATTTTTTTAAAATAATTTTAGGAAGCTTCTTATACCTTTAGGAAATGTTTTTAGAGCTCTTATGCCAGAGCTCTGTTTCATTTCTGGAAGTTGCACATGTTCTCTGTCACCTACTAACCTCTGAAACCTGGCCTTTCTACTGAGTGAAATAAGGTAACCCCTACAGCATTTGTGGTACAACATATGAGGAATGGATACGATGACCTCAAGCCTTTCAGCTCTGAAGGCTCCTGGGAGCAACATGCCTCACATGTCTTTTTGGGGAGCATTTTGTTTTCATAGGGCTGAAATCTGGAAAATGGAAAAATGTTTGAAAGAAAGCCTAAGCCAGTGCTCAAGAGTAGTTTAGCTGCTGACAGTCAGGTGAACTTCTATAAAAATTGTACATTGAAGGTTATCAGCTTCAGACTGATTGTCAGAGTCTGTCATCATAGTATGACATCACAGTAATTCTGAGTCTTACCTAGAATTTACTTTCTCTGAACAATTTATTTCTTACAACAGAATACTGCTGCATTGCAATTTATGGGAGGAAAAACATAATTCAGTGGATTGCCTTCTTGTGAGGCTATAACCTTAAAAGATATGTAACTAAAAGCTGCAGGATCTTTCAGATATGATTACTTGTATAAGTCTGACATTCTGAATTTGAAATATTCAGGGATATGATTATTTATATTTTAAGCTGGTTTATCTCTGTATGGTCACCTTGGCAACATAAAGGGATGGAAGGAACACATAAAAAGACTCCACTTCTCAATAAATGTTTATCATACAATTGCTTGCATTTACAACTTGGTGCAATACTTTGTTAAATCCAGACTGGGCAATGCTGTTTAACTTAGCTACAAAAGTTCAGAACATCATACTGAATATTACTTCCTATATGAGCAACAAGAGCAATAGCACAACAGAGACATCAAAAACTTATACTGAGCACAAAAAATGATAACTTGCCAGTATTTCCACCCTATAGAAATTTTAAAGTCCCAATAAAAGTTGTCTACTAGATATTACAGGTCAAACTTTTGCAATATTTGGATATGGCTTTTATTTTCAGCACTATGGCTTTTCTCACTTAAGAATAAGAAATGACTAATGATAGTCTGGAAACTATTAACTTAAAAAAGAACAGTTTAAAGTGTTTGATCCTCCTTTGATGAAGTGTGAACACTAGACCTCTTTCCCGGAGGTGTAATTGTGATTCTCCTTCTCTGAAGGAAGAGAGGGGAGGGAGCGGAGGGAGGATGAGTCTTTGTTACTTTGTTTAAGAGAAACTATTTCCGGTGATCAATTTATTAAGCTATTAGTGAATGTTACATTTAATGTTTCCATCTCACATGAATTTTGTCAATACCATATAATCTCTGTCAAAAATGTCATTCTGTGAATCTGAGAGTCATTCAATGGACCTATATTTACCTTTAAAAAAAACCACAGCACAAATAAATGCGAAAATCCAAAACATTTTTTAAAACATGAAAGAAAAATATGATAATGTTGAAAGCAATAATCAGAAAGTATGCTTGCAAAGATATGTATTTCTCACCTGTAGAACATGAAAGTAAACAGAAAAGAACAAGAAAGTTAACTCTGTCTTCCACCAACGTAAATTAAGAACAGCTCAAAGAACTAACTCAAACAAAGTCAGTGAGAAAAAGGTTCTGTTAATTTTGCTCTAGGTGCAATTGTTATTTTAGTACCTAAAAGTTCCAGAAGCAACCTGGAGCCCAAAGATGCTGCATGGGAAAATTGTTCTAATCTGGTATGGTACCAGATCTGAGCTGGTAATCATTCAGCTGTGAAGGTCCAGGTCAGGCTTGAACACACAGTTGTATTGCCGCTGAAGTAACCAGAACACATGATGGGACCTTACTTTGTATTGTAAACCAGCTTTTCCCATCACGTGGGAACAAGCACCACAGCCGATAAGGTAAGGAGTTGAGGAAGTGAGGAGGCCTAGTGTACATATAGGCTGCTAGTGCAAGGTTGTTCTGGAAAACAAACAAACAGAACTCCAAACTGTACCTTCAGAGTGAGTTTATACTGGAGAAGAGTGTCGCGTCATGCAGCTATGATGGTTTTGATCAGCACTTGGAGTCCTAGGGCTGGCATTAGCATATATATGAACACTATGTAGCCTGTCAGTCTAATCCTAAAAAGTTTCTATCCATACAGAAAAGACAAGGGAAAAAGAGAATCAAGACAGACAAAGGGAAGTGACTTGCTTAGACTACACCACAGATTAATGACAAAGTAATATAACACAACACAAGCCTCCTGCTTTCTGAGTTAGTGACTCATTAGCTTTTCCATGCAGTGCAATATCCTAGACCAAAGTTTATGACAAACACTGTGGATCAGTTCAGGAAGAATTTTACCCCTCCTTACTTAATCTTTTTCGGCATTTTAATATGTGGAGATACAGAGCATCAGATTCAGAGCTCTGAATTGTTTCAGCTTATAGCAGGTATACAATACATCTAGACTACAAGAAATCTCTGGTCTTACCATTTCCTTTTAGTAGCTCCCCGGACAGAACAGAGAATGAATGCAAAATAATTGGGCCAACTCCACATCACTGCAAGATTCTCTTATGCTTTTAAAATCTGGTCCTAAATGTACAGTACAATTTTTGGCTGCTTTAAAATGCAAGGATGTTTATTTTACAGGACTGTTATATTCCCCTACCAGTCCTAGCAGTTTTGAAGTTGAGTGATTGACAATGATGCTAGAAATTACTGTTGTGCAATAATTCTCTCTTTTTGGTATGTCATAGACAAGTTCATGAAGAATGCATCCTTTTCTGGCAACGTTTTGGATATCGAATTTGAAAGTTAAAGCTCACTCTGTATATGAAAGGTGCATCTGCTGAATTTCAGTACCAGTTCTGTAACAATATCCTATGACAAAGCTACTTTCTGTAACTCAGAGATAAAATACCTGTGAATCATCGTTTCCAGTGGAGCTAGCTGCACAAGTTCCACAGACAATTGCAAAGTTTTAAACTTATGGAATCAGGACTTTTCCTGCAGAGTTCTGTTGGGCTAATATATTAATGCTGTTATCTACTGACATGGAAATTTTGCATATATTTTATATATATAGATGTATATATACACACATATTACAGACATTATATACCTTATTTTGGATTAATTGCCAGCTGGATCTGTTTGAAGATACAGAAGAAAATCCAATTATTTCTTTCTGTATACATACCAGACATACTATTTTAATTTTAATCATGTGGATTCTGAAGTGAAATGTGCTTCTAGGTTTACCCTAGGCTCTCCCTAGTGACAAATAATATAAGCTCCCAAATGCATTTTGACCCTCATAGGCTAAAGGCCAAACCTTCAAAGAAGGGCTTCTAAAAATCTTCCAAAGGAGGCAGTTTACCACAGTGCCACAACTCATACTTCAGGTCTGTGTGAACACCTTTGACAGCAGATGATAGCTAAACAAAAACAGAATATGAAAAAGATCCCTGTAAAAGATCCTTTTAGGCTACTCTTTTAAGAAAAATAAAGGAAATGCTCTAAAATAATTTTCCTCACACAATCAGATCAAGTTAATCAGAATCAGTTTACAAATTCCATCTTTGATTCAGTGTGCTCCCCTCCCCCAAAAAAGCAATGCCAGGGCACAGAAATCAGTGGTGCTTCTATTTGTGAAGCTTGGTAACAGGCAAGATGTTCTTAATACAGTCACACAAGGTTTGTTTTTCAAACACCACCGTGGAGTAATGGTATAAAGGGGCAGAACTGATGGCAGAACATACAAAAGCCCTGGCTGTTCTGCCTCTGAATTAACTGCCAGGTAATGTAATTCTCTAGCACTGTAGAGTGAATGGAGCAAACTACTATTATTCAGTCATTTTATTCTCGTGGCACCTGGGAGTGAGGAACCTAAATGTGATGAGGTGGTAACAATCCATATTAGGGGAACCTTCAAGAATTTACAATCTAAAGAAAAGTATGTGCCTGGAATGGACATTGCAAATCATAGAATCATAGAATCATAGAATGTCTTGGGTTGGAAGGGACCCCTAGAGGTCATCTAGTCCAACCACTTCCTACCAAAAGGGCTGGATATCAGAGTCCTATTCAGAGATACATTAAGCTAGAAAAGGGAATTCCCATTATATAGCTGAAGAACAAGGCACAAAAACTGACTTCCCAAATTCTGAGCTTCTGAGGGTGAGTTTAATGTCTCAGACACAAAACATATTTCCTGTTTTTACTATCATTTGCCAATAACTAAGTTCCAACAAACAAAAATAAACATGGTTTTCCTGTGCTTGGCTAGCACTTCCATAAATTTTTAGAAAGAAAAAGACATTCAGGAATAAATAATCATTCTTTTCATACTGCTTGGAAACAGTAAAAAGAGACGTATTACCACTTAGGCAACAATTTCTCATTCTCATATTCATGCAAAATTGGATCAGTAACATCTGGAAGTTCTTTTGGTTCTGTTTGATAAGTACCTAATGGTCTCAAGGCCTAGGTCATCCTCTGGTGCTTGTAAAATTGAGTTTGACAGAGAGACATCTTGCAGGAACAGATTTTACATGGAATTAGACAATTCCTACTATCAGTTAGTATTGCTTTTCTCATAGTACTTCAATGTGTTTACTGCCAGAAAAAGATATATAATTAAAACAATCAGAGAATTTTAAGTTTATTAAGCATTAAAATTGATTCAATAACATTTACATTTTATGTTTTTTCCAATTATTTAGAAAAAAGTTTCAAAAAGAGTTTTCCTATGGTCTTAGTAGCCAAAGCAAATTTAAGCCAAGCTTCTGTAGGTCCCATGGAGAAACCAATATGATCTGTAATCATATTAAGTTTCTCTTTTAGTTCAAATTTAGTTGGGCAAAGAGGTAAATTCATTTTCACCTTGTCCTAATGCTGACTACAGCAATCCTTTTACAGAACATTTTGTTGATGGTGAAAGGAGGATGATAGCCTGGAGAGGAAAGAGTGGAGGTTTGTGGCTGCATTTAATATTGCACAGTTGTCTGTGAAATTGTCTTCTACTTTCACTGCAATTTTCTTCAGACTTGAAAGCCTAGTTCGTAACTAGGCACCCCAGGTCCGCCATCTGTCTTCACAGTTTAAGGATATAAACTCTTTTTAGGCAGGCCTGAATTTCAGTCCATTAAAAAGCCCAAATTTTTGGAAGAGCAAGTTTTAGCTGTTACCTGCTTCATCGGCCAGAAACAATCAGAGGAAAGCTACCATAACAGCTTGGCCATTCTGAAATGGAAAAATCCTCTATTTAGCAGTGGGAATGAGCTTCAGTCCTGCTGTAGAAGTTCAGCCCAAGACCTTCTGGCCTGCAACAAAGTACTGCTACCCGAGACCATTGCAAAAGCCAGCTCCTAAAGACAAGACTTCTGTTTGCCTCATAAACTGACCCTGAATATGCTATGTGCTAG
Organism: Gorsachius magnificus; assembly: GCA_034008185.1. Classification (NCBI taxonomy): domain Eukaryota; kingdom Metazoa; phylum Chordata; class Aves; order Pelecaniformes; family Ardeidae; genus Gorsachius; species Gorsachius magnificus. Next base: position 36,881,754 of record CM067086.1, read on the forward strand.
CAGGTCATTAAGGGATTGTTTGGGAAAGAGGGGTTTTGCATGCAGCCAAATGAAGTGAGTATCCTGCTCATTGCCTGAATCTATTAAAATGCACTTTTGTGCCTCCATCTATGTCAATTTTCTCAAAGGAGCAAGGACTTTCTGTGTTTAACAACCACTGTGTTTTGGGTTTTTTTTTAAATGCAAGCAGGAAATGTAAACAGAATCCAAGGCTTACTGTTAAGCTGCAGCCTTTGGTCTATTGGCTGAGGAATCAGTCCTGAAGGATGCTGAACCTTCTGGCCCTGATCCAGACCAGCACTTCAGCACATGTCAACTTTAACACAAGGGGCCTAGTCCTATGATTAGAGTTAAGCATGTGTTTATGTGTTTTCCTGGCCTTCAGCCAGGGTGCTCAGCACTTTGCAGGATCATGTCTTCAAAAAGATGTGGCAGTATCTGAACTTCAAAGTGAAGTGTGACCTATTGCTCTTAAATTACTTTCCACACATGCTAGATGGTAATACAGACTAGCCAGCTCAGGCCATATCCTCCTCACACCTTTCTTTGTCTCATGTGTTCAAGAGAAAGAAAAATGATTAAAAATACTTCGGTGTTTTCTGCCTGCATTCCATGTCTTGACTCCCGTCAGATATCATTCAGGCTGAACCCCACTGGTTTCTCTGTAGCCTTTATGGTGAAATCTCCAGGTGTGAGTACAGACCTAGATCGCCATGAAGTGTCAGTGCTCCTACACTGAACATTGAATGTTAAGAGTTCAGGCTTGTAGAGCGTTTTGGATTTTCAGCTACACCAGTGGAATATCACTACTGTAAGGTTTATTACTGAATGTAAGAGGCACTCTCAGGTTTAGCAGGAAGGGTGAGCCCTGACATCTGAAAATAAAATGGCAGGATTTAAGGTCAATTCCGACAATTTCACAGTGGTTTGGTGCAGGAATGTATTCCATTCTGCAACAAACTTTCATTTTAAGATAGCACTTTTCAAGACCAAATTATCTGAGTGAACTTTCATTTCAGTGTATTCAAGACACAGTGACAGTCTAGTGATAGGTAGTGGTAGCTAGCTGACCTGAATATAAGCTTTGATTTAATCTCTTAAGCCTGGTTAAAGTTTTAGCTTCACCCAGAGCCCACTATATTAAGAAACACGGTTGTCATGGTTTTCCTCAAGTTCCACTTTCCCTCTGAAGGCATTCCTAAACCCAAGACTAATATTACATTCATCAGCTAAATTAACTTGGGAAAATAAAAATGGCAAGAACAGCATTTCCAGACAGAGGCATCCATTTCTTAATACACATTGCCATCTGGGGAAACCTGAAGATACAGTTTTTGCACTGAAATTTAACATGCTAACTCTAAAATTCGTAGTGGATTCTAAAGTTTGTTAAACGTCTTATTTCCAAGCTATTCTTGATGTATATTATTACTGATTTTCTTAATACAATGAGATTTACATTTTCACAGAAATTATACATTTTTTAACTTAATAGGGAAATTAACTAAACTAATTAGAAGAAAAATATTATGCATTTATTTTGCATTTATTTAATAATTTATTTGTAGGTATAACTATATATGTAACGAATAGACAAATTAAACTGTGTCAGTAACATGGAAACATTTAAGGACTTCTAAAATAGAAATCTTTATTTTAAGAAAATATTCCAACACTATTGAAAGAGTTTAAGGAAGTTGCTGTGTAAATTGCTGCGAGATCCTAATGTCAGAAAAGGCTTCTGAAAATTAAAGAGCTGCTGACACCTCATGGCAAACTTTAAAAACCATTCCCAGCAAACACAGCACTACTTCTGTTCTATCTATTTGTCTTGTTTTCTTTACAGAAAAGGGCATTTGTTTGAAAACAGTATCTTTGTTTACTAAGCCCACATTTTGCACTAGCAGCTGGGTTAAAATAAATTTGATGACAGTGCCAAAGAAACATTTCCATTTCAGGTAAGCAAAAAATAGCAGGAGCAAATGAACTCTTGAGAAGGAAATGTTTTTATTCCAAGGTTTTCCAGGATGCGAAAGGGTGGAAAAGAGATATGGAGACAAAACTGCTTTCATGTACGAATAAAAAGTTTAGCTATTCCATCAATTGGTCTACACTAGTCATTAATATAGAGAGGTGCTGCTAGTACAATACATACTTATATTCCTTTCAGGATTACAGTCATCTCATTTGGGAGTTATTATCTCAGCTGTTTCAAATCACACAAAGCTGACATTCCATGTAAAAAGTTGTCAGCAAGTTACACTTTTTAATGGCTTAAAGCTGCTGAAAAGTTTTAAGGTTGTGGAACACAAAACAAAAAGGTATTTTTGCAACGCTTCTAATGTTTTCTCTCCTCCTCCACCACACCTTTTTTTTGTGCTGTGAAGTATCTTGTGTTCCCTCAGATGATGTTTCCTGACAGAGACACCTTTCAATCTGCCAAGGGCTAAATGTGTGTTGGAATGTAAGACAAAAATCCAAAATAGAAAAAAATTTAAGTCCCAAAGCAGGAACTTAAAGCACTGGAAAAGCCATTCTTCCAGTGCAAAGAGCAGCTGAGAGTTACAGAGTGCCGTTTTTCAAAACAAAGCCTTCAACAGTCAGCCTGGGAGGCTTGTGGAATAATTTTGGAAATTAATGACTAATATTCTGCAGTAATGTGTACCTGAGAAGGCAGCAGATAGCTCTGTGGCTGCTTGGGATTTCTACACGTGCAAAGGCATTATGGTCAGTTAGATCTGCAATCACTGTAAGAAATGTATTACATATACCACCTCCCCAACAGCTGTTTTACCCTTACCATGGGTAGAGCTGCAGGTAACTATAGGGCATTTGTTCCCTCCTATAAAATTCTGTTAACATCTACTCATGCAGTGCTTTTTCCTAAGACTTCTGGCTATTTGGCAAACTGATTCTGAATGATTCTGATTCTACCTACAAAATACAGATAAAATATATGGAACACATGCATTAGATAAAACCTTATTTTTGGGAAATAAATTAATATTGTTGGAAAAATGCTTAAGTGGGCTTCTGTATAAATTGCTTAGTGTATTAGCTTAGCATTTCCTGATGTAATAAATTAGTTTGTTACATCAGGAAAGGCTTCTGAAAATTAAAGAGCTGCTGAGTTCAAATGAGTTCCAGGCAAATTAGTCTAATTGTGGAATGTATCTAAGGCCAGCGTTTCTAGAACCTGTAGAAGACAGTTTGTGTATACTGCATGAAGATCCAGCTCAGGATGTCTTTGGGAGAAATCCAGGAGCTATTAACATACTCCTGGACCATGCAATGTGGTGACAGCTTAGCAGCTGTGTAGTCCCTTTTTTTGGACTGATCTTTGGTTATGTAACGGACTTGTAATAATATTCCTATTGTCATTATTATTATTTCTATGCTGTAGTGCCTGGGCACGTTGATCACGAGCAAGCGCCACATTGTGGTAGACATTGTATCCACAAATGAAAGAGCATTTCCTCTTCTGAGAGTGTTTCAAGAGTGGAAAGTTTTGACATACACTCCACTGGTCAATGAAGACCAACATAAACTTGATCAGCAATGAGGTCAGTTGTCCTGTCCAGATATTTTTACTACAATATCAAGACTTTAACCAACATAGGCCACCTCTGAACACAGGCTTCCAAGAGATAGCAATGCCTGGTAGTATGACACTGGTGTCTTAATATTAAAAGATCTCCTTTTAAGTTAAATGGGCTTATATTCTTTTAATAGATTTCAAGAATTGAACTATCTCTATGTTCTAGCAAAGCAGATACCAGCTTCAAAAACATGGCTGCATCTCTCCTGGGACCTGCATTTTACAGTCCACTACTGCTGTCACTGTTCATTTCTGTCTTGGAAATTCCTGTCAGGGCCCCTCTTCAGGAGAGAACTTAAGCTCACATTATGTTCAGCTCAGTTTAGGCACATGCTGAGCTTTCTTGTCTGAGCAGTACACCTTCTCTATGTCGGAACCTAAACTTGGCTGAAAGTCACTCCTCTGCCCACATATCAGGGCCGCACACAGGAGCAGGAGCAGCAGGAACAGATTCAACCCACTCCACCCTGAACCCAAATGTTTGAGTGCAGACCTATCCCGGCTACTTTTTCCAGCATGTAAAATCTGTCAGAAGTGAATAAGAATGAATCCCATGGCCCCTCTCCCAGCTCATCCACAAGGGACTTCGGCCTATTCGCAGCAGCAGGCAGAAGCACTCTGTTCTACGGCTTTGCCCACCAAATTGGAGACTTTAGTAATATGAAGGGTTTTGTGCAAAGCCTTCCACCTTGGTATAAATTTCAAATACACTGAGAAACAAACACTGGCAGCAAAATGAATCTTGAGTAAATGAAAACATTCTTCAAGTTTCATTTACATTCTGGCTGAATCTACCTGTTAATTATTAAGAATGAGAAAACAACTACACAAAGAGATGGATAAAAAATATTGAAAATGTTTAATTTGAAAGACTTCATTAAATAATTTTAGACAGTGTTACAAAATCTAATGGATCAAAAAATCTACTTTAGTTATCAGCTTCAGTGAATATTCATCTGAAAATAACTCTTCCAAACAGTTCAGATCCTGTCTGTTTTTTCTCTGGAGGTCCTGAAGGTAATAGTAAATAATAAAGAAAGGTAATATTTAATATTGAACCCTTTTGCTTAATCTTAAAAAACCATTCCCACTGATCAGCCTCTCCATCTAGTCTGGATATATGTGTTCAGTAGACTCTTCTACTAACTTGGCTAGCCATGAAATAGTAACGGCATTTCTGGCCACTGTTTTTTTTTTTTTTTTTACAATATGAGATATAGATTTCTGTATTTTTGTATCTGTAAGAATCAATGAGTAGTCATGAATCCAAACAGCAACTTTCATATGCCATCCCTGGATGTCTGTTTGCAATGGCAATACACACATGAAAGTGAGTGCCAACATGCCTTTGTACACCGACCTTACTTTAGGAACATAGTTATGAGGATGAGATAACTGACACTAAGCAAAGTTGTATTTCAGTGATTTCCTCTCTGGACTTCATCATGAAGTATATTGTTCTGTAGTTTTTTATTCAGAATCCATTTGCAAGAAGGGTTAGTAACTTCTTGCTTGCATTCTGCAGAGACTAAGTTATTTTTTAAATAAAGAATCCTAGAGCAATCATAAAAGGATTGTGAAGAAAAAAGTTCCCAGATCCATAATCTGACATGAAATTCCTTCAGCGTGAATGTACTTCAGATCAATATGCTCTTGTGGGCCACTCTTTGTTTTCTTTGGGTACCAGGAGGAAAGACAGGAGTGGCAACCTGAAGTGAATATCACCCTTTTGTCAATGATTTTTGTAATAATTTTGGATTCCTACAATTATGAAGGTTTGCAGCTATCCTGGTGTCGTGATTTAACCCTGCAGGCCACACAACCGCTTGCTCCCCGCCTCCTTCCCTCAGTGAGATGAGGGAGGGAACTGGGAAAAAAGTGAAACACATGGGTTGAGATAAAGACACTTTAATAAAACAGCAGAGGAAAAGAATAGCAATAATAATAATGGTAAAAGAATATACAGATTATACAAAACAATTAATGCACAATGCAATTGCTCACCACCCTCTGACAGATGCCCTGCCCAGTGAGCAGCGATCACTCTATCCCCCTGGCCAACTCCCCCCAACATGACAACATATGGTCTGGAACAGCCCTTTGGCCAGTTGGGATCAGCTGTCCTGGCTGTGCCCCCTCCCAGCTTCTTGTGCACCTGGCAGAGCATGGGAAGCTGAAAAAGTCCTTGACTGGTGTAAGCACTGCTTAGCAACAACTAAACCATCAGGACGTTATCAACATTCTACTGCCCTAAATCCAAACCACAACACTATGCCAGCTACTAGAAAGAAAATTAACTCTGTCCCAGCTGAAACCAGGACACCTAGCAGCTCCTTGGCTTCATCAGAGGCGGCAACCAGAAGAATAGAAGGTCACTTACAACTACAGGGTCTACCTAGCTACAATGATAAAAAGTTATGGAGTGAGAATCAGTAGTCCCTTGTTGCCTTGAAGAAGGAGGAACATATTAAGGTTCCTCTCCTGGCATCACAGGGCTATCACCTGTGCAGTCCCCTCTGTGATTAGAATGCACCTACTTACACAGACCTAAAAGACATCTGTGGCAAAGACAGAACCATACGATGGCAGTTCCAAGAGGATCTGGGCCTTGAGCCAAAACTCCACAGCATCAATTTTTCTATTTTTTCTACCTGTTATTCCATTATTGGAATAAGCCCCCTGAAACCTGGTTCAATATGTTGAAGATCTCCATCTTTTTGCAGTAATTTAAGAGTTGTAATAAACAAGGCAGGCTTTTACAAGTCACCAAAAGACCAGTCTGTACAGGGAGAGTACTTGCCAAAGTTGCAGAATTTGTTAGAGACTCCAGCTCAATTTTACAAGTTTAGAATATTTTCATTTTACTACCTGGAAGGCTGTTTGTGAAAAACCTTTATCCCCTTAGTCCTTATTGTGTGCTTTACTATGCAAAAGTTCATTTGCTCCAGAACAGTTCAACTCTGCACGGCTTTAGCTGGCAAATTCAAAGTGGCTTGGTCCTTTCCTACTGGTTAACTTTAGGAGCTGTTTCTACTGAATAAAATCAGATGCAAAAGTTGTTGCCTTTTGGATATATGTTTAAAATTTGGAAGGTCCAACATTTTACAGGACTACTGTGTAAGTCTTTGAACTCTAAGGTTTTCAAAGTTTGGGGATTTTTTTGCTTATCCACATTAAAGGTATCTCCATTTAAACTTACAATATACTCCTCATTGACTTTACGAGATTTTCTTCCTACATTCAGGAATGCTTGCTCGGCACTTGAAAGAGTTGGCTTTTGTTGTCAGATTTCACAGAAAATTAAAACTTAGTCCCTAGATAATTGGCTTTTTCCTTTGATATAAATTTCTATAATTTCTGGATTAATATAAAATATCTAGGTCTATTGGTGATGCTTACATAAATTGTATGTGTAGTTATAATTTAAATAATAAAACTCCTAACTAATTTCCTCCAGGTTTGAATGTGAGAAACTATGCCATGTGGGAAAGACTCCTTTGCATAGATTGCAATCTCAAAAGAACAGATGACCCGATTAGCAACAAAATCCTAGTGCTTTTTACATTCACATATGCTGTGGTATGTCCTCAAGGGTTTTTTTCACCTGCACTGTATTTCCCAACTCCAGTAGCTTTCCAGCCTGTCATCACAAGCTATGGAATTCCTCTGTCCAATTATTTCTTACTTTTCCTTTTTAAAAACTACACTACTGGCCTGCATTAAACTTTGCAGGAGTTCACTCTCTTTGGAAGGAAGGTGAGGTAACCACACCTTTTCAGTGCAAGGATAATAATTTTCCACTGTTTGTCTACCATAAAAGGCATTTACAAAAGGGTTTAAGCTATGCTTGAAATGTGTTATGTGAATGTGCTTGCCATCTTTCACCATACTGATGCAATTGCCAGAGACATTATTAATCCTGGCACTAGGAAGTTAGAGGTAAACCAATGCCTAAACTGTTCCAGTAACTGCTACGAGTTATTATTGTCTGAAGAATACTTCACCTTGCAATCTGCATAGTAGAGCACTACTTGTCTCCTTGCGTGGTGGTGCATAACATACTGTGGATAAAAATAAAATTAAGTGAAGCAACATATATACTATTACCAGAAAATTTGTGTATACATTGAAAACCATTAAACCCTTCTTTCCAGAGCATTCAATTTTCTTCACATGAATTCTGACTACAGAATAGTAAAAATAGAGCAAAATACCTTCACAATATTATGAAAGTTTTGTAAAAATAAATTTTAATGTTGTCCATATCTTTTAAGTATTTTTTCCTAAGCACCACATAAGAATATTTGCCACTAATATTTTAGGTAGCTGATGAAAATACTGGTAGAAAATGAATTTTTGATGTTATTGTAAAATATCCAACTTGGTTGTAAGGATTACATCATACACCACTTATTTGTTAGGGTGTCATTATGCACAAAATAGATATAGTCAGTGACCACACTGTCCAACCAAAACTGCTTGTTTTCATATTACTGAGCTCCCATAGACAACTCATTCCTGATAAGGACCCAGAACAAAAAAATATTTCCAAGACTTCTTCTGTAAATAATCCACAGATCGCACACATCCTGAAAATACTGGAAATGCAAAATACTAAGTCCTCAGTTAAATAGACAGCAGTCAGACAGCACAGGGTTTAGCTGATAATCATTCCTGGGAGTATGGAACTTCTAACAGCCATCATTCTACAATGTGTTTCAATTTTAAGTCTCCAGAGACCCTATTACAAAGTCAAAATTAATAAAAAGAAAATAAAGGAAGCTATAATGTTGTTTAAAAAAACATGTGAAATTTAACACAAAAGCTGTTAAAATAACATTACTGTCCAACATAAACCTAAAAATACAAGGGAATTCCGAATTAGGGCAGATGCAATAACCTTAACGCAACCCCGTTGTGCCTACCAATTGCATACATATGGTATGTAAACTAACCCGCTGTTCTGAGACCCTCTGCTGAAGGACCATATGTGCTGCAATTGGTAGGCACAGAAGAGCTGTGTGAAGGGTGCTTTGTGACTGCTTAACCTAAGTTTCTTCTTGGTCTTCTTGGGTCACATTCACACCTTCATTACACCATAACCTGTTTGCTTCCACATTTCTGTTTTCTCCCTGATTTTCCATTTATTCTGCTAATTTTACTTTCATACCATTTGAACATTAAGATAAAAATCTTGACAGTAAGGTTTTCCTGCTGAACATTATTTGCCAAAATAGTCACATTAGTGAAAGTTCCTATCTCTTAACTGTAAAAATTTTCACCTAAATAACTTTCTCATGTCCTCTAAAATAAATGGCATATATCTTGTTGCTTTGGTCCCATCACCTCAGGGACAGACACTTTTACCCAAACTCAGAGATGTTTGTTTGGCTCCTCCAAACTTTTTCATAAATCTGAAAAAAAATTCTATTTATTCTACCAGATTTAGCAACAACATGGTCTCCAGTACATGACAGATTCAAGTTGTGATATTTCACCACGTTATACTTTTGTACTTTTCACCACTTTGACTGTTCTCTAGGTAACTCAGTGTGGATTAGGATCACCCATTTTCCTGTAAGCAGCAACATAAACCAAGATGTATCTTTTACTCCATTAAATATTAATACTTATCATTTAATATTAAAGAGGCTGCATTCCTTTTCCCACCCAGATCTATACCATTTTTGAATGTCTTTTGAAAATAATTTAGTAGGTCTAATGTAGTACCCTGGAAAGAAAATCTTAATCCTCCTAGGACACTACAGATGCCTACAAGCTCTAACCAGTATACTAAATATGTGCAGGTAAAGAATAGCGTAAAACACAGAAAAAAATTTACTAATTAATAAATAATATACATGGTGTGTGCTTATGACATAACATACACAAAATGGAACACATGAACTGTGGGACAACAGTACAAGGTACTTAGACATTTTTGTGCTTTTGTGGTTGTATTATCATGTATAAAAATCATTAAAAGAAACAAAATGAGCAATAAATATTGCTCTGGAGGTCTGTTTATTAATCTAGTTTCCAAAATCCTTCACTGAGTTTTGAGTGCTTATTTCAGCACTCACTGCAGGGTGGGAATTGTACAAAGGTGGGTTTTTTTTTCTGTAGTCTTAGAACTTTCCTAGTGCCAGATCAGTTAGGGTGGAAACTGAAGCAGCCTCAGGCACTTTGCTCTAGGCTGCTCTAATTTAAGACAGTTACCAATGGCCTCTAGGGGCCAATTTATGAGTAAGGTGTCAACTGGAAATATGAGTTGTATGGCATCCCATCATGGACTGGTGCAGAACTCTTGCAGTGTCTCCACATGAGGGAAGGTTTCCTTTTTCTTGGTGGGATCCTCATGCGACTGGAGTTGCCACTGTTAAGCGGTCCTGCAAGTGCACACTCCAAGGGAGTACTGGAGCCCAACTACCTGTGTACAACCCGAGAGTGCAACCAGGACATTTCAGTAATCAAAGCTCAGAAATGCAATTGTGTAAAACCATAGGATCTTTCAGGAAAGGAGAAGGGGATGGGACATGTTCCATGTCTTCCAGGTTGGGTTTCACAATTCTTTTTATTTTGGGGAAAAGTTTTAGGGTGGTAGGACTTACTGATCTCAAGCTACTGTATTTATGCAACTAAATGGATCTTGCACAGTGTTCCAAAAAAGTCTAAGGCGAACAGGATTGTGCTGGTTTCGTCTGGGTTAGAGTTAATTTTCTTCATAGTAGCTAGCATGGGACTATGTTTTCCACTTGTGCTGTAAACAGTGTTAATAATACAGGGATGTTTACATTACTGCTGGGCAGTGCTTACACAGAGTCAGGGCCTTTTCTGCCTCTCACCCCCACCCACCAGTGAGGAGGCTGGAGGGGCACAAGAAGCTGGGAGGGGACACAGCTAGGACAGCTGACCCCAACTGACCCCAGGGCTATTCCAGACCATATGACGCCATGCTCAGCATAGAAAGCTGAGGGAAGAAGAAGGAAGGGGGAGTGTTTGGAGTGATGGCATTTTGTCTTCCCAAGTCACCGTTGTGTGTGATGGAGCCCTGCTTTCCTGGAGATGGCTGAACACCTGCCTGCCCATGGGAAGCACTGAATGAATTCCTTGTTTTGCTTTTCTTGCATGCATGGCTTTTGCTTTACTTATTAAACTGTCTTTATCTCAACCCATGAGTTCTCTCTTTTACTCTTCTGATTCCCTCCCCCATCCCACCAGGGGAGGGTGAGTGAGTGGCTGTGTGGTGCTTAGTTGCCAGCTGGGGTTAAACCACAACAAGGACTTATGCTGACCTTCTGTAATAAGCAATTGCAAGCAAATAAGTTTTCTCTGATGTTACATTATTTTAGACTCCTGCAGGCTCTCTTTTCACTCCAGTGATTCACCTCTTTTGTTGACATTGTTCCATATGGGCTACAAAGGGAAAAAAGAGTATCTCAGATTTCTAGGACAAAACTTACTAAAAGCTGTGTAGATAAAGTCAAGGTCAGAACCATGTCTAGAAATAAATAGAACATCTAAACAATGTAACAATTGCTAATTTTATGTCTTTGTGAGTACCTTTTCTTCAAAACAGTAGATGATCTTGCATTTAGCACCTCACCATTATGGGGTTGAATTGAACTTGAGATGCTAATCATTGCACAGAGATGTGCATCTGAGAAGCTTAGGTTCCGTTTTCTTGTTAGATGGGCAAGGATGAAGGATTCCTGGCCAGGTGCAAGCCACTAGGATCCTGCTGACATAATGTTAAATTGAGGTAGACGCTAAGAGAAGGAATGGTTTCAAAGAACACAATATCCTTCATGAATTGTCTGGTTCTTACCCATGTTACCCCTGAAGTAACTTTGAAGTTGATTTACATTCTTTTAAATGCCTTTCTACTTATCTGACTACTTTTGAGGGCCTGAAGTAGACTGTGTCAGCAAAGAATTAATTTTAGGTTTTGGAAGCTATCTCACACAGGATAAGATTTGAGGGATTTTAGTATTGTATACAGCATTACATGTATGAAACGCTTTACATCTGGGAACATGAGGCTTAGGTTCTTTGCAATCTGAGATATGAGGATATTATAATCATGGATTCGTTTCTTTATTTCTTGAGAAAAACCCACATCTGATGATGAAGTATTGGAGACACTAACCTGACAGGCATTGTGCTAGACAAGATGCGCTTTTTAGTCAACTTCCTCCTTATTTTCAAACGTTTCTCCTTTCACTCTTGTGGCCTATAGCTGTACAAGTGGATAAGTGGCTCTTTCAGATCTGATGCCAACATCAGTCTACAAATTGGCAGATGGTGCCATGAGGCGAGGCAGTTAGTTGGCAAGCCCCCCACCCCCTGCCCTGCAACCAATTTAGCTTCTTATGTTGGCATGGATCCTGCCATCCTGAGCCAGTGCCCAAAGTAGGCCTTCTAGCGTGTGACTCAATATGCTACTGCTTAGCCTTAGGACAGCTAATCATGTATTCTTTCAAAATTGATGTGAATTAATTAGGCACTGTGGGCAGGGTCTGAAGGGGAGAAAGTGCATGGTCTTTCTCAGTAAAGCAAAGCAGAAATGCATTCCCTGGTAAAACAATATGCCCTCCCCTTCTGCCAGTGGCTAAGTGCTGCCCTTTATGTACTCCTACACCACCTTTCTGTTGAGCAAGATCAGGTTTGATCTGCTGGGTACTCATTAAGTTACAACGTATTTGTTTTGTTAATTGGCACCAACTTTCAGGATTTTTTTTTTTTCCTGGCAGATATAGATCTTCTTGGCAATTGTGTACCCCAAGAAAAGGAGGAAGTGGGAAGCCCAGTGCTGTGTAAGTGTAATTAGCTTTAACTGGAGAAACAGAAGCTGGAGTTAAGACAAGCTTGCTGGCTGAGTTATGGGGAAACTTTATCAGGAAGCATTGCTGTGTCAGTGGGAAAGTACTGTAGCTATGGATACTGGGGATTACTGAAATATAATTCAGCCACAGAAAGGCCTAAGCAAAATGAAACAAATCACTTCCCTTCCAAAACTTTAGATATTAAACTCACAGCATTAGGCCACAACCGGAAACCCTTTCAACTGATAGAATGACAGGCTCATAAATTTCCCCACAAAACCTTGCAGTGGGAAGGAATCTCTCCTGGAGCCGGGTTTCTCACCAGGGACACTGTGTGTACAATGGGATGTTTGCTCAGGCATTTGGAGCTGGGTTTCAGACACTAAAGAAGGTTTGGTTCTTTCCTGGTGCCTCTGAGTTTCATTTCAACTTGCCAGCAGATGCTTTGTATACAATAAAACTTCAAGTAGTGGCAAACCAGAAATATTAGTGGAAGGCTTTAAATACAGAGGGGGGAGAAAAAGAGCCTTCTGGTTCCATTTTTTTTGTTAAAGTAAATGAGTGCCTCATTGGGAATAACCTACTACATGAACAGCAAAATTTTTGAAAGTTTCAGCTGAAATTTTCTGCTGAGAGTTTCTGCTTTGAAGGCTTCAACAGTTCACCATAGTGTTTACTTTGCTTCCAGTTAGGTTTGAAAAGCAAGCAGCTTGTCCAACCAACGCCTCTAACAAGCAGGAAAAGTTTTTGTATGAGGCTTATGACACCACAATTTTTCTTGTAGCCCTGGCATAAAGCAGTTTCAGGATGGTTCCCAAGGAATGCAACAACCGCTCATGTGACTCTGCCATTGCAGGCACTATGCCAGCATTTTATAGAGACTTATAAAGTTGCAGAAGGAGAAGAAAAGATTTACATATGTTTTCATACAGGAAGTGTGCAGGTAAACAAAGCAAATTTGTTATTTTTTCCTGGTGAGGGTCAAGGAAGGTTTTTCACAACTTTAGCTGATTTCCAGACAGAAAGATAAAGAAGTATTGGAGTATTTTATTAGTGTTTTTTTTTTTTTCCCTGCATCCAGGGCATACAAAAAGGATTTATAGAGGTTAAACAGAAAACAAGAAACACAGGAAAGTAATGCTGAACAGTGGGAAGTATTAGCATAATTTTCTCTTATCTTTTTTTTTTTTCCACTAGGGAACAGCCTGATCAGTAATATGAATGAATTATTTACCTATCTATATTCTCCCTTCTGCAAATCATTCACTCAAAGAGCATGTCAAAAAATGCTGTTCTCCAGAGCAGCAAGAAAGTGGAATTAAAGACCCATGGGAATTATTCTTTCTAACATCTTGTAAAAAAAAAAAAAGTCACAATAAATTCCAAAGGTAAAGGTCTTAAGCATGACAAAGAACAGGGAAATTAAAGCATCTCCACCAGAAAGCTGATTCAAACTGTAGAGGTTGCACAGGTACCACACACGTAACGTGAAATAGCACAAGTAAATTAAGTACGAATCTAAGTGGGGAGGGGAGGGGAGAAAGCAGCAAGATGAAATCATGCAAAGGCAGTGGAAAACTCATCATCAGACCTGACACTGAAAAATAGAGCCTAAAGCAAGGGCATATACAACAATGCACACAAGAACATAATTTTATAATAAAGCACCTAGATGCAGATTCATACAGATGGAAATAGACTAAAAGTAACCTTCTACAAGGAATAAAAATGACCTCAATATGGAAGTGTTTTAAAAATATTTTATAAACCTAAACATTAGGTTAGAGGTCAAATTAGGTATACAGTTATAGGCATGTATGACTGTTGGCCAGGTAAAGTTTCACAGGTAATAATTTCTGAGAGAGGAAGGAAAAGGAATATTGCTTTTGAGAACATCTCTGATCAAGGTATTTAAAAAAAATTAAAATAGTTTGATTAATTTTATTCAGTCATCATTGAAAAATTATCCTCCTGTGTAACCTTGGCCACCCAGATCTAATAGCCAGTGTTTCTATTAGTGGGAGTGACAAAGCTGAACACCCATCATGCATTCGAAACTGTAATTTTCACTGTAGACAAAGTACCATTATCTGCAAAAGGAGCATAACAAAATGTACTACTTCATCATTAAGGCTGATTTCAGCTGATGAACTAATTTGTAAGTTCAGAATCAGAGCCTATGTCCTTGGTTTGATCTGTTATCTTACATTGTACATACTTAGACTCAGAAATATACCTAGTATTTTTCAAGCACTGGAAGTTTAATACTAATAAAATCTCCACAGAACAAAAAAAAAGTGGAGACCACTGAAATCAGTTAATCAGTATTACTGTGGTATGCCAAAATGTTAATGTGCATTAAAAAAAAATTTGGGGACCAGATAAAAACCTAAAGTGAACCTTATAGGCAAGTTTATACTTAGTTTTAACACACTTAGTATGTAGAATCATCTATCCAGCACACACATTCCTAACCTGGGTTTCTAAGTAGAGAAGCGAGTTGGTAGATTGATTGGGCAGGAGGATTTTGACATCTTAGTAAGAAGTAAAAGAATAAAAAACTATGCACTTGTAAAGCTATAAGCCCATAGAATTTAAATATTTAATGCCAGCAAGTCCAATATTGTGTAATACATAAGCTCTATTGTCCAATTCTGCCACTTTTCAGCAGAATTACAAATGAAATTTGGAAATTTGGAGACAAATAACAAACCTTCATCTTGTACGTGTGACTGCTTCTAAGAACACATAATAAAGTCAGAATTATTTTACCAGTAAAGCCGTAAGTCTGGGCTTCTGGGTCTGTCAGAGGAGACTGTACGTTATATATGGACAAACCCATATTTCATGAGGCAGCAAGGAGTTAGCTGAGAGTCCTTCCCTTTAATAATACCAAGTGCAATGCATGTCCTAAGTGTAGGGAAGTTGCAAAAGCTGCGTGGTATGAAATAACTGCATGGTGTCTTACATAAATTCTAATTCTTTATGGTATGTGCTTCTTAAGTCATGATTATTTAGAATCAGACTCTCAATCCTTTACGACACTGTAAAAAAAGCATTGGTCATTTCAAATATGAAAATATTCTTTTATAAAAAAATACAATAAACCAAAGTCAATAAACTAAAATCAGTAAGTGTTTGGTCAAGAAATACAAAAAATTAAGGTTATTCTTCATTAAACAGTTGTGATTTATGCTTAATCTTGTGAACAAGTTGGGTTTTGACTAGCCCTGTTAGTCTGAGTTTTTCTTTCTAATTAAATGTGTTGCATGAATAGTTTTGGAAATTAAAGTCTCCTTTTGCACAAGCTGATGACCAAAGCAATGCAGATGACCTTATCCTGACCAAATGCTTTTGGTTGGTTTGTGGGGGTTTTTTCTGATATAGTTACATCACTTCTAGGAAAGGCAAGTGGGGCAAATTCTATGAGTGATCAAATGGTTGATCTCCTCAAAATAAAGAGCATTTAATATTGCCAATTGTGATGTGCTGAGCTTTTATGCTGTGAAGTGCTTTCCAAGAGAAGACAGAGTTTAACTAACTGTGCTTTAATTATTTCATTAAAGGAATAAAAATTATCAAGGCCTAAGACTTTTGCTAATATAATTCATAATCCAAAAGCCATTTTAATGTCTCGGCTCCAAACTGACAGGCTGACAACAATTTATTTTGCATATATAGTAACCTTTATAATTATTTGAATCACAGATAAATGTAATGAAGGAGTAGCTTTTTAATAAAAAAAAAGAAAAACAACAGCAAATGGCTTCAAAATATATAGACAGGTTAAATATCTTTTGAATATCTATTTTACTGCTTGGTCCCAGACAAACAATGGAACTATTAGCAAGAACACATTACTATGCTTGACGATATTTCATATGGTATTTGACAATCCGTAGGGGCTACTTTTCCTTCTCCATAAATAAGATATATAATTTAATGGGTGTCTTTCATCTTACACATCATAGCAAATCTACAAGAACATCACTTAACCTCCTCTATCCATCTTTCACCTGCCATGTTCTCAGAGACATGAATAAACTGAAATTACAATACTTTAGGTTTTGTATTATGAATATGTATTTTCACATTGCACATGTTAAATGTTGTCCCATCCAGAGCAGATTTGAAACTGTCAAATATATTAAAAATACTGATTTGAGGAATGTATATGACTTCCAAACATCTTGGGGATATGTAAAACATTATGAAATCAAGTGACTGTGAGCTATGACCCACATACTTCAGCTGTAAATTTCCAAAGTCAAGTATGTATCGGAAATGTTATGCTAATACTTTCTTCTTCTTTCTGATGTAACTGCCTCAGCAGATCAACATGACAGCTGTCACACGCCACATTTTGTAAGCCACGGCACTGCTGATTGCAGTAAACTGACAATGGGGCAATTGATCACCTATTTCTTATTGATTACTATGAAAAACCAACCTCACCACCATCCTTAATTCTTTCTAAATTTTTTTATCAGTTAATCACAGAACTCACTTAAGCCCTTCCTTCTTCCTTAGGAATTTGGAAAACATCAGGAAGGCTCCTTAGTGGGTGTAACTTGGCACAGATCTCAGAAGACAAATGACATCTGTGTCAAGTTATATTATTTGATAGCCTGGTCCTCATACCATTTCAAAAAGCGTAGAACATCTAGATAGATAGATTACAGCCATTTGCTTAGCTAATATTCTTTCTGACACTATTTTAATTTTTTGTGACTTTATTTTAATTTTTTGTGACTTTTTGAAAGATTCAAGCCTTTTTCTCTTGCTAAGCAAGAAAGTGATGAATTCTTTAAAAATATAAACTTGTATAGAGCCAGAAAAAGCAGAAAAAAACTTGAATCATTGTATTCTGCCTTCAAGACCAATGTAAAGCAAGCCGTACATCAAATCTCCCCAGAAAGACTTTTCCCTAAAATTTCTGTTCTGCTTAACCTTCAGACACACACCTGATTACGGATGGTTGCTCAGACAAGCCTCAACATCTAAATCTTGTGATTTTAATTACTTGTTAAAGTAATTATTTTATGATTTATTGCTATTCACTTTCAAAAAATGCAGCATTTCATATGTGATTTCTATTGCAATAACGTTCAGAAACACCAGCTGAGATGCTATGTGAATACAGAACAAGGAATCTGGTCACAAGCAATAGACATCTGTGCAAAATAATTTCTCTTCCCATTGCAGTTGTTCAGCATCATACAGATGCCTATTCTACGACACTGAGAATTGTGACAATCAAGTTTTGCCGGTGATCAAAATGGACACAGCTGCTTTAAAAAAGCATGAATGTTTTCAAATAATCTCTGTGTTTCCTAATCTGCTTTACAGATCTTTCTGCTATCCCACAAGTATGCTGTCTGCTTAAATTGTAAATTATTTGGTGCTGTTGCAAAACAGCATTACATGTTTGCCCAGTGTATGTGTTCTTGGATTGTCTTTTAGCACTATTAAGCAATCAAACAGAAAATTTGGCTTAATGGGGCTATAACAAAGCTAGATTTGTCAGGATACAGTAAGTTCAATGAGCCTTATAACATACATCAGCGTGTCATAGGGACATCAAAAAGCCAGCAAATTCTCTCCACTGTCCCATAGCAGAATCAGCTAAACCTGTGTTACTCCTGAGAGATGTGTGTTTAGTGTGCTCTTACAAGCCTCCAACCACAAGGATGCTGCTGTCTTTCAAGGTGACGTGTTATACTTTAAGAATATAATTCCTAATAACTAATCTGACTCTCCTTTGTAGCAATTTAAGTGAATTCCTTTTCTCCAATGGACAACAGAGAGTAATTTCTTCCTTTTGTTTTTCTCTTTGGTCTGGTAGGCCATGCTTTCCAGATCTTTGATCGTTCTCCTTGTTCTCCTCTAGACTGTCCCATGGATTCATCACTTTCTTGACTGTGGTACCAAAACCAGATGTCCTATTCCAGCTGAGTTCTACTAGCACTGACTACAAGAAAAGGATTATTTCACGTGTCCTGCATAAGCTTTCTATGGCATTACCCTTTTTTGTAGTGCCATGCTGCTCGTAACACCAGTTTATCACTAACTACAAACACTAAATTTATTTCTGCAAAAAGTTCTTAGAATCATAGAACCACAGAATTGTTTAGGTTGGAAAAGACCTTAAAGATCATCAAGTCCAACCGTTAACCTAACCCTGCCAAGTCCACTGCTAAACCATGTGCCTAAGCTACATGTCTTTTAAATACCTCCAGGGATGAGGACTCAACCACTTCCCTGGGCAGCCCGTTCCAATGCTTGACAACCCTTTTGGTTCTTATAACATAGCTGTTTATTCTTATTCCATATTTATGAGTTAGTTTCCAGCATAACTCCTCATGCTTAATTTATTATTTCAAAAAACAATACCTGTTTGTCAAGAGCATTTTGAATTCTAATCCTGTTTTGCTGTTTACTTCTGGTTGCTTAAGAAGCACACTCTGCCACACATCAGCCAAACTATTAGCATAAGCATCAGTGGTGTCTCAGAGCTAAGGTATTGCCTCCACTTTTCTTAAAAAAAACATACAAGCTAACTTGTATACATTCTCTTGTAATATTATTTACAACATAAAACACATGGCACTGGTTGGGTAAGCCAGGTGGTAAAGTAGAATTAGGCAAGGTCATTGAAGTAAGTCCATAAAACCAGTTCTAGACTCTGACTCTAGAGGTTCTTTGGGCACAAATTGTTGTAATCTATAAACACATACTGTAGTATACATGGTCTGCTGTAATATTGCCATACTATGTCTGCTTGGTTCCTGTATCTAGTAACAGCCACTGACAGTTATAGAAAGAGGGCTAGACAAATTTTTAGTGTGACTCAGTCTTACATTTTTAACTAGGATTCCCTATCCAAACCAAACCCTAATGAAATATAAATCAAACCTGTGGGCCCTAGTGAAAATGCAGACCAGTGCATATGAAACAGAATCAGAAAAAGCTTCAGGAATGACAAGACTTAAGACTATTTAAAGTATTTTAAAAAGTATAACAGTAACAATGTTAATGACCACTGATGGTACAGTTAATGGTATCTCCAAATCAGTAGCAACAGAACCCCATACACTATACAAACAGGGGAAAAAACATCTTCAGAAGTATTATCTATTTCACCAAGATGAGAAGATGAACTATGAACTATTAAAAGCATTTATGCTATTATAAAATAAAAAGGTTCTCTCAACATTTTCTCTTCTGCTTCTCTCATTCCTGCAGAAAAAGTACAAGCCCCAATACAAACAGGACATTTTAAATCTTGATTTGACTGTGTTCCCTATACTAGAGTTTAAGTTATTTATCTCCAGTAATATCCCAAGGCTAGATTTTAATGTTATTCTGAAGAGTTCTGAGAAAAAAAAAGGTGACATTTAATTCACTTGGTGGAACAGAGGAGCTCAGCAAAGACAAAAATTGACAGAAATCCCAAGTAAGCTAGTGTTTCAAGTTGCAAGCGTAAAAAGAGAAACCCATGTTCAAATTAAATTTCTCTTAGCATTAATCATATGATGGTTACAAACTAGCCAGTGACATCAAGCAACGGTGACTTTCTCAGATGTGTTTGATTAAATTCATAATACGTATAAACAAAAGACCTATTTAAAGAACTCAAAGATTTACATACCAATCTTTAGTGAATATCATTTTACATGATATATAGTAGCTATAAAAATACTTAAAAGATCCTACAAGAACCTTTAATGTCAAAGCAAAAGAAAGCACAAGTGAATTCCACAGTTCTTGCTGTGGTCTAAGGACCAAAACCAAACAACACTGAAAAGCTGCTGGGATTACTCCAGACCCATTTTTTTGAAACTTAATAGGAGCAATATTGGAAAAATTTAAATTTTGTAATGGAAATAGATAGTCCTGAAACTGTTATGCAATGTGGAAACTTCCAATGCATGACTTTCAGCAAAATCAAGGGCATCCTTTCAGGCCCAATGTCATTCCTAGACTAATGCACAAGAGACTAGTCCTGCAGAGCACTGCTCTTGCTTGAGCAATCCCACTCAGCCTGCAGAACAAACCACCTTGTCAGCAAACAAAGAAAGTCATAACAGCAGATTTACCCATGAGCTAGGTATGCTCTGAGTGAGTCACATGCTGGGGAAGGAGACAAGCTGTTGCCCAACATTTCTTCTCTTTTTTCGGAGAATGCTTATCCTTGCAATGTGATTATATTGTAATACATTCAGCCCTGAATTGTCACTGTCCTCTTTCCACAGGATTTGATGACAAATACTAATTTTCATGGCCTTTGATACTTCACTGCACATGAAATCCCTTGTGGCCAAAAGGACTCTTTCCCAACTCTTGACTCCCTGCTCTTACATCAGGGTGATTTACCGAACAAGCAGGATGCACTCCTTGCATTGTCTTGCTGTCTGTGGTGGGGTTTTTGAACAATATGCTCAAGTACTTCTTATTCACTGTTCCCACAACCAACCAACCTTAAATCCCAGATATTCTGAAGCCTTAGGAAAGTTACAAACCAAGATAGAGCTGGCACTGCAGGCTCACAAGGCTTTCAGTCACACTTAAGTCAAAACTGATTCAAATAGAAGAAAACACACAATTTCTATTTTTTTATTCTGACACAGAAGACAACTGTGATAATTTGTCTTTAATTTACCAGGAATTCCCATTTAATTCAGGAGTGTATTCATGTCAAAAAATAAACTTGAAGGTTTATGGTGTTTGTCTCTACATTCAGAGGCTGGCCTAGAGGTGGTTTCAGACTGATTTTTCTGTTCCAGATTAAGAGTTTCATATATATGTAAAAGACTTATCTATATATGACATATACATATAAAGGCATCATAAAATATCCAACTGAAACAAAAGCATAAATAAATCATTCAATGAAGTTTAAAGACTATACATATATAATCAATAGGAACCAAAATATATTCACTGAGGAACAGTAAACTGTAATAGGAAAAATTTTGGAAAATATGTAATGGACATAATAAGACATAGAGTATAATTTCTCCTCCAAGTGTAGCCCATCTGTATAACTTCCCAGGATGTCTTCAGTATGAATAGGCAGATTAATGGATAGCTGGAAAGCCATGACAGTGTTCTAAATTGGGGATAGGATGTTATTACACAAAAAAGAACCATGTCTCTGATAAAATAGCAGTCAACAGAGCAGGAGAAAAATACTCAGATAAACAAAATGAGCCTTCTGTTCAGAAAAGTATAAATCTGCATTTGTAGTGCAACCACAGATACTTTGGTTAGTTCTACATCTAGTTTATAAAAAAAAAAAAAGAGACATAAACGCAAAACTATCAATACAAGTCTCAGTTCCTAAGAGTCAAACTAGGACTAGGATTTCATTAAATTCCACACTTCCATATTAAAAAATAAGTTTATTACCCTTATGGTCTAAAAATAAAAGATATGAGCCTGCAAACAGCCTGAAACAACGGCTCTTAATGATTTATGTTGCCCCAGACATTTCACTGACATTTTGCATTCGAGATCCGAAAGGCCATGGGAAAAATACTTCCAAAGAGCACTCTGTATATGACACAGGAAGAAAACTGTAATGTGTCAGTCCCAAGGTCTGTGCTTCCTTGCTGTGCTTCAAGTTCTACATGTTCATACAAGGGACTTGGTTTTCCTCCTCTGATACTCCAGTGTGGAACAGGGAGCAGGGGCTAGACCTATGCCACCCATCACATCTCTTCACAAGGGAAGAGGTCCACTAGCACTGAACTTAAAATAAGGGCTGTGGCCAAGTAATAGCATGGGACAGACATAGGCGTAATCACAAGGAATTAATCCTAGAACAAACACTTTAACTTTTTCGGTTTTATAGAATATCAACAGATGTGCTATGAATCACACTGCATTTGTTAAATATGAATTTTTCTGTCTCTGTGCTTAGCAAACCATGGTTTACTGCAATCTAAGTGGTTATAAAATGTCTGTTGACATTAAGTTAGCTATCAGGGCTCGAGACTCCACGTGACAAATCATAACCTAAAAATCAAAATGGAAATATACATACAACAAAGTGTGTTCCCACAACATATACACCTGAAACCATTTGGAAGGTAAAAATCCACTGATTTGCACAAATAAGTGGAAATGCACTGATATGAACAGACACACTTACCTTTAATTGTTCAATGTACATATGCAAATCTATGCTATAACTGTAAATGTAGGTTTTTATAATATGTCATGCACAGAAATTTAGGAAATGTTGGATATTTTTTGAAAAACTGGACAGGAATGTCTAGTCAGTCTGGTTTCCTCCTTCCACATCTTCTGCTCTTTCCCCTGTATGCACTATCAGAAAAGGCATAGACATTTCTAATGAGTAAGTTCATTTTCCTGGTGTATATGAAGGGATGCCATTTGCTACATGATTCAGTAATAAACACAGAGTGTTTTATACTATGTTTTCAACTAATTTCTGAATGTAATATCCACATCCCATAATTTCAGTTTATCTTCAATGGGAAGGACACAAGAATATACACAATTCTCAACATATCTGAGACTTGCACATGCTGCATCAAGATACAATAGCTGAAAGAGCAATACCCATCTTGAACATTGCCACATTGACTTACAGAATTGTGCCCTTGAGAAAAAGACTGCGAGAAAAATGGAGAGCCATGCAGTGACAAAAATGAAATAGAACTGTCATCTGGCAGTTCTTCATAGCCCATCAAGTAAACAGTTAAAGATATAAGAAGAGCCACAGAGTGCTTGGGCAAAGGTTGTTAAACCACTACTCCAAGGGCAGGTCACTGCACATTGCTAAAATTGTTAGTAAAAGATAAACCAGTTTTCACTATGAAACTTGACATTGCTGGTTTTCACCTTTAATGCTATATGCTTGCAGCCAGGGACACAGCTGGATAAACCTACAGTACAAGACTTTACAAGAACAGTTCTTACTGATGTTAAGAGCATTTTGTATGAAGAAAAAATGTGAATCTGATTTTCACATTACTTTACCTACATTTTTCATCCGTGGATATATTCCATGTTCTCTTGCCCTAACTTAAAAAAATAGATATGTATCTCTCAAAGTGAGATTATTTCTTTTGAAAGTACAAGGTGAAAGGTCAGCCTGAAATGTAATTAATGCCAAATTGTCAAAGTTTAAGTCCCCATCATAAGATTAGCTTGAAAAAATAGTAACTTTTAAAAATTAGTATCTTTGAGTTCTTTTTATTTGCCATCCAATTTTCAAACATTTTGGGTAACTTGGATAATATTATCATTTTTTCTTTGTAAGGATAGAATTGGAAGCTTACTTAAATGAAGACCAAAGTTGTTTTTCTGCTATATTCTCCTGACTCAAAGTGCTGATATTTTCAGTTATTGTGAGCCAGTATGAGACACCTGATAAAACCATAAGAGATGGCAACACGTAGAATGTGAATACCTCTGATCTGAATGAAGAGGGAGAGATGCTATTCAGCCTTTTCCTGAGACAGGTGGAATGCAACAAATATAAGATGGAGACACAGCAACTCCTGCCTCTAAGCCATACACAAGTCAGAATTGGCAAATGCAGACAGGGCTCTGATTTTCGGAAATCCAAAGCTCTTCTAGTTGCAAATGAAGCTATTGATTTTCAGCAGCTCTAAAAAATTAATCCCTTAGAATTTTACAGGGGTGTTGATGGATGTTAATGTAAAGCAAAGTACTCGGTCTATTTCCATAGCACAAAATGAAGTGCTGAAAACCATGCCTGGTTACTAAATACCATAGCATTCTTAAAATGTTAGTTAATTTAACCACTGTCTTGTCTAAACATAAGTGTGCTTATGATTGCCTCCTGGTTATTCCTGGCTAGTGCTTTGATATTCAGGCCTAGTTTTACAAAACCAAAGCAGCTATGCCATTATCCTATTTCTACTATTGCACTATGGAGGGTTCTGCTCAGTTTTTATCATTCAATAGGAAAAGGATTAGGAATTCAAAATTTAAAAATAAAATTTACTGCTAATCTGACTCTAGAAATTTACTGTCCCTATTTGCTGTACCCTTTCCTTGCCCACCGCTTCTCCCCAGGTGCGTCTGCATAACAGGTATGAGGCTCTAGAGGTGGAAGACAAGGTGGTGCATGAGGCAGGTGTAGACCTATCCACATCACAGGAGGCACAAAGATCGGAAAGACCTCTCCATCGTATTACCACTACATCCACTAGGAAGAAGAGGCGGGTAATAGTAGTGGGAGATTCCCACCTGAGGGGAACGGAGGGACCGATATGCTGGGCAGACCCTGCTCTTAGGGAGGTCTGCTGCCTCCCAGGAGCCCGGGTTAGAGACATCACTAGGAAACTTCCTAGCCTGGTCCGACCCTCGGACTACTATCCCTTGCTGCTCTTCCATGTGGGTGCCGAGGAAGTAGCAGTAAGTAGCCCGAGGGTGACCAAAAAAGAATTCAAAGCCCTGGGGCGGTTAGTGAAGGAATCTGGAGCGCAGGTTATTTTTTCCTCGCTCCTTCTAGTGGTGGGCAGAGACACGGGACAATATGAGCAGACTCAATCTATTAACATGTGGCTTCGCGACTGGTGTCGCCGCCACAACTTTGGGTTCTTTGACCACGGGATGGTCTACACGGCACTGGGCTTGCTGGAGTCAAATGGGAGCCAGCTTTCTCAAAGGGGGAAGAGGGTCTTTGCCCAGGAGCTTGCGGAGCTCATTGACAGGGCTTTAAACTAGATGTGAAGGGGGAAGGGGAACCTAGTGGGCTTGCCAGTGACAGGCTAGGGGATGAAACGCAAGGGTTAGAGGGACTGGGGGCTAGTATGAGCCTTCAACCTGTTGCTCAGCAGTGTGCCAGGGGCACTGCAGAGAAGTTGACGTCTGGCGGAGGTGAGCCGAAGGCTCCTGAGGTAGTAGGAGCCAACAAGGAAAAGCCCGTGAAACACCTCAAAGTAAATGAGGGGTGTTCTGCTATGAAGGTGACGAGGCCGACAGCTCAGATGAAATGCCTCTATACAAACGCACCCAGCAGGGGAAACAAACAAGAGGAGTTGGAAGCTATCGTGCTGCTAGAAAGCTATGACCTTATTGCCATTACGGAAACTTGGTGGGATGAATCCCATGACTGGAATGTAGCTATTGATGGCTACAGGCCGTTCAGAAGGGACAGGCGAGGAAGGAGGGGCGGAGGCATTGCCCTTTACATCAAGAAATCATTACAGTGTGAAGAGCTGGCCCTGAAGAATAGCCACGAGCAGGTCGAATGCTTATGGATAAGAATCAGAGAGAGAGGCAACAAAGGGAACCTGGTGTTTGGTGTCTACTACAGGCCGCCAGATCAAGAGGTGCCGACTGACAAAGCGTTCTTCCTCCAACTCCGGGAGGCTTCGTGCTCGCAGGCTCTCGTCCTGCTGGGGGACTTCAACCACCCTGACATCTGCTGGCAAACCAACACGGCAAGCTGTAGGCAATCCAGCAGGTTTCTCGAATGCATTGAGGACAACTTCTTAAGCCAGGTAATAGACACTCCTACCCGAGAGGATGCGATACTGGACCTGATGGTCACCAATGTAAGCAAGCTCGTCGGAAATGTCAAGATTGGAGGCAGCCTGGGCTGCAGTGATCATGCAATGGTAGAGCTCACGCTCCAGAGGGAAATGGGAAGAACAAAGAGTATAGTCAGGACCCTGAATTTTAGAAAAGCAAACTTCCAGCTCCTCAAGGAAATAGTCGGAAGGACTCCCTGGGAAACAGCTGGCAGATCTTTAAGGATGTGATCCACAGAGCGCAAGAGCTCTCGATCCCTAGGTGTAAGAAATCAGGCAAAGAAGGGAAGAGACTGGCATGGCTGAGATGAGAGATGCTGGTCAAACTTAAGGAGGAAGAGGGAACTGCACAGGCAGTGGAAGCAGGGACAGGCATCCTGGGAAGAGTATAGGGATGCGGTCCGGTTGTGTAGGAATGGGGTCAGGAAGGCCAAGGCTCAGCTGGAGCTAAACTTGGCTAGGGATGCAAAGAATAATAAGAAGGGTTTCTACAGGTATATCAGCTGGAAAAGGATGGTTAAAGAAAGCGTACCCCCGCTGATGAGCGAGACTGGCAAGCTGGTAACAGCAGATGAGGAGAAGGCTGAGGTACTCAACAACTTTTTTGCCTCAGTCTTCTCTGGGAACCTCTCTCCTCACCCCTCCCGAGTTGATGGATGGTATGAAGGGGACTGGGAGGGCAAAACCCCTCCTGCAGTAGGAGAAGATCAGGTTCGTGACCACCTGAGGAACCTGAACGCACAGAAGTCCATGGGACCTGATGAGATGCATCCCAGAGTCCTGAGGGAATTGGCCGATGTGGTCGCCAAGCCACCCTCCATGATATTTGAAAAGTCATGGCAGTCAGGTGAAGTCCCTGGTGACTGGAAGAAGGGAAACATTGTGCCCATTTTCAAAAAGGGTAGAAAGGAAGACCCTGGGAACTACCGACCTGTCAGCCTCACCTCTGTGCCTGGGAAGATCATGGAACAGATCCTCCTAGAAGCTATGCTAAGGCACATGGAGGCCAGCGAGATAATTCGAGATAGCCAGCATGGCTTCACCAAGGGCAAGTCCTGCCTGACGAACCTAGTGACTTTCTATGATGGTGTGACAACAACAGTGGACAAAGGAAAACCAATGGATGTCATCTATCTGGACTTCTGCAAAGCCTTTGACATGGTCCCCCACAACATCCTTCTCTCTAAATTGGAGAGCTATGGATTTGATGCATGGACTGTTCGGTGGATAAGGAACTGGCTGGATGGTCGCATCCAGAGGGTAGTGGTCAATGGCTCGATGTCCGGATAGAGACCGGTGACAAATGGTGTCCCTCAGGGGTCCGTACTGGGACCGGTGCTGTTTAATATATTCATCAATGACTTAGACAACGAGATCGAATGCACCCGCAGCAAGTTTGCGGATGACACCAAACTGAGTGGTGCGGTTGACACACCAGAAGGACGGGATGTCATCCAGAGAGACCTGGACAGGCTGGAGAGGTGGGCCTGTGTGAACCTCATGAGGTTCAACAAGGCCAAGTGCAAGGTCCTGCACCTGGGTCGGGGTAACCCCCAGTATCAGTACAGGCTGGGGGAAGAAAGGATCGAGAGCAGCCCTGCCGAGAGTGACTTGGGGGTGCTGGTGGATGAAAAGCTGGACATTAGCCGGCAATGTGCGCTGGCAGCCCAGAAGGCCAACCGTACCCTGGGCTGCATCGGGAGAAGTGTGGCCAGCAGGTCAAGGGAGGTGATTCTGCCCCTCTACTCTGCTCTGGTGAGACCTCAGCCTAGAGTACTGCGTCCAGCTCTGGAGCCCTCAGCACAAGAAGGACATGGAATTGTTGGAGCGGGTCCAGAGGAGGGCTACTAAAATGATCCGAGGGCTGGAGCACCTCTCCTATGAGGACAGGCTGAGAGAATTGGGCTTGTTCAGCCTGGAGAAGAGAAGGCTGCGGGGAGACCTGATTACGGCCTTTCAGTATCTAAAGGGGGCCTACAGGAAAGATGGGGAAAATCTTTTTAGTAGGGCCAGCTGTGTCAGGACAAGGGGTAATGGTTTTAAACTAAACCAGGGTAGGTTTAGACTAGATATAAGGAAGAAATTCTTTACAATGAGGTTGGTGAAACACTGGAATGGGTTGCCCAGAGAGGCCCCATCCCTGGAAGCATTCAAGGCCAGGTTGGATGGGGCTCTGAGCAACCTGATCTAGTTAGAGGTGTCCCTGCTCCCTGCAGGGGGGTTGGACTAGATGACCTCTAGGGGTCCCTTCCAACCCAAAACATTCTATGATTCTGTGATTCTACCCCCAGAGAGCAAGAGTGAGATAAATAGGCATTAAAAGAGGTACATAGCAGAGGCTACTTACACACATACAGCAAGTCTCTGCTTTCCAGTTTGTTTGGGGGTTTGGGGTTTTTTGTTTGTTTGTTTGTTTGTTTTTTCCAAGAGAATATAATAAAATCATGGAGCAGGAACTCTGCGTTACATAGTCTGTAATTTAAAAAAAAAAAAAAATAGTATCTAACCAAAGCAAGGAGCAAAAGATGAAAATATCTGATCAATCTGATCAGTCTCTCTAGTGCTCAAATGCCAGTGTACCGACTAGGTACTATGTGATTACTACTTAACACACATCCTTAGAACCAAAAAATAAATATTCCTGGGTGGATGTCTGTAAGGGAGTTTTGCTAGTGCTTAGTAATGTTCCAGCTATTGTCCTACCTTTGAGTCTTCACCCTATCATTCATAGTTAGCAGGTCACACAACCATTAGTGCTTCATCACTGTCTGAATTAAATCAGACAGGTGGGATGCCTACGGTTTAGCTAGATTCTAATTGTTGCCCTGCACAGAGTACATGAACCTTAATAAGGCTGGTAGCTATCATCATTCTTTTAGCTCACCTGCTAGAGGATAAAGTTTCAGCAGTTGATAAGGTTGGGATCTATTTTTCCCTTCCCCGAGTACCTTAATTAAAGACACTCTCTGTACACATGTTGAGATGGTCTTTCTCTCAAAATTACTCTTGTGCAGTTGTTGAGATTGACTTGAAGTTACAAGTAAAATCATACCAACAATATTATAGCAAAATAAAGAATGCATTTAAGTTGCCATAAACCCTTGATTTTCTTACTACGAAACTTCCAGAAATAGCTAAAATAAAATGTTTACCATGAGGACAATTGTAAATATTAACAGACTGAGTCTCCGTTTCCTTACACTGGTTTTCTACCAGCATGGTACCATCAGGATAAAAAGCAGAGATAAGGACTCAGTCCCTAAGGGAACGATCTCCTCTTGATTCTGTATGGTGGACCTCAGAGCTCTTCTGCTTCTGCAGTGGACATCTGCACTGACAGTTTGTCATCGGTGCGTTATAATGAACAAGGAAGCTTTTTGAAAGAGATGTGTATAATGTAAAACGTAGAAACAGCCCAGACCACAGGGTCTGGCATAGGTGTGAGCTCCCTCACAGAAAGAAGCTCAAAGTCTTATGCCAGGTCAAGTTTTTGCTTTCTCTCCTTCTGAGGTCCAGTAAATTTGAGGTTATTTCAAGCAACATTATCAATGGGAAGCCTCCAACCTGCACTCGTTCATAAACTTGCAGTGAGGCTAACTGTGAATGATAAATGAAAGGGTAGGTAAAATAATTTGGTTACATTCCACTTAAAATTCTATTAAGAATTAAGTAAATTCAACATTACCAACATTAGAGTTAGGTAGATTTCATTTAATGAAGACTATACGTTTAAGTCTCACAAACAGAAGAGCTTACCTCTTTAGCATCCTGGCAATCCTTTAGGCACTTAAAGATAAGCATGTGGTGCCATCTTAAGAAGCCTGAGGCAACAGCTTCCAGCTACTGCTTCAGATCCTACCGCTTGCCCTGAATAGACAATTTAACTGTTAGGCTATAGTATTAAAAGCAACTACCATTTCCTCCTTTTCTGGTTGATGATTAAAGTGTATATTAAAAAATTCATGGAAAAGTTGTGAAAAAGGTTCTGGACTGAGAGTTCCAAGCCAATGGAAAGCACCTTTCCACTAGGTCTGAAAAAGGTATGCAAGTCTCAGAAAGGATGACAACTTCAGAAACACCAAAGTCTTCTCCTGTGGCTAGCTCCATGAAGCTACCTGCAGGGGACTTTAGGTGACACCTGTTCAGTTCTACTCTGACAGTCTTAACTTTTCTAGCACGTTACAGAAGAACTCACCACACAGAGCCTATTCTGAGATGTGATGATTATCTAAAGTTAGGAATGGCAATATTTTCCTTACTTTTAAAATTAAAACTATATTTGTTCCATGGTTATGTTTGGAATCCTCCTGTTGCTGGCTCTCCTACATCTAGAATTGATTGCATCAACACATCAGCCACAACACAGGCCAGGGAAAGAGTCAATATTAAATTTGCTCACGGTGCTCATCCTGGGTATGTGGACAACTGTGCTAATTTCTGTCAGGAGTCACCCACTCATAATCATTTAATGTACTCAGTCACTAGATGTCACATGATCACGGCTTTTATTCAAAGAGTTAATTTGGTTTTTGAACATTTGGGTTTATTTTTTTTTGCTGCTTCTAGTTGGATACAAACTTTTTTAAATAGTGCTTTGACAGTTTCCTCCTACTTTAAATCAAAAATCACGTTCTGCTAAGGCAAATCACTAAGCCTCCAAGGAAAACTAATATAAAAGTTTCATATTTATAGGCAGTTTCTTTGGACAATTACAGGTATTTTTTTAAGTGAACTGGCCTACTGGTCTGAAACTTTATGACATAAATACTCAATAGCTCTTCAATTTATTTGCCATCATCTTGCTGGGAAAAACATAGGCCCTGCATTTACATTGTTCTTTTTTTTCCTTGAACCTTGTTTTTTGGTCTCAGGTAACTTAGAACAATGTTATGCTGCCACTCTATGTTGCCTATAGGTGGAATCATCTCATACTTTATTTTCTTAAACATTTCCCTGCCACTTACACAAGTAGCTTTGACTCTGTCACATAAAAACAGTCACTGTGGCTTTGCATCCTTTTACAGTTCCCATAACTTCAAGCGCTCTCATCACCTGCATCATTTATGCTACTATCTTAGTCTTTATATAACTGTTTGGCAGTGATCATGTAAGTATTTTGATAAGGGATGAGAGCTGCGTATTATTTAATGATGAAATGTTATCTGATTTTTTTAAGGGTTTTACCAACACTCATTTCCAGCAGCCTTGCTGAATTTCCTTGTACTAGGCAAGGTAATGCAAGGTGCAAGTCCCTCGAGTCTTCTTTATTCAGTTCTGTAGCTATTCCCCCTAATTAGGAATCACAGCTCTTTTCAGCCATATTTTCTTCTGTCTACTACTCAGCCCCTATACCTGCCCAGAAAAGCTGTCATCCATGGAGAGAGCAAGAAGCCAGAGCTGGCTGCTTAAGTCTTGCTGTTCAAGTGTTGTTATTCTCCCCATTTGCACTGTAGGAATGAAGCTGGCTGCCAGTAGCTCCTTCAGTCAGTGTATGCCTAAGCTTTCCTGGAGAAACTCCAGTACAGACTCTTGCTATTATCCAGATCATCTGACTCAGCGCATCAAGTGTTTTGATTTGGTTTTGTCATTGTGTTCTTCTAAGACTAGCCAGAGGATATGTTGATAGTATCTTAAAGAAAGCATTTACCCAGGCCAAAGACTATACTTAATCTGCCTGGATCTTTCTGAGGGACAAACGAAGAGCTTAGGAGCCAACCAGTTTCTTTCATTTGGCTAAAAATGTAAAAGAAAATTCCAAGGTGTAATCACTTCTTGTCAGATACTCAAACATCTGTGTCTGAGTTTTGCAGTGTATTATTGATGATGCAGACACTCAAGGGTGGTTTGTTTCTGTATGTACAAATGGGAAGAGGCCAATCAAGATCTTTCCATATTTGGGTTACAGTTTAAAATAATATCGTTTATCCAAACATGTTTTTACATTGATAAAATAAAAAGTTAGGTTATTTATTCAAGGAATGGCAAGGGAAAATATAAAAGAATTTACCTTTTGAAATAATTTCGCTCCTTTAGTAGTATATATAATATGGCCACATCTTTTGGCACGATCGGGTACTGCACAGTTAACTACATTATCTTGTTAGGACAGTTATATTCTCTCATATGACAATGACTTGCAATATGTAGTCACTGCCTTCTGGGGAAAGGGAAAAAAACCAGCAATTACCGTGCAGTACTCGAATCTGCCTGCCAACAGCAGAACAGTGATTTGTGAGACACATCAAGAGCTTCTGGCAAGATCAATCTAGTGAGATCCCTCTGATAGAGGAATAATGAGTTGACAAAGACCAATGTTCAGTTGGGCCCAAGCCCAATAAGATTACTGTACAGCATCATCAATATTGTCTGTGTTTGGAACTGACACAATCAGAATGGAATCAATTGTATTTTCCACAGCACTGTCACACATGATTTTTAACTTTGGCTCACAGCAGTGCAGAGAAGCTTGCAGATGTTGGCAGATTTTTGCTAACTTATGGGATGTCATTAGTAAGTAGGAACCGCGCACTACAGTAATTTGTGGTTCTGCGTGTTCCGTCATATGGTCTCTGTGTTGAGGAGGGAGGAGAAGGAAAAGATGCAGTAGCCGGAGGGATTTGTCTGTTATCACCCTCATTTTACTGTGATTGTTGAAAATACCATGTGATCCTAAAGGTGCAGATTGCTTTTCAGGGAGGGACTAATTTGGGCTGCGTATCAAAGCAATTTTACTCAAGCATGGGCAAATGTCGCTATTTATAAAAGACAACAATGAAAACATTTTGATTCTCTGATAAAAGACTTAGGATACAGATGACCCCATCTGTGAATAATAGATGCTACCCAAGGCGTTACAATCTATATTTTAAAAATTATTTTTGGAAGCGATTTCTTCAGGCTTGCAACTACCAGAGTTAAACATTCTGTCACAGAAAGCGGTCACCTGTACATGCTGTGCAATCCACTTACATGCCTACACATGTTGCATACAGTATAGCTTGGTATAGCCCATAGTAAATAACTAATAACACATTCGTTTGTGAACTAACTGAAATTAGACTGTTAGTTATGAACTAATATTTTATTAGTTATTTAGAATATACCCGATTTCTATTTAATCTTTTTGAAAAAGGAAGAGGCAACTAAAAGTCAAGATTATTCTGTAAATATGTAGGTCTCTGGATGCTAAAATTTTCCTTTTTTTTCCTCTTGTTCATATCATTCTCCCCACTATTTGTTTCTGTGTGGTGTGCATGGGGTTTTTTTGAGAACGGGATTTTAATTTTCATGAAAAGTAAATCTGAAAGCCCTGAAGACAGAAGTCACCTTTTGATTTGTAAAATACAATAACACAGACATCAGAAGGAAAATTTCCATATAAGTCTGCATAGCAGAATTTATTGGTGTTCAAGTTTTGATACACTTTGGTATATTTGTCTGGTAAGAAATACTACTTCAGACAGAAGAGTGGATTAGTGTTAATGAATATTGTATTTGATTTTACTGTAGCCAAGAGCTTGTGTTTGAATAGCAGAGATTAATGATTTCATATTACACTTACTAGAAGCTAAAGGACAACAAACTATTTCAGAGATATCACTCAAAAGCAATCAAATAATAGTAAGCTTTAACCACTGTCAATCTGGGCAGAACTTGAACCAGTACACTGAAAATGAAATTTGGGGCACCCATGGTGCCAAATAACCTTTTAAACCTCTATTTCACTTGAATCTGTCTAGTTTGATGATGTTACTACTTATCATAGTAGTAGACTCACATTTTTAGTGGTATTGCTTCTGTGGTTTATAATCTTTTACATGAATATAAGGGAACTCCCTGCTGGGAAAACGCCAGATAAACATCTAGTGTCTCCAACAAACTGGGAAACTTCCCACCCAAAGCAATCACAAAATTGGGCTAAAATGCATTTGCACTTACTTGAAGAGTGTAACTTTTAATGTAAACACCTGATTATCTGAAACATCAGTCATTCACTGGGATACGTCCAAAGGAAGAAGGAAGCAGCTGGCAATATGCAACTCTTTTATACCCTTTCTTACTTCCCACATAATTTTTTTCTGACTTCTATTCCCCTCTTTTTACAAGGTTGAACTGAAAGATTTTTTTACAGGGTCAGGTAGTTCAAAGACAAATTTAAAGTTGTGTTTTCTGAGAAGTGTAACATAGAACATAATCTATTCAGGATTTCTAAATATGGGAGACCTTCAAAATCTATTCATAGCAAACTACATCTAATGCACCTTTTTAATTAAAGATAAAATTGAAAGATCAACTTGTAAAAAATGTGGCTAAAATTAAACATATTTAAGAAATATATTAAAATATAATATATAAAATATAATGCAAACATTGTTTAAAACTATTTGCTTTTAGCAGCTGAACATTGCAAGAGCTATTGATGCATGTGAAAGAGATAGGCAAACTCACTAGAAACCAGGATGAAACTACCTTATTTCCCATCACACCAATTTTTTTCTATGGGTCAGATTTTCACATTTTTATTGGTTAATAAAAGTTTAATGCTACAGAAATGACCTATTTCAGTGAAAAAATGAGTCAAAATAGATTTTGCACAACTTTCTGTATATTGTATGGTGCAACTTAATAACCATAACAGTAACATATTCTGTACTTAACATTCTCATTGATATCCATTTTTTCCACAGCAACATTAAATGAAGTTTTGTCACTTTCTGAGGCTTCCTAATACACAAGACACCACAATTATTTCACTGAACATGAAGGTTGTGAAAACTTTCACCAGATCTGAAGGAATTAAAGGTTTCACTAAAATCTGTCTGGCTGAAACACAAAACAAACAAGCAAACAGCAAAGTGACAAAAAGATTATCTGTCCTTTGGGAAACATTTGCACAAAGTGCCTCCAGAGTGAGGTTTTGTTTGTTTGTTTGTTGGGGGCGGGGGGGTGTAGGCTTGTGTGCTGTTTGGGTTTTTTTCCCTTTCTGTATCTTGTGACCATTCCTTTAAGTCAGAGTTGTTCCATGCCTCATGCTTGGCATTCACCTCCTGGTTAGGTTATTAAAATCAGCACATGCCCCTGTCTTACCTCTGAAGACTACTTCAGATAAGGCACAGTTGAGCAAGGATTTAAACAGTGTATATAATTTAAAGGGCCACTGCTCATGCTGGGGGTAGTTAGATATGTTGACAACACTTGCTGAATTGGGGCCCAATTATGGTGTTAAATAACAATCATTCATTAAATTTATTTATTTATAGACTGCATGTGACCCCAAACAATAACAATTTTATGAATAGTAATTGCATACTACAAATAACTCTTTTCTGTTGTCAGATAATGCTGTGATTAATGAGTGTCTTTTCTGTCATTGCCTGGATTTAAAGCATAATGAAAAATTTTAAATCAAACATAAATAAATTAGGTCATGCTATTTCCTTTAGAGGGTTTTTTTTTGAGAATTCACCAGTTCTTGTTTGTTCTTTCCTTTTTTTTTATATTCTACTGTAACGTAACACAAAACATTTTTGTTGTGTACGTAGAATGCCTCTTCATATTGTTATGGCATACATGTCCTTTATTTTCTTTTGCTGTTCATCAGTCTCTCCCCGTCCCCCCCTTTTTTTTTTTTTTTTTAATGTGACACCTCTGAGCTGGTACCCATAGCAACACCCACTAGTAGGGGTGAGCCTATGAAGCTGCTGCAGCTATCCCCATAGCTCAGTTCTGACAATGCCAGTCATTAATCTAGCAGTATCTGCCTACTCAGATCTCTACAGTTCCTCTTCTGGTCTTCCCTGCTTCCAGAAGTAGCTGCCCTGTGCACAAAGATCCAAAAGATTACCGTTAATGATTTTCCATTTGTTTAAAACAGCTCAGGCTGGCAGCTCTGTCTAATCCACTCTCAATGGCCCTGCCACATTAAATTATAGAACAGTCACTGTGTGAAGTAGTTTCCTGAATTCCAAAATTCAGCTCAGGTATCTCTGAGTTTTTCCAGCATCTTCATTTTAATTACAAAATAACATAATAGGAAAATCAAATAAAAAATACAATTTCTTAGTTCTCTATTCTCTTTACAAAAGTAGATCACAACCTATAAAAATGTCCCCAAAACACTTACAATGAAATTACTTCTGGTTTTCCGTGAATGAAACACCGTAATTTTTTTTACTAATGAATGATATACTCTAGTTTAACATCTTGTGTATATTTTGACTACTTCCATACAGATAGGTCTAAGCCTGATGTACAAGGGAGGTCAGCTGCCATTCCAGCAGAGGTCTTGCTCTGGCCAGCTTCACACAAAATAAATTTCATTCTAATATTAATCTATGACTGAGATTTTCAAATGAGGCTAAAGGGGTTATGGACACAGATCCCACTGAAATATAATGGGAATTCTCTCCCTAACTCCCTTAGGTGTTTCTGAAATTACTGCTTCAATTTTTAGAGTCAAATCCCCAATGGAAGAATTATGTTTTTCTTTCTGTGGGTTAAAACCCATGCATTTAAATCCCATCAAGTTAAGCTTTTGACATTTGTCTACTGACACATACTTCATGTAAATAAAAAAGTGTTTAATGCAATTAATGGAAAGGTTTTGATAGTTTACTACTTTTTTTGGTGTATATCATAATCTGAATATGACTAGGTAGATGCAAATGTTTAGTATAAATCAATGAATTTTGTGTAATTTGGGATCAATTTCATCCATTTCCAAGGGATCACACATAGGTTTCTTTTTGCCACCATGGAATTTAATGAGGCCCTTCTGTTAAAATGTGTGTTTGTGGTCATAGCTGCAGCTATATCCAGTGAGACCAAAAACGCAGACACACTGACAAGTCCTGGGAATGGCTGAGGGATTTAAACCCACCAATCTACCAGGTATTTCAAAGAATCAAATAAGTGCCTCTCTAAAACATGTCCCTGCATTGGGACTCTATTTGTTCTCCAAAGACCTACTCATTCTGGAGAATGCAGTACATAAACCTTTGTTAAATTTTTCTATTCAGGCTCATCAGAAAATTTGTGTCCTTGTAGTGACCTGTTCTTTCAGAATGTGCAAAATATTCCAGTGTATCTTTTTATCAACAAAAGCTTACAGAAGATTTCCTTCAGCTGATATTGCCAGACAAATATGAAGACTGACTTTTTCAAATTAAAGATAAGTTCTTATCTTGACAATTTAAATCACATTAGGGGAAATCTCTTTGACTTGATGATTTGTCTGGTATGATTCTCAGACCATTTTGATAAATGAGTAAGAAGTGAGTGACAAAAATGAAAGAGATAGTGGGTTAAGCTCATCAACCAAGTTATTGGGAGGATAACTTGTTGGAACAGGAAAAACTACAATTTAATCTGTATTTAATCATGAAATATCAGACATTGGAATTAAAAATTTCCAAGTTTAAATTTATTATAAAATGAAAAGGAAAATATGCCAAGTGTGGTTAAAAATCTATCTTAGTCAAGGTGAATGTTAACATATGTTCAGTGTTTTAGGTGTGATATAGGTTAAAGGCAGATCTATCATTGACATTAGGTGAAACAGTATTAGACCAATGTAAATACAATCTTCTATATTGAAAAAAAAAATCTAGGTGCTTTAGAAAAGTATTCCACTTTTTTGTGTGCTTTGGGGACATGTAACCAGAAAAAATGTTCAAAAATTTTTATTAAGAAAATAACATAATTTAACACAAAGCAGATCCTTACTCCTGTTTTTATTTTTTAAGTCGGAAAAGATGAATTCCACACTTACTGAATAATTTATTAGCTAAGGTTTTTTTACCATTACTTGTGATATGGATCTAGCATATGTATG
The DNA here is from genome assembly GCA_034008185.1 of Gorsachius magnificus. NCBI lineage: Eukaryota > Metazoa > Chordata > Aves > Pelecaniformes > Ardeidae > Gorsachius > Gorsachius magnificus. The sequence continues at coordinate 36,919,548 of CM067086.1, forward strand.
ATCCATTGAACATCTGCTAAATATAAACTTTTCAGTTGTTTGAATGTGCAACCTGAATTGTACTTTCAAACTTCAACACCCTAGGAAGTAAAGAGCCACATTTTGAATTCACATGTGCATGTGCATCTTCCATTGACTGCACATCAGATTGCTCAATTCAGGGTACAGTTGCAACCATAGAGCTTTAAAACAGTCTTAAAGCAATCAGAAATTTGGGAAGGACTTTTCACACTTCACCTATCTGAAGCTGTAAGAACAATGTCTTATCATGGTCAATCCAGCAGTTACGCAATATAGCTTTTCTGCATGTTATCTCAGAGGTATTAGCTGAGCTCTAGGATTTGTCCTGGGAAAGAAGCTGACATCTCTTTCTAAATACGGAGAAGATCTAAGGCTGATATGGGACTTGAGTTAGAGCATTCTTAGCATAGTTATCTAGGGTCACTTATGTGTCTGAAGGGTCAAAAATGCTGAGTTTCATTTCTGAAACGCTGACTAGAACTCCCTTACAATAATCCCCAGAAAGTATCATGAAGGCAAATTCTGCTAATTAGTTCTGTAAATATGACGGATAAATAATAAATAACACTTTTTATTTAAATGTTGTTTCTCAGTAGCTGCACCAGTTGAGAAAAAAATTTTCCTTCCATATATTTTTCATCTTAAAGGCAGAGAACCAATTTTTTAGAAGTTTTTTCATCATGAAATTGAATTGGACATGGATGTTTTAAAGAGTTTCCCAGTCATTAAAATGAAAGAAATTTCAATATTACTTTTCTAGTAGCCAGAGCCCTACTCATGGTGAGATGAGCCTTCATCTGTAATAGGTCCTATTGATTTCAGTGAAGGTGTTTGAATTCTAGAACATTGCTGAACAGAAGCCAGAGTGGTAAAATCTGTCCCATAATATCTCTCTCAACATATTTCATAAGCACATTATAGAACCTGATCCTTAACAGCTTTAATATATGTTTCCATTAAAATCAGTGCTGCTAGACCCATTTACATCAATGAAAACTCATTGATGGAAGCACCATAGCTAGACATTTAAAACATATGTATAACATCTTCACATTTTCTGTTTGTACAAAAAGGATTTGGGGCAAGATAAACAGAATCATTTATTGTACCCTTTTTGCTCATATTGAATTCCTCCCCTGTGAAAGGGCTACTCAGATGGGTAGGAAGGAATCCCAGAGCCTTACAGAGTACTGGAACTTGCATAAACAAGGTCGTGCTGGATCATACAGTATATTACAGATGATTCTTGTTCTAGTCTACAGATTGTATAGCACACAGGCTGGTAAATTATGTTCAAGAGCAACTTCAGAAGCAAAGGAGGCTCTTTGTGTAATAAATAACTCCTTATATTAGGTGAAAATTAATTAGTTCCAAATTCTGATCAAATTATGAGATTATATCCACATTAAACCAAATTAATTTATTGTAATGGATGCTAATAGAATTAATTATAATTAGACACTGTTGCACTGGGTGAAATATTTCATAACAGTCCCTTTCATAGTAGTAGTAGATTATGTGCATATTTCAAAAATATAAAAAAGTAAGAATTATGCTAACTCTGTTTTATGATAGAGGTATGTTAAAGAACCATGACACGAAATTTGGAGCCTAGTTAATGGGACAAATGAACTTTTGCCCTATTGAAAGCTGGCCTGATACACTCTGTTGAGCATTCAAAACCTGTTTCTTTTATTCTAGAAGACCCACAGGACTTCCAAATGCAGCCTAAAATCTTGGACAGTGGACGTCCTCTTTGCTTTTTTCGTATATTCTGACTTACAGCCCCCATGATGCTGGATGCTAAATCATGATATAATGAGTACTGAATTACTTAGGCCTTTTCCAATTTCCACAGAAAATGGACTTTAATTCAAAACTATGCCTGGTTAATTAAACTTTCCAAGATCTAATTTGATCTAATTATTTCTATAAATTGAGATGTAACCAGAGTTATATCCCAAGGTAGAATTGGAGTATGGTTACACATTTTTACTTCGATGGAGGAAACTGAAAAGTACTGTGTCATTCTCTCCTGTTAACCCTAACCTTTCTGGCCACCTGAATCAATACAGTTCTGCAAACTAAATGGCAAACAAAGAACTGTCTTTTCAAAATTTCAGTCAAGGTGGGTTTATTCATTTTTTCAGCGAGATTAATTTTCCCATAGGCATTTGAAGAATAATGTCTCCTTGCTTCTATCATGAATGGTTATAGCACAGGAAAAATATTTGATATAGTCCATGTGTCTTATTAACTGTCCAGTGTATATTTAGTCTCTTTTTCATTTCTATTTAATAATGGCATTAAATTATAACTTAAATTCATTTTTCTCTAAAGAGCTCTTCTTTTTTACAAGATCTGCTCTTCTATATCATACACAATATGATCTGAACCATTTGCAACTTGATTACATTCTGAAAAAAGGGAAAACTCCTTGCTAAGTTATGTTATTTTGCCATATCAGAAACAAAGGCTGGATTTTTTTATTCATGCTAGCAACATTTGTTACCCCCTGAAAATACCTATCACTCCTTCTTTGGCTATTTTCCATAAGCTGTTGCTGATCTCCTTGAGTGAACTATCACTATTGCTTACAAAAATCTTGTCATGTCCAGTCAGCCAGTGTACACATATATTGTTCTTTGTATATACCATAAAATAACGTCTTTCTGAAATCTTTGCTGACAGCGAAGCAGAGCGCAGATGCTTGCATATCATGCTTTGCAAACAAACAAGACAATCTGACAAAGTATTCAAGGCTTCTGGCTGCACTGTCTGAGTTGGTTTAGAGGTTAAAAAAATCAGTTCCCTGCTATGTGTTAAAAATAAGTAATTAATTCTGGAAAATCTGTTAGAACTAGAATACTATGCTTGGAAAGTAAGGGCAGAAGCCAATCTGCTGACTGGAAATGCCTACTTGAGGCATATCCTAAATTGTAATTTAGATGCCCATTTTCAGAGAGGTAGGCAATCCAGACCACCTAACGTAACTGCTAAAGCTCTCTGCAAAGTCGAGGAAGAGAAAAGCTGAAGGCTGTCTTTAGTTACTGTCTGCATTGCATGGGGAAAGTGAGGATATAGTGGGAAAATCTAGCCACGTGGGTTAGGTGTTTTGTTCTCTGTTACGTCATTTTAAGATGAAGAGTAGGAAATTTTAGGTATTCCATATTCCATATTTCTGTGATGCAATCTGCATTATTTTTTTTCTGAATATGTGCCCAGCTGCTAATTAGTTGGTAGCCCTATGACCTACTGCCGAAGGGAGAGTCCCAACCACCAAACCATGAAGTCCACCGAGTGACTGCCCTCTCTACTCCTGTTGAAAGCCCACAGGTCAAGTAGATCAAGGCATAACCTTTCTAAGTAGCTCAGCAAGAGGTCATGAATGGAGTTCTTTACTATAAACTCCCATTTAAGAAAATCAGTTTTACTGAAGAGAGAGAATGATATACTCCTTTAACTTGTTGATTGTTGATCAGTTGTTCATTTCTTTCAATAAGGAAGCACTCAGTGTTACATCAGAAGCTTTAGGAAACTTCAGAAACTGGGACAAAAGTTCTTCAGGAGATGTAAATCCTTGCTCACTTTAGGGAAACTGGACCTGATGTAGAATAGAAATAATCTGTGTTGGAAGTTTTTCTGACAAAGGCGCCTGGAAAAAAAAAACTTTCAAAACATATTCAAATTAACACATCTGTATTTGTAATGTGCCTCTGTGTCATTCACAACTGTGGATTTTAAACCATTCTGTTAGAGTCACATTCTCCATGGGAAAGTTATGCAGTGTATATAAAGCTAAGTAGTTCATTGATTTGTATATGCATAATTGTCACTTTTTAAATCTAAGATCCATCTCTAAACACATTTTAAAAACTAAGATCTATACAACCTCCAAAAGAGAATCAGATTAAGTTTCTCTTTCTCTTATAATTCTACAAATGAGAAAGTTATCTTCTGATTCCTTACCATAGAATCATAGAACAGGCCAGGTTGGAAGGGACCTTGAAGGATCATCTGGTCCAACCTTTATGAAGAAATTTTATGAAGAAACTTTTATGAAGAAATTCAAAGTAAAATCCCTCATTTATGGCTCCTATATGCATATGCCTGATCTATCAGGTTAACTGACATTCCAGATACTTATGCCAACAAAAAATCCCAATGATAAGGTATCATCTGGGCAAGACTGAAAACAGAGGTTCCCTGTTTTATTGTTTTAATTTGCTGATCCCCACACTACTTTCTTGAAATATTTTATCAGTTTTGTTTCATTAGAGCCAACAGTAAAAACATTTTTTCTTACTAATTATCTGTTTTTCTAAGATTATTTAATTACTATACGGTAGTGTCATAGGATGGAAATGTAAAGTTCATTTGCCTTCACTAGCTTTTTTTTGCATCTCCTGAAATGAGATGTCTAACTCCACAAGGTGCTCAACATTGCTTTTGAGGTATTTAGCACCTTTTAAGTACTCTGGTGGCTTAGTTTATGACAATTCTCTTTGCTGACAGGAGAAGTACTGGTGTAGTAACTTACAAAAAACATAGACTCATCTATTAGGATTAGCTTAGTAAAAAAAAAAAAAAGAAACATAGGATATTTAATTTCACAAGATATTTAATTTTCAGTGATAATGTCCTGCTCTAATACTACAGGGGGTTTGGAGGGAGACAGGGCAAAAAAGAGTTTGAGAGAGTTAAAAGCCAGAAAATAGTCTGTAAAATGAATTTTCTCCATTAAAAAAAAAAAAGATGCAATTTGATGTGGCAATAGCATCTACAACATAAGCTACCTGACCTTGCCCTTGAAATGACCCCAACCTTGACCTGCAGGGACACTCTCTCTAGGGATGAGAGGTATGTTATTACATGTTATTTCATTACAAGGCCCCTGCTGAGCAGCAACTGCCAAATGGACTCAATTAAGTGTTTCTTGTGATGTGGATTACTGTCTACTGGGGCGAGTTGATACTAGCAAACATATTTCATTCTCTTAAAGTTTGACTGGATATGAAAAGCATGTGCATTACTCATTCGGTGACATTTCAGTGTATGATTTATATCTATTTAGAAAAATCATAACACGCAGACCTTAGTTGCACACTGCAACCTTTCCTCACTCCTTGTCCTTCAGCAACAAAACCCCTGTTATCACACTGAAGGATTATCTAGCCAGACCTAGCCTTCATAAAAGTAAGCTTCCAACAAGAAAAATTACATCAAACAGTTGTTGCATTCTGATGATCAAACTGTTGTTTAACATTGAGAATAAAGTTTGAAAATGTCACCGACTCCGCTCTGTATGGTCTCTGATTTTTATCTCAGAAAAGTTGTATCAGGGATAAAATACTGAATACTCACAAGGGCTGTGTTTATTTATTGCTTCTTTAAAATCAATCTTCTACGTTAAAACAACAGCTGTGTAGGGCTGTTGATAAAAGCAGAATAGTGTCTCTCTATATATATATATAATATACCTACAAATAAACAAACTCAGTTTCACTACGTGTTCTGTATGTAATATTTTTCTAGAAGTTATATTCTGAAGCATCTTTTGAAACTTGTGGATAAGTATCTCATTGGCTGCAATGTACTTTGGATCAGATGCCAAAAGAACATTGAGCAAATGAACAAGCCATTGCATGCAGAAAGAATACATTTTATAGGACTTTCAAGTAACAATTTTTATCTTCTTTTTTACATCTCTGCATAAAATGCATTTTTTCATAATTTGTACATAGGCAAAGTAAGAAAATCACTTCACAATCTTTGTTTTTCCATCCTACTTATTTCCACTGTGTTTTTCACAAATAAAATTTGGAGCATAAGCAATTTCCATGAAGACAGCTGGAAAAAAGCTAGTCCCATGGAATTCAGTGGAGGTTTTGTCATTATTTCTAAAAGAGCCTTCACTTTTTTCTTTGATCTCTGTGAAACGGGAAAGACCTAGACAGCATTCCTTTGGTCCTGAAGGTAAAAACAGGAAACACTTTGTAGAGGAAATAAATACCTGTGACCCCTCTTTGTACATCATAAAGAATTAATATAGGTTTCAAACCATAAATACCTTGTAAGCCAAAAATACCTTACCTTTCTACCATTGTTTCAGATAAAAGACTTTTTGAAAGTTAATTATTACTCACCACTTTGACCACAACAAATTTCTGCCTGAATGTCTTCTCAAGGCTATTGGAAAATGGTTTTTCCAATTGTATTAGTTGGCTATAAATACTTAGAGTTGCCCTTTAATTTTTGATATTGCACTAACTTCTGCTATTGTAAGTGTAGGCTGGATAAAAAAAATGCTAAAAAGAACAGAATTTACTTTGTGTGGTTCAGTGTTTTCCCAGAAAGAGATACCCAACACAGTGTTGGAATGGAAACATTTCTTCTTGAGTCTGACTAATTCTCTTTGAGCACTCACTACACAAACACGAATGCAAAGTGTTATCCTTCTGCTTGACTGCCACTGAAAAAAATGGGATTTTTTCTTTTTTAAAAACACAATTTCCCTACAAATGAGAAAGGACCAGACTTTACCGCTCTCTCACCTTCCTTTTCTCTATGATGATGTGTAATCAGAAGTTCAGCAATGGCTATATTCTGTTTTATTGTATATCTTTCATAATCTCTTATTCATATATCTTAATTGGTAATAAGAAACTGAACCAGATGAATCTGTACTATCCTGTGGCATCACAATCTAATGCTTGGACTAGGTTTACTGCAAAATCTAGAAAAACTATGTGGGTCTGGGCCATTTCAGTTTTACCTGATCATTGTAGTTTCTCTGACTTCTTTTAATGTCACCATTCACTGTTGGAGACCTAATATCTTGACAAAGGTCACCTACATGACAAAGTATACCCTTGTCCATACTACAAAAACTAGTAGCATAATTTCATAGGATACAAACAGGCAAACCTATGGGTTAGAATAACTGCCTCAAAGGGAGGTGGAGAGGAAGCTGCAAAATCATATGAGAAAATTCTGCACTTTTAATGTATATAATTGTTTTTTCAAAAATTCTGAATTATTTTAAGAAATTTTAAAGGAAAAGTATTACACAGTCATTCTATCAGATGCAGAACAGCTATCTTTACAAAATAACTATCGATAATTATAATCATTTAATTCAAAGTACCGAGCCACATCATGCAGAACATGAGTCATTTATCATTATTGACCTTAGAGAAACAAATTTACCCAAATCAATATGGGCTCAAAATATCCATTATAAAAAGCAATGATTGCTTACAAATATCAGTAATTTCATATATACCTGTATTAATAAAAATAAAATAGGTCTGGATGTTTCTGACTAATGCAAAGGAATTTTTTCCTTCACTGAAATTTTAATATAAAATAGAGTTGACATGATTGTCCTTTAATTAATGTTACAGAAAAAGAGTTTTGTTCAGTTGTATTAACTTCTGAAATTGAAGTAGTTTGATCTGTTAATGTACGCAACTGTAAAAAAAAAAGAAAAAATTTTCATTGCTTGTTCAAATGTTTGTAACTGGAATTAGACATGCAGGAGCTTGCTTACAATTTTGGATTGGCATTTTTTGTATATTGAATACCTGTGGCAAATTACTACTCTTTTAGAGAGCATTTAAACCAATTAAAAACGTAAACTTGTAGCCTTCCCTGCAGAGTGCTGTTGTTCAGTGTTTCCGTATTTCTGGACATTTGGAATAGAATTTCATTATCAGAGCCTCAAATAATTTTCAAGTTTAGCAAGTAGTATAATTGCATGTAAGACTTCTGAATCTTGCAAAGTGCAAATGCCTCTGAAGAAGAAAAAATATTTTCTATTAAAAATGTACATGGAACAATACAGGGTTTTCTCTTTTCTGTCTCTGTTACAATGAATTTCTTACACTCTTTTCTTCCCCAACTTCTTACAGCTCTTTTGGCTTTGTAATCTATGAATGCTTGATCTTCCTTTTTTATCCATTTTGTAATTCCTCCTTTTACTTAACATGTAGTAGGGGTTTTTTTTTGGGGGGGAGGGGGTGCTGCAGGGGTGGCTTTTGTGGGAGGAGGTCAGGGGCTGCCCTTGTGTTGGACACAGCCAATTCCAGCCAGCTCAGCAGCAGACCCACCACAGGCCAAAGTTGAACCCATTGGAGAAGTCTGTGGTGCCTCTGTGAAAACATATTTTTTAAATGGCAGAAAACACTAAGGGGGAGGGAATGAGGGACCACAGAGAGAGAGCGTGAAAACAAGAGAGATATTTAAATAGAAATAAAGAGAGAGAGAAATAAGAAGAGAGTGAGGAGGAAAAACCAGAGAGAACATCAAAGTCAGACAATAGAAGGTGCTCCATGGTGGAGCAGGTACTCCCTGAATGGACTGCAGCCTTTGCAGGACACACTGCCACTATGCTCTTAAAAAACCAAACCAAAACAAAAAAAACAGGGTGAGGATAAGAAGCAAGTCACATGTAGGAGGCTGCCCAACAATCAGAAAAATCTGTCAAAGTCAATTGAGACTAAATTAGTTCATTAAATTGATCAGAGTATAAATAAGAAAAGGAAAAAACCTGTCTTATGGCTTTGTTGTATGTGACTTTTATTAAGGCTAAAGCTATCAAGACAAGAATGATTTCTGCGAAAACGAAGATTATTTAGTATTAATAACTAAGAAAGGTGAAACTTGTCTTGAAATAGTGGCAGAGTTAAAGGAAAAAGTGTTAAAATCAGAGAGATTTATTTATTGTTTCATGCAACTAACTTGTTTGGCTTTTTCTGAAATACACCTAACAGCTACTCCAATTGCTCTTGTCTTCACGTTTGTTGTAAAAGAAGCAAATTGCTTTGCTTAGGCTTGCACAATCTCAATCTAATACTTTGCTAGCATAAGGACAGATTAACCCTAGTGTGCATTTTAGATATCTATGCTTGTAATGAAAGCTACTTGAAAAACCAAATGTGTACTCAAAAGGGGAATTAGTATAACTGCTGTTAAGGGAAACAAGTGTTTAGATTCTTCGCAGCTTCAGAATAACTGTTAATTAGATAATGTATTCTGAAAGCCAGAGAGAGATATTAAGATCATCTGATTTGTCCTCCTGCATAATATGGGACTTAGGACCTTCCTGAATTAATTACTGCATAAATTAGGATGAAATACATAGAGAAACACCCTATCAAGGCTAAAATATTTACTGTGATGAGGACTCCACTTATGCGCTTGACAAACAAATCTCATGAGTAACTGCTTCAGTTAGATGTGATTTATTATAAGTTCAAATTTAAATTGAAATTTGACATGTTGACTGTTTTTATACTTGTTTACCATGTTCATGTGAGCTCATGTTAAATTTCTACCTCCCATGTAGGTTTTTTTATAGATAAAGAATGGTCATCGAATCACACTTTAACCATTTACTTTGGTAAGCTACTTCGATTGACCTCACTGAATCTTCATCTGTAAGGTGCTTTCAAAAATCATTTAAATATTCTCATGGCCCTTCCCCAAACTGGATTCTGGGCTTCAGAAGTGGCTGCAATTTTCAGTAGCTGCTGGAACAGCATCCAAACCCAGGGAAGTATGCTGTTACTTCTGGTCATCATTTCATTGTGTACACTATCTTAGGTTACATTAGCCTTTCTGACTACTGCAATGAGTTGGGACTTCACATCTTAGTAAAATGTGCTGGCATCTTGGTAAAATGTTCTGTGTATTTTAGCAGTACTGAGAAGAAAGATTGTTATAGTTGTGGGAGTTGGTTTTAATAGTGGTCATGAAGCGTGTCTTTGATCTAAAAGCCATGACAGATCTCTTTGAAGCTGAAAATAGTGTTAGCTGTCTGTCAACCTTATTAAAAAAAAAAAAAAGAAAAAGCAACTAAGTTTGTTTATCATAAAATCACAGAATGGTTTAGGTTGGAAGGGACCTTTAAAGGTCCTCTAGTCCAACGGCCCTGCAATGATCAGGGACATTTTCAATTAGATCCTCTTGCTCGGAGCCCTGCCCAACCTGACCTTGAATGTTTCCAGGGATGGGGCATCTACAACCCAAGCAAGCACAACTTTATCAAGTAAGATAGAGGGACAACAGAATCCTTTCTCTAAATGTCTAAGGAATCAGGAGCTAAGCTGTATCAGCTGGGAGGTTTCACTCTGGAGCAACTGTAAGTGCAGGAATTAGGGAAGTGATTAATTGCAACTTTTGCCTACCTGTGAAAGAAATCAAAAAACCCTAGAAAGCCCAAGAGGTAGGTATGAGAGAGCACAAATGAAATATTTGGTCTTTCTCTTAGAAACTGTAAGAAAGGGAATAAGATATTGCTGCTTCTTACAGTGTTCAGAGAAACTTTGCAGATATTTCTGTATATGAAAGGACTGTAGTAAAGAGCTACCTGACTCAGATGACTTTTTCTTCCTAAAATAATTCCAGAAGTTGTTATGTGTTAGACAGTTATATAAGCTACAGGACAACATGATTGTTTCCAGTATGGTAGATAGAATTTCTCATGATCTCTGGGGCTTGTACTGTAATGCAGGACAAATATGCAGTTTGTCATCTTGCACAGCTGATGATAAGAGAAATGAAATAATTGAGTAAGATTCTGGTCAGCGATCGGTCTGGAGTGAGCAGCATGTCTCCTCTCTCTTTCTACGGTGTTTTGCTAATTAGACTATGCTGCCTTTCAGTAAGAGCAAGTTTTACGAGCAGAAATGAGAACAGGACAAAAGGAAATGCTAATTTCAGTTTTTATCAGAATAATGACACATCCTGTGCTTGCAAAGCATAATGAAACAGGCAAGTTTAGAGGAATACGCTGATGTTCTTTGGTAAAGTCATGAGAATCTGAACCAGATTGCTAATCCCTAGATCCAAAAATTCCCCTTAATTGGCTGTGTAAATGTAAAGTGACTATGTCTAAATGTGGAAAGATTAAAATCTAAACCCGATTTTCTTGTCACAAAGTGCTTTATTTACTGAGCTCTGAAGTTATAATTAATATTGTGAATTGCTCTTTTAATGAATTTTCAGCTTTATTTACTGAAATATTTTTGTGCTTTCACATTTTTAAGGCAAAATTCTATAACTATGTCTTTTTTATTTTTATTTAGAAAAATTGTTGCTAGGTTGCACAAAAATCAATATTTATTATATTTCCATTCCCTGTGATACTTTTTTTTTATTATTCCTTTGCTAGCTGCAAAGAAAACTGTATACAAGTATGAACCACCTCCCTGTTAATTAGTCTTGGGGTTTTTTTCTCAGTATATTTTGTGACATCTGCTGATTTGATGATGATCATGATATACCACATTACAAACTGCATCTAGTTTTCTAAACACTCTTTATATTCTCTTTGTGAAATTTGAAACCTCTAACTAAAATATTTGCTAGCTATTGTTCAGAGAAGACAGGACTTGTTATTTTTGTGTTAATTCCTGGTGGAAAAATGGAGGCTGAGCAATTCTCACTGGTTTCAATTTTCAGTTGATATTTGTTGCCACCTTACTAAAAGTTACAAAATCAACAATGTTTCATCTCATGGTAGAAGACTCTATAGATTGTCTTGAACAAGACTAGGTCAAGACTGAAATCTAGATTTCCTGATACTTAAAATTTTAATGAACTGCTTAGATGCGTCCCTCAGTTATATTTTTGAGTATATAATATGAAGTTTGTCAACATAAATCAGTGCTGATAATACAACTACAGTCATTGCTGTAAGGCATTGCAGACATGGTAAATAAGGATTGTGTTTGCCTGGAATTATATTTATAAGGGATGAAATAAGGCCTGTTAAATCTGTCTATTCTTTTGTCAGCAGATACTGTTCCATGTTTCTACATTGAATTTCAGCGTACATATTAATTCAAATCCGATTGTTTCAATAAATGAAATAAGGGAACTTTACTACTTCCCTCTTTGTGAGAATCACACATGAAGAGGTTGGTGTAAACATTAGACTCTGTTGTGAAGTTGCCCACAGAATACTCATAATGTTTTTATAATTTAATATTAACAATAGTACTGTATTTTCTACATTTTCTTGTATGTAGGGAGACAGGAGCTATAAGTTTCTTAGTATTGTTTTCATCAGGGTAGAAGTTGGGTAATGATCAGCCATTATGGCCACTTACAGCTTTGAAACTGGGGAGTAAAGTATGAGTGAAAGAAAAGTGGAGGAATGAAAGGCACTAAGAAAGAAATGCGTAGGAAAGCATGATCCAGAAAAAAAAAAGCTGAGGGAAATTGAGACACTCTAATTAAAGTTGCAGTGTGAAAGAGAATATAAGGATAAAGTCAGAAAGTGCAATGTATGACAGGTATAGGAAACTGATGGCAAGGGCAAGCAAAACACAGAATAGAGTGCACAAGTGAAAGTATGTGTAAGAGGAAACTGTGAGGAACTGCTGGATATAGGCATATCCGCAAGAGAGGAGGAGTAGGCAAAAGTTATATTGCTTACTCTGGAAAATACCAAGGAGTGGAGTCATCCAAGGGATAACGGAAAAATATCTAGTTGACTAAATATTGTGCATGTTACCTAAAACTTCAATCTTCTGTGAATTTTTAAAGCATATATGCATAGCACAGATCTACCTCATACCATTACATTGCTTTTACAAAATTCTTTGATTCTCAAAATGTTGGGAATTTACTTGTGATTTCTGAAAACTTGGGGTTAGAGGTGTTGTTGCTGTTTTTTCCTACAGTAATGTCTCCTTGAATGAATCGTGATTATTTATCTGTGTACGGGAGATTAAAGGAAAACTAGCAGTATCAGCATAGACACTATTTTCTTTACAACAATTAAGAATGAGAATAGAATCTGGGTGGTGGATGTTATTTCTTCAGGGAATGGAAGAATGAGCATTCTTTCAAGGTACTGTTGATCCCATTTATCAAAGGATCACCAAAATGTATCATTTAGGAACAGGAAAGGTCAGCTCTGATGCAGTTACTCTCTCGGTCTCTTCTTTTTTTTTTTTTTTTTTTTTTTTTAATGTGCTCTTACCTTCAATTATTTAGTAATTGCATACTTGTGAACAGTGAAGAAAAATTGGTGTTGATAAATGACAGCTGGAGAGCTGCTTCCTTTTGCCTAATAAAGCAGTTGAGAACTCATATAGGTAATGGCACCAGCACTGAACATTTTAATTCTATACCCTGACCCTTAGCAAATTCTTTCTGTGGACAGCCTATTTCCCACCAAAGTGGAAAAAGTTGCAACATATTTGCAACTGCTGAATTGAGTGCAATACACTCAATACCATGATATGATTTATGTTTCAACTTTTTCCTTCTTAAAAAATAACCTGATGAAGTTAAAATTATAACATGGTTTATTCCAGCAGCTAGAGATTGCAGAATATGCATCTAAAATGACATAAATATGATAGATAGCCTCCTCCTACAAAACGCTGTTGCCCTTTTTGCTCAGGAAGAGGCGGCAGTGATAGCAACACAACTTAGCAACAAATCACACCATATGTATTTAATACAAATATATATATATTAAAATCTGTCATGTGAAAAATAGGCTACTATCCGTTCGTCTGTTACTTCTAAGTTTTCTTAAAACTTTGTTGAAGAACTTTCTGTTCATGATTCTTTGGGTCTTTTTGAGTTTTTCTATTGACACCACTCTAAGGGAACACCACGAATTTCAAAGAACCAGTGTTGTTATTCTGATAACATTTGTAAAACAAGGAGCATTATTAGAAAATATAAGCCTACTGAGAATTAAGTTCAAAGATCACTGTATAGTTATCGAAATGGCTGAAACAGAAACGTTTTGTTTCATTATAGAAGGTCACCTATATAGCTTTCCTACAAGCTAAAAAAGTCAACCCAGTCAACCAATGTAAAAACAATGCAAGCATTACACTGTCATTCCCTGCACAGGCATCCCAAAGGCAGGGGTCTGTTGCCTAGCAATTCTGACAGATGATTTACACTTTCCTGGGTGTCACACAGAACCATGAGGTCCAATAAAAACCTCAGGACAGTACATTTTCTAATGTCAGAAGTGTTATATTTTCCAGGCACATTATATTGTTGCTTGGAAGGGCTCATATTTAATTTTGCAAGGAAAGTTGTTTTCCTCTTGGGCAAGCTCTTTCCTCTTTTCTACTTCTTCATTCAGTCTGCCTTAATAATGTTTTGCAGTTTTGCAAATATCTCCATCTTCCTGATCTTTGAAAGAAAAGAAAGCTTCTTTTGGTGTACCCCGTAGAATTACATTGACCAGTAACACCATGTTATGAATTTTGAAAACATTGTCAGTCAGAATGGGTTGCATTTACCAATTTAAAACAAATTCTGTTTCAAAGCACTTTGCCTGCCATCCAAGGTAATTGGAAAGCCAGTTTGAAAAATCTTTTAATGTGCTTTTTAAAATTGACCAAGGCTGCAGAGGCAGCTTTTTAAACAAAATATAATTAATTTCTATCTGTCTAAGCTGATCAGTGCAGGCTGACAGTCCCTCTGTATTCTTTGTTTTAATGCATATGAATTTTTTTCAGTAGACTACACCTTCCTTTCATCTCCCTCTTTTCCTTGTGTAAATTGGCATTTTCTGTCTTCTAGGAATCTCATTACCATGTACTGATTCTCCATTGCTTCATAATAAAGGTGCCCATCTGAAGTACCAGAAGAACTATAAATATATATTTTTCTCTACCAAAGTTTTTTTTTCCATATAAGCTTTATGGTTACAGTCATTCTAACATGCCAGTAGTTATCTGAATTATCCTAACTCATGATATCTATTCAACTAATTTTCGCTCTACATCTGTACTGTTTGGTGTAGTAGAGTGACTAAGATGTTCCAAGGTGTTACAGGCAACTTTTCCATTAATCTCTAGAGCAGCAGTTAATTAAGAAAGATTCTGAAAGAATTTAATTGCATAATCTTAAACTTTAAGTAAAAAAAAACCCCAACCCCTTAAGTCCTAGGATGTACTACCAGTCCTCACATGGACTTCCTGTGTCATCTGTAGCAGTTTTCCATCTACATATGCAAGATCAGGCTCCCTGAAAATAAGACCCTCCAAAATACTTGCCACTTAAGCATGCTTTTTAATTCATCTGAAACATGAAATTATTTTTTTTTCTGGCCCTCAGAGCTATCACAGAGCTTAATCCACTGTTTTTACAAAGTACATGAGAAGTGTCAACAGGAAAATAATTTCTCCCCTTGTTTTTAGCTTAAAACAACATAATACCACTAGTGTAAGAAATTTCTTGAGGACTGGTGACTGTATGGGTTTGCTTTTTGCTGCATTGCTGGTCATTGGCTCATCCCAGCCAGTTATTAATCTCTGTAAATTGTCCCAGTCCTCTAACTTCATTGCTTAACTAGTACCTTTTGCTTTCAGACCAAGCGATTGTACCAGTCTAACCCTAACTGCAGCAGCAGATGAATAGCATGCTTCCACTCAATCTTAGAATTCCCACCGATTGCATACATATTTTAAATTTTTCCAAGAATAGTTCCTTCTGTTTGCCTCAGGCTTTATTTTTTTTTTCTTGAAGAGACTCATATTTTGCAAGTGAAAATTAGCTGCTGGTGTTGGACTTCCATAGGGCCAAACAGATTCCTTTCTTCTCCCTGGTGCTATCCTCTGCTTCTAAATATATCATTGTTTATGACTGCTTTTTCACTAAATAAAAGAGATGAATAAAGATGATAAAATGAGCAGAAAAGACATAGTGTATAGAAAGGAGGACTAAGACTTTCTAGAGTCATTGCAGTACTTGAGAGTTTCTTATGAAGGGGTGTTTTTCTTTCCTTTTTTCATTAAGTTGAAATTTATTCTATTTTGAGGTGCATCTTTTGGTCTTAAAGAAAGGCTAAAAGCAGCCCTTCCTGTGGACTTTTGGAACGGAATGACAGTCATAAAAAAATTTTAAAACACCTGTACACTACTGGGCTTAAAACACTTCTGAAGTATTGCCTTGTTCACACTCATAGTTTAAGAAAGAAGTCGTTTAGTTATTATGAAAGTATACAAGATGCTTCAGGTGAATATCAGGAGGTCAGAAAAAACATCATGAGCCAACAAAGACAAAATAGAAAACTTCCCCAAGCTATGGAGGAACTGATTGCAAAGAGAGGGACAGGTGTTGGTCAATATATTTTAATTTTAAAAACATTGAATTTGCCACTAAATTCTGTAATGCTGCTTCAAAATATTTTGTATAATGTCCCTGAATCAGCACTCAAACTCAAGCAGGAGAGTAGGCTTTGTTGGTACTGATTACTTTTCATAATTTTTATACTCCTGGAGGAGACACATGACATGCATGAGAACCTCTATATAACATCCCATATTACTTCTGTTCATCACTGCTAGCTTGACCATTGATAGACTATGCCTTGTAGCATTTGCGTACCAGTCACAAAGCAACTAAACTTCTTAATGAATGTATTTACAGGATGTAGTGATAAACTACAACACAGACCACTGTATTTTGCAACATCTCTGGTTTTACAGGAGTGATTTTTCACTGACCAACAATATTGGCAGGTTTTTATTTTTACCTAGAGTTCTGTGAACTTCAGGATATTTTATTCAGGCTGCAGTGTGTCCTATCATATGAAGGTGAAAAGTGGCAGTGATCAAGTTTTAGACAATGAATGTTGGGAGAAAATCAATAGTCTGATTAAAAAAAGAAATCTCAAGAGGCTTCTAACCCTAAAAAGTTGATTTGTTACTTCACTTTATCTCGCTGGAAGAACAAACTATATTAGTCTTTAGGTTTACCAGGTGCATTATTCCTTGTGTAGTTTCAAAGGTATCGCCAGTAATGAGAAAGACCATCTTTAGGTTAGCCCTTATTTTCTCCTAATGTATATCAGTTAGGTCTGTGGGGAAAAATACTCTGTACTGTATCACGCAGGTGAGCTATAAAACCTGCAAGAACAGGGGATTACTTTGCACTATTTCTGACCCTGAAGATTAGGTCCAAAATATCTTGGTTTCAGATATTTAAAAAATGTACCGTTCCCAAAGAGACAACGAGAGGGAAAAGGATATTACACACAGTGCAGAAAGGAAGATTGTAAGTAAATCTAAGTTGGGGAGGGGTGAGGTGCGGGGGGCTGTGTTTGGGAAGGAGAATAATTTTAATGGTTTAATATTAAATTAAAAGATAAAAACTTTTAAATATTTATTTAAAGTATTAAATGCATGACAAAGGAAAATAATGGTTTGTAACTTGAAAGAGAAAAGTAAGACGTCAGCTATAACTAGCTAGATTTTCTAATAAAAAGGCATAACAGTGGCAGGGTGTTTAAGGCAATAATATCTGAATAATTGCTGAAAAAATATTTTGGGAAAGTTTCCAAATGGTAAAGCAGAATACACTAGGTCAAGGATAGAGTAGGCAGAGTTTCACTGCAAAGTATAGGCAGCTTCTGTACTAGCAGCAAACTTTTGTTGATGAACCTCTGTGGACTCTTTCAAGGAGGCAGGTTTCTGGGACTCAGTCCAACAAAGCACTTATTTTGGACTTAACTTTAAACACGCAAGTCGACATGCTAGACTTAATTCATGTAAAAGCACTGACTGAATGTAGCATTTATCATGACATAGCCTGATAGCTCTTGGTTTCAATGAGATCCTCCTTTGTCTTCAACCTCTTAATAAATTTAGACTGCTGTAAATCATTACACTGTGACTCCATTGCGTTGATACACAATGAGTAAGTGTACATGGGCTACCACCCAAAACCTCAGAGTGTTTAAACACCTACTTCACTTGAGCAGTGTGAGCAGTTCTGGGCCCCAGTATCAAGAGAGATACATTACTACTAGAAAAAAAGTACATAAAAAAGCAGCAAACCTGATGCGAGTTATGTTTTCACATAGGGAAAAACTAGCATTTTGGAAAAGAGGTGACAGAAGAGTATGACAGATGTTCATAAAACCAAGAGAAGAATGATGATTTTTTTTTTATATATAACAGAAGAGATACAGGGCCACAATTAAATTACCAGCAGCATGTTTAAATGAAGTATTATGAAATGTGTGCACACTGTGTTTAATATAATTGTGGGGATTTTGAACAATAGGATCTACTAAATTTTATTTATCTGGATACAGTCTCTGGTTTGTTGATCCTTCTTGCCAGAAATGGAGAAGCAACACCACTTGGTATTTGCCTGAGCATATAGTCTTTTTGTAAGCACTGGCTCCCAGCTGCTGTCTGAGACTGCGCTCAGCTAGACAGGTCTTTGGTCTGATCTTATGTGGCTTTTCTTACTCTAGAATCAATAGAAGACATGCACAAATAGCTTTGAGAACCCGTGACCAGAAATATGGAATCCAGAAAGCACAATACAGCTGAAAGCAGAAAACCCCAAATGTACCAAAACTCAACGTTGGTTTTAACAATTGGCATAGCAGTCATTTATGCAGACATGAATGAATCAAGAGGATGTTTGCAAGTCCTTAGAGTTACTCACAAGATAACACACTCTGAGGAAGCACTATGCAACTGTTGGCTGGAATTCTAAAATATTTTTGGTATCTAATCTTCTGCTTACTGCAATAAAAACAGAAGTTTGTAAGAAATTCCTTTTTTTTTTTTTTTTGTACTAAACAAGGACATAACAAATAGCAATACTCTTAAATCTGTCAAGTAAAGTGATTGAGAAACACTTCAGTGACAGGAAACAAATAACACGCTCGAGAAAGTTGTTCAGGGCAGCTTTAAGACCAGCCTAGACTCTCATTTTTAGAAGGGGCTTAGTATCTAAGTCTGTCCTATCCTCAATTTTCTTGCAGTTATGTTAGGATTATATATTGTCTGTCAAAATATCTTAAAGATCAAACTACACTTGGGTGAGATAACTGTGCTGACTGAAGACCTGCTTATTATAATTTGTTAAAACAACAAATATACTCAAAATATTCAAACAAACATTTGCTGTTTAACTTGTATATCAGGTACAATTAGGCAACCTGAAGATAGAAAGAGGTTGTATCTTGACAAGGTTTATATACCAAGCCAAAAAGTGTCCCAGTAACCTCTTAACTTAATAAACCACAAGTCTTTCAGAGACTGTGTACTATAATAAAATATATGAAACATTAAACAAATCCTAAGAGATTACTTATTTTGGTGGAATAAATATATATTTTGAATAACCTCAGAAAATCTGGGATTGTGATATCATATGCATAATGGTGATGCATGTTAGGGTCTGGTCTACCACCACTGCATTCAAAGATTCCTTTCATTGAAGCAAGAACAAGCCTTTGCACAACCATTTTTTTTCACTCTTAATGTTTTTTTCTTCTTTGAAATGTACCCTGATTGAGTTATAAATTTATTAGTAACCTTGGATTGTAATGCTAAAAATAAAGTTTATTCTTTCCATGGTTCTATTAGCTATGTAAATGAAAGAGGACAAAGTTCTTTCTCATTTTAGGAACTAAATGATGCCTACCTACTGATCCAGTATTTATAGCTGAGATAGGAATTACTGTATTAAGGACTGCAGATTAATTTTAATTACAATGGGCAGTCCACCATTAATATGACAACTCCAAAGCAGTTGTTCTCTAAAGAGAGAAATTAATTAATAGTAAACTAATGATCTCTTTGTGAGTGAATCAAAGCAACTGAGGAAGAAGCACATAGTAGTAAAAAAAACCCAATCAACTAAAAAAAAACCAAACATCAAACTGCAAACCAGAAAGAAAACTGTAAGCAGTTTAAACCATTCATCAAGACCACAGAAAATTAAACTGCAATAAAACAGAGTACCTATTGTGATTGAAAAAGCAAAGCAATTCCAATATAGATAATAAACTAAACAAGATCAAACAAAATTAAAAATGTGAAAAACATGAAATATTTAATATGCCCTAAAATCCTATCTATTTATTCTTTAATGCTGAGTGGTTAATAATAACAATTGCAAATTAAAATATTGTATTTCTATTCCATGTTAGCTTAGAAGCAAACTCACTCAGGACTATAGAGGCTTGGCATGATTCTAGATGTGTTGCTTTAAGGGAAAAAGCACCCATTTTTCATGCAGGATAGTCTCTGTTGATGAAATTAATACAGTGTACTGTATTACACTGTATTGAATTGAGCTTTTGGGCAAGTGGTAACCTAGCTTAAAGATGGCTCAATGAGAAATAATTTTAAAAATGACATTTGAAATGGAATTTGTTATAAAGTCTATGGGGTGATTTGACTTAAATGGAGTCATCAATATGACCCACCACATAACCCAAGTAATGAATTTCTTCATGTACCTTAGTCTCTGAAGAGAAACACATCCAAGGAATATGTCTTATCTACCTAAAGTTTCCCTAGAGACAGGTATCTCTTTGCATGCAAGCACTACTATTTGCCACAGAATTACCTGGGAAGCTCCGGTTGAAGACATTAATAAAACACAGTGCTATTTCAGAAAGACAATTCCATTTGGTTTTCATTTTAATTAGCTGGAATAAGATTAAATCCCCATGGGAAAAGAGTAAAGGGAAAAGGTGAGGCAAAGAGTGGGTCAAGATTAACTTTTAGTGCAACAGAAAGGTGAAGCAAAATGGGAAGCCTTGTTGGATATCTTGGGAATATGCTTCTACTGCCAAAAATATCTGCTAAGATGAAAATCTAGCATCGTTGTCCTTAAAATATGGAAGGGTCTGCAGCTTCTGCAAGGACATCTCATTGAAGAAGCAGGCTAAAATCTCCTGAATAACTTCCATGACCTCAGGGAACTATTTCCTATGAGCTTCAATGAAAGCCAGAAGCCATCATCTACCACCTAGCATCATAAAACTACATTTGCATAGTGTAAGCTTTGGACTGTATTTCTGTTATTGGTATGCTATTTTTTGAAGGCTCCAAAATGAAAAGTCAAGTGAGGAGAACATAAATGCTATAGTTAAGTCACAGTTCTAACTCCTTGTCATTCAAATTTTCAGTTAGTTCACAACCCAAGTAGCGTGAACACTCAACTTTTGCACACTTTTTAAGGATTTGATTTTATGACCCTCTCTTCACGGAGTCTGTACTGTACCAATCCTCCAGGAAAGTGAAATAGGGTGCTGTGCTCATCAGAAATTCCAGTTCCTCTGGTGAGATTAAAAATGATACGTTAGTAAAAATTTCCATGGAAATTTCTACAAGATTCCCTGTAGCCAAATTCCAGCTGGACATTTGCATTCAGGTGATATAAGACTCCAATAGTGGTTCAGTCAGATAAGCAATTTGTTTTTAATTTGGAGCTACAAGCAAGCCACTTTCTGAATGATGCTTCATTTCAGAGGTGACTTTGTACAACACCATAGAGGCGATGCCTGATGTATACAGTGAGAAAGGTATACAGGTTTTGCAATCAGCCTGTAAAGTTAGTCAAGTATTTTGGCATTTGGGGACATATAGATGTAGAAATGCCAGTCAAAGAGTCATTAAAGGAGATCCAAACATTACCCTGAAGTGTTAAATGAAATCCAATTACATGTCATTCAAATTCATTTATTTGAGATCCTCTCATATCATTGAGATGGAGATAATAAATAATAGATTAACTATATTTTTGCTATTAGAGAGACTACATGTTTAATTATCTCTGACATCTTATTTAAATATCAAGTTTGCTGCAACTAAAAATGACAAGAATCACATAGAAATCTCCACCCAGAATATAAAGTCCTTAAAAACCATCCTTGGCAAAAAAAACCCTTAAACCTGAAATGCAAATCTTCAGCAAATCATGCTTACATATGAATGTGTTCAAAGCAATGTGGCATCAGTTTAGAGAACTGCATCTGATTCAGTCCAGTAGAGGAACTCTTTTAATGAGCATTGGGGATAAACGACTATATAGAGTCAGGAAAAAGCAGGAATCCTGCATAACCCTCATTCAGTTAGAAATCCTAAAGTTGTCTAGTGCAACCCAAGAAGTGGGGAAGGCTAAGATGGGACCTCTCTCTTCACTCGGTTCTACCAGACTGGAATCCCAGTCATCCCACCCACTACACTGGCCCTAGCAAGAGTAATAGCCCTATCACTTTCCACTGTCTTCAAGAAAAGCATGCTTTCATACATTTATTTTATCTCACATATAATTTGCATTTCCCTGTATCAAAGTGAGAGGATTAAGTCCCACATGTGCTAATTTTCATATCTTTGTTCTTTTCTTCTTCATGTAAGCAATGAGGAGCTCCTCTGGGCATTAGAGTTAAAAATCAATTGCTCTGAAATAATTTTAGTTTCTCTGCATTTATCATGAAATAAATGAAGCAGAATTTGTCTCATTTGTCTCATATACACAGCAATTAGACAATCATGAAAGTGCATTTATGAGATTTTTCCAAATTTGATCCCGATATAAATAAGTGTAGGCATAACTGACCTGCATATTTTCGAAACTGAAGCACTGAGATAGTAGCTAATTCTGGTTAATATCTAAACAACTGTAGTAATATCCAAATTAATTTCTGTAGTCTTCTTCATAACATAATATTTTCTTTGGTGATGTTAATTTCTAAAATATCAGAAATTGCAGACCATTTATCTTACATTAGGCCTCAGTTCTTTCTCAGGACAGTGGACAGTCATTTCTGCCACCTAAAGATATCTTGATTCTGCTGGGAAATATCAGAAATAATTAAGAAGAGTTCTACAGTTCGGTGGTAGAGAATAAATTTATCTTCTGAAAGGTAAAACAGAGTGAAAACCAGGTGACAGCTTACTTGATATTTACAGTTGGATATGACGTCAGTCAGAAGGGTAATACCGATTGATTTTAATGGCAAGCAGCTGAGCATGCTTATTGATTTTAGAGACCAGTTACTTCACAAATGGCAAAGACCATTAATACACTAAAATCACAGCAGTGACAATACAGAGAATAAAAAGTGACCTTGCATTTAAATCTTTTCTTTCCAGGTAAAATGCAGGGCTCTCTGGATTGGAATGTAGTCCCAGATTAAGCTTTTTAAGCATCTTTATTATTTCTTTTTGTTTATTACAAGGCAAGATCTCAAGATTCATCAAAAATAAAGGAGGTTTTGTTAAGATCTCATAAATTAAGTTTTTTAATAATAGTTTAAAAGCTTGGTGTGGAACAACAAAATAGAATTTGAGGCTTTTTCATAGGTGGCTATATTTAAGGTTTAATTAAATCATTATGAAATGGAAATAATAATGAAATGGATTTTCACCCAGAGTTACTGAAGTCTTTCTGAAATGGTCCTAGAAATTCTTCTCTTTCCCTTTTTTTTCCTTTTCTGAGGAAAAACAGGGCAGAAAAGGTAAGGAAATGAAGAATATTAGAAACAAGGATGAAGAATAAACAGTGTTCTTTTTCGATTCCTCTTCTTCCTTCCTATCAAGGTAATTTAGATCAGATACTTATTAACTCAAAGTACAGTGAAGATCTTCTGATATTTGTAAATTTTCTTGAGGAGAGGCCAGTGATTTTTTTCATCATTGCTTTCATTTCTTGATGTTTTTCCACTTTTGAAAGACTACATGTAAGAGGTGAAATGAAAATTAAAATTTCTACATTTTGTCAAGTATTCTATGTATAATATTTTGAGTTTTCAGCAATTTGTGTGTTTGTATAGGGCTGAACACAATTCTGTCCCTTACCAGTGCCAGCAGACCACAGCAGAAAATCAAATTTATACATCCATAAAGTCAGAATAAGTATATGCAGTTTTCTTTGCTAAGTCATTTGTAAGACTATTTGAGAATACATTGAGAATAAATGTGACAGCTTTTCACTCAGCAGGACTCATTTAATCCTGTATATCCTGTATTTTTAAACTAACTCTTGTATCATTAAATGAATAATATATTTTATGTACTGTATGAAGCAACAAATGACCATCAGTTTGAGAACCAATGTTCTTTGACAGAATCTCTGGTCAGAAAACCAATACACTTTTCTACCAGCTGAAGAAGTTATCCTTTTGCATTTAAACAATGTTTTGTCCTCTGTCATTTTTTTTGTGAATGAAAATAGGAATACCTCCAATTTTTGTCAACTGTATTTAGGTTCACAGAAAAAAACATCAGGTCTTAAGAACATAGATAATTCTGGGTTCAGAATTAGGAGAGATACCAACATTAATCTCTCCAGGAAAGGATCATACAATTTATGGAGAGACTAAATTGCAACTTTGTATTTATGTAGGAAATATTTTCAATGAGACATTCGCTCCTCCAGGTTGAAGTAGAAGTTGGTCTAGCAACAAATTCAGGAACCCCACAGTCTAACTCTAAGATGCTGTTTTATACAGTTGGCATTCTCCAGCAACTGTCAGCCTATTTTGTAAGGGTGTGAACAGAATCTTTGTTTCCACATGGTAAATCACTTGTTGTAGGCCAAGAGCTGCTGAATGTGATGTATTATATTTGTGTAAGTTAGCACTCTTAGCATGCCTGGCAGGGAGTAGTGGTGTGGCCAGCTTAGGCTAGCTTTAACTAATCTGTCAAACAAGCAGCAGATGTATGATAACAGCTGTCAAAGTTGCAATTTAAGGTAAAGAGAACTGTATCGTCTGTTGCAATTATAGTTGTAATTAATATAGGACCACTGGCTCTGAACTATCAAAGGACATGTACAACCATTCCTATATATCAACATATTGATAGGTATACAAAGCTAGGAGTCCATAAATAAGTATAAATTTTATGTATTAGACCACTCAAGAGAGGTGGCCAATTCTGAGATTTCAGAATTCTGAACCCATTAGGCCAGACTATTAAATCAAATAATGGCTTTTGTCACTAATTAGTAAAATACATACTGTTGTCAGCATGTATGTGTGTATAATAGGTTTCCTCCATCATCAAGTCTAATGAAGTCAAAGCACTTACATCAGCACATAGCATCCTGAGGTTGTAAGAACAGCTGTTAGGAGAGGTCAGAGCTTCTCCTGCATTTTACAAGGAGGCAGCATGTGTGCTGTTACCTCTAGTCCTTTGTGGCAAGTTCAAGTTTTAGGGGGATCTAAAAACCCTGAACCAATATTGCTCACAGAGGTATTTTGGTAACTGCAGGAAGTTCTGGCTGTTGCCCTCTATGACACATCTTTGAAGAAGCCATGTGTTGCTCATGGACAGTTAATGTTCAGGTGTCAGGAAATACCCATTCTGGGAACAGCCTCTAAATGTAGAGTCACCTTTCCCAGAAAAGTTAGATATTCACAAAAAGTTTTGTGTAAGGACTAAAGCATAACATTAGACAGGCATGAACTCTAGGGAACTAAAAAATAAGCAAGATGGTAACTAAAAAGACAGTAGCATAACCTACTTTAGAGAGAAAACTTGAAAATCATGGCTGCTTTATAGTCTTCCCAGTGGCCATGAATATGTTAGAAAATACAGCTGGAAAAAGAATTTTCTCTTTCACTCAAAGGGGTTTTACAGCAAGAGAAATAAGATAGAAATACCTTTAATCACAACAAAGAAAGAAAAATAGTGACCTTAGTAAGAAACAAAGGGCCGTATTCTGGTCTGGTATAAATCAGATGTTGGATGCCTGGCCTGGGGCATCCAGTGTCATGTGAGAGAGCTGGCATGGCATACAGCTTTCTCCCTTATTCCCACTGCGTTTGCATGCAACCCCAGCTGTAGTTCTGTGGGGTGTTTTATTCCAGATTCCAAGCCCTTGAATCCTGTAGTCATACTAGGCAGAAGCAAACCTTGTTTCATAAAGCTTTGCATGATAAAAATAGACCGTATTTTAAAATGTAACTGGCCAAAGCAAAACCTTTTTTCTACCTACAGCCAGTGTGACTGTCTCCCCCTGCCAGCACAGCATCAAGTACAATAAAAGCCAAAAAAATCTATGGGGGTGGAAGGGAGCAGAAATCTTGTGCCAGAAACCTGCTCTTTCTGATTCATTTCATTTCACCTTCACAAAGACAGCAAACAAGACAACTATTTTTTACACCAAGTCATTATGGACTGATAGCGGTAGTCTGAGAGAAACAATAATTGATTTCAATAATTAATTCCTTCTGACTAAAACAATGTTGCTGTTTATGCACTCTTCCTAAGGCCAAGTAAAAAAGAACTTTAAGCCAGGAGTGCATAAACAGTAATGCTACTTTAGGGAGCAAAAGTCCCCTAACATACTGTGGATTTGGGAAAGGCTTTTTTTTACCCTCAGGCTATAACAATTTTATTTTAAATTCTCTCATGTTGCCTCAGGATGACCCCGAGATTCTCTCAGATTTATAAAACAAAGGAAACAAAGTAGCGAATTAGCTGTTTTGACAACAGAGAAAGAACCACAGGACTTAAAAATACAGTTTCTACCAAGTTGATCAAAATTCTCCTAAAAGTTGAAATATACTTTAAAAATATGTTGAAGTACTGCAAAATTCAAATGAGAACATTTGAGAAAAGAAAGCATTCTGTGAGGAGTTTCTTTCATTTATTATATTTTCATGGAGTTAGAATTGTCTTTCTACATATTACTGTCTCAGTAGATTAAGTACAGAACAAAAACCAACTTCCTATAAGAAATAACTTCTTCGCTGAAGTTTTTGTGATAGTCACACTAATACCTTAAGGGTCAAAAGACCCCCAGATGTAAGCGGCTTATATGCTTAAGATTTAGGCCTTATTGTCTAGTTCGCTGATATTTTGCTAAAGTCAGTATTGTTTAGTTTGCTCTTGCTTTGCTAAAATCAGTAGTGTCTAGTTTGGATGTTTTTCTAAAGTCCGTAGTATAGTTACTTAGTAAATTTAGAACCCTATTCAAGCACGGGAAGAATCAGGAGGGGATGAAGCAAAAGGATAATAACGGTTTGCCAAGGTTGCTAGACTAGAAGGAATGAGAATTAATTGACGCAGGAAGATTTGTGGCTTCTTATGAAGGACGGTTTTTGATAAGAACCAGGAGTTTACCTTAAGAGCTGGTTTACACCCACCCTGCAGTTTGGGCAAGAGCCAAGGAGCAACTGAGTCTGCGCAAGAACAAAGGGTTACTAGCGGTGACGAAGAGGAGCCAGCAGCCTTCATCCCCACGACCCCTGACGACCACCACAAGGAGGCACTGAGCAAGCGCAGTGGGGAGGGACTTATGGAAATGACCTCCTGAAGCTAATTTTAATACAAAGTGGAGACAGGTTATGAATATGTATAGGCATATCAGGAAACTTCATACATATGTAACATACATATAAACGGGGCAAGTTGCTGCTTGAAGATATGTACGTTAGGTGGAGCAATCCCCCGTGCATCCGGTGCCGTGAATAAAGAATGCCTGCCTTTTAACACTACGTTGGTGTTACGAGGTTCGTTCTTCCCAATTTCGGTGACAACACTGATACCCATCACGCCATGGGTATCAGTGGGTCTACCAAGCAAAATTCTCACAAGCATTACTTTTTTTTAAAGAGTATATTGTAAATAAATATACTCTGCCAAATTCATATCAGGGGCTAGCCCATTTCATTCACACCAAAACAATTTTGCTATCACATACTCAGCTTCCTTGTATCTTGACTGTATCATAGTCCATGTTTTTCACTTGTCTGGAATTTAGTGCTTAAATCTGCTGTAATATCAAAGTTTTATTATTAGTGTTACTCCTATAAAAATGGTATGACATAAATATAAAGCAATCCCTTATTATTCACATATATTCCACATTAACTCCATGCAGGTACAGAACCTGACCTTGGGTGACTTCAGTGGTCCCTTGGTGATAAGGTTCCTGCTGTATAGATCAGAATAAAAGCAAAACTAGACCAGATGTTTTCACTATTAGATAGATTAGCCCAAAACTAAAATTAGGAAAACATACTGGATCTGATTTACTATCAGCGCATGATCTGTTGCTGCATAGGGAGCAATGGATAGTAGAGCAGAGGCAAATGGCAATTTATTAATGCGGGCATGGGAGTTCCATACCCTCACCCCTGACTGCTCTAAAAATGCTGAACAGAGGACCCCAGTCTGGTGATGAAAGCTGGTTTTTGACAGTAAAAGCTCAGTAAAACCAACATGAAATCATTTAAAAAATGGTGCATGAGAAAGTACTGGCGGAAATGCTTATCCCCACAAAAATTGCTTGTCTACAGATATATAAACACATATAATTCCAAACTTTGCCTTGAGTGTTTCCTTGAAAAGATTAATTTTCCCGAAGTATTGTGGCGAGCCACCAGACAGTAACATCCATGCAATTCTGTTCTTGGTTAACAAGACCCTTCTTTCACACTATGTGAACTGTGTTAAGAACTTTGGACTTAGGATAAAAACGTAAACTTTTCATAGAGTGTTCCCTTTTTGGTGTAACTAAATTACAGCATAAAAAGTTCTTGCTCTGAGGCAAGCTATTGCAAAGTTTCAGGAATATAGGAGACTTTGTCACAACCTGCATATTAAAAAACCCCTTCCATTTATATAGTAACTGCAATAAAATACTCTCAGGACGTTTCTATAAATCCTAATCAAGCTCCTCAGAATTCTGTGAGAAGGGTAAAGATGATCATCAAAGTTTTTCAGAGCTTTTCAGCCAAATATTTTATTCACCAGAAATGTAGCTTTAGGTGGACTGACACTGTTTGTGGATTCAAGCTCAATTTGTAAAATTGCCTGTGTTGAAAAATCAGTGTGTGTATAAGAAACTGTGTATTGAGGGGACTGTTTTCAAAAAGTTGGAATTTAAAGAAAAATACACAAAATTAAATGAAGCTGTCATTGGTTTTGAACAAAATGAATCTGGGGAATTTTTATTGCATCAGGGAAATCACTAAAAAAGTAAATGGCTATGAAATATTATCTTAATTGTTCACTTTGATGAGTGAAGTAAAAAAAACCCCAGCCATGTGCTCAAAACATCACCTCTGTTTTGTGTATATATGAACCAAAGCCTTACATGTGATTTTGTGACCTGACCAGTCAGGGGCAAAGTGAAGGGCGAAATTAAGTTTTCGTTTAGTAATCTGCTGGTTGGTTTCCTGGCTGGTTTCCTATTGACTCAGAAAACATCCTTCACCGTAGCAAGTACTGGATCTTGAACATCTAGCTTTTTTTTTTCCCTTTAGGGCACAGCAATATCAAAGTCATTTTCTGTCAGTGTTAGGTGGCTGCTGTATCATGGTTTTGATTATAGCAGTGGCATGAGCTGTCCACATACCATCTCAGGCAAATCACTGCTTTATTAATCATTCCTCTGGTATGGAGGTACCACAGACACATTTATACTCTAGCCAGACAGTCTTATTTCTCTGGTATCTGGGTTAAAGAGCTGATCGCAATGAGGCAACGGCAATATTTATAGCAAGTACTGCAAGGTAACTTCAAAATGTACACTAAGGACTCTGCAGCCTGTGCTTAAAATCTGTCCTAGAGCAGATGGGGAATACTCTCTCAGGAGTACACGTTCACTTCTGAAAGTATGCTAAGTATTCCCAAGTGTTACTTCTGCTGGGACTCTGTCTGCTTTAGAGCAAAAAAAACACTAAGTGGAGGCTTTTGCTCTGCAGTTATATCTCCACTTTGTGGTCATCTGCCTACACGCATCTGCACGTTTGAAGCAGTTCCACACGTGTGCACTGTTGTGCTCTACACTGTGCACTTACGCACAGCCTTGCTGGTCTTGCTGAAATGTGGGGTCTCCAAAGAGGTGCAGCAGTCACCGTGTCTGCCCTGGCAAGCCAACGGTTTCCAATCACTTCTGTGAACAAGCTATTTGTTTCTTGTATGTGAGATAAAGTATATTCTGTTGCTGTTTCCTTTCAGACCTGCATCTGCTGGAAAGGGAGAAGAACTAGATTTGGAGGGAATTATGGCAAGAAAGAAGCTGGTGGATCAGATTTCTGTTTGCCTCCATCAGTATTCCTCACATATTCTCTGTCCCACCGAACCTGCAAACAAGCAGCAATAACACTGCAACTGCCAACTTGCTGCCTCTCATCTAATCTATCCCTTTGACTCTTCATCCACTTTTCATCACACCTCACCTTGTTCTATTTATAATCAGGTTCACTGAAAAAACTGGAGTTCATTATATCTTTATATGATGATGTCTAAATTTTACCCATATTTAGTGTAACCTAAATATGCACATTTCTGACCGTGCACAAATGCAATATGCATTCTTACTGTACACTATATGCAGTGAGAACCTTCTACATCTGGTTAAATCTAAGGAATTTAAAGAATCATATATATTAGATGTGAGCAATATATTAGCATAAATATTAGAAAGATTTTTGCCATTTGCAAACCTACAGTGCTAAGTGTTTCAGAGATACAGCTTAGTAAATGGGAGGCTTGAAGAGTCACAGAGGTTACTTAAGGAGATGCTGTGTGTTCATTGGAAATAAAGTTTGGAGTGATGCATTTTCTTCCTGGGCAAACTGACTGTTCCTGTTACTACTGCTTCCATCTCCTGCTCCGCAGCCTTTGCACACCTTTGGAAGTTTAAACAAGGATTAGAGCGCGAACTAGAAAGGGGCTTTCTGCTGTTATTGCTGGCTGCTGGTATTTTAAGTGAAGATTCCGACTGATATTCCTCAACTGAGAGACTCAAATTAAGGAGATTTGCTGACTGTTAAGGTTCCATTTCCACATCAGAGGGAGAAGCAGTGTGACACGCTCTGCATCACAGCAGTGCAGTTTTGGCCAAGCTCCAAGTGAGCAAGGGCTGACTTAGATCTCGGTGGGTGGTGGCCATTACGCATTTTGGGGAGGCTATTTAAAACTGGCATGTGAACTAGTTCTATCAGAGAGGAGAAAGTACAGGTAGTAAAGTCACCCTGTGACATCTGCCCTCCTGCTGTGGGTTAACACACAGAAATGGAGCTCTCTGAAGCACAGAGCCATTCACAAGAGGGAAATCAAACAAAACAAATTGGAGATAATTTGATGTTGTTAAAATCAGAACTGTCGCACCAAGAATTCCTATGAAATAGGAGTTGTAAAGGGTTTCCTCTGTGACTAAGCATTTGGCAAAACAGTAAGATCACTGCAGACCATGCCAGAATGATTATTCCTGCCCTTTAAACTGGTTGAGGGTATCAAGTAAGCATTTTGACAAACCGTCCTGAAAATGATGACCATTTCTAGTTAAATGGGCATCAAATTTGCTTTAGATTTCCAGTTCATTAGAAAAATAAAGTTTGACACAACTAGTAGCAGGTGAAATGCTTTTTTTCAATTGTAGAAGTTCATCACCGTGTAATGCCTAGAATGATCAGCCAATACAGACTCTCTCTCTCTGCTATTACCAATAGGATACAGGGCAGGCAAGAGTACTGTTGCTTCACTAGTCATGGTCAAAGTCAAATATTTCTTAATCCAGTTGCCATTGAACATTTTAAAAGACACAGAACATTCAAATGAAGTCACAGAGACATAATATAAGCATTTTTTAACATGTAATGTTCACTAACATACTCCATATCCATTTGAAGCTACTATGAACTTACTATGAAGTAACCCTGTTAACTTAGATACTACTCTATAGCGGCTACGCACTAAGAAAAATTGTATTGTAAGACAAACTACTGAGGATAGCTGATATTAACAGTTAAGGGGAAATCTTTTGTTATACTTTTTCATAGTTCAACTAACAGCAGAAACACCATTTTCTTATCAGTACTTCCCAGAGTCATAACATTATTACTCATAAAATTGTACCCAAGTTTGTCATAAAAATCTGTGCTAAAATGAAACCAACTGAACACTTTTATCTTAAAGGAATCCAGGCTCAAGGGCTGTAGGTGACAACTGCAACATTTACTGATAGTGAGTATTACCTCAAAGCAACTGAAGATGAGGAAATCAGCTGTGGGGCAAATTGACTTAATAATTATTTAATGGTAGTGATTCCAGTGAGAGAATGAAAAGTACAGAAAAATATAAGAAATTATCACCAAAATATTCAGTAATATATAGGTTCTTGCAAAAGAATCTCTTGGAGAAGACACATTTTGTCTATGAAGATTACAGGTACCAGATGAGGTTATTGGTAGTAATAATAACAACAATGCAATAAAATGTGAATTTGACTATCTAACATATGCACTAATAGAGATCATAACGTTAATCTGGTAACTGATAGCTATTTCGAAAGTAAAGATATTGTAAAAAGCTGAATGCCATTAGTACAAATATAGACCTGCATTTTTCTGCTGAAAATCTCAATAAATGGCGTAAAAATTTAATGACTATCAATAAATACTTAAGCATAAACACAAGGCTAGTTATGACAGAATCCAGATTTAATTGCAGTCAACAGCACAATGCAAACTCGCGGTGTGCAGAGTCATCAGCTATCCCTAAACAGGATGGATTACTGCTTAAGTAGGCAATAGGAGCTAAAAATCTCTAGATCAGATGCTCCTCTCTGTGGTAATACAACAAAAATTCTGGAAGAGAAGGGTCTAAAGTCTTAGAAGAGAAAATAAGACTGCTTGTTGTTCCCAACCGGGTTCAAAATTTGACTTGCCCACAGATTCAAAATTTGACTTCCCAGGAGCCTGGATTTACAGCATGGCAAGTCAAAGGAGGAGGCAAAGTCAACAGCACTGTTGTCATCACCTTTGAAAGAAGGACAGCTGGCAAGAATAGATCAAATGCACCAGTATTATCTGCTAAGTGTGGAGGAACTGTATTTATCTTGAATGGTCTGTTTGAAGAAGAGTGTCCAATAATTATATGGACTCAGCAAGTTATATGAGCTTCTCCATGAGGGTTTTTTTATGCTGGAAGAATTCATTTGTATCTAGGAATACTCTTGCTGCATTTAAGATTATTGTTTTGTTTTTTATCTGTTCAATAGGAATATGTTTGTGCTGCCTGAAGAACAGTTTGGGTAATCATTATTCATTAATAGAAACTATATAATTATTCTCCATAAGAAATACAATTAAAAAGGGGGAATAAACTTAAATTTAAAAAAACTCTGTTTCTAGCTCAAGAGTATGATTAACACTGCTGTACCTTGAGCTGTTTGGGAAATCAGTAGTCCAAATTTCATTACCTGTTTATGTGTAAGACATAAATCTAATTCCTGTTCAGCTGGTTTTCTTTGATTTCAGTGTAGGGCAAACAAGTTTGCTCCAAGTCTGTGGGTAGTCCTCATTATGGCAGACTTTTTACAGTGATTGAATTTCCTGTATACAGAGTCCGTTATTTCACTGTTAGTGATTACACAGTTTTCTGGAAGTGGATAATTCTGCCATTTGCAAGTAATGGTACTACAGGGAAGAAACCTTATTAATGTCTAGTATCATACCTGAAAATAATCGTACCATAAAACTCTTGGAGTTCATGACATTTCAGTTTTCCTCTACTATGGATATTGGGCTTCATTCTGATGTCATCAAGACAATTTTAATACTACTGAAATTAAAGAATGATTACTATATATGTATGCAACAGCATATATGTTCTAAGTCTTTCAGTTTTAAAGTAATATTCCAGTAGGACTGAACATGCTCATAACCTATATAGGGCCACTGTTTCCTGGATATTTAATCTGTAGACAATGGGGCTTATGTATTGTGTAGGATGCAGTGATGGAATTTGGGCATTTCTTACACACAGGGAAGATGAACGTGATAAGAAAGAGTTATGTAGACTTACTTTTCTTTATTAAAGTTAACATAATTCACAATGTAATCAATTCTGCATTCAGCATCATATTGACGATTTAACTCTTTAGTCTTTCTTCACCCAGTGGTTCCTTCGCTTTATTATTCAGCAATTTTGGACTTTTTGGGTATATGATCTTGTGTCAAAATCTTCCCAGAACTATCATTTATAGTTTTAAAAATCTCTTTGGATTTTGAGGCAGGTTATTCTATTTCCACATATTAACAACAATATGTAATTTTTAAATTTTATTCTAGCTGACGTTATCAGAAATTTGCAAAGAATTACAAATGAGGGGTTTTTTTTAACACAAAAGCAATTAAAAGCGAAGATTTTTGCATATGGAAAATTGTGAGTAGTCAATTATGATATTCTTCTGAAGCTTTCTCAGTGGTTCATTGGAATATGGTTAATTTTATAATTTTTAACATTTAGATTATTTAAATGGTATCATCCTAGAAAAACATAGTTGGTATTGATTTTATCTTTTCTTTTACATAGATTTTTTTTTATCTCATGCAGAACATTTGACATCTGATTGAATTCTCTTCAGGTTTCCTTCATTAAACACTTCATGAGTATCTTACATTAAACATATTGGTTGTCTGCTGCAATTAGTATTGACTGTTCAATAGAATACATCGGCAGTTATCAATGATTCCTAATGCCATCTTAATGCTGATATGCTGCAGATACTAATGGCAGCCATCAATCACAGTTCTGGCTGAAAACTCTTCATTTAGTCTTAATAAAGAAAAAGTTAAATTCTCTCTGGTTTAATGATTGCAAAAACCAAACTTCAGTTATGAACCAGTATTTCAGATCTTTTGAAAGGAATGAAATAAATGATCCAGTGATTAAAAAGCAAGAGATAGGTTGGGATTTGGGTTGCAGTTATAGGTAAATGTGTTTTTAAGGAACTGGGAAGCAAAACAAAGTTGACATCGTAAGAGGGCAAATTACAGATTTGGCCCTCATAAAAAACTTGGAAAAGGAGAGTTCCTTTTAGAGAAGCTTGTTCTTGGTGTAGAATAATGAAAATTTTTTTAGCGTGCGTTTATGTTGTGTTCACAAAAAGCAAATTTTCTGTGCATTTCTAACAAATAAATTGGACTGTAGCCAAAAATATCAATAGTCCTCATCAATGTATCCTGATGGAAACAGAAAAAACAGGAAAGCCCTTGAATATTAGCTAATTCATTGAGCTTGAAGAGACTACCAAGATATGGTGCTGTGTGTTGGATGCTCATCTGTAAGGAAAAAGATAAGAACCCTGCAAGACTGACTGCTGGTAAACAACCTGAAGGAGCGTGAAAGAAACAAAAATGCAAATGCCAATGAGATGGCATAGTTCACATTCAGGAAGATAATCAAGTATAGTGCTAAATTCTTAGAATAACACACTTCTTGAGGAGAATCTGTTCCCTTGGATAAATTCAGCAGAACTGGTACACCGGTAAAGACATCAAGTGTGTGAAAACAAAGTTTCAAAACACTCAAAATGAGAGGATTAGAGAGACTCCAAAAAGTTGCAGGCTTAAAAATTCCTGAGAAATACAGCTGATTAGTTTTTTGACTAATTATATTATTAGATGAGAATACTTGAATTTTGAAAGACTTAGACCAAAGACACTTTTTATTTCTCTGTGCCAAAGTGTGTTGACTGGTCTTTATTGTATATGAAGGATAGATTGTACATTTTTTATGTAGCTAACACTTCATAAGGATTTCTACTAAAACTGATGTCTAAGTCCTAAGTGTACAAGAAGTAAAATGCATAAACCATTCATAGATCATTAAGCCTATCCAGTCATACCAGTTACTCTTCTGGATGCAAAAAATATGCTTCAAATATCTGAAAAATACCTGAACAATATAAAAATTGGGAATTTGTCTTCTTTTTCCAGTGGGTCTAATAAAAGATAATATGACCTGCCTTGCTACTATCTTAATATTATTGTGTCTACAGTAACACCAATAGTACTAGCTAACCATATATACTGTCGTTGTACCTCTCCTGTGAGAATGAAATGGCCAAATATTTATACATATTACATTTTCTTTATGTATTTGTGTTTTTCCCATTTTGAAAATTAAAATATAAACATTCTGGTAAAAAAATCTGTTCTCCCCATCATGCCACACAGTCAAAGACTAAATCACTTTTGCCTTATTTGATATGGTGTGTATATGCATGTATAAAATACATTAAAGGTCTTTGTTTTACTGTATCATGAAATTAAAAAGCATGCAGTCTCTGTAATTACATTGTCCTTTGCCGTCTCTTTAAAAAAGAAAAAGACTGTGTTCAAATTTTCCCCCTGTTTTATTTGCACCCTATTAACAACTGTTACTAGAGCTTTAATTATGCCCCTGTGATTGCAGAGATGCGGCTGACTTGTGTCATTTTCCTCCCAGGGGATGCTTTATAATTACCAGCATCCATCGTGGCTGCCTGTAAGCTGATGCTTTTTTATTACCAGTTCAATAATCACTGCATCCTTGTGAACATCTGCTCTACAAGCCATGCATCGGAGGTCCCAGTGCCTGTCACTCGATGCTCCCTTGCTGTGGCGACCCTTTTGCCCTCACCTTCAGTTTATATCTAATTTGCTTAGCAGAAGCTTCATCCAGATTGCCTCACAGGAACACAATTAATGCTCCAGATTTGCAAACAAAGAAATTTTCCCCTGGTTTTTTTTTCTTTTTTGTCTTATTATCTTAATGTCATATCCTATAATTTGTATTCACAGCAGGGTGAATCAATATAAATCCAGAGAAAAATATATTATTTCATTGGTTATCTAGCTTCATAATGAAAAGTACGTAAGTGGTGAGGATTTTTTATCCATAAACATCCATATAGTATTCTCAAATGAAAGATAAATATCAAGGCTTTCTGTATATATTTTCCTACAATAAAAGTTGCAGAAAAGAAGGAAATGTTTTCTGTTTGAGAATTTAAATGTTTTCTAAACAGGAATTCTTCAATACAAGAATTTAAAAGGCAGAAAATTACTACTTTTATAAACATAGAATTGCTTATGTTTGTTTATATTTTTATGTGGAAGTACATAAAGTCTGAGGGAATGCCTTTTTGTGAAAGAGGGTTATTGTTAGTTGCAGATATGATCATGTAGAGAAGTCCAAAGTAGCCGGGGATGCCAGAAGCTTGCCTACTTGGCTCCGTCACTCCTGAGTGTGAAGCCTGTAAGCCATGCAGACTTCTGCCAATATATATTTTTATACTGGCCTACCTCATCAGGCCTCCCATAGCCAGGCAATGTGCAACAGACCTTCAACTGAAATGTAGGGAACACTGTATGGTACAAAACCAGTAATGTTAGTGTTTCTCTCCATGTTACTTTAATTCATACATGCCTCTGATTAAAGATTTTCATCCAACCTAGCAAAATTCTTAGAGAAGTGAAAACTGGTATTATCTCTTAGAAAGAAGGATGCCAGAAAATTAGTAAGCACTGCACATCCATTTTGAAAAGCAGTAAAGTACTAATTGGAAACACATACTTTTTCTTTGTGGACACTTCTCTATATTTTCTGCTAATTTCAGCCTTGTTTCTTGTTGATTAGAACTACCTCATATAATAGTATGATCAATGGCTACAACACATTATTTGGTACGGTTTTATGGCAATGCTCTAGGTATGAAATTATCCAAAGGTTTGAATACAGCCTTCTAAGGGCTTATTACAAATCTTGTGAGCCAGTTCAGATGAGTATAGCTATAACCACTGTGCCTAGGATGAGCCTGAAGTACCACCACAAGACAGAGGAGAAAGCACTTGCCTGGGAGGCTGTGGCTATACAGCCATAATCCTGTGTGGAAGTTTAGAGGGATTTGAAACCGAGAGTGGGTCAGGGAGGTGTTTGTATGCACTTGGAGTAAAACAAAACCTCATAACATCCATCCAAATCCTGTGTTATGTGCCCTGTCTATGCACGTGTCAAACTTTTCTGCCAGTTAATTTGCTTAAATTCTGTCTAGACTGGTACTGGATGAGGGAGGGAGACTTGAATTACCTGTCTGAATGTCTTCTATTTAAAAAAAAAAAAAAGAATAAATTATTGGTGTGGGGTATACTACATTTGACTCGATATATTTCATGGTCAATATGGTGGATCTCATTAAAAATTAATGTCAGGATATTGTAATGTACTCTAATGGCCAGAGGTCAAAGGGCTCTTTAGTATAAAATAGAGACCATCCCAACAATCTCTCTGTCTTCATCCACTGCAAGAAACATAAGGGATGCAGGGTCCAGCTGCTTCCCCAGCACTTCCAGACTTTAAAAAATTACTATAGTAAGACAGCAGTCTTCTCAAAAAGCACAGCAAGGGCACAGCCAAGTTTTTCAACCTTGCTTATCTAGCAGAAACTTCTGAAGGGTTCAGTCTACCTACATCAAATATGCAAAAATATATTAAAAAGATTCATATACAAAACTACTATATAGCAAACATGGCTTATCTGCAGAGGTGGCACCTCAGAGGCCACTCTTGCTCATTTTGTGCCTGCCTGGAGGAACCTAACTAAAATCTGAAGTCAAGCAAGAACCCTGCCTTACAGGGAGATTTAGAAAGCCCAACACAGTATCTTTAGCCTGGAGAGGCATCCCAGCATCACTCATTGCCCTCCTCTGAGGAGGAAGAGTGGCTCCAGGGCTGTAACTCGCTCATGGTGGGCATACCCTTGTGTCCTTTGCTGAGTCTGAAAATACAGTCTTGCTAACAGGTCCTGCTACGGCTATTGCTGGTGAGGCATAAATCTGCCTTTGTCTTTAACAGGTGCTCTCTCTCTCCCCGTCTCTTCATTATTTTCCAAAGGGAAAGCCATGTCATGCAAAAAAGACACTCAACTCTCTTAAAGGGACAATGTCCTGTTCTTTCTTGTGTTGAGGTAAGCAGAAGTTCAAAGCACGTCTCCCCTGAGCAGCATTGCACTGCTCAGCTGAAACTTTATAGCCTTTTGGGTTAAACAAAGCGGAGAAAAAATGATTTCATTAACTTATTTATTGAAAGACCTTGTCTTACGACATCTAACACTTTTTATAGACTGTAAAGTACAGAGTTTAGTCAGCTAGTTACTCTACTTGAATGGTTTTTCATTCTGTGTTCTCCAGGATGAAACATCCTCCACTGTTTCAATGCCATCTGTAGATACCACCATCAGTACCTCTCTTGTAGGACGTGGATTGCCTTTTAAATTTAATTCTCACCTCCTTAAGGCTCTTCAAATTAGATGATTGCTCTTGCATAATCTTGCCTTCTGCAAGATGTATTACATGGTGAAATGGGATTTATCTTTCTAAGCGCAGTAGCTTTTTTAAAAAACTGACTTTTTTCTCTTTTACTTCCTATTCTTTGGAACTTCAAACAATACAGTTCTTTATAACCTTTTAATCTATCCTCCTGTACTGAGATGTTTTTACTATGACTGTAATTCATGTACTTGGAAGTCACGTACATAAGATCAGTTTTTCAGAAGACATAAATCCCATTGAAATCAGTTAGACATAAAGAACTTACCATTTGGCTAGATAAAATGACAACAGTAGAATCCTAAGAGTAAATAAATGGTGATAAGTCATCTGTCCTGATTTCACCAACCACTATAATTTCAGAAAATTGTTTTTAAAGATGATTACTAGATTTATTAATTCATCTTTTCCCACCAGAACTAAGAAATTGGAAACTATTCAAGACTAGAATCAAATTTCAGAGTATGATAAGGAGCCAACGTCTCACAGAATCATGGAGTGTGACTGATCTCACAGTAATTGTTAAGTAACTGAATACTAATCTTTAACAAACAGAAGCTTATAAGCTTTTAAGTAATAGCTGATTTCTAATACCAAACACTGGCTAACAAAACAGATTTATTTTGGTCACTTAAAAATATAGGTCAGTTCATTATACTTAAAATAGCTTTATGCTCTAGGGGACTAAATATAATAAAGATGAGAAATCTCTGAGTTTTGATTGCTACTTTGATACTTATTTTATGTAGCTGTTCTTAGGCAAATTATGCAGATTACTTATGTTTCACTTTTGCTACCCATAAAAAAAGTACATGGTTCATAAGTACTCACAACAGTTATCTATGTCAGATGTTGTCATAATTGGTAAAAGTTTGTTCAGCTTTTAGTAGAGTCATCCTGAAATTCTTAGTGTTACTGTTCTATTGATCTTTAATTTTTGGATAGTATTTTTGAGTAAGATAAACTGAACTTCTCTCAGAAAAATAGCATTATACAAATAATTATTAGTAAACATAGAATTACTAGTTTAGAGTTAAGATTTTGGAAACACTGGTTTGGTGCATAGATTGAATATGGTAGCTCATTTATAATGTTTGGTCTTGTTTCTTCCAATTTGAATATATGTCAATTATTTGTAAAGCAACTTCTTCAAAGTTATAATGCAAGTGGGCCACACATATTTAGAAGAGAGTTTATTGACTTACATGAATAATTGCTTTAATAATTTATTGGAGTTCTTTGAAGACGTGACTGTTAAGTTTCATATGGGATATATGGCAGATGGGTTCTGTTTAGAGTATAAGAATGATTTGAAAATGGAAACGTTTTCATTTACACATACACACAGAAAATGGAGATAACAGCATGAAGTGTAACAAGGATAATGAACACACTTATATGATGATACAAGGTTTGGTTTTAAAAAGTTATTATGTTTTTTAATGGTAAGTATACTACAGTTATAAAACCACAGAGGTTGTCTGAGAAGATATCATAATTTCATAAAAATAATCAATAATAAGGATATAATAGAGATCACTGAAGACACTAAAAAAGGCAACAGGAAAATAAAAAAATATCCCATAGGATACTGAATAAAATATATTTAGCTACATAATAGAAAATCAGCTGTAATGTGCAAATATGAAATAATAACAAACTGGTTAAAATGAGAAGTGATTAAAGCAAAAGGAAAGACTGAAAGTTGCCAGAGAAAAAGCATTATCAGGATTTTACTGCAGCAAATGTCTAATGGTAGAACACATGAAGAAAATATCATGGGAAACAAAGGTTAGTGAACAAAATAAACTGCACAAGGCAGTGGACTGTTTTGTAAATATTCTGTTCACGTTAGTCATAACTTCTTAATGAAATGCACCAATGATATCTATATCCCTACCTTTTAGGTGAATACAAGCAGAGGTATAGGACATTTTTGTGTACACAAATAGGTCCTAATAGAAAGAAAGACAGCACTAATTAGAAGTCAGTAAAGACAAGGTAGTACATGAGCTTGAATTCTGGAAAAAAAAAACTTTATAAAGGAGGAAATAAGGTTTAAAAGTGGAAAGTATATTAGAAGTATATTCTGAAATTTAGCACTGAATTAAAGTCTATATGCTTTAAGACATTTGGAGACATTTGGAGAAGGAAACATGGAAGGACTGGAAAAAACCTTCAGGTTTTCATTTGAAGCTTATTCTTCTTCATTATGACTAATGTAAAATTGTTTAAATGTTATTTCATTTCAGATGTTATTTGAAAATTTCTGATATTATCATGACAAAAACTTGAGCAACCTAATACAATGTTCAAGGCTACATATGCTACGTTTCTTTTCATAAAGACAGATTATTGAATGAGTTTGAAACAGGAAGATAACTATATTACATACAGATAGGGCCAGATTTCTAATGTATTGAGGGTAATAATCATCTGTCTACTGACTCAGCTATGCTTTTGATCAGGTCTTTTGATACTTCTCTTTGCTTTCTTGTATTTTGTGCATGTAATTATTTGCTGTTACCATTACTTTTATTTACTAAAGATCCTTAAAGAAGTCTCCCTTTAGATTAATTATTTCTCCTTGTAATATATAAAGAAATATCCTAAAAGTCCATTTAACATACAGCAGTGTAATGTCAATCTTTCTCTGAAAGAGCAGTACAAACACAATTATGACAAGTACTTGTGTTACTTGAATAAGCAGTCAGATGTTCTCTGCAACAACAAGCTAACACATGCAACATTTGAAAGAAAATTAGTAAAGACCAAATTTATAATGTTTTTTATTATAATTCAAACAGCAAAGCTGAAAAGAAAATCCTTTTCACACTTTTAAGGCTGAAGAAAAGTTTTCCTCACCTACAAAGACTCATCTAGTTTTGAGTCAAAATTACTCCCCTTTGTCAGAAAACTGAGGTATCGTTCAATCTATTCAGATGTCTTCATTTCTGCAAAATGTTGGAAAGGGTTGTAATCTGAAGTAGGGCTGTCCTGCAAAACGTTTTCATTAACTGAATTATTCATCTATTTTACAGACCATCCTATATACTTTTGCTTTTTTCTTCATTAGAAAACCACCACTTCTAGCACAGTGCTTGTTTAAGTGTGTGTCACACTGGTAGAAGACAAATAAAAGCAGTGTAGTGTAGCTTTTCTTCTTCAATGTGAACTGCATAGTCCTGTCCTAAAAGTGTACAATACTTTCTAAAGAAATTTGGATTGTAATATGTCTTAAAACCAGTGAAATTGGTCGAAGTGTCTCTTTAGTTGCAGCAACCCATTATCCATGGGCTTTGATGAGAATTTTTCCAGGTGTTCAGAGCACCCTTAATTAGGTACCAAAACCCAGACCAATAAAGGCATTTATGTGGCAGATTCTCAGGACATGGATAACTAAAGGTTCTGTAACAATTCATAAAGTTGAAAACTCAAATATGAGAAATCAGTCACATGAACATATAAAACATCATCAACATGAAGCTTTTCTGTGTTAAAGCACCAACAGCATAAAACCAAAATCACTTACAATAAATCAATTAAAACCCAAACAGCTTTGCTGATAT
The DNA here is from genome assembly GCA_034008185.1 of Gorsachius magnificus. Classification (NCBI taxonomy): domain Eukaryota; kingdom Metazoa; phylum Chordata; class Aves; order Pelecaniformes; family Ardeidae; genus Gorsachius; species Gorsachius magnificus. The sequence goes on from CM067086.1 coordinate 36,962,001, forward strand.
ATTGCAGAACTGGAACAGAGGAAACATATAATGTGTCTTTTTAAAAAATAAAAGATGATCTGGGGGGAGAAAGGGAAGCATTCAGAAAAGCAGAGCTGAATTATGGCAATACCCTAGCTGGAACCTAGGAAACAAGCAAATTACATTACAGTTTCTGAAAAAAATAAACTTCAGTCTGTCTGGTTTTTAGTGAGAGGAGGGCATAAACTTTACTTTCATACTTTCACGACCCTTTTTATTAATTCTGTTCCTTTCTTCCCCCCCCCCCCCCCCCCCCCCCAAAATTTAGGAACTTCTAATGTGGATTGAATACAGTATTTCACAGACATGCTGGTATAGGGGTTCCATCACTGCAAATAAAAATATTTAGATGCCCTGGAAACAGAAGTTTAGATCTTGTCCAAGCTAACTCAGGCCATTAGCTTTCAAAAGTGGCCCTGAGTGCCATGGCAAATGCAGTGTGTAACATTGAATGAAGGCGTTCTAAGTGTAATTCCATTTTTTTTTTTCAATTTGGACAATAAAGGTCCCACACCTTTTCTTGAGAAACATTTTAAAGAGAAAAGTTTTTGCCAGCAAACTCAGGCAAAAATGTCCTCTTCTGTTGTTCTCCTTAGACTCTTGTGTAATAAAAGGACATGTCCTGCCTAAGCAAGGGTGACTCAGTTTGAACAGTGTTAAACATGACGGCATTTTTTTATAATCTGCCAAGTATTTTGAAGTAACAGGAAGAATATAAAAGTAAATGAGAAACATTATTTCTTAGAAAAGCAACCACAAATCTTATACGGTCTCTTTTTATTAATTATTTTCAAAGGTTTTTTTAAGCATGTGTAGATAGGTTGGATACCCACATATTCAATATTATCTTTAAAGGAGTTAAGTCCTGTCAAAAACTTCTGTATACCTGGTGAGTATGGGGCTCTTGGATTTCATTTGTTTAGCTGTTGCATCAAGTATTAGTTTTATCCTAAATGAATAAAACATAATTACAATGAGGTGTATTGGTGGCCTATTGCTTTCATATAAGTAGTTAGATGTCAGGTCTGCACTGTCCCAGCGGCACATGGATGAACCTACTGAATCTTGTTTCTGCTGTTTGACAAGCGTGTTCCCCTTGTCAGCGGCTAACCCTCCCATGGTGGAAGAACTCTAACCAGCTCCTGTGCATCCTCTCAGGTTTTAAAAATGATACAAACCACTTACCAGTAGCCCTCAACTCCCCCACCCCCAATCATTAGACAGAGACAGAAAACAAATATTTCAAAACACTCTTCACTCCATTGTTCTTGTATATTGTGTTCCCAGACCAATATTCTTTTTTTTTTCCCTGTCTGTAAAAATATTTTTTTTCTGAGTATTCCCTTTCCTCAAAGCACCTGGGATTAACAACCCTATAAAAAAGGGCTGTAGAGCCGTGATCCAAAGACTACAGGACAGTTTCTCTTACCTAACCAAGGCCGCTTAATAAAGAAACATTCAAGAACTGGCATGCTGAGCACTTTCCTTATGTACAGTGTCCTGGGTTTGGCTGGGATAAAGTAAATTTTCTTCATAGTAGCTGGCATAGTGCTATGTTTTGGATTTAGTACTAGAAGAATGTTGATAACTCACTGTGTTTTAGTTGTTGCTAAGTAGTGCTTAGAGTACTCAAGGACTTTTTGAGCTTCTCCTGCTTGGCCAGGTGCATAACAAGCTGGGAGGGAGCACAGCCAGGACAGCTGACCAAAAGAGCTATTCCATACCACAGAACATGATGCTCGGGTGGAGTTGTCGGTCAGTCAGGGGGAGAGGTGTTGCGGCTCGGAGAGTGATCACTGCTCGGGACGGGCTGGGCATCGGTCAGCGGGTGGTGACCAATTGCATTGTGCATCACTTGTTTTGTATATTCTGTATATTCTCTTACCATTATTATTATTAATAATATTAATATTAATATTATTAATATTGTTATTATTTTCTCTTATTAAACTGTCTCTATCTCTTAGGGTCTTACTTTTTTTTTTTTTCCGATTCTCTCCCCCATCCCACTGAAGGAGGGGGGAGTGAGCGAGCAGCTGTGTGGTGCTTTGTTGCCAGCCGGGTTAAACCATGACAGAGAGGTTCAGGTGAAGAAAACTCTGGTTCAAAATCTGTTTATACACACCTGTTTGTAACATTGGTAGCCCTTAAACTATTACTCTTAGTTCATTTATTCAATGAAAGAACCTGAACAGACTCTGGTGTTTATTTTAATACAGATAAAATGCAAAGCTTTGAATTGAAAGCTCTGGTTTGTGTGTTTATTGAAACTTCTTAGAACCACCTGGGGTTTGAAGAAAGAAGTAATCTCATGAGAACAGGTTCCTTTTTTTACATTTCTGCTAAGACCCAAATATCTTGGGGTCACATCTGTTTGACTTCCTAGCAATAGTACAGATGGCTTTGCTCTTTTGTTTTTGTTTGGGTGGGTGGTTTTTATCTTATTTAAAGCAGTTTGCATGACACCTAGCTATGTCTGTCTGTGACATATAAATTACCATCAAATAGAATCACACCTGCTCAATAATAATCATTAACAACAGAATAACAATGAAGAATGTCAAATTTTAGGAAGAAAGATGGAGTTGTCTAATGGTTTTGGAATATGCAGCAGTCTCTCCATAATCTGGAAAAATGCAGCCAATTTTAATATTGCAAAAATACTTATTTGATCACCAAACCAAGCAAAAATACAAAGTAACCGAGCAATAAATATGACGTAAATATTAGAGATCACCTGAAGTCTCAGAAAGATGGGTCTTCACATTCTCTTTACCTTCTATGATGTTGCAAAACAAGATTGTGCTTAGATTGAGCTAAGTACTGTATAAACCACTTTGAAGTGTTAAATTTAAGCCAACACTAAGAAAGCCTAGGCAATACTCAGTTGTTACCAATATCAAACAATCTGCAAGTTTCTTTAGAGTCATCATTCCTACTTCCTTAATAAGCAGTATTAACTAGGTCTTTTTGGAGTAATGTTCTTAGGTTGCATATTTGCAAATCAAAAACCTGGGATGATAACTCTTTTCCTGCTGGTCATGTCTTTCTACTGCTCCTTGTTTAACTTACCACTATAATCAACCTATGGTTGGAATATTCTGCATTTCTTTGACTAAAAAAAAAGTATTTTATTGGATTTGCCTATAAGAGTTGATGACAAGTGAAGGAATATTTCTCAGAGGAACTGTAGACTTTCTTCCATGCTTTTTATATATATATAGGATTATGTATACAAACACAGGGTAGCTTTTGCCTAAAACAGTAGCGCTCAGCTTTTATTTTCTCTATGAAAACTGTATCTTCCCATGGCTTAGAACAAATGTACTTCAAAGTATCCCATGCTACACTTTCAGGTAGATCAGCAGCCGTGAAATGCTTTTATCATTAACAAAAGCTTGGAGGGTGTTTTCACAGGGATTTTTCTGCATTTTTCTGTGGCCTTTGTTTGTTTTACAAACTGCTGAAGGAAAATAGTGCTGTAAACCTATAATCCAGGTTTATGATGTAAAATGGGTGTCCTGGTTTCGGCTGGGATAGAGTTAATTTTTCTTCACAGAAGCTAGCATAGTGCTGTGCTTTGGATTTAGTACTAGAAGAATGTTGATAACACGCTGATGTTTTTAGTTGTTGCCAAGCAGTGCTCAGACTGCTCAAGGACTTTTTGAGCTTCTCCTGCTTGGCCAGGTGCATAACAAGCTGGGAGTACAGCACAGCTAGGACCCAAACTGTCCAAAGAGCTATTCCATACCATATAACGTCATGCTGGGGGGGGGGGTTAGGGGATCGGTCGGTTGCAGGCAGAGTGGTCGCAGCTCGGGCTGTGTGATTGCAGCTCAGGGGGAGTGATCGCTGCTCGGGACGGGCTGGGCATCGGTCAGCAGGTGGTGAGCAATTGCATTGTGCATCATTCGTTTTGTATGTTCTGTATATTCTGTTATCATTCTCATTATTACTATTGTTATTATTTTCTCTTATTAAACTGTCTTTATCTCAGCCCTCAGCTTTTTTTTTCTTTCCAATTCTCTCCCCCATCCCACTGAGGGAGGGGGGGGAGTGAGCGAGCAGCTGCGTGGTGCTTAGTTGCCAGCCGCGTTAAACCACGACAGTCCTATTTTGACGCTGAATGTGGGGCTCGAAGGGTTGAGATAACGACAGATCTGAACATTTTTTAAAACGAATTTGTGATAAGCATTTGTTATATTAGTCTAATAGTCGCTGGTTGCAATGTTGTGTTATTTGCTCTCAGAGTTGTTGTCCTTGTTCGTGGAGTTCTTTTATGTAGCACCTTACCTGCTGTGTGCACTCCCTGTGTTGCTGGCTATCACTTTTTGCAAATGGATTAAAGTTACTGTTCTGCTGTACTGTGTAATACTGGCTTATGCTATGATAAAAATATTGGTCATCAGATTAAGCTCGTATTTGTACTCGGTATTGCTGTCACCTCTGTATTTTGGGAACCATCTATTGGGAATTATGAATAATTATACATTTTACTTTTTATCCTCAGAGAGCCAGCCTGTGGGGGAGTCACCTTACTCCATCTTCCCCTTCTTCTCTGAGCTAATTACAACAGTTCTTGAGAATGTTGAATATCCTTGGGATATTCCAACTAGCATGGCCCTATTGCTAGGTCTCCTGAATATGGTTCAGCTTTTACTCAGGGTTAGACTCCTATGTAAATTATATACCATCCAAAGATCAACTCCTGCAACAGGCCCTGCGGCTACTCCAGCCCCTGTAGCTACCTGAACTGTGGACACAGGCACTGCTGCTACTCCAACCTCAGTGACACCCACTGTAGCTACTCCAGCTGTGGACACAGGCACTGCTGCTACTCCAACCCCAGTGACACCCACTGTAGCTACCCAAACTGTGGACACAGGCACTGCGGCTATTCCAACCCCTGCGACAGGCACCATTGCTACTCCAACCCCTGCAACAGCACTGTAGCTACTCAAACCCCAGCAACAGGCATTGCAGCTGAAACAGGGAGCGAACCTGTGCCGGTATCAGTTGCCCCTATACACAAGAAGAAATCTTGGAAGCGAAAGTCAACTCGTTTAGAAAGGGAGGATGAAAGACCAGGGCCATCACAAAAGGAGGAGGAAGAGGAAGAGCTCATAAATGAGACAGAAACAACTCGGTCTCTGTCCTTGGGTGAGCTGCGAGACATGTGAAAAGATTTCAGCCGTCATGCAGGAGAGCACCTTGTCACCTGGTTGCTCCGATGCTGGGATAATGGGGCCAGTAGCCTGGAACTGGAGGGTAAGGAAGCCAAACAGCTGGGATCCCTTTCTAGGGAAGGGGGCATTGACAAAGCAATTGGAAAAGGGACACAAGTCCTCAGCCTCTGGAGGCGACTGCTGTCAGCCATGAAGGAAAGATATCCCTTCAAGGAAGATGTCATACATCGCCCAGGCAAATGGACCACCGTGGAGAAAGGCATCCAGTACCTGAGGGAATTGGCTGTCCTGGAAGTGATTTATAGTGACCTGGACAATGACCAGTTGCCTAAAGATCCAGATAGTGTCCGGTGCACATGACCCATGTGGCGGAAGTTGTTACAGAGCGCACCAACATCATACGCCAACACATGGGCAATAATGAGCTGGGAAGATGGACGGGGACCGACAGTGGATGAAGTGGCTAGCCAGCTCCGGGAATACGAAGAAAGTATCTCTTCTTCCCTCGTCTCTGCTGTGGATAAACTGTCCCGGAAGTTTGAACGATTCAAAAAGCATATGTCCTACTCCCCTCCTGTACAGACCAGTATCTCAGCCATTAGAAGTAAGCGCCCTTCTGCTCAAGGAAAAGAATATCAAGGGAACACACCACGGGGCACTCTATGGTTTTACCTGTTTGACCATGGAAAGGACATGAGGAAATGGGACGGAAAACCTACCTCGGCCTTAGAGTCACGAGTACGCGAGTTGCAATGAAAAACAAACACAAAAGGGGGCTCTTCTAAGAAACTCGTTGCTCCAATTTCCAGAGACGGGGTAGATCGTCGTTTTTTCAGACAGAATAGAAGAGCTGATCTTAATTCCGATTGTGATGAAGGAACTTCTGACTCATATACACAAACCATGAGCAACAGTGACCAGAATTAGAGGGGCCCTGCCTCCAGCCAGGTGGAGGAAAGGGACAACCGGGTCTACTGGACTGTGTGGATTCGATGGCCTGGCATGTCAGACCCACAGAAGTATAGAGCTCTAGTAGACACCGGTGCACAGTGTACTCTAATGCCATCAAGCCATATAGGGGCAGAATCCATTTGTATTTCTGGAGTGACAGGGGGATCTCAAGAGCTGACTGTATTGGAGGCCGAAGTGAGCCTAACCGGGAATGAGTGGCAAAAGTACTGCATAGTGACTGGGCCAGATGCTCCGTGCATCCTTGGCATAGACTACCTCAGGAGAGGGTATTTCAGGACCCAAAAGGGTACCGGTGGGCTTTTGGTATAGCTGCATTGGAGGCAGAAGAAATTAAGCAGCTGTCTACCTTGCCTGGTCTCTCAAAGGACCCTTCGGTTGTGGGGTTGCTGAGTGTTGAAGAACAACAAGTGCCGATTGCCACCACAACAGTGCACAGGTGGCAATATCACACCAACCAAAGACTCCCTTGATTCCCATCCATAAGCTGATTCGTCGACTGGAGAGCCAAGGAGTGATCAGCAAGACTGGCTCACCCTTTAACAGTCCCATATGGCCAGTGAGAAAGTCTGATGGAGAGTGGCTGACTGTAGACTATCCTGTAGACAGGATATCCTAGACTGTAGACAGTAGACTATCGTGGCCTCAATGAAGTTACACCACCACTGAGTGCTGCTGTGCTGGACATGTTAGAACTTCAATACGAACTGGAGTCAAAGGCAGCCAAGTGGTATGCCACAATTGATATTGCAAATGCTTTCTTTTCAATCCCTTTGGCAGCAGAGTGCAGGCCACAGTTTGCTTTCATTTGGAGGGGCATCCAGTATACCTGGAATCGACTGCCCCAGGGGTGGAAACACAGCCCTACCGTTTGCCATGGACTGTTCCAGACTGCACTGGAACAGGGTAAGGCTCCAGAACACCTGCAATACATTGATGACATCATTGTGTGGGGCAATACAGCAGAAGTAGTTTTTGAGAAAGGGAAGAAAATAGTCCAAATCCTTCTGAAGGCCAGTTTTGCCATTAAACAAAGTAAGGTCAAAGGACCTGCACAGGAGATCCAGTTTTCAGGAATCAAATGGCAAGATGGACATCGTCAGATTCCAATGGATGTGATCAACAAAATAACAGCTATGTCTCCACCAACTAGCAAGAAGGAAACACAAACTTTCTTGGGCATTGTGGGTTTTTGGAGAATGCATATTCCAAATTACAGCCAGATTGTAAGCCCTCTCTACCAAGTGACCCGGAAGAAGAATGATTTCAAATGGGGCCCTGAACAACGACAAGCCTTTGAACAAATTAAACGGGAGATAATGCATGCAGTAGCCCTTGGGCCGGTCCGGGCAGGGCAAGATGTAGAGAATGTGCTCTACACCGCAGCCGGAGAGAACGGCCCTACCTGGAGCCCCTGGCAGAAAGCACCAGGGGAGACTCGAGGCCGACCCCTAGGCTTTTGGAGTCGGGGATACAGAGGATCTGAAGCCAACTATACTCCAACTGAAAAAGAGATATTAGCAGCATATGAAGGGGTTCGAGCTGCTTCAGAAGTGATTGGTACTAAAGCGCAGCTCCTCCTGGCACCCCGACTGCCGGTGCTGGGCTGGATGTTCAAAGGGAAGGTCCCCTCTACACATCATACAACTGATGCTACGTGGAGTAAGTGGGTTGCACTGATCACACAACGGGCTTGAATAGGAAACCCCAATCGCCCAGGAATCTTGGAAGCGATCACGGACTGGCCAGAAAGCAAAGATTTTGGAGTATCACCAAAGGAGGAGGTGGTGCGTGCTGAAGAGGCCCCGCTGTACAATAAATTGCCAGAAAATGAGAAGCAATATGCTCTGTTCACTGATGGATCCTGTCGTCTTGTGGGAAAGCATCGAAAGTGGAAGGCTGCTGTATGGAGTCCTACAAGACAAGTTGCAGAGACTGCTGAAGGAGAAGGTGAATCAAGTCCGTTTGCAGAGGTGAAAGCCATCCACCTGGCTTTAGATATTGCTGAAAGAGAAAAATGACCAGTGCTTTATCTCTATACTGACTCATGGATGGTGGCAAATGCTTTATGGGGGTGGTTGCAGCAATGGAAGCAGAACAACTGGCAGCGCAGAGGCAAACCCATCTGGGCAGCCGCATTGTGGCAAGATATTGCTGCCTGGGTAGAGAACCTGGTTGTAAAGGTACGTCATGTAGATGCTCATGTACCCAAGAGTCGGGCCTCTGAAGAACATCAAAACAACCAGCAGGCAGATCAGGCTGCTAAGATTGAAGTGGCTCAGGTGGATCTGGACTGGCAACATAAGGGTGAATTGTTTCTAGCTCGGTGGGCCCATGATACCTCAGGCCATCAAGGAAGAGATGCAACATACAGATGGGCTCGTGATCGAGGGGTGGACTTAACTATGGACGCTATTGCACAGGTTATCCATGAATGTGAAACGTGTGCTGCGATCAAACAAGCCAAGCGATTAAAGCCTCTCTGGTATGGAGGACGGTGGCTGAAATACAAATATGGAGAGGCTTGGCAGATTGACTATATCACACTCCCACAAACCCGCCATGGCAAGCGCTATGTGCTCACCATGGTGGAAGCGACCACCGGATGGTTGGAAACATATCCCGTGCCCCATGCCACCGCCCAGAATACTATCCTAGGCCTTGAAAAACAAGTCCTGTGGTGACATGGCACCCCAGAAAGAATTGAGTCAGACAACAGAACTCATTTCCAAAACAGCCTCATAGACAAATGGGCCAAAGAGCATGGCATTGAGTGGGTCTATCACATCCCCTATCATGCACCAGCCTCTGGGAAAATTGAACGATACAATGGACTGTTAAAAACTACACTGAAAGCAATGGGTGGTGGAACATTCAAACATTGGGATACACATTTAGCAAAAGCTACCTGGTTAGTCAACACTAGAGGATCCGCCAACCGAGCTGGCTCTGCCCAATCAAATCTCTTACGTACAGTAGAAGGGGATAAAGTCCCTGTAGTGCATGTAAAAAATATGCTGGGGAAGACAGTCTGGGTTTCTCCTGCCTCAGGTAAAGGCAAACCCATCCGTGGGATTGCTTTTGCTCAAGGACCTGGCTTTACTTGGTGGGTGATGCGGAAGGATGGGGAAGTCCGATGTGTACCTCAAAGGGATTTGATTTTGGGTGAAAACAGCCAATGAACTGAATTGTATAATGTTAATTGCTGTATAATACAGTATGTCATAATTTTTACTATTGCTGTATGTCCTATCAATGGTATAACAGTAAGGATCACCCAGATTAAGAAGAATGAATGTTGAAGAAACTGTGGAAGTGCAGTGGATGGAACCAGAACTGACTTCAGCAAGCAACAACCCAACACCAGACCCCATGTCTCCTGCCCTGAAAGACTGTTACGACAGATGGAGCCCAAAACCATGGACTAGATGAACCCAGTGGACATTTTAGAAGGATGGTCCATAAACTAAGGGAATGATATCTGCGTATGTACCAAAAAGATGAGAAAATGGTGGTGATTAATTGGAATGTATTGTAAGGGTAGAACATAAGCATGACGTAAATGGTATAGAATAAGGGGTGGATAATGTCCTGGTTTCGGCTGGGATAGAGTTAATTTTCTTCACAGAAGCTAGCATAGTGCTGTGCTTTGGATTTAGTACTAGAAGAATGTTGATAACATGCTGATGTTTTTAGTTGTTGCCAAGCAGTGCTCAGACTGCTCAAGGACTTTTTGAGCTTCTCCTGCTTGGCCAGGTGCATAACAAGCTGGGAGGGAGCACAGCCAGGACAGCTGACCAAAAGAGCTATTCCATACCACAGAACATGATGCTCAGGTGGAGTTGTCGGTCAGTCAAGGGGAGAGGGGTTGCGGCTCGGAGAGTGATCTCTGCTCGGGATGGGCTGGGCATCGGTCAGCGGGTGGTGACCAATTGCATTGTGCATCACTTGTTTTGTATATTCTGTTATCATTCTCATTATTACTGTTATTATTATTTTCTCTTATTAAACTGTCTTTATCTCAGCCCTCAGCTCTAACCTTTTATTTTCTTTCCAATTCTCTCCCCCATCCCACTGAGGGAGGGGGGGGAGTGAGCGAACGGCTGCGTGGTGCTTAGTTGCCAGCCGGGTTAAACCACAACAATGGGCAACGGATTTTAGAAACACTTTGTGTTCTTCCAAATGTATTTGAATTTAAATGTGTTTTCTAAAATAGCTGTCTCAAATACACCCTAATTGTTACTGGTTGGAATTAAATAGGCCCAGTCCCATACCAAACTTAGCAAATATGTATAAATTCAAAGATTTAGATTTTAAATGGAAAATTAAACCAAGGATATTCCTTGAAAATGGGAAAAGTTAATTGTTACCCTTGGTTTTTCCCTGAAACAACCCAGGAACCTCAATCACAGTAAGTAAATTATTTTTGACATTAATTTATTGCCAACTACCCAAGAAGAAGGAGTGTAAAGTAGCTTACACACAGACATTCACCGACGTCTCTTCACACTTGCTGAAGCAATATGTTATGAATTTGTCTAAACCACGTATTTGCATAACATAAAACCAATTCATTTTATATCAGTAGTGATTGAGATAGTACTGTTCTTTAAATCTTCAGATCAGTGAGGTGTCCTGTTTTCTCTGATCTAGAAACATGCACAATGCCACAAGCATATAGATCACTAAAGACCCTTTTCCATATAGTACTAAACATTGGGTAAGATAAAAGAATTATATTCTATGTGTTTCAATACATGTTGTACACTTATACACAGAAGTAGTGGCATAAACTGCATTGTAAACATAATTATGGGTGTCATTTACTTTAGAGTTTACAGTTGTTTGGAACTTTTAGAACTTAGTAGACACTAGTAGGAGAAAATCCATTAAGGAAGAGATTATGCCAGCAGAGAATTATTTGTGTAATTCGTATAATATACTATCTTATAATATTATTGTAACATTAGAGTATAATTGTTGATTGTAATTGGTCCAATATATCTTTAGATGGTATAATAAAGTTTTTCTCTAAAAGCACTATAAATAGCAATATATTGCATTTATGTATTTTTCTTGAAAACTGGAAACAAAATTAAGTGGACTTTTAATGTGGGGGAATTCGTACTCACAAGGGAGCTGTTTCTAAACAGGAAAGTCAATGTGGTGGGGAAAAAGGCTGAAGATTTCCAGAAAAAGGCATTGTTCTCTTTTGGGAATAGACTAGTTTAAAGCATTCCTTTGAAAGAGAAGGAAGTTACTTAGCCCAGGAGGGAGTAGAAGGTCAGAGTGAATGCTAAAGATTGAAGATTTGTTGCTGCACAAGTGTAGAAACATTTATAACTTTTTTTTTTTTTAATAGAAATATCTTGCTAAGTAGCATTTTGGCATTTTCTAGTTCTAGGGACCTGGACAAATTCCAATTCATGTAATTACATTGTTCCTTACTCTCTCCTTCCCTGCAGTTTCAATTACTTTCATCATTCTTCTTTCACATCCTGTTCAGGACTACCAAAGATTTCTATATTAACAGGACCTATGTTCTAAATAGAGCTAATGGCATTTTTTTTATCCTAAATTGTTGTTTAAAGTCAGATTCATTCAAACAAAACTACTCTCATTTTTGCCCAAGTATCTGCAAAATAAATTTGATCTAAGAAGAAAAATGATTTAAAGAATTTTTTTCTTGTTAAGTTAAACATGGTGTTTGACTCAAAGTGATCCCTTTTCAATTTTATGGTCCGCTGAAACTTTTGTGACCAGCATATTTGGAATTAGCAATGAATCAGTTATTTAAATCAACTAAATTTCAATCTAGATATGATTTCACTAGATAATGAAATATTCTCAATGGATTATTTGTGATTTTATGGTATCTGTGGCAATATATGGCAAGGGACTGAGGACTAATCTGGAAGGTGAGACAACACTTCCCCTGTGACCCACTTGAAATGTGGCACAATTCCCCTTGTTCTTGCTGATGCTAATGGAGGGCTGAAACCCCTTTGTCCTCTGACACATTGATACTTAAATAAAGCCTAAATGGTCAACTGGAGTTACCTACATGGCTTAAGCTCCAAGCATACAAAATCCTTTTAATTTAATGGCAAAGTATCACTCCACTTCAGTAAAATCAAATTTCCTCTGTCATGTTGAGGCACAAGACATGATTACCACAGCGGTATGGCCTGATGTCAGGGAAGGCAGGAGGATGCTAAGGGAATGCAACCAGCTAACACACAGCCGCCTTCTTCTAGAGGTCTGGACTTAATCACTGATTATGGTCAGCAGTGAAACTGAACTGCTACCTGAAAGAAATTCAGGCCCGGACTAACAGTGGAGTTTGCAGGCTTATGAAATAACTCTTCACAGTATTAACTTTGTAGAACAGATTTAATCCAAAATATATGGAAAGCAACTCAGTAAATAGTTCTTTCTCTTTTAAATGCTACTCAGAAAGTCAACATTTTAAAAACAAAAATAATTTGCATTAAAAATGTCAGAAACCATTTTCAACGTGTATCGAGAACAAAGGAAACCAGACAGAGAGAAATTTGAAACTAACTTAGTTTTTCTCTGCAACCTAAGGCAGAACTAATCTATATTTATATATTGCTCTCTGATCTGATCTCAATAAGCAGTTCACTAGGTACAACAGAATAAGTTACAGAGAAAAAGACAAACTGTGGTACATACCTTAAGATGTTGTTGGGAACGTCTTCTTTGAAAGCAAGCAGTGCTTTTCTTCAAAGCATTTTGAATTGCTAGGCTTATCCTTTCTCACCAAGATGTTTCTCCCTTAGTTATGCCTGTGAGCCTGAGTTCAGTAGTCCACAGATCTCTATGCTTATTTTCAGGCAAACACCACAGTAATTCCCAAAGATACAAACAGCAGTTTCATATGGTACTCTGCAAATGTGGTCCAGTTCTGGAAATATATGGGTTACCCCAATATTACAGGAAAATCCATTTCTTAATAGTGAAGCATGGATTTTATTTACTGTGTTGGTAATGCAATACATGTAGTTCAAATGATAACAATCTGACTTCACAAAATATCCTAAGGAAAGAGGAAAATTGGAGTCTAATCACACAATCTCCATATAGTTCCTACTGATTTCAGGGAGTGATTTGCCTGTTAAAAAACTGTACATGTGAGTTAGGATTCGTTCCCTTTATGTCATTTGGAGTACCTGTATGTTATTAGAAACTTCCAGTCAAATTTATGCTAGGCTGCATGAGACCTATTAGCTCTATATTTGCTGAAACTTGTAAATATAATTACATAGTTTTAATGCAAAGAATGAGAGATAATACATCTCAGAACCTTCATGTTTTAGCAGTAAACACACTCCATGTGTGACCTGTGTGATCTAATTTTCATTTTCTTGCTATTAGATATAGCGTGTCACCAGATCCAAAATACATTAGAATGTAACCACAACAGACATGTACGTCAAACACGTATCATAAAAAAAAGATTAGGATCGAACAAGTCCTAAGTGAAAGCATGAGTAATTCAAAAGTTTTGAAGAAGCTATTGTTAAAAAATAGTCTTTGTTCACTCTAAATGGAGAGATTTACTGTGGCATACATACTTCCAGAATGGATTTTTTTCCTCTTGTTTCTATATTTCAGTTATCTTACTGACCACATCAGCTCATTTTCATTTTCTAAACCATAACACTAGTTAGGATAAAAGAAACCTCAGATTCTTACCAGATACATTTATCTTCTGTTCTCAGCTTTACACATATCTGCATTGACCTTATTTGCCAGCAGCAAAAGGAGCAACACATTTTAAGAGTTGCTATCCCAGAAAGAACCAAGTAGTACAGTATTTCCACACTTATCTCCACATGCCCGTAGTTTCTTCTAAATTATTTCTTAGTAATCAGCTAAATGTGTGGACATAAAAAATCTCCATGAACTTCTGAACCCTTCAAAGCTGGAACAAATTCTAGTCATATCCCAAAATCACTAACATCTGCTCTGTTGTCATCTAAGAAATTTTTAAGGAAAATCCAAGGACCCTTCTATCTGTTTTCTGGAAATAAAACAGTAGAAATACAAACCTAATTTGGAAACCTGTGCAGTTCATGATGTAGACGTTTCCAAATGCCATCTCCTCCCTAGATCTGTAGCTGGAATGGGGAGCAAGCTTTCTGTCTCTATGCGTAATGCATGCAAAATCTAAAGATTTCCAGCTATTTCCAGACACAGTATCTTCTACCACAGCTTTCAGGAAAAACAGGCCCAAGTTTTGCTGGAATCTGTTGAGATAAATGCTTTTATGAAACATTGGTTTTGACTTACTGGTATTTTCCCCCAAGCATCTGTTCATCTGAAAACTCACAGCCAACTGCACCCACTTCATCAGCCCTGGTGTCCTCAGTCCTGTTCCTCTGTACTGGTTCACTCAGTCCTGCATGCTAACTGTCTCCTTTACTGATGATTGCTCAGTGCAAATTTTCTGAGGGGTAACAGCTGCCAAAAAGCAGTTTAGTGTCTGACAGAAAATTTACTATGAAAGCATAATATAGTTTTTGTTATGGCTGCGTGCTTCATTTAAGATTGTGCATTTCAAGCACATGCCTGTCTACAGAGACTCTATCTGCACTTTCTGTTGTGCAGAGGCTTCAGAATGTTTGACATACATATATTGTAGAAACTCTGGACATTTGGGAAACCTAGCATTAGTCTTAATAGCTATACTGAGAAAACATATTGAAGTCTATGCCTGGGGGGTTGGTACTAGATGATCTTGAAGGTCCCTTCCAACCCAAACCATTCTGTGATTCTAAGTTACTGTTTTCCCAGTATTGTTACAAACCTCGGTGTATCATTTAAATTTTTGGGAACACTGTCCATTGTTCTTTGTCCTGCAATAACTTGAATCACTCAGGTTGAATGATATGTTAAATTTTTTTTTCGGGGAACTGGTCTGTCTTCTGAGCTCATGGGGGAGATGGTGAGAAAGTCTTGAGGGTCTCAAAATTAGCCTGAAACCCTACAGCGAAGTATTTACCAAGGAATATAAACTAAGAGGAGGAAGAACCCAACCTCTGGCATTTATATTTGAGTGCATGTGTGCCAATTAGCCTGCACTGAAAGCACTACACTTGAGGAGCAGTTGAAGTGTGTCAATGGGTGGGGAAGAGATACACTGAAAACACTACCCATATTGAAGTTTAATTTAATTGCATACAAGGTGAACAATGCTGATTTAGGTCCACTTGGGGAAGATTTTCCTCTTATTCTCTCAGTTCCATTATGTATAAGATGGAAGCCATGTTATCATTAAGATCTTTCACATTCTTGCAAAAGTGCATTGGTGCATCTTTTTCACAGGTGGCCACAAACAGTAAGTGTTACATTAATATGCACAGCCTTCAGACTTTTAGAACTATTTTAAAACCAAATCCAGTCTCCATTAACTGTTTTCAGACAGCAGTGATGGCTCACCTGTCCTTGCACATTGCATAGTTTGGCTTAGAATTTGCCCCACCAAAAAATCCTTTTAGTTATGGCAATACTGAACTGCCAAAGCTCTCTTTCCAGGGTCCCCATGTGTGAAGCAAATGGACAGAAGATAAAGGAAGAGCCCATAGCACTTTCAATCACTATTTTCATTGATTATGTCTAGGTTAAGTAATGGGAAGTATACCTATGCCTACAGAAAATACAACTAATCGCTTTGCATCTCACTCAACCCCTTAGATTACACCAGTATAGCCAAGCATCTCAACATTGCTAACCTCTGTAAAATGCAATAGGAAAAAGTGGCCTAAACAAACGAAATGTTGATCTGCCTTTTATTAATTTCATTTTTTATCTTCTTGTATACAGACGTTTGACAGCTGTGACATTCATGGGCAATGCATTTGAAAAAGAAGACATAAATATTCAGAGACGTATTAGAATGCTGTTCAATGTAAGCACCTGTCTACTTAGTGTTGACAGAAAATCATTTACTTTGCTTTATGCATGTTCTCTCCAGAGACTACAGAGGTCCTATTTTATTTAAAGAGCTGGTCCCAACATCAGTACTAGCTCTTGAAAATGCAATATATATAGCTAATTATATTTATTAAGGAAACAACTTTGGTTTATATTCTCAATAATACTTAAACAATTTTTTCAACCTCTACTTCAGAATTTCCTTCCCTTGGGGTAAAAAAGGAGGAAAGGGAAAAGGGAATGAGGAGTAAAAAAAGTATGATCTCATGATGTCTTTATTTATGACATCACAAAAGATGGTACAGAAAGCATAATATAAGGAAAATAATATATCTTAAAATATACCTAATCAAAAAGGGATCACTGCCTAATCTTCTTTTCGATGGCCAATGCTTATATAAATTGTTCCATTAACTTTCAGAATTGACATAAATACTGCTCATTTAAGTATAAAAAATAAGGGAAATGGGCCCTCAATGGCATGGCATTTTGAAAAGCTCCTTAAAGCATTAGGAAATGTAGATGTTTTTCTGCTTTTTGACAGTTTGCTAAAATACCAGTGGAAACAAGAATCATCTGATGACTGGGACTGCTACAGCTCTCAAAAAAACCCCCTCTGTCCTGAGCAAAATAAGCACACACATGAAATATTTAGAAGTCATTCATTTTAAGCCTGAGAGAGTATGACTTCCACAGCATGTACTTCTCCAAGGAGGGAAGACCATTTTGCAGTATAGCTGTATTTACCATAACACAATTCAGAAAGACTATGATGAGTACAAGCCAAGTTTGTACAGCCTCAGTGTGTCACTTAACCTTGTGTTTTTCTTTTTCATATGATGAAGTGGAGATTCTGGTGTATTCACAAGAAAATGATCTTTAAATCTCAGTATCCAGACTCACAGACCAGAATAATGACCGTATTTTGTTGAAAAATGAAAGGAAGGGAAGGGAAGGGAAGGGAAGGGAAGGGAAGGGAAGGGAAGGGAAGGGAAGGGAGATGAAAAGGAAGTAAAGGAAAAGAAAAGAAAAGAAAAGAAAAGAAAAGAAAAGAAAAGAAAAGAAAAGAAAAGAAAAGAAAAGAAAAGAAAAGAAAAGAAAAGAAAAAGAGAAAAAAGAGAAAAAAGAAAAAAAGAAAAGGAGAAAAAATAAAAAGAAAAGGAGAAAAAATAAAAAGAAAAAAGAGGAAAAGGGGGAAAGAGAGAAAGAGAGAAAAAGAGAAAAAGAGAAAGGAAAGAAGCTCAGAATGAATACAGCCTAATTTTTGGCCTGAACATTTCATTCCGTTTTATTTTACCTGACGTGAGTATGTAATGATGTTAACTCAGCCCTGATCACATAGCGTGGGTGAGTGGGGGAGGTTTGCGGAGAGCAGGGAATTCTTGAGAGCAGCCTCGGCCGTCACAAAACCTGCCAATGCTGCCACCTATAGACCAAAAGCGACAACACCAGCTCGGCAGAGCCATTCAGAGGGGCACTCTCAACAGCAAACCCATGATATAAAAGGAGCAGGAATGTATGAACAAATTCAGGCTCCTGCACATGGTTAATTCACCTGGTGAACTGATGGAGCAGCTACTTTGGTTTATCTAGTTCAGTGCTTTTATATAATTTAATTAGGATCATCACAGAGCAACCTAACCTGTCTTACAGAAATTATGAGCTGCAAGTCCAGACCCCATATGAATCCTTTTGCTCAATTAAAGCTAAGCAGTTTTTTATAGAAAGACTTTTTTTTTTCCTTAAAGTGCACACAAGGAGCAATGGAGCATGATATACCTTTTTTTTTTTTTCACATTAGGATAATTATGTAAAGGCAGTAACATTGAAAATACTTGCTGAAATCAAAAATTTACACTATTATCACAGACATTTAAACCTGTCATTTTTAAGGTATTGGCACAATTTTCCTATGCTATGGGAGAAACATGGGTGATTAGACCTAATGCCTTCAGATATCTTCATGTCACTCTCCTAATATTAGCAGTTACTACTAAAACACCATGAGTAGTCTAGAAAATTAATTTCTAAAATCTGTTTGGAAATAACCATTTGTATTTACACCTATAATTGGCCTTTTCATTGGTGTTTCTACTTGTAGAATATCTATTTTTCATATAATAAATCAATATTGCTATTTTATTGTCACTTCTGGCAAGTTCTCTCCCTTTTCAAACTTACAGTCCTTTCTAAGAAGCTAATTCATCCAGCTAGAGGAAAGCAGCTCCTTAACAGATTTACTTCTCAGCTGTTAAAAATAAAATAAAATAAAATAAAATAAAATAAAATAAAATAATCCTCATCTAATCTGACAACTCTGTACTGTTATGCAACAAATAAAGCAAGATGAGTAGGACACAGTGGAGGGCAAGTCAGTAGACTGTTGTCTCTGTAGCCATGGAGGGGCTGAAGATTGCAGAAGGGTGAGCAAATCCTAGATGCCACTCTCTATTCCAAAAGCTATGTCTGCATTTTACCTTACAATCACTGAATGGAATACAGAAGCCACACACTGACAGGATTCAAGGTAAACAGAAATGGTGCTGGCATCCAGGCTCCTGAAAAAGGTAGGACTTCTGACAGCCTTTAAGTTATTTGCTGTCTGTAGCTCTTCAGAGAACCTACAGGGTTTTTTGGAGCACCTTTCCAAAGCAATTGACATTCCTCATGTGTTGTACCAGAATATTAAGGTAAATCAAGATAATATTTGCCGTGACCAGGTGAAGTCCTTAAATATTAACACCTGTGGAGAGGACAGGAGGAACAACATGAAAGGAAAGGAGACCAGAGTCACCTCCCATGGCTGTGGTAAATCACACCATTCATCATCTGTGCTTTGGGCCTCCACTCCTATGCAAGGGTGGCTGGCCAGCATGCAGCTGGCCCCAGAGATGCAGTGTGAGGACAAGGCTTGAGACAGAAGTCTGAGAAGAAAAGTTCGGTAGACCATGGATGGTGTACAAGTTTCTGTGTTTTATGTTGGCTCCTCTGCATTTAGAAAGAATTCGTCTGTTTTTCTTCAGACCTTCCTGTCTATATCATGTCCTCATTTCAATGTTTTCTGTCTACCTGTACATCTCAGCATCAGTTTACAAAGCAGTCAGTTCTAAAATTTCCCACATTTTCCCTCTTCCCCATCTAAGCACTAATAAGCTAACTTTCCATAGCAGCATTAAATCTTCAGTACTTGGGAAAAACCCTCATTAAACTAAATTTTCTTCTCATTTATTTTCATACAACTCATGTACCAGAGATAATGTCCTGATACAGCTAACAGAATAAAATTGATGTTGGTAGACAATGTGGACTGGACGATCAGTCCCACAAGCTAAGAAGCACTTGAGAAAGCTAAAAGATCTTTTTTTGTATTTTTCTGAAAGTAATATCGGAGTTATTTTTAAACATATTCACTAGTAGCTGCTTCTTTATTATGCACATGCATAAATGTGAGAATAAGAGTTATCCTATTAAAATCAATAGGAGTACTCCTGTGATTAAAGTTTCATGTATGCTGAAATAGGGCCTTATATTCTACATACACTTCCATTCAATATGTGCATATTGTGAATATTAAATAATGTTAAATTACTCCCTTTTTCATAATAGAATCAGCTTGACAGTTACAATGTTCAAGCACTAAGCAGCGCATGTTATGATGGCAGCTCCCTATCATTCAGTAATTTTCTCCCTTTTAATATTCTTGAATTTTACCTCTCACAAGTAGGTGAAATGATTCTGTCTTTGAAAGTTGATTTGGCATGTTCCTTAAGACTTTAAATCTAGTCAATAAGACTCTACTCTCCCATGTATCACCTTTGAGTAACATGAGCTTGTTGAGACTTGCTACTTCTCAGTTCTCTTCAGGAGCACAGTGAGGATGGAGAAATCAGTTCATCCCAGAATCCCCTTTGAGAACAATAAATAAGGCCATCATCTCTACCTTTGCTGTCACCATGGTTTGGTTTCATGGCAATGGAGTGGATGGCTGGAATGAGTCTGAGAGGACAAAGTCTTTCGCTTCCCATTAGATACTGGATGCTCTGCTTTTCTTCTCAGTCTTAAAGCATACTAAAGGAGAGATCTTCACTGCATTCTTCTTGGGCACCAAGACAGCACTAAGGTCTCCTTAAGCATTTTATGAATTTGGGAGTCCATAGATTTAAAAGAATGAAAGAATTGCATGAATGCTGACAGAGCTAGTAGATTCTGAATGCAACACAACTTGCTTTCATTAAATGTCACTACCATGACTCAGATAAAGAAAAGGAGCCCAATGGCAGCTCCTGCACACCACTCTTTTAGGACGTTGGGGCAGACAGTGAGGCCAGAAAGTCCAGGACAGGGTCAGACTTCATGTTTTTTTGCTGGAGATGGCAGGATCTGTGTGCAGTCTTCCAGGAGGATAGATCTCTATGGATGCCCCACAGCTAATTAAAAAAACCTCTGTTCCTCATGGTGTGGTTAGAAACTTCTGCCCTCTGAAAGACAAAACACAAAGGTGAAATTATTGTACTCCTGCCACCTGAGGATTAGCACAGTATTTCTGTGGCTCAAAAATAGATCTTATCTGTATTTCTGTGGCTCAAAAGTAGATCTTATCTGTAAACAAACAGGATTTAGAAAGAAACATGCATTACAAAAAGAAAAAAATATCAGGCATATCATCTATGATTCTTTTAGTTATGACTTTATCTGGTGATTCACAGGAACGTCACAGTAAACAACAATCCAAAGAGAATAATAGAGTGATAAACATTAAGGTTAGAAAAGTCCATTTCTTAATGACCGTTTCTTTGCAGTGCATGATTATACTCGGCACATATTAGGCAATTGTCGTGGTTTAACCCGGCTGGCAACTAAGCACCACGCAGCCGCTCGCTCACTCCCCCCCCCTCCCTCAGTGGGATGGGGGAGAGAATCGGGAAGGGGAAAAAGGGTAGAGCCGAGGGCTGAGATAAAGACAGTTTAATAAGAGAAAATAATAATAATAGTAATAATGAGAATGATAACAAAATATACAGAATATACAAAACGAATGATGCACAATGCAATTGCTCACCACCCGCCGACCAATGCCCAGCCCGTCCCGAGCAGCGATCAGTACCCGAGCAGCGACCGACCGACCCACCAAACCCCCCCGAGCATGACGTTCTATGGTATGGAATAGCTCTTTGGACAGTTTGGGTCCTAGCTGTGCTGTACTCCCAGCTTGTTATGCACCTGGCCAAGCAGGAGAAGCTCAAAAAGTCCTTGAGCAGTCTGAGCACTGCTTGGCAACAACTAAAAACATCAGCGTGTTATCAACATTCTTCTAGTACTAAATCCAAAGCACAGCACTATGCTAGCTTCTGTGCAGAAAATTAACTCTATCCCAGCCGAAACCAGGACAGCAATCTATTACTTTGCCCTATCTTATTTTAAGTTTTTCTCCAAAACATCATCTTTCATAGATTTTAGTCTAATAGATCTAAGGTAATTCAACCTAAGCTACCATATAATGTAATAATTCTGTAATTATCATCTTTATCAGAAAAGATGACTTTATTGCACTCCAGAAATGTATAGCTGTATCAGACTTCGATTAGGTTAAAATACAGATTAACTAAAATGAGACACTCATTATTAAAAGATGAGCACTGTGGTTAGGAAATACTGAACAAGTGAATTCTTGCATCTATGACTCATTCTTTGTAGGATTAACAATGCCTTTAAATACTAGTTTGATTTAGCTCTAACAAGTGCATTGATGTAAATACAATAGGACACTCCTAAGGGGAATTGCAATTTTAAAAAAAAATTCCATATTTACTACAATAAATGTTATGCCAAGAAATTTTATAGCTACCAGAAACATAGAAAATACTACACCCAAAGCTAGAAAACTGTTCCAGTACAAAGCATGCCTAATATATAACCTCCCAAATACACAGTATATCCCTAGTAAAGTTGTAAATTATGGTTGCAAATGAGGCCACAAACAAAATTTTGCTCAAGGCATGAATCATAAATTCAAACAATAATCATCTCCTGCATGAGGCACAACTACTTTGTTTACTTCTTATACCCTGTTTCCTAAACATGAAGATGAAAGTAGGTCAAATAAATTTAGCATCTTTTCACATGAAGTATGTTATGATAGCGGGTGGCACAGCCTAATTTACAATTACATGAGTTTACATGAATATTAAAATATGTGTTTTCACTGTGCTGTGTCATTACACATATTGACATTTTACCTCACAATGACACAGAATCATAGAAAACACCCAAGATTCAGAGAAGGGAGGGAGCAGAAGGGGAGAGAAATATTTACCACAATTGCAGCCTGAATGAAATTTTTAAATTGAATGACATTTTTAAAAATGATTCTTAGTATTTCTGGGGGGGCATTCTAGGTATGTTTATACAGTGAGTTGCAAGGGGAGAAGAAAGAAACTTGGAGAAACCACTAGTTCTTTTATTTCTAAAATGCATAAATTTTATTGTAATTTTATCAAGAAAGACCTTTTCAGAGAAAATTCCAAAATTTAACAGCGATGGACTTCCTTAACATAGGATGGAAATGCAAAAGAAACTTTAAATCAGAGGCTGGAATCAGAAATTTTGTGGTTCATCGTTCTGCCACGAAGTTTTAAATATGATTCACCTAGGAAACTTCCTTGAAATAAATAAGTAATTGATTTTATTATGAAGATTTTCTTTTATGAAAAGCAGAAATATTTTGGTGTGGCCCCTTTTCCGACCAATTACTGCATATATAAGATTTTCAATTAAACTTTCAAAACCTCTGAAATTTCATACATACAGCATGTAACAACATTATTTGTGGAACAAACAGGGTCAAGCAAAGTTTCTCATCAGTTGAGGATGAATATGTGGTTGAGACATTAGTCCATCAAGACCAGAATCTGTCTTGTTTTGCTGAACTAAACCTGCTTATTTATTCATCTTTGTTTAAGGAAATAAAAGTAACTTCAAGCAAAATAAATCCTCCTTTCAAAGAAGAATGTATGTCTGCATGTATTTATGGATGAATACATACACAAAGTTGATAAAGTAGAAAAGAAGAATGGGAGAAGGCCACATATCAGGTAACAGTTCCTTTCACATAAATCAGTAATCATACTGCATTATTTGTAGAAAGTATTGAACAAAATGGTGGGTTCTAGTATATGTTCATATTGTCCCAAATCTAGTAGAAATTGAACAAAGAGTGGATTTATTGAGCTTACAGAGTTTAAAGCTTCAACTCAACAAGCTACTTTAAAACTAACTCATGACCCAGGGACCAAGTCACGTGTTTGAGATAAGCATGTGGTTAAACACTTTGCTGAGGTACATTCTGGATGAGGGCAGAATTTGGCTTGTCATTTTACTTTTCAAGAGTTCAAAGGTTACAAGATTACTTTAAACCGAAACTTTGGATGCAGACTTTAAGAGTTATTTATATTTCAAACAATACAGGCTTGACAGTCCGTAGTGACTGAACTAATTTAGTATTTTTAATTAAAGAAGCCAAAATTGGGAATGTCAAGAATAGAAGGCAGAGCATTTACTGGCTATTTAATAGCACTTTAATTTATTATCTGGTTATTTAATCTAACCTTATACATTGTCTATAGTGATGTTAGAAGTTATATTTGTACTGCATGGTGAAAAACAAGAACATTAAAAGGTGATATCCACATATGGAAAGAAATCTCTCATGTTTATAACTGAATATATACAAATATAAAGCTACTAACATTTATTCATGACCCATTCACAGTAATTAAAAGTCAAAAAATAGTGAGGAATGGAAGAGCCATAATATGAAAGAGTTGAATTTTTAAAATAATTGAATAATCTTAGCTGTAACAAGATCTGAAATAACAAGAGTACAAAAAACAGACCAAGAGAGAAATTAAATATAAAGAAAACTATTTTGAAAAATATTGTCCAGGAATAGAGATTATGGGCACTGCTATCCATAGGTAGTAGGATAGAAGAAAGAGAATAATATTTGACACAATCTGCTCAGTTGCCAACTGCAATTAAAATACAAACAGGATATTGGGATGAGCAGTTTTAGGCTGTTCAGGCTTCCATTCTCAACAAATTCTTTAGGTGCATACTATTTTACTTAGAAGAGGAGAATATACTCAGACAAATACAATTTTGTTATTAACCTCAGCAGGGAATAAATTTCCACTGGCAAACAAAACCAGAATTGACTGAAAGTTGGTATATAATTATGAAGCTGTCCAAAGATGCAATTTCAACGTAACTCTAAGAGCAAAAATTCTTGCTTTAACAAGAACATACAACATGAATATGCTGTCAAGATGGAAGCAAAGAAAACCTGAGACAGAGACAACATAGTTCCTATTTTCAGCAGCATACAGATTGCAAAGCATAGCATAAAGGTCTCAGTTAAATTTCTTTGTCCAAATTAAGACTTTATATACATCAGATGTGTATGTTGAGCACTCAGGTACCATTTTAATGAAGTATTAACTTTCAACAACATAATTAGTGCTTCGTAATAACTAGTTTTCTCTATTACTGACAGACAGAAGTTTCAAAAGTCTGATCATTCTCCTGAGAAAGAAAACTTTATTATAATTAATATTTACTCTATGTTTAGGGAATCTGCATTATCTCAAATCCAAAGAAATCCTGTAGCAAATAAAAGTGTAAGTAAGTCTATAAATGATAGCATGCCTGCAACAGCTAGTCAACCAGGGTTTTAATGTTTCCTTCAATAGAAAAGGTATTAGGGTTTTAAGTTCAGAGAACCTCCTTTTTGACCAGGCAGTGGCAGCTTCCCGTACTAACACAGCCTGCCTGTTAACCTGTGCTAAATTCCTCAGGAAACTCAGTATTAAGAGGCATCCTAGTGTAATTAGGCTTCATTATGATTATTATATTCATAATTATATTATATATAATTTACTGCCATGCAATATAAAATATAGCAGTGTTTGAATATGATACAGCTATCTGTGTGTTTTGAAATTTGAAGTGAAATATTTTCTCTCAGCTGAGACCTTGTCTGTAATTTCAGCCCAAAGCATTTTTTCCAGTCAAGTTATAAAACACTGAAACAGGGAACTATAATAAAACATTTAATTTAAAAAGAAGAAAAAAAAAAGAAAAAGCCACAATCCTTTTCTCCTAGTTTGATCAGAATAATCATAAACAACTAAGTAGAAATATGTTTACTGTGTTTGCCACTGCAGATGCATCAACACAAATCAGAATCGGGGGAGTTCTGCTGTATTTAAGACCTACTCAAAGACTAGGGTCCAAAATTGAGAGTTGGACTCCAGATACATATTGTAATGAGTGGGAAGAATAAAGAAGCTCTGCTACCACATTAAATATTACACAATTGTTTCATCTTGCTGGTGTCCAAGCAAACTTGGTTTCTAAATGAAAAGTTGCTGAAATCACAGAGTCACAGAATCACAGAATGGTTGGAAGGGACCTCGGGAGGTCAGACGTAGTATTCCATAATATCTCTTAAACAAGGGTTTATATCATGGGGTCCTTCCTTTCCCATTTGCAATTGCTTTACATGTCTGTGGCAATTTCAACAACTTCTTACTGAAAAAAAAAGGCACCATCAGAATGCTGTATTTTTATGTTTTGTTGCAATAAAGCAGCTAAAACCAAGGAGAAACATCAACGCAGGCTGAGCAGCCACTGCCTTTTTGGACAACAAGGTCTTTGCAATCTGTTTGAAACTCATAGATACTAGTGATTTTTAAAAATCATCAAAGAATACACACAACATGTACAACACTAGACTGGGAGAAATAAGTCATACTTTGTAAGTAGGACAATGAGATCACTAAACAGTGAATAAAGTTGTTCTACATAAGTCTACAAAAAGCTGCAGAACTCTACGTTGAAAAATTATAGGGCATAGCTATTCATCAGCTGCTTGTTATCCCAAGTTATTTGCAATTGAGGACTGACCCTGAGGCTTTGGAATAAATCACAGTGTACAGTTAGTTCCCAGTATATAGTTACATGATATTCTCAGCATTACCTATTTAGTACCTTGGTAAAATAAACCTCAGTAAAAATGCTTGTCCGTGTCAAGAAAGCCAAAAGAATTGTGAAATGTGTTGGCGACTTTAATGCTACTCACGCTTGCTCACTAGTTACAGAACGAGATACATATTTCAGTATGAAAAGCTTTAGAGGGTGAACAACTTTCAGGCACAGTATAGACCTGTGGCTCTACATCATTGAAAGCTTGCACTTCACCTCTGCACAGATGCTGAGCTTTGCACTGGTTCTAATTTCTTCTCCCAGGATCTTTTCTAGCTTCACAAACATCTGCATAGAGAGTGCAGCACACCAAAGTGCCAAAGTTAGAAGGTAGAATAGTAAAGGTTCACTATTCTCCTGTGAAAAACAGTAGCAATGGCTGTTTACCCTCAGAAAGCATTTGCCTTTCCTGGATGCAGCTGATTTTTTTAACAGTAGGAAGATGAACAAGTGTCAAATTTATTGGCAGTATGTTGAAATGTATATGCACTCTTCCAGGCAGTCTCACTGTGTTAAAGTGGATGTATTCATGTTAAGTACCTTGACAGCTAAATTCCTTCTGAGCTTTTGCATGCAACAGGACACTCAAATATACAGCCAAACCTGGACTTGGTCAGTAACCCAGGAAGGCAGATCATCTGGTGCAAAAATCTGCTAGTCTGGGCTAAACGACTGCCAGTTATGGTGTAAAGTCATTCTGGAAGAAGTGATGTATTTCTTCAGTCAGCTTGCAGATACTTAGGGAGCTTCATATCAGACCTAAGTAGGCTTGTGTACCAGAAGGAACCTTTCCCACTGGTAGGAATTCTCCTTTTTCTTCATCTAATCTATGAAAAGTAGGCAGAATCTAGCTCTGGGTCATTAAAAACCAACCAATTTCAAGACGACTTTTGTCCTGGCAGCAGACTGACATTGGACAGTTGGCAGCAGACCCAAACGCCAGTGTCTACTGTGTCAATTATAAAGAATGTTTAATTTTGTGTATATGAAATATAACCAAGAAATTCCACATGGCTTTTACCAAACAGGTAAATATCTTCCCATAGAATGAAATATGTAAGAACAGCTTAGTACTCAACACTTCCATAACACGTTCCACCTAAGCATCTCAAAACACTTACAAACTCCTTTCATTAGAAATGTATCTCTGAGCATGCATTCACCACAGGTGTATGCTGTTTTTATTTTAAGGGACTTTTCCAGAAATTTCTTCCTGGCCAGGAAATTACAAAATGTGAATTTGAAAGTTCCATCAAATGCTGCTCTCTTATGTCTTACCCACATCTACTTTTTTTTTTTTTTTTTTTTTTTTTAAGACCAGGGTCATCCCATGCATTTTGTTGTAAAGGCCAGAGTCAAGATACTCCTCAGCAGAGCTACACATGTGTAACTGGGCTTGTTCAGCCTGGAGAAGAGAAGGCTGCGGGGAGACCTGATTACGGCCTTTCAGTACCTAAAGGGAGCCTATAGGAAAGATGGGGAAAATCTTTTTAGTAGGGCCAGCTGTGACAGGACAAGGGGTAATGGTTTTAAACTAAAACAAGGCAGGTTTAGACTAGATATAAGGAAGAAATTATTTACAATGAGGTTGGTGAAACACTGGAATGGGTTGCCCAGAGAGGTAGTGGAGGCCCCATCCCTGGAAGCATTCAAGGCCAGGTTGGATGGGGCTCTGAGCAACCTGATCTAGTTAGCGGTGTCCCTGCTCACTGCAGGGGGGTTGGACTAGATGACCTCTAGGGGTCCCTTCCAACTCAAAACATTCTATGATTCTATGATTCTGTGATAAACAGAGGAAGAATTAACAAGCAAATGGGATATACCCCATCTTTATTATTTCCAAGCAGAAGTTTTATTGATTTTAAACCAGAATAAGAGCTTGGAGATTTTTAAGAATATGTTTAAACTCCTAGTACTTTCTGCATTTCTCATAATCAGAACACAGAGCAACACTACAGTTCTTTCCAGTCAAACAGAGGGTCAGGTGATTCCCTGTGCCAATGTGGTGACAGATCCAACTAATACCTAAGCATTTTTAGGTGAGATTATCAGTGAAAGTTAATGTTGTTCTATAGTTATTGAATAGTTTTTTTGAATAAAGCATGTCCTCAACATCAACATTTAAATCACTTATTAATATGTGAGAAGTTGTGATTCATGACTAGTACTTGGCTCCTTTCTAAGTGTGTAAGAGTTGCCATGTCATGCTATTGAATAGCCAGAACAGCTTGACAAAGAGAAATAATGACATGATAAAAGGAAAATAGAGAGGAAATATAAAAGACTTGAGCCATGACATATCTAAGGTTTTGTTAACTGTAAAAAACAAGGAGTTACATTTTCAGAAGTGTTTAAGAGATATAGGTCAAATCAAAGTCATTTCTGAAAGAAGCATATTTAGAAAATATTTCAGGACAGGTGTTTGCTAATAAACTATTGAATTTACACATTTTGAAAATAGAAGAAACCAGTAGAGGCATCTAGTTCTTCTTCCCTCCTTTGACCTGCTCAGCAAACTTTCAAAAAAGTGTAAAGTAGCGCCTACTAAAGTAAAATGCAATGCTTATAAAATGCAAAGTCCCACTACTACCCTCACTTGAGTTTTGAGCTTTGAAGATTGCATTTACTTAAACAGCTATGAGTGAAACTTTGTAACATCCTGAGAATTAAAGAGGATTTTGTAACCCTAACCCTAAAGACAGGAAACTGACCTTTAAAATGGCCAAGTGGCCAAGCCCTTGGCATGACTCTGCAAAGGAGCACAAGCAGCTTTTCTGAAAACAAAAGCAGTTGTTACACACACCTATGTAGGATCTTTAAATCTTGTCTTTATATCTTTTTTACTCTTCCCTATTTTTATAGAAAACCCTATGAATTCAGTGAATCTGATTGCAATGAAAATTGAAAATTTTCTGAAAATCACATCTTTTAAATAACAGGTCAGTTTTTGTCACACACGAGCCACCTTCATTACCTGTGTCACCAGCAATTTGCACATCTTTCACACACCTGAAGCATAACATATCAGACTTTTATTCATATGTAGTATCTTCTAATGCAAATCTGTCTTCAGCGTAAAACCAAGGCTTCTGTGCTGTAGGTGGAAGGAAGGGTGAAAAACACTCTACCAACAGATAACCATCTGGCAGATTCTCTTTCTCTCTGCTATCTCCATGTGATTTTTAGCACTTTACAAAATGTCATTAAGCACACAGAGAAGACCACAAGCAAACCTCTAGTTTCACAAAATCATGTTTTATAAACTGTTGAGAAACACTGACATGTAATGAAACCCTATTCCCTATATGCCTTCCTCCTTGTAAATGATTTGCTTCCCTCCCTTCATGTATAAATAAACAGAAATGTGTCTGTATATTTGCTGGGTTTTTTTTTTCCTTTGGTCATCATAATCAAGGGCTATTACAGCAATAGATCTTATCTCTAGAATGGCAGTCCCCTTGCACTTTCAGTTTAGATTTTTGTTTATGCTTGGCTGCAATTGTGGCTGTTTCTGATAGTTTTAGGTCAGCCATGACAGACTATGGGTGACACTAAATAAACAAGCTGGGAGTCTGGGACCAGGAAGGAATGATACTGGTGCTCAGAGTTTGATTTTCTCTGGTTAATCAACATTTTTATTCAGAATAACCCACTGTGTAAAGTAACTGTTTGTCTGACTATGCATATTATGCTGTGGGGCTTTTAAAAAAGGTTAAAAAAAACCCCACCCCTCAAATAGGCAAGCAGAAAGAACAAATCATGCTCAGTCTTTTTTGGGGGTTATAGTAAACAGACATTTGTTTGTTTGTTTAATTTATGTTCAACCATTTCTTCCTGCCTCCTCCCTTCCTTCTCTCGGTTAGATTCCATCACACTAAGTTGATCTGAGCACAGTCTGGTGTGGAGTGGATAGGACACTTCCCTACAGGCTGCTCAAGGGTGATAAAAAATTCAGTGACCAATTTACTAACTATACTCAGGGAAGAAGGGGTAGAGTAAGATCCCACAAGAAGGGGTAAAATATCCCACTCAAGTGGGTACCATTTCAGCTCTCTTGATTTTACTGTCAGTCTTGAAAGTTTTTTTGCATTTCTTAAAAATGCTGTTTCTATAGTCATATCATTATGTTAGTGTCTAAATTCAGGTTTCATTTATTTATTTTGTTAACTGTATCACTTTCCTCCATTGTCATGGAGTAAACCTTAAAAAATATGCACTTTAAGACTGAAATGCCAAAGTAATAACAATAAAACCTTCTTTTTATGCATTTATTTTTAAATTTCATGAATTTTAAGTCAGTCTTGTGATTAGGAAGAATATGAGAACAGACTCTTTTAAAGCTTGAATGTAACAGAGCCATCAAACCAAGCATCTGAGTGCCTGCCTTTCAGGTGTCTCTGAGTAGACTAAACATATTATAAATTCTAATTTTCAATACGGTGCTTTAACTGCATACCTGGAATAATAAAGATTCATCAAAATGCATGTAAATTACAAGAATAATACATTATTTTCCTGTAAACTTCCACGTGTTTGAAATTTGGCCCTGAAAGTGAATAGCAGCTGACAGTCAACCACTGGTCTATCTAGGGGTAAGCAAGTGTCTCCGTGCAGTTTCTAGCGCACAGACAATCCTTTCAGAAAACAAAGCAAAATACCACAATGTCCCTCTTTTTGCAAAAGCCCCACAGAGAAATTAACGGTTAGAAAACCTACTGTACCCTTGCTTCCACAGAGACGGACTTTCTGAAACTGGATTACTCATGTTACATACTCATGTTATGTACTCATCTTATGTACTCATCTTATGTACTCATGTACTACAGAAGAAACTGTTGTGAACAGGCCCTTCACTAGCATCTTGAAAGATGTCTGGGTCCTGTCTATAATTCAAATAATGTGGTTCACTAAACTACCAGCTAAACTATTTCTTAAGCTCATCTTGGTCATAGTAATGCATCTTGATGCAATGTCTAGTAGCTACCTAAACTAAAACATGGAAGTGTATAGAAATACCAGCGTGAGTATGATTTCCTTGAGCTATGCTATGCCTACTGCCAGAGCCTATCCTGATCTTTTTGAAAACAAACTATCAGGTTATCAAAGTGTCCAAGTTTAACATTGCCTACGGTTATTTTGTTTTTAAATTGCTTCTAGATCCACCAAAATCATCTCAGCTAAGTCTATGACAACCCAGGCCCTTAGAATCAAACCTTCGCCAGCACTACTATGGTTTAATTAGCTGCGCATTTGCCTCCTGGCCAGATCCAATAAATATGCATGTATTGGCAGCTATCTCAGCATGCATGAGTAAATTAAAAATATTTCCTTTGATGCTCTGGCAATCTTGGCATTCATTCACTTTACCAGAAGCTGCATCAAATCACAAATACTTGTCCAGTCATCATCACAATGTACAATCATGAAAACGTGCAACCAGATTAGCTCCTCACATTACATGTGTAGTAACCTGAAATTCATCATGCTTGCTTTATGGTTACAGAGAAGGATGCTCCCATAGTCCTCATAACTGAAAGGTATTCCCATATGCCAAATAAGGTGAATTTGGTCAAAACCATACATTAAGTCTTCTATTAATATTAGTTGCACTAATCCATATCTAAAGTGCTATTTTTGTAACTACAGATGCATTTTTTTATTCAGCTGCAGTTGCAGAATAAATTTGAGGTTTTTTCCCCACTTAACATTAGCAGTTTTATGGAACAATGACCTCACTAGTCCCTGATGATGGTTTATTAGCTATTTTTACCAAAAGAAGGGAGATTTGAATGTTATACAGACTTTCTAAAGGACACACTGAAAGGCTGAGAAGTACTACACATTTTTTCTCACTATTGACCTCTCCATGTTAAACTCCAGTCTAGTCAAAGGAGCAGAGGAGGGAATACATACAGACAACATCTATGTATACTTGTCATATCAGTAAGAATTTCAAGCAACTTGACATGCTTGAAAGAACAGAAGCTATGAAGGTAGGACCTATGTTTCTGTTTTACTGATAATCTGACCCACTGATTATTAACGTCAAAGAAAAGACTGACTGACTTCAGTAACCAATGGATCAAATGGCTCTTTATCCATGTTCCTTTTTTAGACAGTAGGTTGGTAGCTACTCATTCCTGATTAAAAGCAAAAAAAAGACAATGTCTTTGGTAAGTATTCAGATTTACCTCCATAGTACCTCCACAGTACCAGGTAATTAAATTTATGGTTCTTAAAAATACAGATTTACAGAAGTGCCTCACCAGCTGAGATGCCTTGCTCCCAGGAGAATCAGACTTTTCCTCTCACATCCCAAGCCATATGATAAGGTCCTCTGAGAATCTCCTCAGGACACATGCTTTGTGTGAAATCCCAGAATCACTGAAATCTATGGTAAAATTTACGTTGACTTTATTGGATGAGAGTGTCAAAGCATTGTTAGATTCCATGGACCAGACCATAAAATTTTAGTAAATGTTAGCTTTTACTGAATCATCAGCAATGTAAGCAAGGACGGAAAAAATAGTATCAATTGCAAATAGTACATATTTATTTTGGTATGGAAAATATCTTAGATTAAGAACATACATTTATTCATCTGACTATGAAAATGAATATAGAGAATCATAGCCAAAATAAGTGCTGCTGTATTGTGAAATCAGAAGGGCCAGTACTGGCAACAGAAACTGAACTCTGCTTTAAAGCAGTGATGATTACCAGTTCATGATGTCCATTGGATCATTGAAAGAAGGCAAGCCTTCTCATTGTGATAGTTTTCTACTGCACATTCAGAAATGGCCAGATGGTTCTGCGACAGCTTCTTTCCTTACTTTGCTGGACTTCTGTATTAAGCAACATGTCTAGGAATCTCACAGTGTGGGGGGGTGGTGAGGGGTGAGCTGGGGAATATTAGGGAAAATTATTAGACCAATAGGTGTTAGACCAGAATTCAAAGCACTTTCTTCTCTTCCTACTGAGTTTCCCTGGGAATTCAAAACATCGCTGCTATAAATGACTGATTCTGATTCAACTTTACAATGGAAATCCACCAGCTGAAAAATCTTCACAATATGTGCTATCAGAAAGCAGGCAGGGTGACCAAATAAACAGTCATCCTTTCTGTAGATGGTTCAGGTAGGCTGTTATTCCTTCGGAAGTCTACAGGGGTGGGTTGGTCTGTGATTATTCTGTTGGAAAAGGAAGAATTTAATTCCTCCTTTCTTTCACCTCCATCTAGTGGTAGCTATTTAGGAAAGATCTTCCTGGGGCAAATATAGCTGATATTTAATTGCACCTTAAACTAGCGCCTTTTTCCCATCATAGCTTTCTTGAAATTAGGATTTCTGTTCATATTTTCAGAATCTGATTTTTCTTATCAATTCTTTCATTTTACTGAATGCACAAGACTCCTTCCACAAACATTTGCATAGCAGCATATCAAAGTATGTACTTTTTGTAAACCAAATAGGCACCAAGTGGCTGAATCCGCAAATAAAAATGCTTTAAGTTTATTTTTATACAAACATCAAATGTAGACAAATAAAATCCCTACAATGAGATTCATCATCATACTTATCAGGAATTCGGCTTGCAGATTGGGGAAATGATACTTGAAATGAGTTGAACTGCATTTTCTGATGGAAAACTTCCACAGAAAATTTCTCAACCAGGACTTCAACAGGTACTTTCTCTGAACTATTCTTTCCATGTTTGGGTTCATTTTGCTTATTTTTTGTTCCTGAAAGTACGAAATAATAAAAGTAATCATTCATTCTTCAGGAATCCTCAGGAGGGTATTAAATTAAACTGATGGCACTGATACTGCTATTCATGTTGAAATAATTAGCAATTCCAGGGCTATTAATGGTGTATTGTATCACTATTTTAGACTGGATAGGATGAAAGTAAAAACCTTTTGGTGACTTTTGCTCCTACTAAAATTTAATTAGCCTTACTTGCTGACCTCATGTTTTGTGTAACAGTACACTCCAAAATGACCTCATAAATGGCTACTAATATAATGGCAAAGTCTTCCTTTTTTCTAAAAAATAGCATAGCATAAAAGATTTTTTTCAGGTTTTTTTTAACTACTTTTGCAAAGTATTCTTATAATTGCTAACATTATACATTTCAGCATTACCTGTGGGACAAACTGACTTTGAATTTAATTGAAGCAAGTATGCCTCACTTTGACAAGGTCACTTTTTAAACTGTAGCATTACAGAGGATTTTTGATTTTTCCTTTCTGAACTAGCTTTAACCTGTAAAATCATTGATAAAGAATTATAACTTTCCTGTCAAATACTAGTAAAGATTAAAAGTGAAAATGCTACCGTCAACGAACATAAAATTTATGGATTAAGATGATCTGTACTAAATCTGGAAGGCTGTATCTCATTAGTGAAAAAATGTAACTGTGGCCAATGAACATCAGTTTTCAGAAGCTACTTAACATGAAGCATTTAATTCTGCAAATTTAGATCCATAGGGTCAAATTGACTCCTGATTTCACTGTAATCAGAATTGCTGAATGCATGCTGTTGGTTTACCTTCCTAAAAGAAGCTAAAATGGCTAAAATAATCAGATTAAAAGCTCCAGCCAAACAATTTGAATCTCAAAATAAAGATGTGACATAGCATGTTTTGCCTTCATTTAATCACATTAAATAAGACAAATATAAAAGCTAATAACTAGGTACTGAAACCAAAAGGTCTCAAGAAGGAAATGAGAAGCACATTTTTAACAATAACACATTTAACTGTTCAAACATATTATCAAGGATGAAGTGAATTTTCATCAGCTCAAACAAATATTACCAAACTCCATCTGACAAAAGCACAGCATCTGTGGGAAGTATCTTACAGTCTCGTAAATTAGGAAAATAAAGCATTTTACATTAATATAAATGGCTCCTTCTAAAAACTTGGTTTGGAATGGAATCTGGAACAACCCCTCCATCTGATACATAAATGGAAGCTCAAAGGTGTTTTGAATTTTTTGCATTCACCTTTTTTCACAGCTCTTTCTATTATTTTTTTTGTTCATTGTGGCATGAGAGAGGAAAAGGATAAAGAACAAATGAAAATAACTGGGAAAATAAATCACATTGAAAACTGCAGGGAGATATTTTTAATACAATTACTTTTCTGAAAATGTGGCATAAAATGCCACATTTTTCAAAATGAGATTTCTAGCAGGATTTTAAAATTGAGCGATAATTCAGAATTCCAGTGAATTACAAACAGATAAACAAATTTGCTGGCTATTTTACTAGAAGAAATATCATGGAGAGATTTTAATCCATTGTGAAGGTATTTTCTTAAAGTCAAAGAAAAATTATAATATTTTCTTTTCTGATGAGTTTATTTCACTTCATAAATGGAAACTGAAATTCAGTTTCTGAAAACATGCAACACACACCTATTCTGTTGCTAATTCTTACATACAAAACTGGAAAAGCAACAAGGCAAACAATACCATCAACAACAACAAGCCTCAGCCTTTAAACATATCTCAGTGGCATTTCTCATTCTTTCCAGGAGCACAAGTCACATATATTTCAGTATAGCTCCTCTTCCATGCATTTAAATCAGAGGAAGCATGACTAATTTTTTAACTTAAGGGAAAGAATTTTCTGTTGAAAGGTTGGAAATAGCAGACATCAGATATTCCAAACTTTCTTGGGCAAAACTTTTAACACTGCACCTTGTATTATATCTAGCATATCTCTGCATGTTTCTGATGCATGCACACATTTATCAACAGGTCAGGAACCTTTTAAGGCAAACATATCAGAGGACGTAACTGTTATTGACACATATTGCAAACTGTTAAACAAATTCCAGCACACGACTTTTGTATTCATGAATCTGTGAGCCATGTTTTCATAGATAAAACAGCTGTATCTGATATTCTCTGTGCATTAATATGTGGTTTTGGGCTAGCACCCCTTATTAGTGTGTATGTTTTGCCCCAGATAAAACTTTAGTGTGCACTGATACTCCTCTTGAGTAAAATTTGGGTGTCAATATTTGCCTTATCTCTATGGGATGACTGTAATGACCAGAGCATATGCTGTGAATATTGTCTACAGACATTTTTTTTGGGGGTGTTCTGTGCATTAATATCCCATATTCGCTTAAATATTTTTTAAGAGAAAAACAACATAACAAACCTAAATATTCCCACAATGAGCTATACAAAAAAAAGGAGTCCCAAACTTTCCAAAGTATCTTAATGAGAGTTAAAGGTCACTGCTAAATAAAACTGAGAAACAGAAAGGACCAGGATCCTGTTTCCATTTTAATGTGCCTCATGTTTATGTTTTGCTGTCGGCAGGGGAAAGGCTGAAACAATTCCACTTACAAGGAGGTTACAAACAGGCTGAGTATTGCAGCTGGTTGGAAGAAAAAGTTTGTGCTCCACAGGGCTAAGGTGAATACGAGTTCACACAGAACAGACACATGTTAAGCACAGGGCTTATAGCTGACATTTCTGTGCAAATCCTTTCCTAAAAATTATAATTTAGGCTGTGGCCTGAATTCCAATTCCTTTAAATTACGTTCCACAGACCCAAACCAATAACATTGACTTTTAATCTTAATTTCTTTGACACTATTAAAACTCAAATTTTATGGAAAAAGGTTCAACTCTAAAGATGTGTTGTGCCTGCAATTAGCATAACATTAAACAGAGGAAGATCTTAAATTCAAAGATCCCTGGAATAGGAAACAATTGCTAAGGATACTCATCAAAGCAATATGGTGAACCCTAACCTTTGTTTAATCACTTCTGAATTCTGAGTCTAAAAAAAAGCCCGCTACTTTTCTGAATTTCATTTTAGTGGCTTGAAACCAGTGTTACGATTTTAAGGAATTCTTCTTAAAAAGGTATATATTGCTCTACTAAGCACATTCTTTTCCTACTCTCTATACACACAAATACATGGGTAACTAAAAGAATCTGTTGCATACTGAATTGTCAGTCTGTCTTTAATCAACATATTCACTTTAAAAGCTATAAAACCCACCAAATTTCTTATGTGGTATATAGGTTGCTTTGGGATACTAGTTCTCAGTAAATAGTTCTTGGCTGAGGTATGGGTATGCTCAGATGCTACAGTGATGGCCACCCTCAATGACGAAACTCCAGATATTTTGGTGAAACATGCAACAATAATTACATTGTTTGGCAGGACAGTTACATTCTCTTAAGATGAGAACAGCACACATTTTCCTAAACTGACTGATATACATCAACAATGGAAGAAATTTCAGTGATAATTTTTCCATGGCCAGAAGCTCTAAAATGGATTTCTAAGTGGAAGAGATAAAATACAACACCACCCAAATGTAATTCTTATAGCTGTGACTCTGGAAAGCCCATATCCCTAAATGCTCTGTAACTACTTGTTCATTAGTTCTGGCTAATGAACAAAAAAATGTCTCCTTGTGAAGGATAGTATAAAATTCTGTTTATACAAACAGGTTATCATCTTCAAAGCTTACCAAATAAAATACCTTTGAATTTAGGAAACTGAAGAGAGATCGCCCTACCAACTGTGAAAATGTAAATTTCAGTAGCAGCATTTTTGTCACCATTCATGAATACTTTTGTTCATATAAGAAAGATATTAATCAAGGGATACCCATACAAATTATTTTTTTCTCATTACATTACTGAGTCACATTAAGCAGTTTGTGGGAACTTTGGAACACTAAATTACAATCAATACTTTCCTTTAAATTTCTTTTCCTGGTAGACTGTATGTGAAACTAATGTGAGTTACACTGCACTTGATGTTCTGAAGTCATCCTGAGAGAGGGATAGCCATAACTACCTTGTCTGACATAAAAATAAATTACTTTATATATCACAGAGAAAAATTTCAGTGGACCAGTAGATAAATAAGCCACCCGGACTTTGATTCATACATGTGATGTGTCTCAACAGGATGATAAACTCAGGCACCACCTATTTCTATCAAAAAGTAGTCCTGTTCTTGGTACCTTGTTTCTGTCTTGCCTAGCCTGAATTTAAGTTGCTGTGTTCTCACTAGTCTACCAATATTTTCCAGGATAGACAAGTGTCTACTCATAAACAGAATGGTCTTGGAGCTCTCCTAGGTAGAGTAACTGTTCAGTCTAGCAGATTGTCAGAGCCCAGAGCACACCAACTCTTCCTAGGAGTTTAACTCTGTGCACTCAAGGCCAACTCCCTGAAAGGAGAGCTCTGTCTGAGAAGCCCTAGCTGGCCTTGGAGGTCTCTGAGAAAAAGCTGGAAGAAGCTGCAGCAGCAGTTCCTGCATACTTTGGTTGGGAGATGGTTTTAAGCAGAGGTTTACATGCTTGGCTCATGACAGAGCTGCCTTGAAGTGATTGATCCGGACCCTGTGGATCTGGATTCTGACCCTGACCCATGGACTGACTTCCTGGCTGACCTCGGACATGCCTCATTACAGTGGACTTGTCTGGAGAACTGGACTCCTGTCTGAGCCTGCTTACTATCACTGGGCCTGCCCTGTTTGCCTCACTCTGGTGCTGGGGGACAGGACCCTTGCCAGTGCGGCCACTGCCTCTGTTGGCCTTGTTATCATGCTGGGCTGCTGGCCACCCTCCTTCAGGGAGCAGCACCTGCCCTTGGTGCTCCCTAACACAGATGTCCTTAATCAGAAATATAGACCTACACTTAAACCAAGGAATAATGTCTTAAAAAAAGAAACAAAAAAGGCTAATTCAGACCATGAATAGACTGACTGTGTATGATATTTTTAAGATGGAAAGGAGTTCTGACCTCTCCTTCCCAGTCATCTTTTCGAGATGAAGTAAGAAGGATCAGCATCTGCAGTGTTTAGATTTGACCAAAATTTAACATTACACTGAATATAATTTGTGAACAAAATGGCAGGTCAGAATGTGTCATTAGTAACTTTTTTTTTTTTTTAATGCAGTGGTAAAGCTAGAGCTCATGGGAATGTTTTGCCGCAGTGTCCATTTGAGAAAGAGTAAATATTCCCAGGCACCCTTAGGAGCTTTTAAAGATGAAATGAGTAACTCAGTGATGCTCTGTACCAAAGGAGGGCGAAACTCTGCTTAGGAGATGAAACATTTTTATAATCTTCTCGCCAGGCTGCCTCAGCTCTATTCAGGCATTTACACATAATAAATAGAGATGCCTCACTGCAGGTCTTTAAGAAATTTCAGGCAACTCAGATTTAACAGATCATTCCATTACCCTGAACTAATGGAAGAAATTAGAGATAAATAATTACATTTCAAAATGTGGATTTGGCACTGGAAACTTATGAAGTCAGATACAAAATTATGTAGACAGTATATGCAAATGAGAAGTTTAAGTCATATCTACACCATCGAGTTATATCTGACCATGCATCTGTATTAGCTTTTGAGAGGACACACTCAAGATTAGCTTTGCAGTTTGTTAAAACATCAAGTCCAAGCTCAGTGAGTTGTACTGCGCTGGTATCTCTATGCTGTGTTTAGTATACCATCAAAAACCATCCGGACTGGCTGCCTGCAGTATGCCAGTGATAGCTCTTGTGGAAGACAGAGAATAATGTAGACATATTCAGTGACACGGTTACTTAGCTGGTGTAAAACTGTCATAGCCATTGATTTCAACAAATCTTTGACAATAAACCAAATCCCAGAACTTCCCAGTGTTGTTTTTGGTATCCTGTTTTGTGGTGCTCGGATGTTCACCACAAAATCCTGTGAACACCCTTTCTCTTTTCTTCATCAAACATGCCACTCTTTGTTCTATGGTTTTCACAGTTCTCAATGAAAAAGAGAAAAAATACCCCCTGAACCAGGTTCTGAACTCCTGAAGAAATAACTAACAATGGAAAGGACCATCATCACCACAGGAAAAAAGCACTTCTGCTAGCACTCCTAGAAGTCCCTTTACCATATACTCCTACTTACTTTGTAATGATTGCATGTTTTCCCTTCAGGCCCACTAAAGTATTTAATTGCAATTACACTCATTTACATAGCAGATGAGGCTAATTGCTGGTATTAGTTACCAAATGTATGCTTGTATTGTGAGGGTAAAAAAATGCCCTACAGAAAAGAAAACGACTATGCCTCTAATTAAGGGGCTATGAGTCAAAGTGAGCTTGTTCAGAGATGTAAATATAGAATCAAGGGCTTTCAGAGTTCTGCAGTGCATTTTATTATACCACCAGTTCCCATATTTCAGAGATAACACTGGCAGTCCTCATAGTACATACAAAGAACTATTCTCATTTTCTCAGAAGCAGGGATGATGGGCACCACATAAAAGCTCAGAGAGAGAGATCTAGATTCCTAAAATTTTTAATTAGAAATATATGTGATGTTGTATTAGGACATCTTTGCATATAACAGATACACTGAACTTATTATTTTGAGCAGTCCTATCTCCTATTCTTTTGGGCTAATTCCCAGGAAAAGTCTTTTTTTTTTACTTTATTCAGAGCTCAAACTCTTTTGAATCAATGGACTTCAGTTTGCATGCAATTATATGCAAGGACTTTTAAGATAATATGCTAAGTGAAAGTGAGAAGCATCAGGTCAAGTGGAAACCCAGATGAATAACAATGCCAGAATTTGGCCCTGGATAACATCCCTAATATAAAAATTCTTATAAGATTTGCATCTATACATCTATCTATATACAGAGAGAGAGGGCTAGTCCCGGATGGCGTAATGAAGATTTGTTAATTTTAGTTAGCTTCAGGAGGTCACAGTGAGAACAGAAGTGTGCCCATCAGTATCCCTTGGACAGGGTTGAAAAGCTCCCCATAAACATTTAAAAATTAACACTTTATCAAACTGTGCCTTAAATTTTTCCTTTTCCTGGAAGTCTACCAAATCTTGACAGCAGTTAAGCTGTGGGTGTACAGCACTACATACCATATTTACTATTATCTTCTTTTAGGTATTTTCCCATTAGTCTACTATGTATTGCCTATGTTTGAAATTGAAATTCTTTTGGCTTGTGGGTGGGTAGCATGAAGCATCCTTTTCTTTCTGTTTATGCATTACCTAAAAAACTAGCAGTTTGACTGGGCTCATGAAAAGGGTTCCTGCATGTTCTGGTAATACAGATGAATATAAAAATAAATGAACAGGGTGTGTTAAATCCACGGGGTTTCTTTCTAGCCTTTCTTGGATTTATCTCTCAGTTTTCCCATCACTAAATCTAGTAGCCATTGCTGGTTGGAGACCAGTATACCTGGTGAATGACAGCTGCGAACTTCAAGAGGCATCACAGAGCCACAATCATATAATTTTATAACACCCCTGATCTACACCTCAGCTGCAGAAAGCACAACACACTATGGTATTTATAGAAGTAACATACCTTTAGATTTCTGCTAATATTTAAATAAATTCAAACTAATCTCTGAATTTGCCACTTTGTCTCCCCATTTGACTACAGTTGTTTCTGCCTCCCACCAAAAAATAACTGCCACCCTCATGCAAAAATTAATTCCAACTTTAAACCAATGTGATTTTCTGTTGCTTTTCATGCCATATAATGTAAATCCTGTGTATTATATTACTGTTCTGATATAGAAAGCCTTTAAGTCAAAAAGGGATGATATAAATGAGAAACTATGCTTCTTCCTTTATTAGTTTTGTTATTCCTAGGTGCTGCTTTATGCTAGTATTAGATTAATCAGTGTTTGGTTTCCTATACAGGTCATTTCATAAAATGAGACTGGCTGTGAACCACATTATCAGCTGCTCCCTATTTTCTTTCTGAAAAGAAGAAGAAAAAAAGTTTTAAACCAGCCGAAATACATTCCATGGATGCCAAGGCCTCTCCCTTCTGAGTGCCTATTCTCGTTAAATATATACCTTTGTAGGACTAATCCCAAATGGTTTGATGACAGGGGTCATGCAAAGTGTCATTTTTCAAACTTGTGTGAAAATCCATTTCAAGCCATCTTCCCCTCTTATATTTCACCTCATTTCTGGAGCACTCATGCAGCATAATTACTTAGCTAGAGCACAGAATGTAAACAGGACATCCTCTCAGATAGGAGATCCCAACATGTTGAAAAGTATATGCCTTAGTTCTTACTCAGTTCTGGAAATTATCCCAAGACTTCCACAAAAAGATACTGTTTCTGTTAATGTGGAACATAAACTTAGCCCTTAACATAAAACAAAACCAAACAACATCTGTCCTTACAGTTTGATTGTTTGTTCCATCCTAGTATAATTATTCTTGCATGACAGCAGCCCCTGCAGGCTACAGCCTTGCTTACTCTACTTTGCCCTGAAAGCATGCCCCGCATTAAGAGATGAAATCACTGCATCAAAACTGCTAGTGAACATTCATTTAGAAATGCTTAGTGCTACAGCACAGTCATGTTTTTATAACTACTTGGGATTTTTTTTTAGTAGCTTTTTGCCAATTCAAGTTGCCTGAGAAGGATTTTTATTTCCCCAAACCACAGGTTTCTGAACAATTCCCTGGAGCTTCCAAGGGGAAAACTGGTCAAGGTGGGAGAGAGATTAATTTTCACTCCTCTTTACCTTTACAGGAATAAGAAGGATTTCTTCTTACATTTGGTCATTATTTTAAGGGTTATTTGCAGATTCTGTACCTAGTGGCAATAAAATCTTAAATGGGCATAAGAAAAAGGGAGGACATGCTCTAGACATTACTCCTGTATACAGTGTGGGGACAGTAGAAAACCAAAATTGTCTTGTCCTGACAGAAGCCACACATTTTCTGCCAGTGTGATCAAAAAGGGGCCAAAGCAACTGAGTTCCCAAAACTGAAAAACGATTCAAGAAAGGAGGGTACACACCAGAGGAGTGTTATATCTCGAATTCTAGCAACTTTTTCAATATTTTCCATAGATTTGGCCTTAAAGTGATATGTACTTTAATCCCGTTCCTGAACTTGTATATCCCTGGCTGAACATCTAACTCCCTCTGGCCTCTGGGTCTGCACAAGTCCCCCAGAGCAATAGAACTTTGTCATAGCCACATGCCTTTCCTCTTGAGAAGTATGTGGTCTGCCTGGAAGACTGTCAGATCTAGTGACTTTGTGCTACAGGGATCACCACAATCTAATCTAATCTAATCTTATCTTATCTAAAATAATCTAATCTAATCAGGAACATCCAGGAAAAACAGATGTAGATTGTGTCTTGTCTGCACCCGCTCAGTGGCATAATTCAAATCCTAACTCTGATCACACAAGCCTTGGATAAATTTCACACCTAAACACCTGACTATCATTTCTACCTGCTTTTCTGGTAATGTAATTGCAAATATTTTCTGCTATAAACATCTTTATGATAGTAGTTGTAGCCCTTTACGACCTTTTCCCGTACTGTTCACACAGCATGAAAAGAGTGACACCCTTTTGTTTCGTGCTAAATATGAAAGTTCATGGCTCAAAACATCAGTCCAGTTTTCCATTGGTAAGTTTGTCTTCTCTGAGCACAATGTGTTTGGTGAAGTGGCTCTCCGAGTCAAGGTACTCCTCCCATTTTTGTACAGTATTTTTATTCTGAACTCTCCACATTTTCTGTGATTGCAGAAGCTGTGATTTATTACTTTCATTTAGAGATTAGTTGCACAAACATTGTGGGTGTAAAATTTAATGAAGTAAAATACAGTATTTTCAAAAAGAAAAAAGAATAGTTGTTTTAGGATCAGTAACCCGATCCTAAAGTTTGCTTAACTTTAAGCAAGAAAAAAAGTTCACTGAAACTAGAGCCAGATTTCCATGCAGTCTGTATGCCTGAGAAATTACTTTAGACTAGGATGGAGCTTTTGTTAAGGGACCAAATTCTCTGCTTTCCTTATAAAAGTACACAATAGAAGACTTACCCCTAAAGACTTATGGCTCCTAGGCAGATTCTGTACAGTCACACCG
Organism: Gorsachius magnificus; assembly: GCA_034008185.1. NCBI lineage: Eukaryota > Metazoa > Chordata > Aves > Pelecaniformes > Ardeidae > Gorsachius > Gorsachius magnificus. The sequence continues at coordinate 37,006,089 of CM067086.1, forward strand.
GTCCTTTAGTAGGAGAGGCACTGTGAAGAGAACAGAAGCCACAGCTTATAGTGAACACAGATAATAGCCCCAGAAGCTCTTGCCAAAATTATAGGTTCATCACCTATTAACTACTTTTTCCCAGCAGTGGCCAAAAAGTTAGCCACAAACATTATTAATTCAATTCCATGTCTTCTAAAAGTAGTGTTGATTGTACCTCTATTCTCACACCTTGTAACAGAAAGAACTCTGTTATGAGAGAATGTTCCTCAGCTTTTTCTCTCCTCTATTTGTCTATGCTTAAAAGCAGATCTTGGGATTTATAGGGCAGATGACCCACAAGCTGTAAATTGTAGCTCATTCACTTCTATATGAGCTCTGGCCTTATCCATTTAACATTGCTATAGTTGCTCTGCGATGTGGAATGAACAGAAAAACAAAGAGCTAGAAGAAGGTAAAAGATTTGGCACTGTCACCTTGAAATTGGTCGGTAGCCTAAGTGTCATTGTGTTTTTTAATGAGGATTTCTTTTTCGATCTTTAAAACTTGCCTCCCAGTTGTACTATTGCAAGAATTAGCCTAGTTGAAATACTCTTCTGTGTATGTTATTGGTAAGGCTACAATACACCAAATAAGCTGCTGTTTTAAAAGTGTTATTTATGAAAGAAAGAATAAAAGAGCAATTTGATTGATTGTTTGTTTAATCAAAGAGCCTAATTATTTTTAATTTCATGTTTTTAAGTTCTTTACATATCTGTCAAGTCTTCATCAAGGGAATTATCCCTGTCACATCTCTACTACATTTTTGCTATAATTTTCATTCATTGGTTCATCAAGAATTGGACGCACAGTAAACAGCACTAGTAACATCTGAGCATTTTCTAATTAACAGGGGAGCCATACTCTTTTTGAGTCTATGCCAAACATCTGAGACTGGAAGTGAAAGGAGCTTTCCTTGAGAAGGCCTTCAGCAGCAGAAATCCCTTACAACCAATAACCCTGAGAGACCAGAAAGTGCTAGCACAGTCCCCTAAAGAGCAGAGCACTATGTGTAAAGGGATGTAGGCAGGGCAGCCAGGGGACACACTGCTTCAGATGTCCCTCTTGCAACTTCCACTCATAGAACTTCTATGGAAGTCCCAGTGGTGATTAAACGTGCTTTTCTGTTGTACATCCCCTCAGGAGGACAGCTGCGGAAATGTCCCCTCCCCTCTGTAAAATGAATCACCCCTGGATAGAGTGGGCGTAGCTGTTTGTACATCTCTTATCGTACTAAGGATGTGCTAATATCTTGACCTGCAAACCACAGGACCACCCAAGCCTCTAGCAGCTAAACTGAAATGATTGCGTTATGATTTATGTTGGGAAGTTTCCTCTGCAATATATTCACCCTTGAAGGAGATGAAGACAAGACATAAATTTGCTTATTTAATCTTGAAATGGAAGAGGAGGATCAAGTATATTGTAAAAAGCTCTCAAAAATGAGTGTGATGGCCCAAGGCATAGTCTCCTAGATGCCATACTTAGACAAAGACTGAGAAGGACACAGAATAATGCATAGTCACTTGACCTAAAAGGAAGATTAAAGACTCAAAAATGGGAAGTAGAGAAAGGTCATATGTAGAGCCTGGGAAGAAAAATCAGTCCTGGCAAGAAGGTTTTGTGTGTCTAGACTGTTTCCCCCTAGTGCAATCTTCCAGACAAGCAAATCTTGTGGAGTCTAAATCCTCTTCCTTGTCAGCCAGAAATTTTCTCTTTGGAGATCAGCACCCAACTTGGACAAAAGCTTTATGCTTTGGCTGCAGGTATTGACATAACCTTGTGAAGACAAAACTGTTGGAGCCCTTACGGTGAAAACTATCCTGCAAAAAAAGCTAAAATTATTTCCATTTTGCTTTCCCTTTAAATGTCCACGGGGGTTGCTTTTCACAACTAAGAGTGTTTCAAAAAGCCAGAACAGAATTACAAACTGTTTTACAAGTTCTGAAAAGTTCTCATCATATATAATGTTTCTATTTGAATACAAAGATATAATAAACAAATTGTAACTGCTTTCAGAAGCAATGTGAAGCTATAAATTAAGATATTACAGTAAAATATATGCTCAGAAAGTAAAAAAGTATTTACATCACAACTAACAACAGATATTTCTCTAAGATCTGGCAGACCACGCAGTCAGCTGAAAAGAATATGATAAACTGGAGTAACTGATGCTTTCTCATAATTTGCAACAATACTAACTACATTGCTTCTTAGTACTGCTTTTTTTTACACCAATAGTTGAAGGATATATTTGGTGTACATCATGTTATATTTGAAGGAAACCAGAAAGTCTCTTTCCCTGTAATGAAACAAATTCAGAAGTCAAAAGTCCAAAGAGTCACTCCATACTCCCTCTGCTCCAGAATATATGAGAACTGTTAACATAAATTACATGATTCTAAAGGGAAATCAAGATTCATAAGGATTCGATATGTATCAAGCAGCATGACTTACTATTTGCCCACTTATCACAAGACCAATGTTAAAAATACACTGGTCTAATGCATCATGGGAGCAGAGTTTACAGAACTTTGGAGTATTCAGAGAGACAGTTAAAGTCAATACAAGCTGCAGGGGTTCAGCTCCCTGAAAATCAGTCACTGAAAATGTAAACATCTATCAGTCATGGATCAATAACAGTTGATCAGGCATTCAACTCTCTTTCAAAAGATCACAAATTTAAACAAACCCAGAACATGTAGGATCCCTTTTTTCTCCTTTAAATGTAAACTTTTAAACATACATTTTAACCAAAATGCTTGTAGAAGGCCAGATCTTGCCAGGTACGCAGAAAAAGCTAGATATTTCCAACAAAAGCAGACAGCAGGTTCCAAAGTAGAAGACAGCTCTTGGAGAAAGCTGTACTGAAAACATATTATCTTGATTAGACAAAGGGAAATCTCTTATGTCGGTAGCTCCCAAGGGATGTGCAGGAGTCAGAGCACCCTCATACCCTCTTTAAGAATACACAGTTACAACAACTTTTCCTCTTGGCTGCACCCATTTGACTGTCTCTCTGAGTACATGAAAGTTTTGTAAACCCTGCTCCCAGGATACATTTTGCTGCACCCAATCCACATTTAGTATGCGTCGAGGTTTGTACTCACTATGTGAGTGGCTGATAAAGCAAATAGCCATTTTACTGCCTGTTGTTTGTCTTTGGCCTCCACTGAAAAATTATTCACCTTTCCTCAATCCAGTTAGAGCTGCCTGTGTACAGCAGGAGAAAAAGACCCAAAGCATATGATGAAGATCTTCGACAGATGGGCTCTGGCAGAACTTTCTGCATTGGTGTAAGATTCTACCCACAGCTGACTGCTCTATTCTTTGCTATAGCTTACAGCCCCTATAGAAGAAGAGTCGGCAAAAAGCAATATGTATCCACATCTTAACTATTGTCTGGTGGGATGCTAAGGCATGGGCATGTATGTCCTTTTCTTAACATCTTCAGTCCCTAAACTTCTGCAGAAATAGAAGACAGGCAGCCAGGAGCGACGATACACAGATTGTCATAGCAAGAATGGCCAGAGCTTGTCTGACAAAGCCCCAGGATTAAGTTCAGCTTCTGTATAATACCAGATAGATTTGCTATTTGGGCATTACAGGTATATCCCACAGTGGCAAGGAGACATCTGTGATCTAATAGCTGTTTTGCATGTCTTTTGCCACATTCATTGACTCAATAAAGTAAATATGGTTACTGAGAGGGAAAGAGAGGAATGGGAATGGAGAGAGAGAGAGACATAGGGAGGGAGAGAAGGAGGAAAAGACAAAGAGAGGGGATGGGGAGAAAAAGAGAGAGAGGCATATTGCATGAGTATATATAGTAATGCAATATTATGTAAGAGTAATTCAGTAACTCCCCTACCCAGGAGAAGAGAAATGTTGTGACTGGTTTCTAACCTGAGAGTATTTTACTTGAAAAGAGGGAAAAAGACATTTTTTCAAAGTGGTCGCAGGATTCTTAGGGGACACTGTCTTAAGTCATATGTATATCCATGCATCTATGTGAAATGTAATTTTAAAAACCATTCTGTTCCCCAGCCCATGGGCGGACGGAAGGAAGGAAAGAGATCAGTGGAGAGGAATGTTTAAATAGCTTCTTGTTTTTCACTCACAGGACAGATGGCGTGCAAACTAATGAAAAATAAAAACCCCAACTGACATTGTATAGCAGCTGTGTAGAGTGTCAACTAGAGGAAGAAATGTGGTCCACTGGATAGACTGTTTTACTAGAAATGGGTGAACTCGGGTTCTAAGCCTGGTTTCCTATTCCTCAAATGCCTATACATTTGTAAAAGAAGTCTCTGTACCTCAGTTTCTTCATCTGTAGAATAGGAACAATTAGATGTTTTACTTTATGAAGAGAACGAAAGCGAGAAATGATGAGCACTTCATTTCTGTGGGAAAGCCCATTGAAAACACAAAACTTTTTACTTAACTTATGAGTGGTCACAGTGCTTATATGAAGAAAACTGGGCTCCTTCACTGCTCTAGAAATGTTTCTTTTTCAGTGATCTGAATTAGTATGTTGTGATACTGTTAATAAGCCTAAGACTTTACTCACACCTCAAAGCAAATGAGATTCATGAAGTTCAAGGTACGGCCCTGGAACAAGAAGAGTCTGTGAGTCGTTACTCATTTCCTGGGGAGAGCTTTATGTTTTTTTCCAGAAAGCCAAGCTTTTCCTCTTTACATATTTTTGGTCTGCAAAAATTCCTTCTGTAATGTGGTTGACTTTCTTCTTTTTCAATTTTTTTTTTTTTTTTTTTTTTTTTTTTTTTTTTTTTCTCCCCTCCTTAGTCATTGTCTAGAAGCCCTGGGAAGAGTTCCTGTAATCACTATGATCACAACTTAGTCTGGGAAGACACAGTTGCCTTTCTACTTAAGATAAGTCAGAACACAACAAAATTGATGTGATTTATGTCAGTTTCCAAAGGATCAGGGCTAGCTGCAGGGGTTACCTTGATTTTGATCTGCTGCGATTTTTTTCAAAACAGAACAGGAAGAATGCCTCCCATAGCCACTACATTTTTTCCTATCAGGCCATTATGAAAAAGCCACATTAAATTTTCAGAGTAGCAGCGAAGATAACATTGTGCCTCTCTCCTATGCTTTGGAGGCTATCAGCTTTGAAAGGAAGCATGTGCAAGTTTAAAGTTGCAATGATTGTGTTCGACTACTGCCTCTTTGATATACCAGATCTTCTGTTTATCCACTTTTGGTTTGTCAGGGTGGGGAGGAAACACGGCTGCGATATGATTCAAGATGGTAGATACAAAAAGGGTAAGAGATTTCCCCCTGCATTCTCAAATTCTCCCTTTTCTCTAAAAGACTTTGGGACTCATTCTTTCTGTGGAGAATTACACCTGAATGCAACACTACCTGTACTATGGCATTCTCACAGATAGTACTTTTATCTACTTTACTTAGTATAGCTTTTTCTGTTTGTTAATCTAAGGAAACAGCTGAGTATGATGAGGTTTAGGGAATTTCTATGCTGTGAAAGATTTGTGCTATAAATTAAATCCTATTAACTAGCTTGCCTAGTATGTTCATGGCACAAAGGGACACGATATCTTATTGTGGTATTAATGATAAACCAGAACAACATAGACACCTTCTAAATATCACCCTGTGAAATAATTCCATCACACATCATGTTATCAATACTTAAGACTGCCTAAGAATATAAATGATACTGGCCATATATGTAACTGTAAAATACATGTGACATCAGATTAGTTAATATCAAATAACTGAAGAAAACTTGTTTATTGTTGCAGTAGTGGTGGAAGTGATGAAGTGGCGCAAACACAATGTTTATCATACTGTACACATTAAAAGTTATGATTGCGCAGGAACATTTCTCAGTTAAATGGTATGTGTCGGAGAAAACACTGCACCAAAAAACAAAGAAGGGAATACATTTTGTTCCATCATCCTTTTCTCTTTTTTTTCATTCTTTTGAACTAGATCCCCAGTGTAGCCCAGAGGATACTTTATTTATGTCCCTGCAGTTCAGGGCCTAGAAACCAATTCATCATGTTCCTGCCTTGCCTCATCTGCTCTAAATGAATGACCCCTCCTGCAACTTTCTGAAGTCTGTTTGTTATTATGTAGATTAATGCAATAAATACGCATATGTGTGTACATGTGTGTGTGAAAAAACGCATTTATGGAGTACATTGTGTTATGTTCCACAGCCAGCTCCCTCCAGAATCTGTAATTTAGTGTTCAGTAAATACAAATGACTCTCTTATACCGCAAGGAAATGTTGTGTCTGTGTTCTATTAAGAGTCATATCAGTTTTTCACTTAAATGCTATAAAATAGATATTAGCTTACACTGTCCTTTTCCATGCAATAATTCAAATCAGATTTATAGCTTCGTGTTGCATACATATTCCACCATTCATACATGATGAGGTTAGAAAGTAGCAGACCCGGACTGCTTTGGGTCTCTTTGATGATTTGCATTAGAAGACAATTCTGTACAATTCCAAGCCTTTGTATTTTACAGTTGAATGTGTTTTGTCAATAGGTATGTGAAAAAAAGACTAGAAGTTTTTGAAAAGTGTAGACAAAAGGATTATGAACCAAATTCTGTAAAAAATCATTTTCACTGTTAAATTAATATTGAGGGACAGTTTAATCACTTGACTTGCAGGTTTAATCATATGACCTTTCCCACAAGCACATGAAAATTTTAGCTAGCACAAATAACCTCTCTGGTCTGAATGGAATGAGTCGAGTTTGTATTTAACATGGGATTGAATATTTCCAGGATCAGGCCCATATTCTGAAGCTCTTTTATTTATTGGCTGGTGAGCAGTATGCTCATCTTTTCAATACAAACAAGCAAATGGGGTAGATTCCTGCCAGTCTTTAATGTCTTAACAGTTTTAGTTTAAAAAGCCCCCAAGCAATAACAACAGAAAGAGTCCCAAAGAGGCTGTTTCTTAAAAATTTTGGCTTTTGAAGTCTTTCACATCCTTGCTCGGAACACAGTCATTAAGGTTTGATTCTGCAGATATTTTCTGATACTGTAGATATTTTCCAAACCCACTTTAAGTCATTTGATGAATAAAAAGCTGGCAGAAAAGAATACATTTATAGAAAAGAATGGCACAGCATGCTAACTAAATTGAGTGAAAGAAATTAAATAAGAACCCCTTAACAATTTCAGCTGCTTATGTCTCCTCCAGAAATTCAGTTGTTTACTATCAGTTTTGATAAGCAGCCTTCCTCACCGATGAGGCTATAAGATGATAATGTCATTCAATAACTCTCACACCCTTTCCTGCTATTTGTCCAGTGCAGGAAACTAAGGGTTTTCTTGTCGTGTGGACACAGAGGAAATATCCAGCAACCAAATAGTGACCCTTGCATGCAAACAGGTCCATATCCTCTTTCCGCCTGACAACTTCCTTCCTGCCTGCTAGGAACAAATCTACTCTTCATTTTTCCGGAGTCCTTTATACAGGCTACTCAGAAAGCCCTTGGGTAGGGACAAACATTTTATTAATGTAAACTTCATCTAACAGCTGGATACTTAGGGCAGCCAGGCCCAAGTTTACAGTAGAGAATTGTTTGCTTCTTTTAACTGTAGTGTTGCTGCAGCTGAGTCACTAAATGCTCTGTGCCAGGGACTAATATAAAGAGTTTACTGAGATGTCTGGCCTTAGCTTAACGAAGACATATTTGCATTTCTGACATTTTGCAAAGGCTAAACTTAGGTAAAATTAATCTTAATGGGTCTTTCCATGTAATTTCTCTGCATTAACAAGAAAGTGTTTTTCTGGCCATAAAGAATGGAGGCTTTATCTCCTGTCTGACTTCTCTAACGACAGTCACTAAGGCATAAACTCCTGAATGATGTTACTGATCAAATAACAAGCAACGAACCAGCCAACAAACAGCTGACAGCTGATAGCAGAAAAACACTTTCATAGGGTTGTATCTTTTTTTCTAGGATCACCTGTGTTATTTAGACTTTGCATGAAATCTTGACTTCAGAACATAAAAGGAAAGCCCAGGCCATGTTCTGTCTTATTCCCATTGTTCAATTACCTGGGAAATGTCCTGCAGCACAAACCAGACTTGTTCTGTGCTGTTGGAAGAACCTCAGAAGTCAGTAATTATGTTCTCAAGAAATTCTCCCTCAGTCAGGTGATTAGCCTTTTGTGTGACTATGACCAGGCTACTTTTCGCTCTAAAGATACTTCACTTACACTTAGTTTCAGAATTGTTTACTATACCACAACACACTGTATTGATATATCTCCATCAGAAAGCATCTTTTAGTGGAATTTGTACATTCATATGTGCATGTTCCTCTCATCAGAAGATCATAGAATCATAGAGTGGTTTGGGTTGGAAGAGGCCTTTAAAGATGGGACCAACTTCTTATGTATTCCCGTTTACAACTTAAGAGTAACTAAGCAGTAGTCAGCAGAGTCATGAACTTCTGTGCATGGTCAGAATTGGACCCTTCTGCATGAGAAAACAGTGGAGTCCCTCATCATATTGCAGTGTTGTGACATACTGCAGGGCAGCTATGAGCAATCTCTACCACAAGGAATTTCTGTAGCGTGCCCTGAAGTCTCTCAGAATATGTCCTCATTCAGTAGGAGTATAGGACCACCAGTCTGAAAGAAAACCAAATCATCACTGATAAATATCAGGGGAGTTCCAGGGTGGGGGAAGAGCAAAAGAGAGAGAAAGAGCAAAAGAGAGGGAAATGCCATATACAAAAGTGAAGGAGATTCATTCATACTGAAAGTTATCATTACTGTATTACAAATGTGAATGGTATACAACCCAGATGATTAAAACAATATCAATAAATATATTTTATGTGAGGATAAATAATTATGTTAGAAACATTTTGTTTAGTTGGATTTGACAGGCACTTACAATGATTTTAATTGCATCATTTAGATTAATCATATTTCCTCTTCTAGAAACATTTATGAATGGAACCTTCGTATAAAGTATGGTCTCCATTTTAAAGGATAGCAGCAAACTATCGTGAGCGTATCCTTCTGATACTTACTGTCAATGCCTCCTATAATTTAATTTAAATTCAGAAGACCTTATTCTGTATTGAATTATGACCAAATAATCAGATAAAAAATACAGAAATGTTTTATATTGACATTCATCCATAAGCTATCCATAAGATGAACAATTGGTATTAGAAATGAAATTGCAAAAGTATTATCCTTTAATTACTTGTATCAATGATTATTACTAAGTCTCAGTAGTCTCAGAAGTTTCAAAGTGAAACAGATAAGCAGTTTTGCATACTGGAGTTACCCAGAGGAAGGTTTTGTTTATCCTTTTACTTTTAAAAGCGTTTAATATTACAGGTACCTGACAACCTGATACTTCGACTGGTTTCTGTTCTAGCATCTACATACCTTTACCAAAGATCAGATGGGATGTGCGTCAGCGAAACGTAAAAGCTGAATTTTTTCTAATGTGGCAAGCATTTAAGTGTTTTACTTCCTTAACACTGCCTGACTTTCCACAGAAAGCAAACAAGTGGCAGTCAGTCAGGTCCCAGAGCACACCAGGAGGCCGCAGCAGGGCCTCTCCCCTATGGCCCTGTCCCAGAGCAGGGGCCCCCTGGAGCTCGGGCCTGCACCTGCTCCTGGCCTGCCTTAGAAGGTCCCGTCTCCTGGGTGGACTCCTCAGACCCCCGTAGTGGTCCCGTCTCTCCTTTTGCTCCTGATGGAAGCCCTGGCTTGGGTCCTGGGCCTGGCTTATCCCCCCGCAGTTCTGCGTTCTGTTGATGGGCCCTGCTGCAGGCAGATCCTGCGGGACAGAGCCCATGGCTGAGGGCAGGGCCCGTCCCGGGGGTGCCCGGGGCTCCAAGTCCCTTACCGCTCCCTGACAACCTCTTTCAAACTGGAGTGGTTCGGCCTGTAAGTGAATGGAGGCAGAGATGGAAAAACCATGTAATTTGGTGAATAAGACCATTCAGCAGAACTAGAGCATGGCAAAATTGGAAACCAGTAATTTTCACTGATCTGTCTACAGCTAGGGAAATCACTGCCAGAAGAAACTGTTGGATTAAAAAAGGAGAGGACATTTGTACAGACAATAAGAATATGTGGTGGTACAGTTGATACTAAAAAAGAAAAATAAAAGAAGCAATTTTTCGGGGTTTAAAAAAGCTTCTGTATGAGATGTTAAGTTCTCAGCTGCATAAAGTTCTTCTTTCACATGAAAGATAAAACAGTGCAAATAGCTTCTCGGAATAAACAGGCTCCAAGTCTGAGCTAGTTTAGCAATTACTGTGTCCTATGTTTTTCGGTAGACGCTTTCCTAACAAGAACATAATGAAGGCTAAATTGCCTTTTCAGTTATGGCTGAATAATCTGAAATAACCTCCCAGGTTAAAACACTACGCTTACATCAGGTTAACCTGCATTCCTTAGCACAACAGCTATGGTGTCAAGTTCTGCACCATGTACACTAGTATTACAAGTGAAGTAATTCTAATAATTCGTGGTAGGCGTTGAACCTGAGAAGTTGCACATTAGATTTTGCTTGGAGTTGCTTTCCAGATTCAAATTTTCCTGAATATAAAGGAAATTTGTTTGCCTGTGTTCTCCTGCTCTATGTAGAAGTTGTGAGGAAAAGCCTGTCTGTTTGATTCTGATACAGGATGGAGGCAGGTAGCATTTTTTAGCATTGGATTATCTCATTCAGCCTCGTTCTTTAAGCAACCTGGCAAGTCTGGACTTTGGAAGCTCTAAAATATGAACCAAAAGAAATAGTTTCTGAAGAGCCAAATCCTTATTTCAAACATGCTTATATATCTACAAAGAATTTCAGAAAAAACACCATGTATCAGCATCATTTTCTTCAAGAGACTGAGATGAATTCAAGTCTGCAAGCTATATTGACTACTCAGAGAAGACACAGCAGTTCCTTCCCTCTTCCTGTGTTTAATTATAGCCTGAGTAACTCACAAGTTACTGTGTTGCCATATCATTCTGAGTAATGAACTAGACAGAATTATGGTTGAAAAGCAGACTAAGGGCACATCTACCCAGGCATCACACAGAAAAGATCTGTTAATCATCACATTGCAAGTACCAGGGATGACACTGTTGAACCCTGTGGAAATGTTTTCATCAATAGAGTTAGGATTTCTCCTGAGTGTTTTATGCGTTACTACTTGAATGAATCTCACCAAAAGACAGGCTGGCCATATTTAAACTGTGGGGTTTTTTGTTGTTGTTCCTTTAAAATACATGAATGAAAGCCATGTGGCTGTGGAGCCTAACTCAAAAACTAATTAACACTTTTTACACAAATTGGATTGTCCTCCAAAATGGTCCTTTGAAATAATTTTTGAAAGGCTCCAGAAAGCAATACTGCTCATACATTACTTAATAGCACTTCATTGTTTTTCTGTATGTGTTTTCCATTTTCTGATCTTGTTTTCAGTGTTCTATAAGATGGTATTGTCACTGATGCATGTGACAACTTTATGCCACTGCCAAAGTACTGGCTACAGTCAGACCTGTTGGAATTCAAGTTATTAAATGAAAATTATTTTTTTGATTAAAAGGAATCTAAACATGTTAATCTTTTTGCAGCTATATCTATACAACTAAAACTTCCTATTTTTCTTCTGCTTGTGTAAGCTACAAAATGAGAACAATTTCAGAGGGACAATTTCAGACTGACATTTTTTAAAGTCTTTTTCCAAACGCAATAGCAACAAACAAAAAAGATCACATTCTTACCTAAATATGTGCAAAAGTCAAATTATTAAGTAAGGAAATTTCTGTAATTTTTATTGTGAGACAGCATAGATAAAGTGCAATTTATGAACAGAGACACAGCTATTTAAAAATACTGTCCTGTCTCTGGGTTAAAATGATATGAAGATACTTAATTATTGCCAAGGGCCTTTTTCCTTTTATGTCTACAAAGGGAAAAGCACAATGGCAATAAAACCTAATAGCTGGCATTTCTTTGCTAGAACAGAAGAATAGTACCATTGATTGGCCTGTAGTTCCACCTACTCTTCCAGTTGCATGTAATAATCTTCAATTCCTGTTTAAATTGTTTTTGCATTTAAACAGCTGTTGACTTTCACCATTGAGGTGGTTGCATTTCAGCATTAAACTCTGGAGACTTCCAAGTAGAATGCAATGTGTATATACATCTATTACTGCTCATCACTATAACTTTATCACTTAGGTACAGTAATAACAGTTAATACTTATTTTGGGGTTGTGCCTGGAGGAATCAGTCAGATGAAGGCAATAGTAAAATAATATAGATAGTAGGTACAGAGCTGTTACTCAAACAAAGTGCAACTCAAATAACATTCAGAAATCTGTTGTTTTCATGATCTCTATGCACTTTGTGACAGTAAAAGAACAGAATTAACATGTATTTTGCTATTTATAAAGTAAAGCACTACAGTGGATAGAACAGAGATGCAATTATCTCTTCTGTCAAGTTTAAGAGCACGCTCACAATTGTCAAAAGACTTTGGGATTTAGTAGTGCTCAGGAGAAAATCTGTGGATTTTTTTGCAGTATGTTTTATTTGTGCTCAAGGATAAAAAAACCCAAAGAATAATCCCCAGATCTTAATTTAGACTTAAAACTGCACCTACAACATCACTATATCTTAATGTTACATAAATATTTAATGGAAGAAGATAGATGACAAGGATTCTTTTCTGTAGTCTATATTACATTGTAATTCTAACAGTGTTATTATGATCTTTGAAAACAAAATTGTAAATCAAGTTATACAAGGATGAATCCATTTATAAGTGAAAATAATGCTAAAATGAATTGCTGTCTTGAAATAAAAAATAAAATTCGCTTTACAATTTTGTGTTTCAAAGCTTTCTTAGAACTGAAGATTGACAAGTCACAATTTCACTTTGTCTTTCTGAAACTATTATTGTCATTGGTTTTAATACACTTTGCATTGGCATACGGCCCAAGTTAGGACAGTGCATTTGCTGGTTTGCTGTCTTTCTATTTGATCAAGCCAGAGTTGTCATCGTAATTCTACCCTTACCTACATATTGTCTATACATTTTTAAAATCTAATTTCTTAATTCAGAGTCATTATTTCACCTTAAACAATTTCTTCTTTCTGGCCTTCTTCACATCCACACTTGTCTCATGTATCAATAGAGAATATTCGTGTTACACATTTGACTTACTCTGGCTACCTCGCTAATGTTAATACATCTGCAGGCTGACACATTATGTTGTATTAAGCTAAAAGCTTTCTTGTTGCCAAGGACTTTCAGGCTTCAACATTTCTCTCCTTTTATCCACTGCAGATGCCCAAGACCTTTACTGTACTTCTACAGTTTTTTCCCAAGGACTTGTTTTCCTTGATACACATTTAAGAAATTGGCCATATGACATAGACAGACTGATTAGAAACTGGAAATAAATTGTCTAAAGAAATTATTTCTTTAGCTAATAACAGAATCATCTTAAACCAAATAAAATTATTTCCCTTTTCCTCATCTTTGACAGTCATCATCAGCTGGATATCTTTCTTCTGTATGTAAAGTGATATTAACACAAACAACCAGCTATGAGAAATGTTAAGGTTTACAAATGTAATCAGAATTTCAGATCCCTTAACAAAATACAAATGATTTAGTGGTGAAGATAGCTATTTTACTCTTCTAGAACTTTATTTTCCTCCATATTATTCAAGTGTGTCAGTGATCAAGCATGTCAGTGATGGAGCTTCCCATTCCCCTCTCCTATTTTCTTGTTAAAAAATTTTGAGAACTAAAAAATTCAGATCTTACATCCAGGCTTCCAAATAGCATTAATTCTGTAGTTTGTACTGAGAGTGAGACCATCAAGACAGACAGGTCTATTTGTAGGCTGCATCAGGAGAAGCGTGGCCAGCAGGTCAAGGGAGGTGATTCTGCCCCTCTACTCTGCTCTGGTGAGACCTCACCTAGAGTACTGCGTCCAGCTCTGGAGCCCTCAGCACAAGAAGGCCATGGAACTGTTGGAGCGGGTCCAGAGGAGGGCTACTAAAACGATCCAAGGGCTGGAGCACCTCTCTTATGAGGACAGGCTGAGGGAGTTGGGGTTGTTCAGCCTGGAGAAGAGAAGGCTGCGGGGAGACCTGATTACGGCCTTTCAGTACCTAAAGGGGGCCTATAGAAAAGATGGGGAAAATCTTTTTAGTAGGGACAGCTGTGTCAGGACAAGGGGTAATGGTTTTAAACTAAAACAGGGTAGATTTAGACTGGATATAAGGAGAAAATTCTTTACAACGAGGGTGGTGAAACACTGGAATGGGTTGCCCAGAGAGGTAGTGGAGGCCCCATCCCTGGGAACATTCAAGACCAGGTTGGATGGGGCTCTGAGCAACCTGAACTAGTTAGCAGTGTCCCTGCTCCCTGCAGGGGGGTTGGACTAGATGACCTCTAGGGGTCCCTTCCAGCCCAAAACATTCTGTGATTCTATGATTCTATTAGCCTAAAAAGAAGTCTCTCCAAAACTGACTGAGATATTAAGCACAAGCATTTATGTGTAAGAGAAGCTTGCCTGTTTCTGCCCTCTACATAAGTAAAGAATCCATTTATTTTACTAGGTTACTATTAACCTGATTTCTTTCAGACAAATAATGCCTTTTTTAGGGAATTGGGGAGTGGAAACAAAATTGTTTATAATATTAAAATATGTACACTGTACATGGATATATAAAACTGACTGAAGTTTTTGTGTATAATGGTTGTGTAACTATAACTATCAGTAAGTTTTTTGCTAAAAGCATCAAGCATATTGTGTCTGTAATAAGCTTCTCCTGTAAACCCAACAACTTGCACTAGCAGGGAATCAGGGCCACAGAATGATTCATACAGTAGAATTTTCCAGGAGTGTCCAAAAATAATAATCAAAAGGAATTAAAACAAAGAATGTTTTAAAAAATTCTCATTGGCAAACAGATGCATTTCAACGGTAAAGATAAAAATTTTTAATTCAGCTTACTGAAATTTGATAAACATGAATTTCTGCATTGATCTGGTTTCTAATGATCAGTAAGAAATCTATTCCCCTTGAACTGAAAGAAAATGAAGTTCTGAATGGCAGTGATAAAAAAATAATTTCTGGCACACAAGCAAAATTGTTTATTTTTATAGATGACATAATTAGACTCAACAACCACAAACAATGAGAATACATTTCAATACATTCTCTGTACTGCTTAGGTCATGAAGTCAATCATAAACATTAACTGAAACAAAACATTTCTTGGGTAAATCAAAGGAAATGCCACTGAAATAACATAAGCAGCAGAAGAAAGCTTGGAGTCTTTCCACACTAATGTCTGATTATGTGGAACAATGTCAAGAACTCAACAGAGTACTTGTCCAGCTAGTGCTTCTGGCCAATTTTCTTCTCTCAAAAATGTTTAAATGTAACTGGAATAATTAATGTCTAAGAAAGCTCAGCACTTTAAAAGATCAAGTCCTTTATTCATTGTAGAGTTTAGAGAGCTTTTAGAGACTATCAGAGATGACAGAAAATTCCATACAGTCATTGTATAGACTGTTATACGGTGACACAACATATTGAATGCCAGAAAACAACAGCAGACCTATGGAGTTCATCAGGAATGCTACAGGGCTGAAGGCCCGCCATTGGCAGCTGTGCAAAAAATGGTACTGGCACCATATTGTTTCTTTCCAGATGTGGAAGCCGGAATCAAAGATATATACAGCCTGTCTGCCTTTTTCTTCAACCAGCATGTTTATTGTATCTCCTCAACAGCTATCATCAGCTTTAAGGCATGGCTTTCAGCTGGTGGGTCTCCTATCAGAATCAGTTTTGCACAAGAGATCACTGTTGTTGTACTTTCTGGTAGTGAGAAGAGATGGTTTGGGATCTCAAAGGATTTGATTAAAGGTTCACTTTTGGTGGCACAGACCACCTTTGTATGAACTATTATCAGATATGTAGAAGAGAAGGGGCAGAAGCTGTGAAGGTGACACAATCAATCATTCATCTGTGCTGTTCCTGCTAACTTGATGGTATGAATACAATGGAACCTGATCAGTGTGAGAAGATCTGTGCTTCCATCTGTCACTTCATTCCTTGGTGTTGGGACATCTTATTCAGAAGAAGCATAAGCTCTGGAAGGAATATTATTCACTAAATATATTTGTCTTAATTTTTGATGAAAATGTCCGACTGCCTAAACAGCCCAATGTTTAACTGTTCATGACTGACTACTATTCTAGCTGTCAAGATAAGCAGGGGTAGCCTGTAGTGCCATTACAGAAACCCACAAAGATAAATCCTGTGTTCTTAAGCATGTAAGTGACATGGGCTGGTTAAAATGGTTTTAGACATAGGGTAGAACACAGTCAGAAATAAAGCCACCGATGGCTGCTGACCCTTTATATCAGCATCTTTCTGAAGGGATTTGTGAATCACTAGGACGATTCTTCAGAAGAACCACACTTTCAGGCATGAGGTTTATTATCCAGTAGGAGTCTTCTATATGCAAAGATTTCTTTTACCTACACTCCCTCCCAAGGACATCTGATGAAAGGATGACCATTTTAATCGCTATAAGCATTTCAAAGGAATCAAAGATAAAAGATGTGTCAACGGGAAATGGCTAAAATAATGTCCCTGCAGCTTTTAGAAGGGTAATGCATGCCAGATACATGTCTCAAGAAAAAGAAGTCGTGTTTGGTTTGTGTCCTTTTGTGTTTGACTTGCATCATCCAGAGAGATTTGAATGAATCTGGTCTCTTGTATTTAAAACGTGTTAATTCATCCTTACCATGCAGTGTTTAAGCAACGTACTCCTACAATTTATTTCTCTATCAATACCTTTAATACATTATAAAATAAAAATGAATGTTTAGCTTAGTATGTCAGAGGTTTCCAGAAAAACCTTGAAAAATCAATAGTGTAAAAGCACCAGGAATTTGCTTTAGAAAATGTATTTCTTTTGTGGCTCTTGGTAGAGAAAAAAATCGGTATGGTTTGTTCATCTGAGAGTCCTACATGCATGATAAATACTTCCTTTAGTAATACATCAAGTCACTTATCTTTCAGCATGATAGGAGGCACAGCTTATTTCTGCTAACTCTGTTAAACCTATGAATCTAAAATAACTACCGCTGGAAACCGGACTACTGTGTTAGCTTTTGTTTAGCTGCCAGTGAGGTAGCTGCCACCCTTGCAGCCATCATGCAGTACCACTGTAAGGCAAGTGTAAGGGTTTCCAAGAGAGCCTGGAATGTTCATTGGCACCATGCAAGTTCAAGCTTCAGAAATGAACTGCATAGATCATTTCTTCTGAGTCTTCTGAGAGTTCATAGATGCACAGTGTTTCAAAAGACACTGAGAACTGAGTCCTTTGGAACTGATTTTTGTGTGGTTACTATTTATTCTTTCTCAATGGAAGTCATTACTTGTTGGTATACATGTGGACAAATCCGTAACAGCAGAGATTGACTTAAATGGACAGTGAAATAAATGATTCTCCTAAGTTAAAATATGGTATTCAGGATTTCGGTTTCTAGAATAAATAAATAATCTCCCATCTAAAACTATCTACAAATTCATGACCAATAAAATTTTTACATGTAAAATGGTCACAGAATATTATTTCTCATTCATTTTATGTTTAAACACAGCAAGGCTTTTTCAAGTAAACATTTCATAAGAACCTTTCATGCATACACTAAAGTACATGTCATGGCTAGACTAACATAATGGAGTGTTATGAGCTATTAAATTAATGAGTCATGTACTGAGGAAGATGTACATCAAAGGCTAACACACTTTCTGATATGGAAGCATGCATTAGCGTGTTACTTTAGATGGTCTGGCACATGGAAAGACAAAATCTGCACCAACAATCTTTACTTGTTACATACCTGTCTCTGGGCATGGAAGGACTGACACCTGCATCACTAGAATTTCTGGTTCAGGCTCCAGGTTGACAGAAATTATGAAGAAATTTAACCTCTGGGAAGCTGGTCTAAATGGTTGAATGACAATAGAAGTTATTCTAGCTTTCATGCTTAAATGAGAAGAAGGGTGGAGTTGTGAAAGGAGAAGAAACTAACAGGAAGAGTATAAAATTAAGTAAAGCTGAGGACTCTTACTATGTGTCTTGCTCTTTATTTTACTACACATATATCCTTCTGGTTCCATGACATCCAAACTATGTTAGTTATCATTCACTTCCATTGATTTATTGATGAGCTAATTACAGCATCACTTTAATTTTCTCTGTATATGGCCAGAGATGCATAACCTTCCTTGTAATATATAGAATTGGTGTCTGATCCTCAAATTTATTTACTGAAACAGTGACAACAGTCTTGATTCTTACTGAAGAGTTTATTTTCACTAAGGTCACGAGAAAACCAGAGCCAAGTATGTGCAGGTTTGGGATCATCCATAATAGTGTGTTCATATCCAAGTTGATTTGAAGTAACCAATGAATGAATAGATGTTGGATAAAGGAAGAACAACACATACACAAAGTGTATATATTCTTACCTTACAGAACCGAACATTTCTAGGAATTGTTGTGATCTGCCACATGCACAGTGCACTTTAAACATTTTCATCTCCGCATTTCTCCATGCTATATTTTCCTACTGCTAATATATGCTATGGCAGACTTGTATAGTGCAAAGAACAAAAAAAGATACAGATACTGAAGAGTCTGTAATCTATCTAATCACAGCTCAGTTGTTCATCTGTAAGGCGTCACCATTGAGCAGGGTGATGAAGGAAGGATTCATCTGTTAAGACAAGTTATTGGGAATCTGAAGATCTGGCTTCTTTTCCTATTTCTTCAAAAGATTTCATGCTCAATCTTCAGCATATCATTTTGGGTTTGACTCATTGCCAAAGATAATGACAATTTTTATTTCTTGGTGCTAGAAGTTCTGTGTAATGAAGATGGGTAATGGTGATGAAATTGTACCAAGGAGCTGATATGCATTTGTTGTGATGTGCTTTCATATCCTCAGATGTCATAAAGTATAGAGGGGTAATGTATTTGTTACTGATGTTTTGTTTCCCATTTTGTCATCTGCTAATGGACATAATATGTTTTAAGAAAGGCTTTGAAAGATTACAGTGAGAATACTTGTAGGAAAAAAAAATAATGCTAGCTCTCAGCATATATCTGATACCTGAAACATTTCTTAGACACACAAGAGTATTTATCATTCCAGTGTTTTAATTTTATGAAAGAAGTTTGACAGAGAAAAAATACTGATACTTTCTTTCATTTTCAATTTTTGGCAGATATACCATGGTGTGATGTACTGCATAAATAATATCAAATGGATACTTGGAACTTATCAATTATATGGTAGCATTCATCCTCTACCTTTCTATGTGCATAGGAAACAATATGATGATCATTCATGGAGTAGAAGGAAGTGGATAACATCCATAGTATTTCCACTCTTTCTATTTTGAAAATTTTTCAGCTTAAGAAAATATCTGGAGTGGCTTAAAGGCTTCTTAAATGTATTACTCCAAAACATTGCAAACTCTTTTCAGTTCTCTAGAGCAGGAAAACCAGAATCCTCTATTTCTATGGTGCTGCATCAAAGAACTCCTAAAAGATTAGACAGAGCAAAAAATTATAAATAGAAATACTATCATCACCCCCCTCATAAAGTCTCATACAGAGTTATATTTGTAAAAGAAAATAAAGAAAACTGTATAGAAAGGATGAATTCGTAGCTCTTAAAATTTAAAAAAGACATTTTCAAAACAAATAATGAAACATGTATTTCAATTAAGATGAAATACATTATTTCATTATGTCATCAAAGCCAAATTTCCTCATGAAAAATTACTTTAAAGCAAAGATGCATTTTTTGGTAAGAAAACTGGCTGAAGATACCGTTCACATGCACTTAAGGTATGGCATTTTCAAAAGATCTTTACTGTTACTGCAGTTAGTAGAAATATTTACTTTAATGAGAACAATCAACCAGGATTAAATTCTTCAAAAGTCCCATTCTTATTATCTGTCTCCATTCTTACTTATAAATATTGTTTTAGACAATCTAGTTTTCCATCCAAATAAATTAGGCTGAGGTAATTACAATTTCCGAGTCTTCTGTGAGAAATTGACTCCCAAAAATACTCTTAAATATATGAAAGGAATATTGTGAAAGGTATGCACGGCTACTGTTGACTTCCTGCATAAAACTGTCTTGCACATGGGTTTTCCTCACATATAACTGCGGCGTAAAAGACGACATTATGAGAAACCTTTCTGACAAATTGATTAATAATCTTCAGCTGCTGAAGTTCAGCTGAGTGAGCAATTAAACATTCCAAACAGCAATGAACCTTCAGAGATAATTTATGATAATTTTATGCACAAGAGCTCAGTGGCTTTTTAATTTGATAGAATGTTAGTAGCATAGATTTCTAACAAGGGAGTTTCAGTGCTCCATACATCACTGAGATTACTTAAACATTTCAAATGTGGTTGATGAATGAAGTTTCCTGAGATGTGAGGAGATACAGAAGGTGTCAGAAGGTTGAGATTATTCATCATATCAATTATTGAAAGCGGATGCATTGACATCATACTCCCAGCTCATATTTTATAGCCATTATAAAGACAGAACAGAAATAACAGACTTGGTGGACTGCAGAACTGTCAGTATATCCCAACTTCTTTATTCCAGCATGGTTCTGCCACTACACAATGTTAGCACTTCCAGGTGTTTCTTTGAAAGTTGTTCATAATATATAGCAGGAGAACAAGATCCTTTGGATATCATCAGCTAAGACCTGGAAAACATCCCATGCAGATCAAGAGAGAAAAGGGAGGTTAGATAAAATAACACGAGTCTAAACTCAGTTTGCCAGAAATGCAAATACTGTAATTTTTGCTGAGTGAGAGCAGGTTTCCCTACATTCTTCCACATATTTTTTTGCCTTTTTGTTGCTTTCAGAAAACTGCATAGGGTAGTACATTCAAGCAAGTCAAATATTTTTAATTCCTAGAATATTTCCTCTTCATTCTTTTATTTCTTGTTTTGGCAACTAAAATATAAAGTTTTAATCTTGGATTTCTGACATCCTCATGACAATTTGAAATACACTAAGCTAAACTAAAGTAAATAATGTAAAGAAGCCTTCTTTATTAGATTAACAAAGATAAAGTCTCTGCTTTGAACAGAACACTGAAGCACTGAGATATCATGCTTAAGAGAACAGCCATTTGGTGAGATTTTATTTAACACTACAATAATGACCCTGACAATATACCATCATTTCACATATTCAAACAGTTACCCTTTCATGCACTCAAAGCTTAGAATGCTGAAAAATGGAGGCTAAAGATGGGCAAAACAAAAATGTTGCTAGAAGCAGGATGGCAGCCTGTTACTTAAAATCCTTCAAGTCAGGGATCGCTTCATTCGTGTAAAGCACTATTAGTCAAAACACTCCTCAAAGCTCAGGAACTATGCAGGCAGCTTGGAGAGTGATAGGTGGGAGAGTGGGAGTGTTTGCACAGACCCTGTGGCTTCAAAGCCTACCTCAGACCAGAACCATTAGTCTTAAGTTAATGAAAGAGTTGTCTGAACCTTTGTGTGCCTTCAGTATTATTGTTTCAAGAGCTGAGACCTGCACAGCTCCAAATGCAGTATCAACACCTGTGGACATAATTGAAAGTCTCCCACCCTTGAAGAATGGAGTCAACATTTATAGAAAAATCACAGAAACTAATAAAGAAATGCATTTCCATAAACATGATGATAAACTTCTGGAACTCCCGCTATACATTACTGAGCAAATGCAACAGAGTTGGCAAGCAGCTTCCATGCCCACCTAAAGACAAGTAGGTCTGACCTTGTGGCATTGAGGTTCTCTTCCTTGAAAAGCTTACTTCAGCCGAGTAAAGAGTTAGTTTCACTCCCATCTAAATAGAGAGAGTCCTTTTCCCCAAAGGATATCAAAATAGGTCCAAACGCTGGTCATGGAGGAAAATTCCCTGGAGAAGAAAAGAAACTGGGTGAGAAAAAAAAAAAATGTTTTAAACCCCCTACAGCTTAGAAAACGTGAGCCAATTAAAAGGTTAAAAAAGTGGATTTGTTTCACCTAGAGAATACATTGAAACAGTCCTCAAACACAAAAAGGTGGTA
This sequence comes from Gorsachius magnificus, assembly GCA_034008185.1. Lineage (NCBI taxonomy): Eukaryota > Metazoa > Chordata > Aves > Pelecaniformes > Ardeidae > Gorsachius > Gorsachius magnificus. The sequence continues at coordinate 37,028,304 of CM067086.1, forward strand.
TAAATAGAATGATATTATTGTAACTTGTAGTACACTGCTGCAAAATGAAATATTAAAAAGCAAACAAAAACATTCTAACTGTGATGTGAACTTACTCCTGGGACAAGGTATCCGGAAGCAAGCTGTTGAGAAATTTCTATTATTAGAGCCTTTTACCAAAAAGATACTCAAATAACTTCCATCAATGGTAAGAACATAGAATCATAGAATGTTTTGGGTTGGAAGAGACCCCTAGAGGTCATCTAGTCCAACCCCCCTGCAGTGAGCAGGGACACTGCTAACTAGTTCAGGTTGCTCAGAGCCCCATCCAACCTGGTCTTGAATGTTTCCAGGGATGGGATACCTTCAACCCTCTCTCTGAACTGGTTATTGATCTAGGTAACTTTTCATGGCGTGTGTCTCTGTGTCTCAATTTACTGGCACAAAATACATAGTTAAAGCTGAGAACAGGAAGTAAGTGTTATATACTTTCAAATGAGATACCAAAGGCTAAACCATTTACTTCCTTATGCACTGTTAATCATTCTGGTGGCTTGCACAATCTTGTAACCTCAGCTCTTCTGGATTATCAAAACGGCACTTGCCTGACTCCCTGGGAGCTTCCTCAGGAACTGGCCAGACTGATAGGTAGGAAGGAAGCAAAAACTGAGGTCACTTAAACCTCCTCTCTAGAAATCTCTGGTTCTCCTAACTCTTTCTTCTGGAATAGTCTTTGTTGGTTTTTGTTTGGGGATTTTTTTTTAACTCAGAAGGGTCAAATTTGGTAAGAAGGCTGGACACTGATGTAAAACACCCCCATCTACAAAGTTACATACCACAGGTATAGTTTGTGTCCTCCTCAGCCCCATGCTCACAAATCTCTGTGACAATGCCTCCTGGAATGCAAAGCAGCCAAAGGAGCAGTAACTCCAGAATCTATAGAGGGTTTGCACCTCTCATTTTAATGCACTCAACTAATAGTACCTGGAAGAAAAAAAATAGTTCACCTGACAGTCTGCTGCCATAAGGACATGAGGACAACATTTTCAGTCAAGTTCCATCAGTTCACTTGGTTAGTCTTCCTGAAATTTCCCTCTTACTCAGAAAAAGCTTCAAAACCGGTCTCTCTTCAAAATGTTGGCAAAGAATGGGTATCTCTAAGACTTTCTTTGTGTAAACTTAAGGGATACTATTTTTTTCTTCCTCCCCCTTTTTTTTTTGAGCTAAAACAATGTGTATGGAGAAAGAGCACTTAAAATCTTTTTTCTTCAAAATTAATTAAAGTTATTAAGAAAATGATAGGAAAAGTGCAATTGTCATCTGAAAATGTGTCCTGACAAATTTGGAGAGTAAATTAAATCTCTAATAGAGAAACATTAGTCCTGCTTTCAGCGTGTCAATGCAGCCTTACTTACAGAGACTCTTCTCATGCTTCCATAATGTGCCAATCAATGTTCAAAAGTACAAATATTTGTTTGTATTCTTGAAGAGAAATACACAAAACAGTTCTGAAGTCCTATTTTACTAACAGATGGTAATAAAAATGAAATATTAATAATATAGTCAACTGCACTATAGATATGAAAAGCAGTGCATACCTAAAACTTGTACCTATAATACTCTTTTGACAGTAATATTATAGTTCAGTTTTGGCAATTTTTCAGGCAAAGTTGGCAACAACTCAAAGTCATGGAAACATTGGGCAAACTCCAGCAGCCCTTTCTTAGGCAAGATGTCTATTTAAATACAAGATTTAACCTACCTTCTAATAGGATAAAAATGGATGAGCTGGACGAATGGAGTTTCTTGAACTTCTTGCAGAATGGGATAGTCTTCTTGTTTGCGCTATTTAATGTTTTGATTTCCCATTCATTGCTGAGGCTGTAATGAGCATCAGTTATTACATGGTGGCTCAGATCCAACATAAATCATTTAACCTCCCCCTCTTTATTGATTTATATTAGCATTTATAGACGGCACTCATTGTCTTTATAGAGCCTGGGATCTCACAGTAATTAAGTTCAAATTTAAAATAAACAATGACATCCAATACGGGTTGTTGAAATAGCCTGCAAGGTTTCTTGCCTAATGCCTACATTCAGTTTAGACTTCATCTCATTGCCATTCTAAAAATTCTAACTAGACAAACCGAATGAAACCAAACAAATAATCACAGCAAAAAAGAACAGCAGGGAAGGCACGTATTCAGTCTTGTAATGACTATGGAACGGGTTTGTCAAAATTATAGTGTCAATATTGTATCAGATGCCACTCTTATTTTTGCGGTAGTATTGTATGTAAGCCTATCTAGCTAAGGGGTATCTTTGTCCTGAAAATAGTTTAATCATAACTGGAGAACATTATATTATATTCTCTTATCTCCTAGTCCTCCAGTGCTCTTGGATGCACAGTAAGGTACTCTTTTCTTTTGCTCTTAGGAGACAAATTTTTACCTTACTTACAGTACATTCATGTAATTCTCAATTAATTCTGTCGATTTAAGACCACAAGTCCTTTAATGGTAAATGCTAAGCATTGTGTACAGTAGCATAAATATGGACTGCTATGAGAAAACGTTTTTCCAAGCCGTGAATGGCAATCTTCACATGCTGCAGGAACAGAAACCAGGACTATAGCTGTTCATTGGATCGTTGCTAAATTATTTTTCTTCTTTCATAACAATTATCAAGATATAAGTATCATAAATATTATTAAAATATGTTAAATATTATAGAATTATTATAAATATTTTTTAAACGGTTCTTAAGAGGATTTTCTTAACTCACATAGAACATTCAAAAGTTAATTCAAATTGGAAGCCCTCAGATCACTGAAGTCTTTCAATGAACACTTTCTAATTTAAATTGAAAACCTCACCTGGATGTATTCTGACAATTTAAAAAAAAAAATGTGGGAAGCAACCACTAACTGTGCAGCTAAGCCTTAAAACACTTGTCTAAAAGTAATATATCTGACTCTCCTGCCCATAAATGTAGCCCGAGCACGAAGCCCAGGCAGAGATTTTTGTCAAGTGCCATGCTGAAGCCACAGTGGGAAACACTAAGAGTTCCCCTATCGGCCCACAGTGCTGCTATGGCTTGGCAACCTCTTTGCAGCCCCACTCTTTTCATGGGTCTCATATCTTTTGCTCCCCCTATAGCCCTAACCCTATGCCTAACTCTAAGTGTGGGTGGACACTTCTGTAGTGAGACGTGCTGAAGCCACTTGGGAAGAGGATGTGAGTGGGAGAATTCTCACAGAAGCGCCCACTTCTCTTCCTCAATGTTTTTTGCAGCACTACTCTTCCTATGGGTCTTGTATCTCTGTCAGGGAACAATAAAGGCAGTTGGTGCTTAGCAGGGGAAGGGGAATTTGGGAGCCAAGCATCACAGCATGGCAGGCAGAAGCCATGGCTTCACCAACAGAAGGGCTTAGTCCTGTCATGGACTTCCGTGCCAGGAAGTCAGCCCATGGGTCAGGGTCAGAGTCCAGATCAACAGGGTACAAGCCCAGGCACAGGCATGGCTGCAAAGTAGCTGCAACACAGTCCAGGCATGAGCTAGTTGTGAGAGCCTCTGCTTAACGCAGCTGCAAGCAAAGGATGTAGGAACCCCTGCTCCAGCTTCTTCCAGCTCTTCCTTGAGAACTCCAAGGCCAGTTGAGGCTTCTCAAGCAGGTCTCGCCTCCCAGGAGGAGGGAGGATTGTTCTCCTAATTGACCTTAAGCCTTGCAGGAAACTTCTGCCACAGGATATACTGAAGCCCCAGGGGAAAGTCTGAGTAGGGAAGATGTCTCACAGCAGCCCATGCTTTGCTTTGGCAGCCTCTTATGAGCCCTGCCCTTTCCAAGGGCACCAGCTTTCTCCCTACCCTAATCCTAGTCTTAATGGTCAGCCTGGTCTCAGAGGTTTTAGTACACTTTTCATTAAGTCTTTCTGCTAGTCCTTGAAATGTAACTATGCTTTAAAAAAACATAACTAAATGAAAGACTAGCTTTCCTTACCTACATTATCTTTTATTATTTTTTTTAATGAAGTATTACCTATGTATATGGTGTACATGTGTCACGTGTGAGCTTTATTTCCTGGTAGGTTGTGCTGTACTTCCATCACTGTTTTTCTCTCAGAGTGACCTGCAGAGTGGTGTTTATGAGATCCCAGTTTTCAGAAAAACACAAATTTCCTGCTGTGATTCAGTAGTTTCATGTAAAGAGCATATCAATCTGATTATATTTAACTGCTTCTGCACAGTAATGAGGTAGTTAGTGTAAAATAGTTGTATAATTGTATAAACCAAAGCTATATTTCTAATTTGAATTTTGCAACCTCTATTTACACTTTACATGCTTTACATGTTTGTCTTTATCATGATGCTTTAATCATTTACTCTAATTATCTTACTTATCATTGTAAATAATTTCCAACCAATAAGTTATTCTGGTTTTTACTCATGGAAGAGGGGACATAATAAATCTGATCCAAAGACATGGAAGTGAAAGAACAAATCCAGCATTAGGACCAATTAGAAATTAGCATTTAACTTTGTCATTATTTTTGCAATGCTGCAAATTGATCCCAAATCATTCTCTTGGATATTTTTGATACTCCGTGTAAAGGAATTGAATTGTGCTGGCTAATTGCTGTTGGTTTACTAAGTGACAAGGCATTGTTTCTGTGATAAGTATTCTCATAGAATAAAACTGCTAACACATTTTACAAATACTTCTCTGAATTTTGTATTTGATTTCAGCAAACATTAATGCCAGTGAAGCTTGATTGCCTCAGTGTCTGCAAAAATGAACACAAAAGAACTGTGAATATTTCTGAATCCAGCTCATTTTAAAACTAGAATGAATAAAGTACAGATAGCTTTTTGTGCTACCAATCAACTCTAAATATTATGATTTTTTTCTCAGTAAGAACTGGCACCAGACTACAGCTTTACAGCCTCAAGCAACATCGCTTCTGTTTTGAAATCCTGGTTAAACACCTTAAACACCTGAGTAATCTGACTCAGATTGGTAATTCTACTGACTTCCCTTTGAACTCAGGACTACTCTTCCAAGTAAAGTTTCTCAGGTATAAGCACTTGCAAGACTGAGCCTTGCATTTGTTGTTCTGAAACACTTTAATTCCTGATTTTACCTTACAAATGCTAAAAGAAAATGTAGTGAAGATAATGCATTTTCTATCAAAAGATTAAGAAAATTGCTTTGTTCTTTCTTTTAACAAATAGATGTATTTTATAACACATATATAATGAATTTTATAATGCATTTTTATATAGAATATATATATAAATTTAGAAAAATATAGAATATACAGACCATAACCGATCTTTAATTGCTAAGATTATTGAGCAGAGAATGACAGAAATCCTCAAAGCATTCTTTTGAAAGTGCCAGGCGAACACATGGAACAAAACATATGATTCTGTATGATATATTCCTGATGTGAGGGAAAAGAAAAATACATGGATATCAGTAACAAAACTTCTATTAGGCTCACTTGTTTCAGGATCAAGTCCTAAATAGCAAAAGTTTAATTAAAAAAAAAAAAGGTGGAAGAGGGTGTTTTATTTCATTTGGGAAGCAGTTGAAAAGAAAAAAGTGGCAGCCAGAAGAGAAAAAAGAAGTCAAACTATTTCTCATATGTTAGTAAACAGAGTGATTTCAGATTGGATGTTACTAAGGACGAAGGAAGAAATTGTACAGTGGACTTACAGAAAGAAAAAGCCCAAACAGTAAAGAGACATTAAGGACAACTTCCTTCAGTCCCTGCTATGAGAATCTGAGACACGGACTGATGTTCACAGGCAGATTTCAAAAATATTTAATTACCACAACGCATCCAGACCCCGCTGTCAGAGACGATAGTGACACCAGCAGTATGCATACATATAAAAACACATCTGTTAGCAACACACTAGTTATTTTTCATAGCGTGTTTCTACTGCTGGACCCTTACTGCCTGCATTCAGTTGACATCTCAGTGTGAGATGCACAAGCTGAGAGTCAGACCCCCAAAAGGTACCTGTTTGGAAGACATACATACAGTGGTTACCTTGGCAACTGACACACGTGAAAGCTCTCGGAAGAGCTTTTTTTCTCACATATGCTTTTTTTTCTGCTCAGAGTGCTGGTTCGTATGTATGTGTAGGTTCAGGCTACAAACTTTATCAATCAAACTACAGCTGCACAATTTCAACTCTGACTTTTATTCTTTTCTGCTTTCCAGCAGCTTACGACGAACAGTCACTGATGAATGGAGAGGCTGGTAGCTGGCAGAGCATGCTGCTCCACTAGAAATACACAAATCTCTGCCGAAACTTTACACATCATTTACATGAACTTTTGAAGTAAGAAAAAGGTTTATATTATTAGTGAAGAGATGCCTGTATACAATTGGATATGGAGAACTGCCTAAATAAAAAACCGAGATTTAATCTTCCAGAATTTTTCGACTTAATAAACACGTATATGCATGCTTAATATACATAGCCATGGTAGAACCTACACTATTATTAGTTAGATTCGATGTACTTCATAACTGCTAAGTGTTAGCATCCCTGTTTCACAGGCACAGAGAATGACCCCAAACATGTAATATAAGTTATGTTACTTGAAGTCTCCTCCTTTTGGAATCAGCCTCATTTGGAATCAGTTTTGTATGTTATAAACTGCTGCCTTATTACAGCAAAAATTTATAACTCATCTGCAAATATCATATAAGCAGTCTGGTTTAAACAGTGGATTGTATATCTTATCATGTATTGATGTTAGTATAATCAGAAATTATGAGATTGAAGGAACATGTTCATTATGCTCCATCAAAAGTCCAATTAGGTACACGTTTGGAAGGTCACTTTTCTCATTTAGGCCCCTTACAGTTCTTCTTCCAACTTAGCTCATGCTAGATTGGTTGGACATGATTATGCTCTTTCATCACATTTTACACAGACATAGCTATTTCATTTTCAATGGTATAATAATTGGTCTAGGAGCAAATCTAAATCGCATTTATTTGGTGATCTTATCAGCATCCTCAGTGAGTGAAGAATCAGTTTACATGATTACCTGTTCCCTCTGCTTCATCCCCCTAGCAGAAATAATACCTTGAGACAGTAGTGGCCTTTTCAGCTTTAGAAGGGACTTGTATTTGTATTTCAGAACCAGAATCAGGAACTTTTTGTGTGTCTTCATCTCTGGGCTGCTGATACTGGTAGCTGATGGTGCTAATAGACCTCATCCTTTGTGGGACATAAAATCATTATCTCCTATCAATTCTCATATAAGACCACTGAGGTCGTAAACCATGGAAAGGTTCCTGCATTTTAGCTGGCTTTGACATTGGTTTTCTACTTCTGCAGTTTCTACTGGTTCATTACACTTACCAGGATGCATTGTTTTTCTGTCAGTACAGCTGCAAATACAGAAAAAGGAATACCGTCCTCCTTATAAGTAAGTATCATTTCTAATGGAAAATATCAGAAATGCAAAACTGTTTTCAAAGTACTTCAGCTTGAAATAACAATTACTTGATAGGGCTGTTCTGCAACTATTCACTTTGTTTTGAATTCTTACAGAGAATTCTCTGTCTCCTTCTGTATCCAATTTTTTTTTTAAGTATTCATTAGTGAGTTGTAAACCTGGCCTCTATAGTGTTTCTGCTCCATTTTATTTTCCAGCACAATAATCAGTATGGCTAAATGTGAAGGATAGGTAATAATTTGTCAGTGTTTCAAGCAGAACTCAGGGACATTTCAAAATGTTTTTTGTGATTTGGGCTTCCAACTTTAAAATGTGATGTATAATTGACATTTTGATACTTCGAGGCCATGGTGTATTCTCACACTTCCATGAAAAAAAACCCCAACTTGCTGACACAATCAGGAAACAGATGGTGACGAAGATCTTGTATTTAATATGCCAATCATTATGCTTTACTTGCATATTATCATCTCATTCATGAGGCCACTATATGAAGGAATTTTGCTATGCCTCTGCAAATCAATCAAGAAGCCTTTTAATATTTTTTTAATATAATTTAGGTCTTTCTTATCCTTTCTATGTTTCATTATATTTGGGGTGGAGTGTTTATGCAAATCTATTACACATGAAAAAATGCTTTGACAATCCTGTGGCTAGAATAGATGTCAGCAATGAAATATTCACTATAGATAGCTTCAATAAAGAGACCAAGAAATGACTTGGCAACCGAAGTATCCACATTTTCCATACTTTGCAGTGGTCCTTAATCCAAAGGCAGTGACACAGTGAGACACTATGAAGGATGATGTCGAGTAGGAGGATGGATTTTGTAATGTGGCCTCATATCTACTAAGACCTGGACTTCAGTCAAAATTCCTGCTCAAGAAAACCACAGATGGCAGATTACCAATACATTTCAGTTAGAGCTAGCACTGGTTTTGAAATCACTGGGTACCTGAGCCAAGCAAACCTCTTCTTCAGCTCTGAAAATAGGCATTTTTCTTGGAGAGTGTCTGACTCAGTCCCATCATATAGGAGTGAGTTCATCCACTCGCAAACTGAGCAAGCACCCTCCATGGACAGCCTGAGGTCCTCTGAAGATGTTTTAGCCCATTATTGCAAGTGGTGATAAAAAGATGGTTCTTTCTCCTTTATTTCTATCCTGTGATGCAATGAAAAGCTTCTTCCTTCATAAGCGCCAAACATTCACGTTTAGAGGGAGTTGGGGTATAGTGAGTACCATTTTTTTTTCTGTCTCACTCCTACTCTCTATCTGTAGGTTCCCCCAGCTTCTAAAATGTGTATGTTTCCATTTAAAGAAGTAAAAAAGTATTTCTGGTTCTCTGTAAAAGGAACCACACAAGCAAGAGGACACAGCATGTAGCTTGACAACTTTGTAAGTGCCTTGCTGCCTGGGATAGAACGTGCCTCTGACCTGGGTATAGTTAGGCAGTTATTTGAAAACTTACATATTCCTCCTGAAGTGGACAGAAATATACACTGGCTTTCAGCTTGTAGAAGATGTGGGAAGAAGAGGGAGAATGGTTTTGTGCTGAAACTTATTAAAAAAGCTGTTTCTGGAGGAGAAAAGGGAATTTTACACCAGTGTTCAACACAGTCCAATGCCATTCCAGGCACAGTACACTTCAGGAGCTGTTTCCATGAGACAAGTCTCATAGGAGGCAAGGTGGTCCTAAGTGCAAGAAAAGTGAGCCTATGTTTCTTTCATATATGTCACAACACAGAGTTTATGGTAGCCTTTCAGCATACCACTGTTTCTTTCCCCTCTAATTCCCCTTGCCTAATCTCCATCCATTTCAGACTACTTGCAATGTGCTCGGTTAGACCAGATGTTCACTGACTCGTAACTAGGAGTTCTATGTCATTCCTAATTTGTTCTATTCCCTTCATTGTGTGGCATCCTTCATTTAGCTTGTCCAAGCAGGTTTGTGGTTTACAAAACCAGAAATCCTCAAAGTTGCAATTCCGTGTTCCTTTTAATTGATTAAGGAGAAAAATACAAACCCAGAACCCTGCCAAGCCCAACACAGCATCGTGTAACAGTTGAGCTGTTCTTAAATACAGGGTCAGATTTATTGTTTGTTTCATTACTTATCAAAGACGGTGGCTTACACACCTTGCACTATCTAGACAGCAGTCTTGGGATGTCAAAAGTCAAAGTTACATCAGCTCTTGACTTTATCCAGGCTCTATGATGTACAATGTCACTGTAACAGAGCACTTCCTTTGTTCTGGGGGAACTTGACTCGTAATGAGCCCATCTAGGATGTACTCAGATTGTGATAAAGAGCTTTACACAGAGGCTCCTATTTTAGAGAAACAGGTGTTGGCTTTGATTAGAGAAAAATGACATCATCCAAGGGAGAGAAGAAAAAAAAGCAAAGGGAGAGGAAGGCAAAAATAGAAAAAAGTGGCAACCAGACACAAATACATTTGCACATATAAAGCTGTTCTAATGAGAGCCAAATTGATTTGACATTCAGTGGCAGTTTGAAGCCAAAAAAAGCAAAGCAGCCTACAAAAGGCCCAGCTCATTGTTTATGGAGTGTCATACTTCATCATCTGTGAGACCAATAACAGTGATGGGAAGACCTTTAAAAGCAGGGAGTTTGCACAGAATGGCTGCATGGATACAGCTGATGTCAGATCCAATAGAGTGATTGTGAGCTACTTCCTGAATTGAAATCACGTTTGTCAGATGAAGTAGATGCTCTCTACAGATTATACCTTTGAGAAGAGGATTTGGTACACTGTTAGAATACTTGGCTGATTTCTCCTAGGCAGACGCAGCCACAATACTTATCTATGATGGGTACTGATCATCCAACTTAGAAGAGAAAAAAATTACGTAACACGCAAATGCAGCTTCCAGTACATGAAAATCAATCTCTTTATGAGAAAGATCTCTGCACAAAATCATGTAAATTAACATAGGCACCCCTTTCATCATCCTTATTTTCTCAGATAAATTTGTAAATATTTTTACAAACACAATTTTTTACATTTTTATTAAAATAGTGGGCCCCTGTCATTAGTAGGCTGTAGAATATAACTCGTCCATCTCTGCTTTCTGTTAGAACACCTGGTGAGGAGTGACATGTTTATCAAATGTTGGTGAATGCCAACATGAATTAAATAAGCCTTCAAAAAAACGTGAGATGCTATAGCCTTGTACAGGAAAAGATATGTGTAGAAAGCAGTCTCTCTCTTTCTGCCTTCTAGCTATGAGCTCAATCTAGATATCACAATATTGATATTAAATTCTGATACTAATGTTTCTGTTTAGATTTCACTAGAAAATCTGTTTCTTTCTTGGGGGAAAATTCAGGAAGTTCAGCCTCCTGGGTCTCAAATCTCTAAAGACTCACTGGAATACAAATAGACAGCGATCTCAAATTAGCAAGTCCTTAATCACATTTTACATATAGCATCTAGTGTGGCTTCATAACACAAAAAGTGCTATCAGGGTGACCAAACATATAATGAATGGCACGAGTATAGATAAAAAAAAAATTAAGAGAGTCAAGATATGTGGATGTAGGTCTAAGTGAATAAATGAAACATTTTCTGTCATTCAGATTAAAAACAAAAATCAGTTTAACCTTTTTTTTGCAAACCTTCTATTTTGTTTGCTGTAAATATTTGAGTCTCTGGGTTTATTAGCATGACCACCCACCAAAATAAATAGATCAGTAGGTCAAAATGTTGAAATATTCACTGAAAGCCAACATTACATCTATATTAAATATTGTATTCTGTAACATATGAAGACAGTGTACATTGGTTATGAATTACGTGTGCAGATATAATCCCTGCTGTGTTAGCTTTATATTGTAAATAACACGATTGAGTTTCTTTTGTCATATTTAGGAGACTTATAAGCCACACTGGAATAAATTACAAATTTGGAATACTACAAGTTAGGTTTCTAACTTCACTCTTTGATAGTACCTAGAGATTTGAGGCCATACTTATTCTACCACAGCCTTGACTTTGGTTTGCAGGAGAAATGAGGTTGCTCTCTGTGTCCAACTCCCACTGGCTTAGTAGTCAGTCTGAAGTCATGCAGTCACAGCATTTAATTCTAATCAATTAAATATTAAAATGCAGTCAGCATGATAAGCCCCTCAACAAGTGGATTTCACTTTTCTCAAGCCGGTAAGTGTTCTTATGGATAATTGTGTTGCAGAAAAAGTAAACAGGAAATCAGTTACCAAAGACTGAAAAAATGTCTTGTTACTGAATTTTGTTAAAACATTTAAAATGTTACCTTTTAGGATTCAGTGTCAGAATTATAACACCACAGAAGCGAATGCGAGCAATTTACATTTCCCTTAGAGCTATTGTTTCACACTGTCTGAAGATTCAGGCTATGTCTTTCACTGCTGAGAAACGATGTATTTTACATCAAGCAATGTAAACTTTTATAAATTAGTGAAAACAAGGAAAGACAAATTTCACTTTAATGTAGCTAGCCAAGGTTAACCTCAGGCCCACATATGCCGTTACATTGACAAAATATAAAGAGAAATCACATGATGTTAACTATGAAAATATAGCCTTTGCAAGAGAACACTGTGTTAATTACCTGCTGCTCACGTTAGACTCTTCCCTCCACACTTCTACACTCACAAAGTCTGAAAATACCTTGCATTTTGGTTTTGTATTTCCTTCCACATTGGTGAAAACTGGTTGTTTTATATGAAATTCTTCCGAAAAAGAGGGAACCAGAGTAAGTAGGCTCAATGTATAAACTTTTGCACATATATTAAAAAAAATAATTCATTGGTACAAATGACAATTAATTATTTATATTAGTTTCAGTCGAAATTTTTTTTTTCACTTAGCCACTGCCTGCTTTCTGTACTATATCAAGACCAAACATTATTTGTAGAAAAAGTTCATGAGTTATCTTGAAGAGTGAGTATGTCAAATTTCTAGTCTGGTCACGGACAATTTATATATCAAAAAAGTGACATTCACAGAATAGTTTTTCAGTTTGATTTTTCCTACCAGACAACCAGGTGTCATCAAGCTGGAATACTGTTTTCATGTGGTAGACGTAGGCAGTTGATTCTGTTTAGTTCATCAAAAGGATCAAGGACACCTGATTCAGCTGTGTAATTACCAGGTATGAAATAGCTGTTTCATCTAGCAGAAAGATCAGACCAAGTCACTAAAAGCTAAAGATAAGCTAAGAAATAAAGATTTTAGTTTTATTTTGTTTTCCTAACACCAAGGGTGATTAACACCTGGAAAAAATTAACTCAGCAAGTGGTAATTTCTCCGTTGCCTGTAATATTTGCAGCAGAAATGGATTTTTTTTCCTGAAAGACATGCTTAACTAATCCAAAGCTGGCACAAAATTTGTTGCCAGAGATAAAGGTGTGGGAACTCGCCTTCCCTGATAACTTACACTGAGTGTGTAACTTTGTATAGCACTTCCTTGCCAGTAGGGTTTGGATAGTTGAGATGGCTCCTGAGTGGTGCCTGACACCAGTTACTTGGCTCGGAAAAAGGACGTGAGATAAAATGTTATGTGCTTGTGTTATATGGAGATCTAATAGTCTGGATAACTGAGGCATTTCTTTAGTCTTAAAACTGACAAGTTTCTATTAGTATCTCTAGGACACACAAGTACACACAAGGAACAGAATGAAACCCTACAGGAGTGAAAATATTCCTCTGATCTATTCCAAAAGTAGTTCTTTAGCTCTTTAGCCCCTCAACATATTCGGTCTTATCTGAAATATTGTAGTGAAAATTATTTTATTTGCATTCTTTTTACTTCCAGTGTCTGCAATCTGTTTACTTACATTCCATACAGCTAAGTCTGACTGTACCATATTTTATTCCATTTATCTAGCTTCAGCTGAACTGCTTAGCAAATTCCATCCTACTACTCCTTTCACAGCTCAGTAGAGTTACTGAGCCTGCACAGGCACTGCTAAACACATTCTGAAGAAGGCTGGGTTAAACAGGTATACTGGGAGCCTTATTGACACAGGTAATCTTTGCTGCTGATGGCAAAAAGACTATAGGATGGCATTAAAAAAAAACACAAGGTAGGATTTACACTTAGGCAATTAAGAGAATTGATGCTGGGCATGTAAACAGGACAGGTTAAATACAGACACTGAGATAATAGCAAGCAGTTATGCACATTTTCAGTATAAACCTTCAGTGTAAAAAAATCTCTTGTCAAGGAAGCGTGACTACTGACTACAAGCTCTGCTCCTTAGAGACTGGTTATTTTTTAAAGAGAAAATTTTCTCCTGCTTGGGAATCTAGGAAGAAATTATTTTCAAGAGGAAGGAAAGACAAGCAATAGAAGTTGTCCTGGAAGAAAACTAAAATGCAAGTCCCTCTTTTCCTTGTCTTTCTTACTGCTTTGTATTGCCATTCTCTTGTTACAGTGGGATGTTTGGAGGCAAATTTTCTAAACCAGTTCCCAGCCAGACAACCTTCACTCATGTCAAACTGCTCATTTTAAAGCTGTGAGTTCCCTGAGGCTAGTCTTAGCCATCCTTGCACAAAACTATGGGAGGCTCCAAGAAGTCTCCTATATGTCATTAAATCCACCTGTTTGCTCAAAAGGCTCTTTCTAACGGGTGACACCAGGTCTCACTGTGCAGCTGGACATGACTGGAGACCAAACTGTGCTGCAGCAACTTGCAAAAGTTGAAAATGAGTAGTTCCCAGGAAGTCATGTCGCAAGAAGTTCACATGACATCTGCTTCCAAGACATACACAGACACAGCCCATGCACCATTACAAGCCCATCAGTTTCTTGAAAGGAAATGCATATACTTATAGTGTAGCACAAATATTTTCTATGCAGGCTTTCACGAACAGAAAGTGGTTTGCCTATCTATCTCTAAAACTATGGTTTTAACATGATGTCCTAAGGTGTTTAACTACAATGTAAGAACTGAATGCAGATCAGTGGCTGTTTTTTTCTATTTCAGAGTGGAAACCTAACTTAGATGTTCTGAAACAGCTCATATGGACATGTCTGAAGTTGGATGAATGTGGCTACCTTTTTGAGTAAAAAAATGGGGAAAATCAATGAAGACTATGGGAGAAAAAAAATTTTAATTTCAAAATTATTAACTGCATGCCATATTTTGTGCATTGCAGAATTTTTCTTGCTTTGAAAACCAAGTGATTTTTAGTTGTAGTCATCCTGAACGTGCCTGTTTGTTAGAAGAAAAAGCTTAAAATCAGGCATGTCAAATCCCTTTTCATAAGGAACCTGCAGCATAGAAAACTTTGCATTATATGTATTAAAGAATGAATATGCAAAGTGCAAGAATGTCTTCTGGCAAGATACCTGAACTATAATAAAGCTGATATCTACAAGAAAATGTTCCACTAACAGTAGGGATCAGTGAGAAGAGGTATTTTATTCCTGGCCCTGCCTGTGCAAAGATGAGTCATATTCTCAGATCTTTGAAAGCACAAAACAGAAAACAAAGAGAAAACAACCCTGCACTTTTAACCATATCTGCTGCTTCTATTTTATCAGCAGCAATAACTATTCGGCAATTGGGGTTTAGTTAATAATTTCATACATAAACAAAAAGCCCAAATAATCAAACTAGGTAAAGATAGGTTGCTCTTTATGGAGCATTTTCTGGTGCTAATAAAAGTAAAGCAG
Source organism: Gorsachius magnificus (assembly GCA_034008185.1). Lineage (NCBI taxonomy): Eukaryota > Metazoa > Chordata > Aves > Pelecaniformes > Ardeidae > Gorsachius > Gorsachius magnificus. The sequence continues at coordinate 37,043,452 of CM067086.1, forward strand.
TGTGGTTTTACTTTACAGCACCCTCCTCCAGCTTCTTTCCTCCATTGCTTTATTTCAGCCACAGAAGTAAGAGGATATGAACAGGAATATATGTGGAAAGAGACTGGTTCAGTAAAAAGCAGTTTTTCTTATGCAGCGACTATTTTATTGTAGAACTACGTTAAAAAACTAAAATGGCAAATAAGGCAGTTTTGCATTAGGTATTACATAAGCAAAGATACCTTTATTTTCCACATACTATGGAAAAGCATACGGAGCGTCTTTTGGTCAACTGTGAAATGCCATTTGTAAATGGAAGCAACTTAGGTTCATTAGGGCTTCTTTTCCCCTCTAATTCATTGCAAGTGTGCATTTGTTTATGAAAATAGATTTGAGCAGCTAGGCAGAGTGTAGAGGTAGTGTGCACCCATTCAGCAATATTCGGTGGTTTTTATTCACTTTTATACTTCATTGCATTTTTCACTCTTGGAAACTCATTTACATAATCTCCGTATGGTCATTTCACAGTAACTGTATGTGACTCTGGATATGCCAGCTAATAATTACCCTAAGTTATCTGAGAATACCTAACTACATAGTGACTATACAGTTATTCCTTAATACTCAAAACTCTAGATTGAAAGCCCTCTGACTGGTCCAATACTATGAAATGTCAGGCTGTTTACCAACAACAAAGACTGTGCCTCTGCTTCTCAGCCCCTGCAGCTGAAGCAGAAAATGCCAGTGTTTACTTAAAGGAGGAGAGAAAAAACACCTCTCCTTCCTCTATGCTTGGTCCTGTGGCTGTTGGAGTGAATGGTAGTTTTTGTCACTGATTTCAATGGGAATTGAATCGGACTCTCTTTCTCATCCTTTTTATGCCGCATCCTCTTGCACTTCAGGAAAATACTTTATTTGCACAATAATTTTCATAAAACTATAATTTCTGTAGATGAGAGTCTGCTGTATTTCCTCATCTACTGACCCAGTTTAGGTTTCCCATCATTCTTATACAGAGCCATGGTGTACATGTCTGTGTATCTGTATCTGATTTCCCTAGAAAAATAAGGAAGGTAGCAAGAATTTTCTCTTGAAACTTTTGTAGGCCAAAATCTGCAGGTATTTTTACCATAGCATCCCAACTTCCCCGAGCTTTGGCCACTACTTTCCAGCATTACTGTGACACAAGGTGGCTTATCACAAGACTGCTTCCTTTTTGTCAGAGTAGAGTTTGGATTAAATGACTATGGAAAGGGGCAAAGGCAAATTACGAAAGGCAGGACTTTCCTACCCTTCCTCCTTAGCAATTGAATTAAAAAATGCCACTGACTTTAATCACCAGTTACAGGGTATTGAATTGTACAGGGGTTTAGAATTTGGCAGAAGAGATGAAAAATTTCTGAATGGGGATAAAAGAAAACACAGAAAAGCCTATATAAAAATGCAGGAAAAAAAAAAGCTCTTTCCTTTGATATTTTACAGAATACGCAGAAATAACATTTGGATAATGATTAAATAATACTGAGAAAGTCTACTGTGCATACAAGGAATTTCTCAGGGTTGTGTATGTGTGTGCTATTTAATTGTTTTGGATTTTTGGTGGAGATTTCTTTTCTTTTCAAAAAGAATGATGTGATCTAAAAAGAGAGGACAAGCTTGGTTCAGTTATAGCTTTCATATAATTACTACAAACTAATGCAAATTAGACTGTAGGTCTGCTCAATGTACATTTCTGTGCTTGCCAAATTATGTTTGGCAGTGTGGTCAAGCAATAACAGATGCACGCTGTGCCTAGTTTTCTCGGGCTGTTCAATAATTAGGAGGGCCATGTATTATAATAAACCACATCCCCTTGGCTGAGATTTGGATGCAAATTGCACACTAATTCACTTCCAAGTTTTTTGGAAGCATACCAAAAGACATGAAAATTAGGGAAATATACTATTTACTTCGGGAAATGTGTTTAAAACTAAGTAAGGCTCATTTGTAAGCAGTGTTCATCTATTCCATCCTTGTAAAAAAAATTAACAATAAGTTCCCTTTCCTTTACACTATTTAGTTCAGCTCTAGCGCAGAGCAGCTAATGTGACACCTCTGCAATGTTCATGGCATCTCTATTATTCTTGTACTGAGAGAGTACAATATAAAAGACAGTTACTCTGCTTTGTATTTCTCTAAGGTATTGCTGAGGTTGAGTGGATGATATCAGTTCAATGAAAGACTTGAATCACACTGCAATCCAAATCCTTTGCAATCAGTTGAGTTGTAATGGCACACTGTTTATAGCAGAAAATTTGTCTTTTGAAAAGGCTGAAGATCCTTTACCCTTAGCTATTATACAAAGGCTGAATGGACAGATTTAATGAAAAAAAATAATACTTAATGAAGGAAATTCTAGGAAATCCAGTAATGCAATGTAGTTACATGCATAGATGTAACTACACCTGTCTCCAAATTCTGGAGAAACAGAAAATGAAAATAATTGAACTTACTGCTACACGTATTAACAGGTAGTTAGGTTGTCCTGAAAATCATTTAACAGTGAGCTGCCTTGCAGTAACACTTAACACTCTTAAATGGAGAAATATAAAAGTGGTGTAGTAAGAGATACATCTCTTGTGTTTATTGCCTCCTAATTGTATTGTGATTGCACCGAAGAGGCAGGCTCACGGATTAGGACTCCTCTGTACATGCTCTAGACAAATACAGAAAAAAAGGCAGTGAAAACGGCAGAAATCAGAATGCTCTCCTGCAGTATTTATTTTAAGGTTTTTCTTTTAAGAAGAGGTATCACTGAACATAATTTTGTAAATCTTTCTAAGTATTTTAAATTTTACAGTGATGTTCAAGCAGTTCTTTGCAAGAAGACAATGAAGCAAAATGCTGCTTGCCAAAAATATAAAAGCCCCTTTCAATATATTCTACGCTGCCAGTACAATTTCAGTGACTACAGTGGAGTTTTGACATGGGTGACTTAGTTGTAAACTAATTCACATGGGGACCAGCAGAAATCTCTGTAGCAAAGCAGAGGTCAGTAGATTACTGAAGAAGCCTTAACTATTAAAAATTTGATATTGCAGAAATACAGGCATAATGACAGTAGGCAAGTGTCCTGGGATTAAAACTGGTTTTAGGAGGATAAATCAATGCTGTCACATGCAGCTATGTCTAGACTGCTACGTATGTCAGGTTTATAGAGTTTTATAGTAGGTGGGTTTTAGGTGTTTATCCTGTTTGGTTATTGTTGCTATTGTGAGTATATCATCACAGACTAAAAGAACAGCAGCAAAATTCTTGTTTCCAGCATGATGAACACAGAGTTAACTACACAAAAGCAGTTTCGGCAAAAGTACTGTTTGCTCTCTATGTTGCAATTGAAAACAGGCTAACGACTAAATGTGGAAAATCAGCTGAAATTGTAAACTCATTTCAATCATTTAAATTTAGGGACCATGAAGAGTTTTAGGTGAGTTTTGCAAAAATAACTGGTTGAACAAGTTAGTAGCAGATAAGCTTCTACACAGGTAAGACCTCCCTAAAATGCATTAGCGGAAACAGTCTAAAGTATTTATACATAATGATGTCTCCTGAATTAGTTGTAACCTCTCAGGAAAAAAAGATCTAGGCATTACTGTAGACAGCTCAATGAAGAGTTAAAAAAGCAAATAAGATGTTAAATTGTGTTAAGAAGGGAATAGAGAATAGAAAAGAGAAGATTACAATTCCATTATATAAATCAATGGCACATTGATTACTGTATTCAGTTAGACATCTTATTTTAAAAAGACACAAATGAGAAGGTGAAGTGAAGTACAATGAAAATGACAAAGGTGTTACTTTCATAGTCACTAAATTATGTCAGCCTCTCCAGAAGCATAAGGGACTAAGTGGAAAATGTTAATCCCAATTTGATAGAACCATCCCCAGGAAACTAGCCCCTTTTCTAACATTTATCATATGCAAACCAACCCATTTTTTAACATTTATGAGAGACTGCTTCAGCATGCTGCCAGTGTCAGATTCGGGAAAGTATAATGATGGTATAGAGACATTTTTGGACTCCAGTCATTCTGTTGTGTGCATACTCATCGTAGATGTGAAGTATGTGTTAATCCAAATCAACACTTGAGAAATAATGCAATTTCCATTTTTAATGAAGAATCTTTCTCCTAAATTAGTCTTTCTACTTAAACTTCTGGGTATCCCTAGGTTGCCACATGGTCTTGCAAAGCGGGGTTAAAGGGGAACCTGAGGTTTTGGGGGCTTGGGGGTGGGGAGGTATTAGTGCTTTTATGAGGATTTTGCTATTCTTTTTATAGAAACAAACTGATTGAGGTCAGTTGGAATTTATTATAATTATTATATTGTTGTGAAGTGATGAGGGTGGTTACATTTTGCCTGAACTGTTCAAGACAGCAGGATATATATGTAGTAGTTTCCCCAGACTTGGAGAAGACCTCTGAAAACGTCAAGTTTGTGCATATCTATGTCTGGTGAAACAATATGTGTGCATGTTAAACATTGAAAATAGTCCAAGAGCTGCCATTAATTTGAATTGATCTGAAATCATTATCTGGAACTGCCAGGAAATTGAAAAATGAGTTATTTCCACAACTCATAGCTGAGATACTCTGTATCTTTTGAGGAATGCACAAGAATGTCATCGTCATCACTGCTGCTAACTTCAAGAGAACATTAATTCATTAAATATGAAAGAAAGCACTGAAGATAGGATGCCTCTCCATTCAGAAGAGACTTTGGTGATATACCCCTATCCAGTTACGCTCCTTTGTATGTGGTGAGCACCATACATGAAGAAGTCTCTCTGGAGAATTGTTGAGTAAAATAGTCTTCTAGTAGCATTAATTAAACCTTACATCAAGTTGCGTAATCCTATATAATGATAAATGTCTAACAAAAGTTTGGATATAGGGCAGACCAAATGCATTGTCAATTGTATTGGTCTTGCCAGCTATGTTCCTTCAGCAATTGACAGCTTTCATGATTTTTTCAGTCTATTGTACTAGAGGTGAGAGGGTTACACTGGTGTGTATTCTGTATCTAGTAGATGGCTGCTTGCACTTAAAGCTCAATGATCTCTGCAGATTCCTTCTAGTCAGTACTCCTATGTTCCTTATCAGAATTTTCCTAGAATAACATCCCCTCTATTGTAGTGTCAAGTGAAAGCTAAGATAAATAAATGCATTTCTCTATATTTGATTCATTGTATGACATGTTGACACCATTAAAATGATCATTATGACTTACTGGTTTCCTTACCAGAGTCTCCCTTAATAGCTCTGGCATGTTAGACAGAACTGAAACCGAGCAATAATTTTTAATTAATAGACTACAAGAAATCTTTTAAAAAGTCCTAGCATTCAGAATTTGCAAAGAAAGATGGGAACATTTATTTTTAAGCGATTTCAGTTGAAAATAACTAGTTTTCCAATTAGTCCACTGAAAAATTTGGATTATAGAGAGTTTTGCTGAAAAAATGGAGATCTGTTTTATTATTATTTTTATTAGCATGCATATGTATATTCTTGTTTACTTTCCTGATCATTTATTTTTAAAGCTAGAGCTCAAATTTGCAAAGGTAGGCAGTTGAGTTAGGTGCCTAAATAGCTCCATACACGTGAAAATGTCAGCCAGATCACGGGTTTAAAAACTGTAATCTGTAGACTATTCTGTTTTCATCACTCTTTTCTTTATTCTTTTTTAAAAGACTTTGGGAAACTCAGCATCTCTATTTGCTAAGATGGTGGATAGTGTGCTTTGTTCAAACCTGGGAATGCTCTAGGAATGGTAAAACAACCAAGGATAAATTGTTCTGTTGCAAGAATTGATGTCAGCAGTGTGATCTGTTTCAGCTCAGAAAAAAACATCAGTTCTACAATATTACTCAGGAAAACCCCACAGCCTAGTGACCCTTATTTGTCATCTTCGTATTACAGAGCTCATAGCGATAGCCTTTTTTGTTCAGATATGAAATATAATTTCTGTATTTACCAGAGTGTTACACATTAATGTTTCTTACCATGTTACTCCGGCTCCCCCTTTTGCGGTTGTCCTGTAGTTCTCCAGAAGAACCAAAATCCAACCTCTGAGACTGTCACCTGACAGTTGTGGAACCAGCTGAAAAAGAATTTCTCATTTATATCAGTTCTTCTGGGATAATACAGACTGTGGGGCAAGATCATAGCCAAGTGGGAGGGAAATTTAAATATAAATTACTCACTGGAGGAACGGTGTGACATTTGTGAAGAAACTAAAACAATTACCAGGAGACATAGGCTGGTTCTCTTTCATTGTTTCACAGAGTAAAAAGAATAAGACCAGAAAATGTATATGTACCATTCAAAGCCTAACAAATAAAAGCTATATGTGATGTGAGTGGAATGGTTTTGCTCATTGTACACTGGATTTTTATCACTGGCATTTTCAAGACATGATGTCTCCCCTTTTCTCTCTGGCATATGAGTTTAACTGCTCCATACCAGGAGTACTGTTTTATGAGGAAGTGTGAGGGACAGCTCCAAACTGTCCTACAGTTGAGCAGCCCCAACGTGTATCTGGAATAAACATGTTCAAATCACCATCAGGCAGAAGAAGTGAGTGGACCCATGTCTGCCATGCCTTCAGCGAATGTTGAGGCAAATAATCTACCTGGGATGGGATGGAAAGAAGCCAGTCCTTCACTCCTTCCTAGCGTTACTTCACATTTCCTCTGTGAAAAAGACACATTTCAGGAGCAGTTTTAGGGTAATGAACCTTATTGTCCTAGGTCGTCTCCCTGCAACCTAGACATGTAAATATCACCCCTCAGACTTATGAGAAATCTCTTTTCAGTATTTCCCATGAGATATTTTAGGTAACTTTTGGCCTATGTAATGTTTTTACGGATCCCGTTTTCAGCTTTCTCTCCCCGCAGAATTCATGTAGGGAAATGAAGCACCTGGATTCCAATACGTGGCGGGTCTGGTGCTGCAACAACCAGTCAAAGTTTTGATGCCCAAAAGTGTATTGCAGTAAAGTTTTATATCCTCAAGATTTTGACAACCTTTGCAATTTTAAAGAAGTGGGATAAAACTATCTCAGAAGTGGTTACAAAAGATGGGGGCACTTTTGTTAACTGAGCTGTCGTTTTGGCATGGCATCAAGTCCATGGCAGACTCACTGAAAAAATACTGCATCATAAAATAGACCGTGTTACAGAATCTGGGCATGGAATATACCTAAGAACGTGAGGTCAACCTGTGCTTGTTATCTCATACAGATTAAAAAAACCCCAAACAACCAAAAACCCCAACCTAGCAGAGGGTTAATTTAAAACTAAGAAGAATCTACTTCAGGCAGTAATGTTTTTTAAACCTTCCTTTATAATTTTTGCTTATCAAGGAGTGCCCTTCTGGTATATCAACTGAGCCAAGACTGAGTTCTCAAATACTATGATGGCTTCTGTTAATTAGATAGTTTATCTGTGATGAGTTGTTGACACTGAGATGATTTGTGTTAAATAATTTTAAAATATTCTGTGGGGCACTAACTTAGATGCATTGTTTGTTCATATTCCAGGCCCTGGCTTCAATCTTTTTTACAGCCCTCGACAGAAATGAAGTTGATGCTTCAGCAAACTTCTTTAAGTCAGAACAAGTAACATTGCAAAGATATTTTTGAGTAACTGGAAATCTCTGTAATAATTTTGTCTTTTTATACTCTGGGCTTTAGTTTGGTGCCATAAAATTTGTAGCATATTTTTGGTAATATTATTTAAATACGCTAAGCTTTGCTAGTTTAGCGTTTCTTAAATATTTCTTTTGTGGCGTTTTCCCACTCATAAATCCATCTCCAGTCCCCCAATTCAGGGCAAAATTCAGGAAAGACTGGCATAATGTGACACTTCTTTCTACTAGAGTGCTGTATTTTTATACGTGCTCTATCTCTTGGTGGGCTTTACTTTCACAGGAAAAGTGGATAGGCTGGGTTTTAGTTGTGAAACACACTATTTGTTACAAAAATCCACGCATTGTACTTCAGTGATGCTTACTAAGTATTACACTGTTCAAAATGAAAAAAAATTTAAGGCTGCATGTGGACAAACCAAGGGTAAACACTTACAAGTAGGAAGTACTCTGGTACCATAATAACAGGAGCACATCATTATTTGTTCTTATTCTTCTCCATAAATCAGTTCTCCCCTCCTATCTTGCTTCTCTGTTCTTATACCTTTCCACCTTCCCATTTCTCTCTTTTTTTTTTCCTTTCCCCTTTAAAAAAATTATACCCTTCTTTCTGACTGTTTTTATCCACTTATCTCTTGTTTGCCTCCACTCTCTCTCTAGTCTTTAAGCCCCAAATGCTCCTTTTCCTTCTCAACGCCCCATCCTTTCTGAGTGGGAGTGCTGCCCATGCCGCTATAACACCTCAGACTCTGTTGTGATCTCCATTCTGCATTTGCACATGGATACAGTCCCCTAATTGAGAGACTTTTTTTTATTAAAAGCATTAGACATTTATATGTAGGAATAACACTTGCAGAGACATTCTCTAGGTTAAAAGTTAAAAGGGATGTCAATCATCATACTTCAGAACATAAACAGATTGCCAGCGTGGGTTGAAAAGGAATTTTCCCCACATAAAATCATAGAAGTTTGCAATAGAAAAGAACTAATAGGTCAGCTAATCCATCTACCTGCCAATTCAAGCTTCTTCCCCACCATGTATTTTGCTGTTCCTTTGGCCTCTCAAAAATCTCAAGCAATTGGACTGTTAATGCTTCCCCGTAGAGATTATACAGTCGTTTAGTGCAACTAGTTTGCTCTCCAGATTTTTTCGGGTAGTCAGTGTAAACTTTCTTTTATTACCTCCATCCCACTAGTCTTAATGGCACTCCCAGCTATCATATTAAATAATATTTCTCTCCTACCTTTCCAGTAAATTTAAGTTGCTGCCACGGCCTGTTTGATGATTCTTACCTAAACTATTAGTTGCCTTTAGTTAAACAAAGAATTCTTTTCAATATCATCTCTGCTTAAAATTATACTTCTGTAACTATAATGCACATGAGAAGAATCACCTACACCATGACTGCAGACAAACTAGAGCTTTTGACTATATATATAAATACAGGTAAATAGATTTGTCAACAAGAATATCCATATATGTGGTACACTTACACCCATGGAAAATGAACGTGAAGCTAACTCTATTGTAATTCCGTGTAAGACAGCTCTTTCAGCTATGGGAACGTTCTGTGGTACTCTGTTCTGCCCTGAAATTCTTTGTTCAAGAAGGAAGATAGATTCCCGAATCAGATCTCTGTCTCTTTAGTAGTAAAAGTTTTGTTTGGGGATTTAGAACAATGACAAATTTTCAATAAAATAAAAAATACAGAAAAAAGCTGGGAGGTTAAAGAGTGCTGTATGTCCCTTCCTGGGCCACTTATAAATCATCCCACAGACCACTAAAATTAGTCAAACCAGAATGCTCCAGCAGGTTTTAAATTTCTCATATCCTAGCTTGTAAACAAGGGGAAGAGAAAAAAATGCACAGGTAACCCTGAAACAGGCAGGGGAATACTTTGCCTGGGTCTTAAAGGGACACATACTCCTGCAGATGGGCCAGATGACAGGGTGAGAAAGCACCGCATTGCTGTCCGAGGGTATCACATGCGAGTCTTCTGGGGTTTGTGGGATTATAGTATGCCAGAATGAATCAGAAGGTATAGCTCTTCTTGTAGTCTATGATATTGTTCCGGTACCTAGGAGTCAGAAAACCAACAGAGAGAAGGTCAACCCTTGCCACAAACTGCTTTCAACTCCTATCTCCAGTTTCTGTCTTCCAAGACAATCGTAACTCTCCGCTCTTCTAAACCTCACACCATCATTCTTCTAGAGCTATGGGTTTTGCAAGTGTAAGGTTTTAGTATGGAGATATTTTCAAAGCCTTGTGGTCAAATTCTAAGCAGGTGTTATCAGGTGAGAACGGCTAGTGACCTCCACTGTACTCCCTAGCCCTCAAGATACTTTCAAACTTCATTGACCTAAGGAGATCAGGGGTCTAGGCTGTCCATGTAGCAAAAGCAGATTGCAGTGGTGCTCCTGAAAAGTATGCTGAAAAGCACAATATAGAACCTTCTATTGTAGGTCAATTTCTATTCTGATTCTAGCAAGCAAGTAGGTAGCATACATAAAATACAGATGATGAAATGGTTACTCAAAAGTATCCTAACTAGACACACTGCTGTAACTCTGTTTTTATATTTCTTTACATACTTTGTAGATTAGCGTAAACACAATTAATTAATCATGAAAAGCAACTCCTACAGAGTAGAAGCAGGATTTTAGCTTCCAAAGCAACTTCCCTGCCAGACCTGAAAAATCTTACTCATTGTCAAGCAGTGTCACTCTTCTTAGCCAGCCTTTGATACCATGAGGTGCAGCAACCAAGAATTGCAGCAGTCTGCCTGTTTTTCTGACATGGATACAGCATTGAAATATACTGGGCTATTTGCACCATCTGGTACATGCATTTCAGTTGAATGAAAGCAGATGAACTCCTGGGCACTTTGGTGATGAAACACCAGGAGAAAAGAAAACAAAACCCAAGAGACAAAAAAGTGTTAGTGAGGAAAAGAAAGCTGACTTGATCTCATTTCTGGACGATGGAAGGCCATCTTCTAGGTTTCCTCACATTCAACATGGGACTACATGTTTGACTCCTTGCATGTTTGGAATAGGAATGTGTTAGATTAAGCAGAATGTTCTAATGATCCTTTTTAGTTTTGAAATCTAGGGATCTATAAATATGTATGTATCAATGTTGCTGTGACTATGATTTGCAGCTGTCAATCAGTTTGCCTTTATGGCTGTAAATTTTCATTTCACTAGATTTTTTTGTGTAGTCTTCTAAAAAGAATAAAAGTCTACTCCACATCTCCACATTTTAGACAGAAGAGTAATGCATGATTAACAGTATGCTGAGAGGTGTCACATTCACATTAACACTGATGTGTGAACCAGTGGTCAAATGGCAGATTACATGTCTGTCACAACACATCAGGGCAGTGTTCCAGTCTGCCAGCTTTACCCTGCCCAGCTTCTTCAAACAAAGAGTTCTTCTGAAAATTGTAGCACAAAAAGAATGTTCAGCCTTTGGGGGAAAAAGAAGTCTGTCTCACGGTCAAGCTTTTTGAAGTCTTAGTAACATCAAATGGCAGAAGAGGTTACTCACAGTCACATAACCTCGCAGGTTCATGGATGTCTGTAACACAAATGTTGCCTATGTGGCCTTATCAAAGATTTTCTGCATGATAACTGTATTACTGAAAAAGTACTACGGCTGGCATATTTTGATTTGGAGAAAGGATGCCAATTCTATCAAGGCTAGAAAAACTCTGACCCAGTTCCAAGAGAAAAAGCAAATTTTTGGAATATCATTTGAAGCAAGAAGTTCCAGTTCACTGGAAATGTCATGAAAAGTGTCCTTCTCCTTTTGCCTTAAGGACAGAATTTTATTTTTAAAGCGGGTAACTAGCTGCTTGATTTCTTACATAGCAAATAGGCACACCTGGAACCAAAGTGACTTTTAGTGGGTACTGATGCCTGAAGCCAATACACATAATGAAGTGGAACATATTTTCAACCCCTTGAGATGTTTTCATATATTAAAAGCAAAATTTTAGACAATAATTGTAATATTGTTTGCAAAATCAAAAATACTTTCTCAGGGTTTAAGAATGCTTTCTAGGGAGCTGTGAATATCATGCTCACTTGAACAGTGCCTGACTTCTTATATGCTGTTAAGTCCCAAAAGTTCTGCTGAACTTTCCTAAAAGTTAAATTGTTGTTCCAGCAGTACTTTCACTGCACTGGAAGCATAAAATGGAAGACATCTAGGCTCAAACGCTGAAAACACTCCAGTAACATAAAAGTTAAGTTCTGTTTTCAAGAACACCCAAGTTAAATAGGTCTTCTTTACAACATAAAAATATGTCTGCTGAAGAGTAGTATCAAAATACTATACTTGTGGGTTGTTAGCATATGAGACAGTATCTGGACACGGCCCAAAATGAGTAGTTAAGTATTGTCTTGGCTCAGCTCTTAAATGTTAATACTTGTTTACTATATATAATGGACTTGATGATAACCTCTTTATAACATTTTAAACATTTATCAGAATCACTCCTGATTTATACAAAACACAGAACTGGAAGATGGAATCTATGTATAGATAGGATGTGGAAATATGTATATATATTATGTGTGCATCTTCAATATGCTATGAATACTCTCTATCTCTAATAATATAGAATACATTTTCTACATTGTATAAAATATTGTATATTAATACATAGAAATATAGCACTCCTTATATAGTGATTATTTGGATTTTTACATCAATTCTGCATGGATACACATTTCCATAAAAATTGCTGCAAAATTCAGTCCTTTGTATCATCATTTAGCTTTTACTAAAATCCTCTTCTCTGCTCCCAATTTAAAATATTGAAGAATACCTATATAGTTGCCAAGATCTACGAATTTATATAGCGCATACACTTTTATTTTAAAACTAGTATATTATGGTGATATGAAGAAACTTTTATAATTTTCCCTTTTTTTAACTGTAAACTATTATTTCATGAAAAAAAACCAAAAAACCCCACTGCCTTGTTAGTGAAATGAAGTTCAACAACATTCAGATGAGCCACAATTCAGTTTGTCAGGCTTGGCTTCCTTTCATCATTTTTTTTCTTCCTGACACTATGAACCTGCTGCTACTGTCATAAGATGTAAAGTTTATTTCTGTACACATTTTGTTTCTCATTTCTGTATGAATGGCTCCTATGTCTTGAGGCACAGAAATGTTATTTTCTGTGGATTGAATTTTGGCTTCTCAGGAATAACATAGGTATGGCATGTTACAAGCAGAAAGAGTAGCTAGAGGGTCTGAATTCCACCTTTAGCTATCTTCTTTCTAATTCACTTAAAGTCACTTAAATAATTATTCTTAAGCAAAGGTCTCACTGTACGTTACAGCGCTATACATAAAAAGCAGCTATAGTTGTGCAGCACAGCATGGTATTATAAATGATACAGCAGTATAGTATTTTACATTCTGAAAGTAGATAACAAACTGTGCACAACATAAATGAAATGTTTTCACTGATATTCATTAATTTTATTCTCATATTCAAAGACAGATAATCTTAATGAAATGTATTTTAAGCTCTCATAAATGCACACTTGAGCAATGTAAAAGAAGTATTAGAAAAGTGTCTAATGTTATTCTGGTAGGAAGAGGTATACTCGTATGAAAATATTCTCAAGAAAATCAGAGCTGATACATGGAGTTTATTACCTATGAAGAACTTCAGTAAAAATAGTAATAAAATAGTACTTACAAGTGGAATTTTCATAAGCATTTATTATTGGTCAGCTCTGTTTCTTTTAAGTTCATGCACATTCTCAACAATTTCTGCAGAAGCAGAGTTTCTGAACTGCAGGACAAGATTCACGGGGAGAATTATGTTCTTAAAGTAGCAGTTAGGCATCTAAATAAAGCGACAGTATTTTATTCTGTAGCATTCACAAAATCCTTACTGAACTGATGCCTGTAAGTGTCTAGAGCTGCTCAGCATCTATGTTTTTGCAAATAGTATTCCTGTAATGTCTTGTTAGACACATGCTGAACAACCTATACTTTCAAAACACCAGGAAAAGTATCAGCTAACACTCTAAGCCCAGGGTAATTCACAGATTAATTTCACAACCCTGTCTGCAGGTCCTGAAAGTATTGCCTATACTTAGCTGTCAATTACAGGCTGAAGTGATTTAAATTATCCTTGTTAGAGGTTTGGTTTTGCTTCTGTAGTTCATTTAAAAAATTACTTACACACATGGTATTATTATAATATAATGAGTCATCTGTTAATTATTTTTGACATCTAGGATAATAAAAATATACTAATGTTGCAGTTATTAATAGAATTGGCCTATCTTTATGAAACTCAAATATACCAAACTGCCGTGATTGTTGGAAAAACTGGCACCAACTCACACTTTCATCCTTAAAATGGTGCAGCTATTTTTCGTATCTAACTTCTATGAAGACTAGTACAACCTGCAACTCTGCCTTTACATAACTGCAGATAAGCAGTGTTCAACCTACCTTAGTTTAAAAAGCCTTTTAGCAAAATGCTTGATGACTACACACGCTATCAAAAATAATCTTCGACCGACCACATGCTGTGTAAGGGTACCAGTGAAATACTTCATAAGCAGACAGAATGCAAACATGCACAAACGCACAAACCACTAATGCCATAAACAACCTCAAGCACAGTACAAACAAAATGCATGCCAAGAAACCTGCTTAAAAATTTGTATTACAGAAAAATACACTTTCAATGTCTGAAAATTTATTTGACTACTTAATATACAATAAACAAACCTATGCAAAGTCCATGATGGCCCTTGAATGAAACTTCTGCCAAATTCTAGAGACTGTTTATTATTCACTGTCCCTGGATAGATATATGTTATGTATGATCTTTAGCTCTTCTTGTTCTCCTTGCATAAGTCACCCAATAAAAATAGGTAACATGCACATGATATGTGATCATGTGTCCCCTATATGCTTATCCCATTTGTAAAACAAACAGTAATTATTAGGTATTTATTTGGGTAGTCAGCAAATATAACAATCTAAATCACGGAACCAATTTACTCCTGATATAAATCCACTTATTGCAACAGCACTTTGCATCTGTAGGTAAATTCGCTTCTATATAGAATTTAAAGGTAGAGTTTCATTCTTATTGGACTGATTATGGCGCATATGAGAACTACAACCACCGTGCTTTTGAAAACACCTAAGGCCTCACAATGGCATCACAAAGCCAAGCACTTCAGTACCTAATGTGGCACTCGGCTGCCAAGTGAAACCCTTAGCCCACGCTTGGCAGGCAGACTGGCTGCAGACAAATCTGAGTAGGATTTATGTTAGTGAAAAACAGAGAAGGTTGCTGTTAAGTAGGAAATACAGAGAAGAAAGTCAGAGCCCAGAACCTGTCCCTCAGAAGGAGTTAGGTCTATCAGTTCAGTCTGTACGCTAGAATTTAGTCTGAGGTTCCTCCCCTCCAATCTCTTCTGGGGGAGGTTGTGAGTTAGGACCGATTTAGCACTCAGCTTTAAGATAGGAATGACAAAAGATGTAATTTCATGAAGATTACTCACAGATTCTTCTGGCAAACAGCAGCACAGTGTTGTGGCAGGCTCTGCACTGCACGTTGGATGGCCAAATATGTAACTGCTAACTCTGGTCTTTTCCTTGCTGGAACTTTGATTTATTTTTTTTTTCTTTTCACACAGGTGTTTATGCTCACAAAGCCTGCAGGAATATTGTGATCTTCAGTCCTTTGAAAAATCCAGTTACACTGACCAAATGTTTACAGGAAAAACTGTGGCAGAAGAGGGCAGATAAAAAGATGGACTGGTAGCACATATCTGGTTTCTTAAGGCTAAGCCCTCTCTATGCCAATAGCTTAAAAGCCTAGCTGGACACTGGACATCCAGGCTGGAGTTCATTGAGCATCAGAAGCAAATCGGAGAGCGAGCTGACTGGTAAGGAGTGCTGAGAAGAGAGGGGAAGTCCAGGCACAACACAAATCCGAGCATAGGTTCGCCGGGCTTCCTCATCAATGGCTACTAAGAAATACTGAGATAAATCTTTCAGGGCATGTTGAAGCTGTTACCTCAACACAAGAAGTTTTAAGGAGCACAGTTAAAAAAATGTGAATGGTCTCAAAGTAAGCTAGTATCAGAAAACGATTTAATGAAACCAAACAAGTTTCACTGAGGACTAAACAGACTGCAGTGTGGACACTGATTTATCAGTTCTGGTGACTCATACTGGGGCAATTTCACCAGTTGTCCATCCTGGCAGGAGAAGTCACTATCCCCATGGTAGAGACAGGATACTCATTCCCCAAATGCTGCTGTTTATTACGAAGCATATTAAAGTAAGTGCAATTAGTAGTCTTGCAAGTAAGACAGAATTTCATATCCCAGACTGGCTGAAAGGGGATACATCACCTCTTCATCCCTACTGCTCAGCAGATTCCCCAGGAGAATTATCATTTAAATTCAACAAATATCATGAAACTTCATTACCAGATTGCACTGATTCAACTAGTCAAACTCTAAATTAATTCAATTAAACAGGCGTAACTTTTGCACTACAGCTCAGTCCTCAGAAAAGAACCACTTATTAATTAGATTATTTACTGTCCTTTGTTTTTATTAACACTTGTTTATTTGAAACTGAATAAACAGTAAGAAGTAAAGACCTTTTGTGAATTTTCACTAAAGGAATCAATGTGTGCCAAAAACATGTTTCTGAATACTCTTCAGGAGTAGCAAAATCTTCAGAAGAATGTGGCAAACCAAGCTATCACTGATATTTTAGAATTTAGGGATAAACACAACCCCCCCTTTTTAACCAGGTGGACATGGAAAGAAGTGTGAGTTCGTAAAGGTTTTTTTTTCAGACCTTTTCCTAAATCAGAATTAAGTAACATAGCTGTTTTCCTTTTCTTTACCCTTCAGATCTTGCTTAAACACAGCTTTAAATGTTCTCCTTTATTATCTATGCATCCATATTCTCTATGCGTCTTTCCCCCGTGACAGTCTGCCTCTGAAGAATACTGATTAAGATGAACTGTGTATGCCTGCCCATTCTCAGCAGAAGCAAATTTTTTTCAATTTTTCTCTCCAACTAAAGATCAACTTGGGACAATCAACACTACTGCATATTTTCAAACTGAGATTTCAGAATTTGCTGGCTAGTACAAAATGTAACATTATGCTTTTGTAAATTTAGAAAGGACTTTCTCCTCTTGGTAACAGAATTCTGACACGGTTTTCGTGGGTCTTTTTTCCTCAGATATAACATAAGGAAGCTGCTGGAGATATTATTGCATTTCTTGTTTTTTTAAGTGGTTACCTACTTTTCCAGGCTATTTTGTAGAAATAATCTTCTCTTGTTGCAGTGAAGTAACTTTAGTTCATATTAAAAAAAATAGGACAGCCCAAGCTTTGGCTTTGGCATGGGTGAATATTATCTGCCCGAAACCATGCTCGATTTAGAAGGTTTTGGCTACAGTGATGTAAATCCCTTGACACAACTTCAGACTTTCGGGCAGTAGGGGATATTCAAGTTCCTTCGTGATAACTGAGCATGACTCAGCGGTTAAAGATGTCGGGTGACCCGACGTTTCTGGACCTCTGCTACAGAAAATAAAGTTGCGGCCAGAAGCCTTTAAACCCACATACTTGTCTGTGTGTTTATTAATGTCATCCCTAGTGGCAAATGCAATAAATAGTTTAAAAAAATAATGCTCTATTTTTTTAAACTGGATTTATAAAGTCCAAATATTTGCTTAGAAATTAAACATTTTGATACTGGGGCCTCTAGGATATGTTGGCAGTGGAAAAACTAACCTACACCAGATGGCAGAGGTTAAAGAAATACTATAAAATATGGCTTCTATTCATACAGTTCTCAGACAAACAGAACCCCAAGCAGAAAAAAACTGTGAAAGTGGAAAACCTTTTCATTTGCTTACATTTCTCTTTGCTACTCAGCAAACCTGAGAGGTATTGTATCATCACGTATCAAGAAAGTAATATGCCAGATTGTTGTAACAGGTGGAATATGTTTGTTTGTAACACGTTGAATCTGAAATAAAGAAAGGACCAAAGTTACCAAAGGTTCTACAAAAACATTTACAAAATGTAAGTACCTCGGTTTTGTACCTGCAAAGCTTACTGCATAAATGAGAATTTGAGACAATAGGTCCATTTTGCATGCAAAATATAAAAATTAAACTCTCAATTTTTTACAGGTTCCGTTAATTTGGCTAGGTGAACATGCAAGCTAAGGAGATAATTCTGCATTAGCATTTTTAATTAACCATTTCAGAAATATAGAGGAGAGCAATTTTCATATAGACTTCATCCTATTTTATAGAAACTGTCATCTCTACACTTCATTCTTAGTTTTTGTATTTGTTTCTAAAGCTTCTTAAAATCACAACTGTTTTGTAACTTCAATATATTTGATGTACATAGCATTTGATTAATCTATTATTTTAATAAAAATACTTCCTTATAATAGAAATATTTTTTGTATTTTTGTCGCTTCGAAAAATTCACTGTGAACCCCAAAAAAAACCAACCCATTTTGTTCTCATATATGTATCATGTGATGTTTAAAAAAAAAAAAAAAGAGGAAAAAACCTGATGTGAACTTGGGCACAATGGACCATGCTGTCAAAAATATTCAGTTGTCAAAAATGCAGATGGCATAAAAGCACAGAAACAGATCAGTCATTGGAGGTTTTTTTTAATAGGAGCTATTGTGTGGATTTTTAAAATTGATTAGGTGCCTAAAAATGTGCGTGAGTAGCCAGTAAGGTCTTCAAGGATACATAAGTATTTCTTGGAAATCCTGTTTATCTGAACAGTTAGGTACTTAAAACCTTGACAGACATAGTCCAATGTCTGAGGTAGATAGAAATAAACGTTCTCCCATGTAAGCAGTGGTTAAAAAGGAAAACAACAAGGTATCTGAGGAGGGAAAAGGTCCCTGAAGTCTTGTCCTTCTCCCTAGGAAAAAAAAAAAAAAAAAGGCAAAAAAAAAGCTGAAGCAAATGGAAATCTCTGCACGACGAAAACAACTACTGAGCAGTTTTTGAGAACGTTCTGTACAGATTTTATGTATTTGAAGTTTCTGAGCTACAAGCGCATCAGTAATGAAACGGCACTACCAAGGGCATTCAAAATGACGATGGAGATGGGTAGCAATCTACCTGGCCAGTCTCAGAGAGTTCAGCTGGAGGCAGGCTCTGACTTTTCCTTCCCGAGCAGTTCCCAGGAGACAGGGAGGAATCTTGAAATTCAGAAAGTGCTTGCAACTACCATGACTGTTTCCTCCTTCTGCCCACTCTATTTTTGCCCCTTTTGCCTGTAAGAGTAGTGGCATTTTGGTGTGAATACAAAGCCCCTTTGCGATGGATAGAGTCAGTGTTCATAATAAACCCATCTCTTATTGCTAGGCAACACTGAGCAATGTGAATTTGTCACTTCTGTTTGGTGCAACTTTCGATTTCACCTCCAACTGTAACAATATAGCCTGCTATATTTTAGATGCCACTGTGGTTGGATGCCATCCCAGGAAAGATGTGAACTACTACTGACAGGGAGTGAATGACTGGCAATGGGCATAAGCAGTTTTTTGATTCTTAAGCCTTGACATATAATTAATTGTTAGATTTATTCTTCTATGAAACTCATACTTCATGATTCCTACTTACTGACTGCCTTTTAGAAAAGGCAAATGGAACACACAAATTTCCAGTGATGTGAAGTTTTGTTTGCCTGTTACCTCTTTTTCATTTGGTATTTGCTCTGTTCCTATTTTTCTGCATCAGCTGTCTTTTTGAGGAGCGACTGTATGTAAAATTCAGATCTTAAGTACCCTCAATCAAGTGAATATCATTATTTCTGAGGTATATCCAGTTATTTGTTTGAATAAATATGTTCCTTACCTTAAGAAATTAAGGTTCAGGTTACAATAGATGCTGAGCAACTCTTAGGTGCTGCCAAATATCCCTAGCATCCAACACCACCAGTTGTTGAGGAGCTCAGATTATTGCAGAATGAACACTGTAGTCACAAATTTTTCAATCTGAAATGAAAGCCCTCCGTTCAAGGTAAAATAAGTTTAATGCTATTACATGCTATTTAGGCTTTTTTGATTAGAGGACTGGTAATTTTGTTTTTAAAATGTGTGTGTGATTGTCTAACCTGGCTACTAGGTGTCTGCTCTTTGATCTTTGAAAAATTAGGTCTGTTTGGGGGCAAAAAAGGGAAAACTGAAAACCGATACTGTTTCACCACCTTTGGCTAAGATATAGCTAGAAAGAGGGACAAATTTATACTTCAAATAAAACATACATCTTCTAAAAAATCATCACCATTATCACCAGTCATTCCTCTAAATGTTTAGAAACATTTCACGACCACATTAACTACAGAAATATGCCAAATAACCAAGAATCTTAGTAATACTTTAGTCTTTGCATATTTTCACTGACTCACTGAAAACAAAAGGAGTTTCTGTAACTGTATGAATGAACCATGGCATGTGCGTGTTCTTTTAAGAAAGGCCAAGGGTGCAGTTCTATTTTCTTAGCTCTGCTTTCATATTTATGTGTCTCATTTCCAGCTCATTGCTGATGCCTTAGTTGCACTATCCATCAACACTTTTATCCTCCTTGTTCCTCAAAAAGAACATAAAATCCTTTTTTATGTGGTGGTAATATTATTGCAAATAAAAGCAAATACCAAAATCTTTATTAGTCTGCCAAAATAATAAACTATTTAATAAAAGCATGCTGTAAAAATAAGGTCATTTGCATCACTCAAGTTTCTTGCAGGAAATACAGAGAATTATTGGTCAAAAAGTACAAACTGACAGCAATTATTCCCATTGTTGATCTAATGCTGCCTGAAAATGGGTTAAAAAATGCACTGAGCTTTTGCAAGTTTGCTGTCTTTAAATGTTTGGTTTTAATGCTGTTGAATACAGAGGAGCCTGGGAGAATCAAATTTTTCAAAGCTCTGCTTTTTTACCAGTCTTCTCCATAATGGAAGAAGGAGAGACTGGACAGACCCTATTAGAAATCTTTACTGCAAAGCTCATAGTAACCTTCTGACTCCCATACTGCCACAAAATTTATCATCCAAATATTTACCATTTTTATATGCTGTATTAATTGTATTTGGTTAGGATTTGTGACAGCTTTAGCTATATGATTTTTTCCCCACCTTTTTCTTTTGTCATTTTTGCAGACAGATCAATGCAAAGCTTTTATTTAAGAAGTTTGTTAAATGTTTAAAGTTAGTGAAAATATGCTTTTAAAATCATGTATCTAATGTCTGATCTTTTTTTCTTGTTGTACTACAAACCTGACCATTATTTTCTCACTGCAGTTTCTCTCCCCATCTGGCAGTTCTGCAAATATGTTATTGATAGAGCACAGAAAAATCAGTTGCCGTGGTGAGATTTAAACACTGCTTGTGATGGCCCTGCATGCTTCCCCAAAACAACCTGCATACAAACATTAAAAATAAGCTAATCTTATAAATGTATATGACTATAAATGATCTAATTCATCAGACACAAAGTATTTACCATAATTACCATAATTTAAATGTTAGGGACTCATCTTTGGAACAACTGAGTTAAAAGGTTTCTGAAAAGGCTCTTTTTTTCATAATTATTCCAATGATATTTTGTAACTTATGCAGTTGTAAACCCCTATAAATCTCAAAATACTCTGCAAGGTATAGCTATGCCCACTTTACAGACAGAGAACCTGAAACAAAGAGCAGCTGAAGTCGCATGAACGATTACACAATGATCAACAAGTTCTTGACCAGAGAATAAAATGTCAAGATTCAGATCGCTGGTGCTGTCCCAGTATTTTGGGGCTCTACTGCCTTTGCTTCTTAAGTGCAATAGAGATGCTCCACTTATTTAGAGGATGAGACCTGTACAGAGATGAAATATTTAAAAAATACATTATATATATTGAAATGAGTACTTCATGGAGCCCTGTTAGTATATTCAATCATGCTTTAAACCATAAACCAGCCAGGAGTTATTCTCCTTGCTTCACAGACTGCAGACTGCTGAAAGCTGAATTAACTCTTCTATGAAATAATGTTTAGGATGTCAGGTGATATGTGCAGGGTAGATAAAAAGCATGTATGTTAGGAACAGCGCTTTTTTTATTCTGAAGGCGTGGAAATTTGGTATTTGCATATATTAATATGTTCACTAACTGAAAGTTTTTGTCTTGCAAACTCCTGAGCTGGGTTACACATTCTGGTAATGTCACACGTATGTAGAAAAATCAGTAGTTTCCAAAGTTGACTTGTTTGGACACTGCACACAGGAACAGCAGTTGCTGGAGTAACAGCTCCCAGATATACACAGGACTGTGTACTGCAGCAGGAAGGTGTTTGAGTCTTAAGACAACCGTACCATTGAAATATAGAGCATGTACCACAGCTTCAGAATACTCTGTCATTAATCAGCGGTATGCTTTAAATTAAAAGCGCTTGCATTATATGTGCTTGGTATTTATTGGGATTGCTATGTTATGTATACATCATTAAGACAAACTGTACAGATGGGCTTTTAAAAGACTTAGATAATTGTATGAATGTTAATTAGAGCTTTGTCTATTCAGACTAAGATATATAATAAAGATATCACCAAATCACATTTTTCAGAATATTATGTCTTGTATTACCTGTAAAACTCAGCAGATTTGCAAAGGTCTTTTAAGGATTATTTCAGAGCCGGGTTGCTTAGGTACAAGAGAATTAAGTAAATTGTCAACAGTGAAACAAATCAGTGGAATATTCCTGCAGATAATAATTTGTGACTGAAAGGACTATAGGTTATTAAAATTCCCTTCAGCTTTTACAAAAAAAAAAAAAAAAAATCAACCCCCAACCAACCAAATAAACAGCCCAAACCAGGCAATGGCAACTAGCACATTGAAATTAATGTCCATGCAGCAAAAAACAGGGATAGCTGTTCCCCTGGGTTAACGGCACTGGTGACTAAGGCCAGAGAATCTGTGAAATGAACCCATGGTTCACAACCAGGCCTTTCAGGTAAATCTCTGCAGATGGATGGTAAACTCCTGCTCTTGTCTCAGCTCTTCTTCCTGAAGTTGTAACAATTCTGTAATGGTATTGCAGTAATACAAGGACTGCAAACCTGCGTGTTTTTGAAAATCATAATGCTGACACTAAGACCAGTGACCAGGTGTCCTGTTTTTTGCCTTTTTTTTTTCTCAGTTCCTCAGGCATTATAGAACCAACGGGACAACCAGAAGAGACCTTTTTGTTCAGAAACAGTTCTTATCGATATAGCAATCAGAAGTGTCTTTCAGTCTCTTGCAAAGTATTTCTTTACTTCAAAGCTTAAACAACATCAAAGAAAGCGTACAGACAAAGCAGTGTTGGAAAGGAAGTAACATGCCCTTATTTTTAGCACTTGCCCACTTGTCACTCTTAAACTCTCATCTGCCTTTCAAATGGAGTGTAATCTAATTTTTATGCACACTGTATGCTCGTACAGACAATTTCCTATTTCAGAGTATGTCGAGTTTGGTAAAGGCTTTTGTACTTTTCCTTAACCTGTTTCAGAAATAGCACTGTCACCATTTGTCTCAGTAATATATAGGATGATGGAAATTGACATTTTTCTATATAGAAGTGAAAAGAATATTAGTTTTATCAAAGACTAGATCCCCTCTTCCCCTCCAGTTAGATTTGAATTTGGTCACTTCAGGGTTTACTGTGTAGGATGATTTTAAGCAATGGTCCCTGTGGTTGCAGGCTCTATCACCTAATAATTGACCATGACAGGAATTATATGTCCAAAGCCAAGGGGTAGAGTGAATAGCATATGTCAGGGTCAATTATAAGGTGGAAGACCCTGCAACAAAAAAGACTGCACTGATTAGAGCATGATGTTGACATGGGAGCTGATGTTTCAATGTTATTTCAAAGGGCACTGTCACAGCCACCCTTCCTTGAGGTCTCAAAATCAGAGGCGGATTATGTCAGTGGTTTATACTGCACATGATGTAATAAAGTTCAATGGGACATTGAAAGTTACAATTGATTTGTTGCTTTTTTGCAGTGATAAAATGCTTTATCTGTATTGCTCAAAATTAAGCTCACTACTTTGCTAATTGGGTCAAAACAGCTCCGTACTTACTAGGTTAATTTTCTCATGAAAAATCTGACGGTGAGATGAAAAGAGCATTATAAGTGACACAGTTAAAAACTGTTTTGATTGTTAAAGTTATTAACATTATTTGTAGTAGCAAAATTGAACAGAATAGAAGCAGTGGAACAGTGAGAAAATAGTCCTTTTTATTACTTAAAGCTATGTTATAAATATTTTATGGTACGGGAAGATTTTTACTGTGAAACAAACAGGCCAAAAAAGCTGCTGTTTGCTTCTTCCCCTGAAACTTCAGCAGCTTTAAGCTACTCAAATGTTCTTAATCAGTGATGAACCACAGAACCATTTCAGAGGTGAGTAATGATCCCAAATTATACAGCACCACAATAAGACACTATAGTTTATTTTTAGATTTTCATTGCACCAGTTCAATATTCTGACTCTTTCCTTTGAAAGCTGTTTCTCTACATTTCTGCATCTCTGTAAAAATATCCCAGTCATTTCTGCCTACAAGATCCCAGTGGTTTAGCTCATGATGGTGGAGAAGATACTGTAGCTTAACCTCATTAACTAGATAGCTAATTTCTCTCTGTCCTCATGGGTTATTATCCATGACCACATTTTTCCTGGGTGTTTTGCAGCCAAATAGATGGCTAACTCCCAATAAATTAAAGCCTATAGTGCTAGACACAAAGTTGTTGCATGATAAACATATTATAAGGATTATTGAGTCTAAACGATTTTTCTTCTCCTCTAGAATAGTTAATAGGAGATCATAGTCTCTAACATACAGAAATGCTCCAAAATTTCCACCTTCAGAGTCTTCACCAGCAGATAATATAGCTTCACAGGAAACGTGTCACGTTAGATAACAGGGACCTGGTTTTGAATCTTGTACATGTACTTCTTTACAATAAACTCATCTCTGATCTACTTTTGTTTCAGTGTAACATTGGAATAGCTCTCATATCTGGTTTGTATTTAAAACTCATGCAAATTTTAAAATTGAAATGTTTATTTCTAAAACCCCCATTTTTTTTCATTACAAGTCAGAAAAAGACAGGAGAATGTAAAAGTTCTTCAACCTGTAAATACAACATCCATGCTTAACTTTTCCATTGCAATCAGAATAGACATATGTAGGATAGAAACTCCTTTGATAGTACAGGCTTTCTGGTGAGCTGGAGGTGCTCAGACATATTTTTTTCCCTTGACAGTATTGAAGGACTTCATATGGAGAAAAATACATCAAAATCCCAAGGATTAAGCTGAACAGAAAAAAGGTAAATGAAGGATTTTACCAGTCAAACTTGACAGTTTCTCTTGGTGGCATTTACAGTTAGTGCTTTTACTAATAAAGTAAAAATTTCAAACACTGAAAACAGATTTAGTCAAGTGAAAAAACTGTTCAGCTGCCAGTGAATATTAATTTTAGCTTGCGATAGTGCCTGCTGGAAATGGAAACAGACTGGCCATTTTGACGGAGGGATGACCATACTTTTGACTTGCTGAAGACTGGTAGATTGACTAACGAAAATTAAGTTCATTGAAAACTTAGAAAACCTGGCATCGTATAAGGACCATTATCAATAGGTCAAGAACATATATAATGCTGTCTTAGGCTAAATTCTGTTTCTGTTGTGGTGGTTAATAAGCACAGGTCTAAGAGTCTTCTTGAATGCTAAACAGAAGACAAAGTAAAGTTGCTGAATTTCATAGTCCTGCAGAAACAAGTCAAATCACCTATGAAAATGACTACCCTTGTCTTACCAGAACTAGGAACTACAGGATTAACCGTATATATTTTTAGTAGTGTTTATATGGAGCACTTAAGAGCAAGAAGCCCACAGGCCTGGTAAGTCATCCTTCATGTACAGCGCTGATCACAGGGCCGTATCTGTGTGAATGGCTGGAGACAGACCTGAAGTCACTGCATGCCTACTTCTGTCTAAAAAGAGGTCAACAGTGTGACAAGGTGCTCGAGCTAATCTTAGCAGTCTGTATTGTCTTGGGCATAACGCACTGTTAGCATGGTTGTGCAGCATTCAGAGCAAACCTCTTGATACCTGGCGAGCTTGAAAGGTAGGCAGAATGACCTTGAGTCCTTCTATACCCGGAAGAGGAGATACACCTCCCGAGAAATTCCTTTCATTCAGATTTCAGTAGTATGTCAATACATCTCATGCTTCCAAACCAGAAGTTTTCTCGCAAAATTTAATTCCCGTGTATCTCACAGAAGAGTCGATAATACCCTGTTTGCTGCGAAGTATGTGAAAATTCAGGGAAGTTGTCAATGACAGGCAGCTGAAGCAGCTCCACAGCCAGTTTCTTAGTTAAAAAGACAGAAGTTTTCCTCCCGTAAAATCTCAAATCATTTTTCTGTATTACATAAACAGCTTTGGGTATTAACAGCAGCGAAAATTCTGCCAGATGTTAGATGAGGGAACAGCTCTGAGTGCAGGAGAGTCAGAGTGGGACACTCCAATGCAGGGCAACGGCAGCACATTGCCAGCTACACCCGTGAAAACCGCAGCATCCCCGTTTCAGACTTGGCATGGTAAGCAAAGGAGGAAACGATTTTCCAAATCTTCGTTTCAAAATGGAAATATTCTTCTAACATTGCGTCTGCTTTATACAGGCAGTATTCCATTACTTACTAGTGATTATAATAGGAAATCTTTTAATTAAGAACTTCAGCAGTTCACCTTTAACTGCCAATCACTGGATAATTGGCCCTTTTCTAATACGCACTGTAGCTCAGGTATGCTAAAGCGACTGTTCCTCAGAATAACTTACTGAAAGTAAGTTATTTTTGGAACTCATTTATAAGAGAACTTAATTTTGGGATACTGCATTGCATTTTTTAATCCTCTGACAGGTTCCTCCAGTTATATTAATTCATTATAATTATTTTCAACTTTCTAGGCAGAACATGGTGAGAAAGCAGTGCTGAGCCACTGCTGGCTTTCTGTACAAAGTAGCCTGTACTTCCCCGAGAAGAAAGGCAGCTTTGGTGAATTTTATTGTTTCAGCTGCTGCAGCAATATAGCAGAATGTCTCGGGGATATCAGCTTGAGAGATGATGCACTGCCTTTTGTCCACTGTCGTATGGCAGAACCTTTTAGGAGCAGTGACACCACACCAGAGATATTTCATCAGGTGAGTGAGAGCAAACAGATTTTCTCACCGAATATATTCCAAATAATTTGAAAACAGCATCAATACAGATTTGGTTTGAAACTCCCCCTTTACTAATTCAATTTTGACGTATTTCACAAATTCTGGGAGCCAAATCCCACTTTTTTATTTGTGCAAGTAACTACTGATGTCTTCATGAAATGGAAGCAAAAATTCCAGTCTCGCTAGCAAATGAAGCAGACTTTGGTCCTGCAGTGTCATATGTAACTTCCACTTCAAACAAGTCTGACTTGTAAGTGGAAATTTGTTTTTTGAAAGCTGTAAAAATGAACGCAATAGAACCATCTGCTGAAAAAACAGCAACATTATATCAGAATAGATTAATATTAACAGACCTTTGAGAAAATAGGGGACTTCAGAGTTACTATCTTTTCCAGATCTTCTAACAATGCCACTTAGAAGAGAGCTTTACAGGTCTTTGGATATTTGTTATAAAGCTGTGTGATTAGAGCTACTGATTTTATGGCCTCTCCCTTTTCCAAAGCTGCAGAATAACTTACATACAAGATTTTTAGACTTTCCACGTATCATTGCTAAGTATTGTAAATGAACACCTTTTAAGTGTTCACAACTACTAGATGAATTATTCTTTCTTGTGATAATCAAAATATTTCATTCAAACCCAGAAAAGATACAGCAGCATGTATGATAAAATACCCCCCTCCTTTTTTTTTTTTTGCAATAAATCAAATACCTTTGTTCTGCCTTTTTTTCAGTTCCTCAGAGGTGCGGTTATTTTCTGCCAGTTTATGGACTATGCAGTATTGCTTCATTCAATTGTCATCTCTGCTAAACAATCTCTTGAGTACACCGGATTTAGAGTCTTAATTCAGAACAGGCCTCCATTACCTTTTGGAGCCAAAAGAGAAGCCCTGACCCCCTACCAACATCCCTGCCCTTTCATCAGAATTTTACATCTAAGCAACCCTCTTTCAGATCATCTAAGATGTTCTGAAGAGTAAAAAACCTTTCTAAGAATTATGCATTAAGACATCGTCACTAAACTTGAAGGAAATCCAACTGTCCTGTAATTCCAATGCAAGTCAAATATTTTGTCTCATAACTGCTGGCCTGTGATGGCCAAAGCATGAACTGAGGACTTATTTTATAAAACATGTGCTTTTTGTAATTATTCCTACGCAGAAAAATCCATGTCGTGATTACTACCTCTTCAGAACTACTTACAAGTTTTATACTGATTGCCACTTTTTCAAAAGTGTATTTAAGACAGCATCACCTTAATATCTGCCCATAATTATCCACTCCTGCTTTACAAGTTCCAGTGACTTACTGTACAAATCATGTGCAGACTCAAGTAACCTAAAAAAAAAAACAAAACTCTTTCAAACTGTTTCATGAGCTGTAAATAAAAAATTGCATATATCTATTTTGCTAGGCATTTATTTTGGCACATTTATTAACAAAATGCTATAAACAAATGCTTTTTCTTAGAATATTTTCTTCTCTATTTTCTTCTACCTCTTCTCTTCCTGGGAACTTCAGACCCAAGAATAAATGTGCAAGGAACTTGCTTTTCAGAGGCTTGCGCAAAGCCCGATTGGTAGATTGTTATATAGCACTGTATAGTACCATATTACAAGGGGCTGATAAGTGAGCACTCGCAATGCATAAAGCATACCCTTCACCCCAGCCCTGAGGAGCAAAGCCTTTTATGTTAGCTGCGCCCATTGCTGCAACCAAATTCAATAGGAACCATGAATCGGCATTCCTGGTCACTGCCAGTTTACAGCTTGTAGACACCAGCAGTGGCACCGGAGACGAAGACAGTGAGCGGGGCAGGACTGAGGCTCACCCCGAGCCACCGCGTTTGTCCCTGCTGACCCTGTGCACCGAGGGTGAGCAGCCAACAGCACACCACTGGTTTCTTCTCCCCGTTTTGGACCCACAGGCCCTTGAAAATCAGAGCCTGAAGAGCAGCGGGCCCTCAGACTGCTGCTCAAAACACCGCCCCAATACCCCCCAGCAGTGGTTTTACCTGGTGGTATAAGGCTCCTATTAAAGCTAGCCTAGCAATACGGTTTCATCGGCAGAAGTAAGCCACAGGTTTCTTCTATGACTTGGGAGAAATAAATTCGTGTCTGGATTCAGAGACTGGGGCACCTGGGTAAGCTTTTCAGCCTGCAAACCTACAGTGGCATCCATCGCACGTGTTAATAGCAGGATTGCTCAGAAAATTAGCGCCAAAAGGCGACGGCATCACAAGATTACATTTTTGGTCTGCAGAAGCTGAACCCGAGGGTGCAGGGGGACATTTTGTACTCGCAGGCGAGCACAGAGGCCTTCAGCGAGGCAGCCGGGGGGGTCTGGTCTCCTCTTCCTCCCTGCTCGCCTCCCGCTTCGGCCCCTCGACACGGGCTGCTGGAGGACACTGCGGCGACCGGGAAGGGGCTCCCTTCATCAGCGCCCCCCCCCCCCCAGGGACGGGGCGAAGGGCGGGGGAGGCGCCGCCCGGGGGTCACGCGCCGCCCGGTTCGCCGAGCAGCTTCCCGGGGCGGCTGGGAGCGCCCGCGCCGGGCTCCGGCTGCCGCAGCCGTGACTGCGACTGGCGCGCGGCGGCCTGTGAAGCCCCGCGGCATTTCCTCCCCTCACGGCGGACCCTCCCGGCCCCGGGCCGGGGTGAAGCCGGGCTGCGACTACGCCCCGCTGTCCCCTCAGCAGCCACCCGAGGGGAAGGGGACGGACCGGCCACCTCACTCGGTCTGTCCCACTCCCTACACAGCAAGCGCTTAGAACCGGTCCGTCGCTGCTCGCCGTACACAAGCAGGAAAGAAGTGGGCAGGGGAGCTGAGGCGAGCCCGCTGCCGCGCCAAGTTGACACAGCAGCCCCAGCAGCAGGCGGCCCGCCTGGGCCTACCGCTGCGGCCGCCCTGCCCTTCATAGGCGTCCCGCGCGCTGCCTCCGCGGCCGCGCCCTCCACGCCGCCCCCCGGGCCGGCAGCGCGGTGGCCTCACCCCGGCACGGAGAGGCGGTAGCCCGCCGTCCGCCCGGCCGCTCGGCAGTCTCCCGGCCTGCCCCGGGAGGAGGGTCCGCTGAGGGGAGGCGGCCAGGCGGTAGTAGTAGCAACAGAGAAGCCGGCGGCGTGAGCGGCCCGGGGCGGCCGGGCTCCTTCCCCACTGCGTTTCGCAGCTGTCAGGCACCCCCCGTTAGTGTTACCGCCCCCCGCGCCCGTGAGCAACATGCGAGTAGTGGCTCTGATCAGGTAACGGGCTGAGGGAGCGCCCGTGTGGGCGAGAGAGCGGCGTCTCGCAGGCGGAGGGAGGGCGCGGGGAGAGGCCGAGCCCGCCCAGAAGCAGCCCGGGGGTCGCGCTCCACCCAGCGCCGCCTGGGAGACCCTTCTGCCCGGGCTCTTCCCGCCTGTCCTGCCGTCCCCCCGCCCCTCAGCGGAGCGGGAGGGCTCCGGCTGCGCCTGGGGCTTGGGCGGCTGCCGGCCCTGCCCGCTGCCTGCGGGCTGGCTGCCTTGAGTGGCGGGGTGAGGCGATCCTTGCCTCCTGCCTGGAGGCAGGGTTAAAGCTGTAAGAAATTCTCTCCTGCTTTCCCCTTATGCCCGGGACACTCAACAACTACTAAGTGTCTGTTTTAAAGAAGAAAAAAAAAGAAAAAAAAAAAAGCAAAAATCCCCCAAACAACACCCCAAATTATTTTCCTGCCTCGCCTGCTCCTCGTTATCCTGGGCTCCCGGGTTACCCTGTCCCCTGCCCGGGCTGTGGGGCGGGAGAGGCGGCGGCGGGGAGAGCCCCTGCCCCGAGCCCTGCGGTGAGAGGCAGTTCTGCTCAGCTGCAGGGGAATTTCCAGGTGCTTTGCTTGTCCTTTCCAAATATCGTAAGCTCTCTTAGGAGAGATTTTTCTAGTGCGTCTTTTGAGAGAGATTTCATTTTGCTCATTTTAAAAAAGATGGAGCTCACTCATTTAAACAGTCGAAGTTTGTTACAGTCCTGCCTGTCAGGGGCTGCTGTGTTTGCTCCCCCCACACTCCTGCTGCTTTTTGTCAGTTTCTGCAGTTCTTGTACTGTAGGTGGCTTTTTGTATTTTTTAGAAAAAGATTAATGTAATTTTCTAATAAGGATAGGTGTGTTTGCTTCTTGAGAAACAATAATTAGAAAACAAGCTAGGAAACCTGTAAATGGATAAAGGTTGTGTGGATGCAAGCAGTGTATTTTTGGTTCTGGGTGCAGTAACTGTTTACTGAAGTCTTAACATTTAATGTATTAACTTCTCTCAGGCAATGTCTACTATCAAACCTTGTTGAAATTTTGGTTTGGCTGCAACACTTGCAGATCATTCCAAACATCATCTAAAGAGGAAAAAATACAGCAAATGTTATCTACGTTTTTCAAGATTTGCTTAAATACAGAACAGGAGAATCAGCTTTGGTACTTTTTTTTGTTCTATAGATAAGATTTTGCCTTCCAGGATTATCTATTTTGGTATTCTCTAAGCAGAGGAATGTGTTAAAAGGCAGGATGAAATAAAATCCTAAAATCACGTTTCTAACACAATTGCTATTTTAATGGGCAATTTTACAAGGATGGATTTAGTTTCACTAATAGTTTTAAGAAGAGTTTTAAAGAGACATCAAAGTGTCTGAAATCTTTGTAACAGAGCTAGCCTCAAAGATCAGAGGGGGGGGAAAAAGTATTTGAAAAGTGCTGCTTACTTCTGAAAAGGTCAGGATTATGTATAAAACTACTTTAACCTGTTTCTTTTTCTTCTAAAATGTGGGCCATATGTAAAGTTGATAGTCTTGCTTTAAGGTGGTATTTATGGGGTAAACCCTGCATTGTGTTTTGTGCTAAATCATAGACATTTTAAAGCCAGTCTGCTACCTGAAATACGATGTTTTTCAACTCTTTAATTCTTCTAGAATTTTCTTTCTGTGTATGGTTACACTTGTCAATAGAACGGCATTTTGCTCAGAAGTCTTTCACAGTCCTGTATCTTTATGATTACCATATTTTTTTTTCTTCTGCTATTTTGTTTGTTTATAAGCCTACCTGTTAACATACTTAAAACACTGTCGAAATTGACCCTGCCTGTGGGAGGGTCAAACTTCATACAGTTTTCTACAAAAAGGCCTTGTGATTTTTTTGTGATGAGAGTTGAGAGGAGTCCCCAGGCTACCTCAATACCTACCCCCATCTCTCTTCTTAAAGCTTTTTTTTTTGTTGTTCTTGGGTTTTGTTTTTTTTTTTTCCTTGGTTTTGGTTGGGGTTGTTTTTGTTTGTTTGTTTGTTGGTTTTGGTTTTTTTTTTTGTTACAATCTATTAAATAACAGCCAGACTGGGACTGTGCCGAGTCCATCTTCCTCTGTCAGCATGGGCTGTCTGACTTCGTTGGTCTTAACTGTCATGTGTTTTACAGCTAGGGTGGAAGGCCTTGTAGGTAGGCACCATTTCATTTTGTTTCTTGGTATGGTTACTTTTTAGGGCCATGGTAACAGTAATATAGAAATAAATAACTGTACAGTAGCATGTGATCCAGTGATCACTCTACAAATTTCAGTCAAGTAATCAGTGGTCAAATGTGGGAAATTTGAATCTAGCCTCATTTTTTTTTTTAATAAATTAATTGGAAAAAAACTAATAGATTGATTCTAGTGTCCTTTTATTTTTTCATTTAACAAAATTAATATTGAAATGCTGTAAACAGCATAGGCAGTTACCTACTGTCATATAATTATTTTTCTGAAGCTGTGTTTGGAGTTGAAATCAGAACTAGTGGGAGGCTTTTATTTTTTAGAATGAAGTAATTCAGAAAGAAAAGAGCCTTTGTCTTATTATGATTCTGTTAAGCCTGAAATTTCACATTATAAAGTGAATACTATCTACATTTTCAAGCTATCAAGCACAGTATCCAGAATTAATGAACATATGATTTTTTTAAATTTCTTTTTTTTGTCCATATATAGGTTAGAAGAAAGTTGTAGGTATGCATGAGAATAATGTCAGGTAGAGATGGAACCTCACATTAGGAAACTATTATCTTATTTATATTTACTTTTATAGCACTGAAACATAAGCAACTGCTTTATAAAAATCTGTTAAGTACGAAAGGATGCCATGTTATTTATACTATTTCTACTTTAGGTTTGAGTTATAGAGCAAATTAAGGTCAGCATGCAGAATTTTATTCTGGATAAAAGCAGAAATGGAGAGGAATAGCTGTATGGTTACGTTGCTGTAACGCACTTTCAAGCTCTTGTATAGAGAGAGGGCTAGATGAAAGTGGGACCTTCAAATTAGAAATGCTGAAGTTTGTTAGTAATAGCGTGGTCACAAGGAAACTGACGGTCTATTGTAGCAAGGACTACTTGTACTGCCTGTCCTCCTGTCCATGCCTCAGTGGCTCTAAGGCAAGATGCAGTTTTACAGAGCTGGTCTAGGTGTCTGTTCCAGTTCCTGACCTGGACTGGTTTTTGTGCCTTGGCATTCAAAGAATCTGTGCAGACAGTCCACCTGCACTTGTAGTTTGAAGGCTGTGAGTCAGAACGTGGATTTTGTAAGCAATGTGTATTTTACAGCATTCTTAGTTTTATTGTTAGACTGTAATATTTCTTTTAGTAGTGATTAAAACCCATGAAAAATACTGTGTTTCGGTTACACCGGGAAAGCAGGACTCTTTCCTCACTGATAGTGGAAAAGGTTCCAGTAGATCTTGAATGAATGTCAAAATTACTTGTATTCTCTGTGTTAGAGTATCAACTCTTTGCCTCGGAGAAGAGTATCTTTCCGTTTGTTTTTCTAATTTTTTTTAATCAGCAGTATTTAGTTTTATTTGCAGTTATATGCAGTAAAAAAAGTGTATGTTCAGTGCGCTGTCAGCTGAACCTGCTCTACTGCCTGTAATAATTACACCTTTTGAGAATGGGAAGTATGTTGAAAATGTGGAAACGCTAGGCAAAGTATCCCATGAAGGATAAATGTTGTTCCTAACATGACAGTCTTCATTTAAAAAGATTGCTAATGCTGGCAACTCTCTGGAGCAGATACTGGTTTTTTAATCCAAGTTATTTAGTAACGAGTACAGAGTTATTTGTCTCTGGAGTAGAAGACAGTCCTTGTTCTGAAGGGATTCCACTGTAAGTGGCTGTTCTTCATGGAATGTCCCAGATTAACAGTAAGATACAGAACTGGATATTTGCTTTGTGGATACTGTATGTAGGCACTATATATATAAAGTAAATGTTGTATGATGAAATCATCCTTTTTTTTATTTCAGAACTCTATAACCAGCTCTGCTGATACTAATTTTCAACTAGTTAGGCAAAAGTCATAAGGGGCTAAAACATTTATCAGTACTTTTAATTGCCACTACTTCCTTTTTCTTACAGTGGTGGGAAGGACAGCTGTTATAATATGATGCAGTGTGTTGCTGCTGGACATCAGATTGTTGCTCTAGCCAATTTAAGACCTGCTGAAAACACAGGTATGGAAGCCATGTTTCTTCTAGGAGAATTTTTTTTTTATACCAGAAACAGTGGAAGCATAGCTGTGCCTGAATTAAGTTCCTTTATGTGTTTTTGTATAGTTTTGCATATTGAAGGACAATCTAGAAATCTTAAGAGGTAGAAAAAAGAAAATGCTATGGAGACTTATTAAATGTATTTTTCCTCAAAGGCGAAAAAAACCACACAAGATGATGATCAGTAAAAGAAAGGCTTACACAATTTGAAAAAGGGAGAATATGAATATTCCTCGTCAACAAAGGGATTCTGTCAGTTCAGTAGCACAAATAGTAAAAGGTCATAAAGGGTATCATCAAACAAAACAAACGCTGTACTTCTAGAAATGCTTTAAACTGGCAGAAACCATTCCAAAATGCCAAAATATGCAGTCTTGCTGCTGCTTATTTGTTTACAGTGTTGTGTATATTCCTCCATTATTCTAGCCCAGCATTTGTGAACTGGATTGAGGAACTGATCTGGGTTGGAAATGACCTTGATGCATGTCTTCTTCCTGCCTTTTTCCTTCCTTCTAGCCTGGACCAGTTTTCTGATCAGTTCCTGACAGCTTGCACCTAGACATATTTCTGTGAAAGAGAATGGGAGAAACTCAGGTAGTCTTTTAAGTCAGTGGTGAGGTGAGAGGGTGAGCTGAGTGCTTCTGTGTTGGACTGGAGCATAAACTGAACTTGAAGTGAGTCTTGAAAAGGAAGTGAGTTGTTTCCCAGTTGGTAGGGGAG
Organism: Gorsachius magnificus; assembly: GCA_034008185.1. Lineage (NCBI taxonomy): Eukaryota > Metazoa > Chordata > Aves > Pelecaniformes > Ardeidae > Gorsachius > Gorsachius magnificus. Next base: position 37,078,672 of record CM067086.1, read on the forward strand.
AACGTTAAAGTATGCTAACATAGGTTAACTATTCAACATATGTTAAACATTTAAGTACGATACCTGGTAACTGTATGATAGGACGATACACAGAAAGTGAAGATAAAAAGGAGCTGCCATCACAAATGAGTCATGGACAGAACTGGCAAATGCTTGGGAGTACAGGAACAATTTATTTTCTGGGTAGCTGGGACATAATCATCTCTAATCTTGTTGAAATATGTTTTCTTTAAACTAATTTGTCCACATCAGAAATGTGGAATATTGTCATTAACATCATAAAATGCCCTCTTTAAGTGTGTAGTTGGAAATTTTGTGGAAAGTTAATTGAGGTGCTTCAGGCAATAGAGGATTCTATGCTATTCATTTTATTTTATCTTGTACCACTGTTGCCTGGAGAGTCTCAATTAATAAAGAAACTGTGTATTCTGAACAGAGTATCAGTTTAAAGACCTTGTTATATTTGTGTATGTTGAAAACCACGGAATTTTCTTTTAAATCAACTCTTCTGGTCTGGATTGGTTAGTTGTGATTATGGGTTTGGATTTGCCTATTTCGAGTAAAAGCATATCTGTTGTATGGCTCAAATGTGACATGACCTAATTGTTACATCACAAATAAGTTATCTTGATCAATGTTACAGACCCTTCTCTTTGCAAGATGTGCTATATAGGTATACCGCAGAAATGCTTGATGTGTCTGTGTAAATTAAAAGAAGTTACAGTATTGCAAATTAGCATTTAAACAGTAAACTGTGTTAGCTTTTAATAGAGATTTCACCAGTAATGATGTATTGCTTTATCAATCTGTTTATAAAATCTTTCAGCTAATTTTTCAAGTGAATGGTATATTGTACAGTTTGAGATTTAATTCAAATCCATGATGTTTGCATTTTAGCTGTTCTTTCTTGTCTGCTAGCTACAAACTGCTTGTAAGAAAATTCAGTTAAATCTTTCTCTTGGTTAAGGAAATAACGGCAAAGAATTGATTTTTATTTCGAGCTTAATTTTTAAAAGGAGTGCAGGGAGAAAGGGCCTGGATATTATAAGACTTCCCTTTTTTTTTTTTTTTTTTTAATATTAAGCAATGCCAAAACATTGTAGCAGTCTACTTTTATTCTGCTTAAGCAGAAATAATCTCCTCTTCCTTCTTGATGAACATGGTAACAATTTTAACAGTAAAGTTTTTGGAAATTTTGACAGCCTATTGCTTATTCTCAGTGTTGCAGTGCATTAAAAATTTCTTGCTCTGATTATGTTGAAATGCATCTGGGTTAGTGCTTCTGAACTGTGTTCCTATTAAAATTACCATATAAATAGGAGCAGGATTGGACCGTTACGAGATTTTTGGATGAAGCAGGGAGGAATACTAAAGAAGAAATAGACACCACAATTTCCAAATAGGCAGCATGTTTGTGACAGATGTCTTCCTCTCCATGCGTCTGTTAGGTGGATAAATCTATTTTTTTTTCTTTCCATGTTTATAGAGGTATTGTCACCAAACATCTGTTTGTGAACTAAAAAATATTAACATTTAGATTTTCTTGGTGCTTTGTAGTATTGTGATTATCTGTAATTGTTGAAATAATGTACCTAATATGATTGTTTCTTAATTGTGGCAGGACAGACTGATGAATTGGACAGCTATATGTATCAGACAGTAGGACACCATGCTGTTGACCTATATGCTGATGCTTTGGATTTGCCACTCTATCGTGGTTTCATAAAGGGTACCAGTGTAAATACTGGAAGAGTGTATACCACATGTCAGGAAGATGAGGTTGAAGACCTTTACCACCTCATGAAACTTGTTAAGGTATGCTGAATGAAAAGAATGAAATAACTGGGGACAATTATATTGCTTAACTCATTTATGAATTTAAGTAAATGATCCTCTTGGGTATTTAAGGAAAGCTTTGAGAAAAAATTTGAACACTTTTACAAGTTTTATTTCTATTCCTTTGTTCTTCCTGGCACTGTAAGAATGTAGCGTAACTTTATTCCTTTTTCCCCAATGTATGTTAGACTTATTAATACCCATTTCAAGCCAAAATCTTGTTCCTATTTAATAAAAACAGGTGCTCGGCATATACTACAAAAAATATAATTATAAAAATTATCTATAATTAAAATGCTTATGTAGTTCATACTTAAAATAATTCATTGCTTGATTACTGGAGTGAGAGGTATTTGGGGTTTTGTGCATTTATTAATGTATGGCAAGTAATGTCTAGACATTTTCGTTTGTGTACACTTATGCTCTGTAAACCAGAATCTGTTATTTGTGTGTTGCAGATCATTCAGAGTATTACAGAATATTTTACAATGATAGTTTTGATTCTGGTAGCCCTGTAACTATATTCTAATATATCACATAATAGCAATAGCATGTATCAATCCTATTTAGCTATAAAACCAATTAAAGGGAGATAATGAGCATATTTCCTAAAGCACTTGAAATTTATTATCTGTTCTTTTCCAGTATGTTTCATGTATTACTTTGTTTGCCACTGGAATTAAATCAGATCTCATTGAAATAAATGGAAAACCTCCCACTGAGTCCAGAGATTTTACACAAAGTTTGAGTGAAGATGCTATGTCTGTTCCAGTTAATTGCGTTAATGACTGCAATGCACAGTACTGAAACAATATGATGTTCAGAAAATCATATTAATTGCTGTTTTTAAAAAAGTAAATATACATTTAAATTTTATTGATCAAACTGGTAGACTACTTTCTGAAACTTCAGCTCTTTCACTGAAGTAGTATTTGTAGTCCTCAGTTCACATATTGAGCGTTTTCTAGCCCCCTTTCCTCCACTGAAACGAGAATTGAGATTCTTGCACCTAAAATCTTCAGGCTTATTCTTCGTTCAGTTTAAAAAAAAAAAAAAAAAAAAAAAAATTGACTTGCAGATAAGACCTAAGAATGTGGTTTGAGTGCAGAGTGCTTCCTGAACCATGTTGGAGTAGAATGTTACGTCTTCTAAACACTTTTGGCAGGGAAATCATGTTCCTCTAAAGTAAAATCAAGATCATACACCTGTGTTGGAGTATGAGACTACGAAACAGGAAAACAGCGCATGTAGGCTGTACGGCCTCAAGTTGCAGCAGGGGAGGTTTAGATTGGATGCTAGGAAAAATGTTTTCACCGCGAGGGTTGTCAAGCACTGGAACAGGCTGCCTGGGGAAGTGATTGAGTCACCATCTCTGGAGGTATTTAAGAGGTGTAGGTGTGGTGCTTAGGGACATGGTTTAGTGGTGGACTTGGCAGTGTCCGGTTTATGGTTGGACTCAATGATCTGAAAGGTCTTTTCCAACCTAAACGATTCTATGACTATGCTCTAGAGTACTTCACAGTGGTTTTAAATGGAATGTGCATATCATGCAGTACAGGAATTAAAGGAAATATGGTACAGCAGTTTTAAATCATTTTTGAACCATGATAGTGTTAGAAATTAGAAGAACTAGTATATGCTGTCTCTTAAAGCTGCATACTAACAGCTTTCTGCTGTTGGGGAAGATAATAAATTACTGATCAATATAATTAAAAATGAGCAGATTAGTGGCAATTAAGATGATACTTCCTTTTCAATTCTTGCTGTCTTTGGAGAAATGGATGCCTGACATAAATTAATGCTAATGTTAAATCTTGACAACTTCTGCTTTGGAAATTTGTACATGATAATTGCAACTGTAGTTGAAAGAGATATTACCAAGTTGTGTGGAGCTAAATAATTTATTTCCTGTATAGAAATATTAATTCCACTGTATGATATTTTAAAGACATAAATACTAACAATATACTGCCTTTATGTTAGACTTTGGATAACCATGCCTTTACAGTCAAACCTATCTATGAAATTCTGGTGTAAAAATTTCAGTAGAAGTCTTGCATATTCTGATGAATAATTGCAAAGTTTTGGGGTTTTTTTAGTTTTATGAAAAAGACATGAATCTTTTTTTTTTTGTGTGTTAACAGTAACCTTGAAAGCTTTCTATTTTTATATTTTCATGTTTATTTATAACTGCAGTTTTGTAGCTTTACTATGAAGTCTTAGTCACTGAGGATTTTGCTTTAGGAATTTTTTTCCCCAGATGTTAATAGTTCTAAACAGAGAGCTCAGTTTGCATTCTGTTGAAGGGAGGGGAGGAATTCTGCGGAAGCCTTGTCAAAATGCATCCTTGAATGGATGTAATTTCAAAACACTGGTGAAACTAACATAGCTCTGTTTTTCTGTCAAATGGTTTAGGCCCAAGAATACAGGAAAGGTGTGTCTAGATCAAAAGCACATAGTGTGCCTCACTTTCAGTTTGTAAAGAACATTTGTATTACAAGTACTTCTTTAGCAAAAAATTAAAACACATTTGAAAAACAAGTATGGATTTGAAAGTATTTGATATTTTTAAAAGTAGTGTTATGAGAAGATGATTTCTAAAAAGTTAAGTATTCTCCTGCAGTGCTGGGAAACCTAGGATGACAGTCCTGTTCTAGTTCATGGGACTCAGAAAGTGATACTGACTGCTGATGACTGTAAACCTGCTAATTTTATTGTCACAAACCATATGATTGATAGGTATGAAGGAAACTTTTGTTTGTTTTTTAGTTGACTGATGCCCTGTTTTAGATTCTGTATTCAATATATATTGTGAAACATAACAGAGTATTCATATGATGTCTAAATGTGTCTCAGTATGCAGTCCTCACCTGATAGTAGAATATTTACTTTACAAGACATGAAAATCATGTGGTCTAAGGAATAATTTAATCTACTCTCCATGTTACTGAATAGGGATTGCTGATACCCTTGTTTGTCCGTGTTTGTCGCTTTGAGTATTAGAGCTTTTTCTAGCAAAGCATGTAAGCACTAGAATTTCTTAGTTATCTGAATTATCCTTATGGGTTTTATCATGGCATTGTCTTTGAAACCAGGAAACGTGTGGGAAAACAATGTTTCTTTCCCTTTAGTGCTTGGAAAGACTGGAGCACAGAGGTGTTTTTAAGAAACTTTCCTACAGCATGCTCCTCAATATAGGCATCTTTAACTGCTTTCTCCCCTTTTCAATGTAATTATGATCTTGTACAAATAATAGATTGATGTTTTATACAAACACATACAGAAGTGGTGTTACATGCATTGAATGTTGGATGGTTTTCTGTATCTCATGGAACTATGGCCAAACTTTTGTTTAGGGCAGTGGTTGTAACAGCTTCCAGACTATACAAACCAATGCAAGATAATGTATTTCAGTTCTGGTTTTCAGTAGACAGTTCTGTCCTCTTCCAAGTTTCTTGGCTTATCTCTTCCGCTCTGTGAAGTCTTTGCCTTGATTTGGTAAGTTTCTACTGCTGGAATAATATGTAGAATTCTTGAACTTCTTGATAAAAACGTTTTTTCTTCTAGCTGTTTTTTCATCTTGAGTTTTTTTAAATTAGTATTTCAAAAATTGATTCTATGTATAGTTTCTTTGTAGTATATGTCCTTGTGTTTATTATAAAGCATGCAAGTTGATTTTCAGTGCATTTTCAGTTTTAATGTGTTATTTCTGGCAGAGTTCTTTGTGGTACATTTTGTGCGTTCAGAACCTGCAAACTTACAAAAAACCCAAGAGTACACATGAAAGAAATTAGTATATTGGATCTGAGGACTGAAGATTATTAATTATGATATCATCCATTGATCATCAGCTGAAAAATAAGAATTGATATTGGATGTATTTGGTATATGAAACATTTGAATAATAATAGGTTTTGCTTGTGGCACTGTTTAATTTTATCAGTAGTGTGGAAAGGAAAAGAAAGAAAATTTGTTTTTTAAAATATTGTCACATTCTGGAGCAGTGATCTTAAAACTCAGTCAGTCACTGAGAATAAGTAACATGGTTTTTAGTTATAGCAACAAAGACCTTATTAATATAGTATGACTCCTGTATTTAATAGTTTTATTTTTTAAGGACAGGTTTTTTGAAATGGACCCAAACTGATGTTTACTGAAGACGGGAAGTATTCCTGTCTGAGTTAAAATTGCAATAGCTGTGTGATTTTTTGATCTTATTTAAGGATGATATTTTGTCTCAGAGTACTTTGACTGTGCAGGTTCAGGTGGAATAGGGGTAACTTAGGTCCTATCATTATTCAGTGAAACTCTCTAAGACTTGGAGTTCTTCAGGAAACAGTTCTTCAGCATTTGAGATGGATGGATGAAATACAAGGTTATTCTGTTGCCTTTGGATAGGGATTAATTCCCTCACAGAAGATAAAGTTTTCAGTTCCTCATTATTGCTAATAGTCTCCCATGCTAAGGAAACAGTCTTCCCTTCACCCTTTTCCAGAATTTAGCTAGTGTGGCCAGTGGGTAAAATGAGTTCTTAAATTCAGTCTGACAACTGACTTTCTGTGGCTTTTGTACAGCCAAATGTCTAGAAAAAATCATTAATAAATGTAACATAGTATTCTACTGCAGTCATTGCTTCACTGTCTTCACTGTTATAAAATGCATTTAAAAGAAACAGTATTTAGAAATAGTCATTTGACTTTTATCTGTTCATTTTAATCAGCTCTCAGTAGTCCTCATGACTTCAGCGGTAGTGTTTACGTGATAAGGACTAAGAATGTACTCAATTCAAACAAATAAGGCTTGCAGTTTTTCTGAGGAGTCTTAAAGATCTAAATATTACTAGTTATGGAATCCTGATTGACTTCAAGAATCTGTAATCTGAGGACCTCAGCATGTTGTTCAATGAACTAATTTTGCAGTTTATAAGTTCCCCCTCTCACTGATGGGATTCAGAGAGTTCAGGAGTGTGCAGAACATTTCTATACCAGTCATCGTTTCTCATGTTTTCAGTTGAAGAGAATCTGATATTTTCCCTATTACGATTTGAATTATTTGTAGATATATGGACTAATTCCTCAAAGGTGTATTTCTCAATATTTTTTCAGAAAGATTAAATTAGGAAGAGGTATTTGTTTTTACCCTAAATTTCCAAAATAATCACTCCTCAATAATTTTTTCTCCTACATTTTAAGATTATTGCAAATCAAGAATACTGTGCCCTTGATATTTTGATAGATTAACTTCCTATATAATTCAGCAATTGAAACATAGAATTTATGTATAGCAAGTGAAATTATAATATCAGTATTGAAAAAACATCCTAAAAAATCTTCAGTGCCCATTTAGGGGGAACAGTGATAAACAATGGCATTTATTTTGTGGGCCTTCTACTACTCATGTTGATTAGATAAACATTTGGAAACCATATCTCTTTGCGCATTTCTTTTTGCCTTTAGACATGAAAGTTAAATGTGAACTTTTAGAAATTGTATGAAAAGCCTGCCTACACTGACAAGAAATAAATAACCATGCTTATTCATAAAGTAAGGTGGGTTTTTTTGAGACAAAATATTTGCTGTGGTTTTTCATGTGGCATAGATTAAGTTCCTATGCCTTTTATAGTGACTAGATTTTTATCTGTGAGAATTAGAATTGTCCCTTTGCATTCATCATGTTAAATGATTTTTTTTTAATCGACTTGTTACTTTTTTCTTTTAATTCTGAAGTGGAGCTCCATAGCTTCCTCCAGCTAGGGGATGACCATTGTCATCAGCAGTGAATAGGAGTGTGAATTAGGGGAGGAGGGTAAGAAATAATTGCATAGTTGGCAGTGCTTTAAGCACTGTAAAAATAATTATGTATCTTGTTCCATTCACAAGACAAAGTTTGTTTAGGTTTTTTTTTAGTTTGAATTTTAAAATGAGATGGGAACAAGGAAATTTTTTAATCAACAGGATGCCTGTCATTCTCCATGTCTCATTTGAACTGTTCAGGAAGGGTCAATTTTTTTTCCAGAAGGGAATCTTGAGCAACATCTTTGAGGTAGTTTCTTACCGTGAGAAATGTTGAGCTTTATGTAAACAAAGAATTCACTGTATTTCTCCCTGTTAGGTGTGTGGAGTTGTTTTCATTCACTCTCAGTCTTGTGTTAATATTGAATAAGCAGAGACAGTCAGGCTGGTGGTGAAAGATGGTAAGCAAGCCCGAGGGCTTGTTCTGGTCAGCTTTAAACCTCTGATTGCCAGGTTTTCCTAATTTCCCATTTCCAGGGCATCTCTAGTGTGACCTTGCCTGCTGAATATGATGTTCTGGGTTGCAGGATTCTCACATGCATTTGGAAATGGGCAGCCAGGCATTGTTTACAGGAGGCCAAATGAACCGTGCACTCGCAGCAAGTTTGATAAACACACATTTCCTCCTTTTATCAGTGAGATTGCAGAACGTGAAGTATGAGTTTCCAGTTTTACTCATTGCCTTCAAGCCTTTTCCTGTTTAAAAACTGAATCTCACTAATTGGATGATGATACATCCTTAGATTTTGTTTTGCTTTTTTGTTATTGTTGTTCTGAATTCTACTTACTGGTCACTGACACTTTATTTCAGTGCCTACCTTGACCAGGTTTGGCAGACTTTCAGATAAAAGCTTTCCATTTGTTCAGCACAGAAAAGGTTCATCCCTATCAATGTAAAGTGAATGCTAATTAACAGTAATGACTTCTAATCACTTTGCTTTTATACTCCTTTAGGAGCACTGCTATTATCCAATGTAGTTAAGTGAAATGCTTGTATATGAATCAACAATGCTGTATTTCTTCTCCCAGCTATTGCTCATAATCAAGCTTTGAATAAATTACGATACTAAAATTGGTTTTAATGTGCTGTATTGCATGGGGAGAAAGGAATCTCAAATACCTTGTTAAATATCTTGAATATTTAGAGATATCTGTTAACATTTTGGCATTCAGTATTGTAGTTAAATGGAAAAATACATTAAGATGTTTAAGTCAATTTTGTAAACGTTATCAAAACTTTTTTCATGGTTTGAATTTTGTTAAAGTGACATGCATAGACTCAACAGCCTCAGTAACAGCCCCATTTGGATCCAATTGCACTGCTGTAGGAATGAACTACAACATTTCTGAATTAAAATGCAGTTAAGTTTTACATAGAACAAACAATGTATCTTAACTTGAGAACTTCGCCTGTTTAGCCTACTGTCGTAGTGTATGTTTAGTAGGTTAATAGGCATTTCTTTTATTAATACTGTGCAGCTAACAAACTGTTAGGTTTTTTTTACATGCATACATGCAACCTGCCTGCAATCATATACACTTCAAAAGGAGTATAAAATACTACTAGTGAAATTTCTTTAATACCTGGAAACAATAAAATTAGATGAAACTTTATTTTAGCAAAACTAGACTGCTAGAAAACAATGATGCTAATAAACAAGAGCTAAACAGATTACTAGACTGGTAGTATGTTCAGCAATTTTAAAATAATTCTGATTTAGAAAAAGAAGTAGGCTAAAGACAGAGTATATAATAATTTGAAATTCAGTGAACTTTTCCACTTAACATTACATGTACAGGGCCTGTTTGGAAGCCAAAGATGACAAAACCTGGATGAAGCCCATTTCTGACATGCATGTTAGTTTTTGGTTTTATTTATCTTTTATTAACAAGTTGCTTGAAGCAATTACTTAAATCACTTAGAAGGAATTCCAGGTATCAGTGTCTGTGAAGGAACTGGGCTCTTGCTTGGTAAATATATTTGTGCTGTCTGGTTTTGCAATTTAAAAAAAACACCTGGATTTTCATTTTCTGTGGCAGTTTGCTTTGATGTAGTACCTCTGTCTTTGCATGCTTAGAGACACAATTACTCCACAGTTACCATCACAATTCTTATGCATGTGGATGTGAGTGAGTATCCACGGGCACCGTCTCTGGTTTTGTTTTTGTTTGTTTTGTTCATTCATTCACATAGCTGTAGACAATTCTCTGGTAGCTGTTTTGTTTGCTTGAGCATCTTCTCTGTTAACATTTATTCTTTGGTTTATTATGGAGTTATTGCATAACTTAATTTGAAAATACCTTCAATGTAGCCTTTTTTTCTTTAAATGTGAATTTGAGTCAATGTTCATAAGTCCTATGTTTTTGCTGTAGTACTGTGAAATATGCTGCTTGTGGGTTTTGCCACCAGATTGTTGAACAAGAGCAACACCTTTCTTATCTACAGTTTCATTTACATACATGGTACTATCCATATCTTATTTCAGTGCTTTGGTTTCTTACTTGGCACCCTCATCATGTCTTTTAAATATAAAAATGAAAAATATAAAAATGAATTATCTTATTCTGTGCTGAGGTAACTGGCTGCATTATGTTATTTACACTTCTCATTAGGCAGCGGTAATACATGTTTTAAAATTTATTAGTATTTAATGAAATGTAATTGGGGTTAGTTCCAATAAAATACAAGCAAGGACAGGTGAGCTTTCATATAAATGAACAGCAAGACATTTATCAAATTTGTCTTCATAATTTTTTTATCTCTGAAGCTCATTCTTTGTAAAAAAATAATTTTGTTTTCTTATGCAATTACTAAGTTATTTAAGCTGACTTATTTAATACCCCCCCTTTGATATGAGTGTCATACCTACAGCAGTTGCATGGTTATATTATTTTCAGCTGGACATTTACTGTTTCTGATCAGCATATTCAGAGGTAATTCTACTGGGTAGGCTGGGATTTAATTTGGTTTATATTGCACTAATGTTACCATTTTCAAAATAGAAATGATTGATTTGTAACTGTCATTATGAAAAGGAATAAAACAGAACTGGCCTTTTACGCTGTAAAAAGACTATACAGTGTGGAGATATTCTTTCTGTTGATAAATTCTGCCTGCGGAAGAATTGCATAATAGTCATCACTCATTATAATATTGATTATGAGTGGAATTCCAGTAATAGGTTGCTGTTTGCAAAGGATAAGGCGGCACTATGATTAGTTACCTTTTCTGTGGAAAGTACTACAAAGGAAAATGCCAAATGTGTGCACTGCAGTATTCCTATCAGCTTGACAGTCTGTTACGTGAACTTTTTCTCAGTCCATTTTCCTTTAGAAATACAGCTTCAGGATTTTGCCTTATTATTGTTTTAGGTTTAGTGCATTTGCATGCTCTTCTAACTCCGGATTCTTTCTTTAGTTAGTTATTTATTTTCCTGACAGTCTTCTGTTCTTGGGCCCTGTCACCATTGTAACTCTTGATAACTGATACAACAGTGCCCTCTGTAGTTTCTCCTTACATGGTTACTACCTACAGCTGGTTTTGAGCGTTCAGGTAAAGAACAGGATGTTTAGACTTCTTTTTAGCTCGAACAAAAGCCTTTTTTTTTTTTTTCTTAAGGAAACATTTTGATTTTTCACTGACTGTTTTACGTGTAAGAAAGGGAACAAAAGAGACTGTTCTGAGTCATCTTTTAGGTTTATAAGCTCTCTTGTCATTATCTAGTGAAAAACTGAAATTTTACCAGGCATTCAGGGCATTCATTAAAACTGGATGGGGTTTTCTGAGTTGTGTAGGCTTTCCTGAAGTTTTTGTTTGAAGTGGAGCTTCAAAACAAAATAATTTTAAACTTCTCCTAAATTAGGTCTTGCATGATCTGCCAGGAACTAGACATGCTGACCAGCAGAACACCTAAGCTTTATTAATGATGTTGTTTTAATTGTGACTGAAGTAATTGTTCATTAGCATTGATTTGTCTCCAAAACTCATTTACAATTTAGATTTCTCTTTTACCTCATTATAGCTTAACATGCAAATAACTTTTTATTCTGTGTTTTCTGCAGACCTTGTTGGATGGGTTTAGTATTGAGTACACATGTTCCCCGCATTCACATACGTGCACATTCACACTCGTATGCTGCCATTTAAATATTACAAACTACAATAAAAAAGCATGACCTTTTAAAAAATAGATGCTTTAACTACAATTAGTTTCTTCTGTAACAGTATCATAAAAGTCACTCTGTGAAAAGTTAAATGGCTTTATTTTATGATGGGGAGTGTTAATGTATGTGTAGAACACACTCTTAATGCACTTCTATGAAATGAAAATCGTAAGTCATTGCAGTAAATTATAGTTAATGATATAACCATTGATGGCTATTCAAAACATTCCTGTATCTCTAATGATTTGTGTAAAACACATGACTGCCCACATGCCTGAGTTCGTTTGGAGTAGTAGATAAATGCTCCAGCTTTCTACTTCAGAAGACCATTTTTTTCCTGTGTAACAAGTGGTAAGAATTTTGGTGGAGTAAATCATACATTACAAACCTCTCCTTGCAGTATTTGAGACCTGACAATAACTGTTGATGAAGACTAAATTAAGATGTCCCTCTGCTAAGAGTTGAAATGCTTCAGGAGTGTAGTTTGTAGAAGCTTTGATTTTTGTCTGCCTGTTTTATGGGTAACCTCTAGCTTCTAGTCATATGATGTCTTTACTTTTTACCATGAGATTTTATACACTGAAATGTTGCTGGAGGAAGCAAGTATTATGGCATAATATGCATTGGCTAGTCCAGAAGATACCCCATATTTACTATCCATTAACACAAAATAATTACGGAAGTTAAAAAGGTGACCCATGTTTTTTGAGTAAAGCAACTGTTATTCTACTGGCAGGAAAGTAACATAAAATTTTGTCAGAATGACTTTACTTCACTCTACATTTAATTGAAACTCTGAGTCGAGGTTAATTCTTGCACTGATTGCGTAATTACTGCTAATCTTAAATACTCTGTGTGTTTTTCATTTTTGTTAATAAGCTTCTTCATGATATGTTTTTTTAATGGTAAAACAAGTTGTTTGGTTTTTTTTCCCTACAGTATGGCCAAACTATGGACTGTTACAATTCTTAAAGTGATCTTGAAAGTTTACTTCATGAAGAAAGGGCAGAAATTGAATATTAGAAAAAAGAGGTGATAAAAGTTCTATTTTAAAGTAAATAGCTACTTTATGTATTATTTTAGTGTTTTCAGTGTAATTTCATCACAGTTCACTCTTTTTGGACAAATCTGGCATTCAGATCAGTGGAAATTTTGCTTAGAAAATGATCTTAATTACAATATTTTAATGAAGAAAACTACAGGTGATTTGTTGTAACTGTGATCTGGTTGGCAATGGGAGAAGGATTTAATTTTAACCTGAAATCTTTGAGAAGGGTAAGATGCTGTCTATTTGGAAAAATGAGTAAGGTGTATTTTCTTGCAATGAAACTAGAAAATTAAGATTCAACATAATCAAAATAGTGATAAATGTAGATTACATTATTGGTGATGATGAATTACAGCCACTGCAGATGCTTATAGGAAATGTCCTGTTTAGTCCACGCACATTTTTCTTCTTAGTTAAAATGTCAATGATGATTTTACCCCATCCTACAATCATTACCTTCCCCTAAATTACCACACTTCTTTTCATCTGGTTGGATTATGTGATCCCTGTCTGAAATATTTAGTGAAGGAGAATATATGTTTAAAGTTAATCTGTAGCTGAAAATACTTGTTTTCAAATAAATTCCTTAAGAATGATCACTAAATAATTTTCAAATGTCCTTTCATAAAAGCTGAGCTCATGCAGGGTAGTTAAGGGTATTACTGAAGGTCATCTTAATTTTAATTTCTAGTATTTGACTCTGAAATACCAAAAGATGTGGAGATTGTATGTTGGGTATGTCTTTTGTGTAGAAAATAATAAATATCTACTCCTACTTGGTGAACAGTTGCCTATGCTGTAACACTAGCTATAAGAAGAAAAATAAATATTGCAATAAAAAATGGAACATTGTTGACAAAACCAAAAGAAATACTGACTTTCCTCGCTGGGCACATTTAATAAGACTCTTTGTTTATGACCCCAAGGGGTGTCTTTATAATTGAATTTAAGTTTTAAGACCTGCTTTTTTAGGATATTCTTTTAAAGAGATTTTTTCTTTTAGTTTTAAGACATTATTTCTTTCTATGGAACCTGATTACATGTGAGAGAATCTCTGATGGCATAATATTTTTAAGGGAAGAAATTAGTATATAGGTTTTACTTGGTTACTTGATGGCCTCTCTGTTTTTATAACTGTAGGAAGTATAGATAATATTTTCAAAATGACTGTGAAGTGTCACTAGATACTGAGGAGTTAGGGACTAAAACCAAATAAACACTCTTGAAGCATGGACCTGTTTGTTCTACATTCCTTAGGCATCTTGTTTTGCTGTCTTCTGTGTTATCCACAGCCCCCCATTTTTTCTTTTCTTCTGTTGTTCTGCTTAAACAGTGATTGATAAGTTGTACTGCATACATATATCTGATGCTTTTTGTCCCTTTTTTTTTTTTGTTTTTGGAAGGCACAGTTTATTACAGAATATGTCATCCAATTAGGTGCATTAAACTACCTGGCATAGCTTTGTCTTCTCGGCTTTCTTCAGCTTGTGTGTTCCCTCACCAGGGTATCAGCACAAAGAAAGGATTAATGTGTATAGATATATAATATTTTGTAGAACTTGAGTTTAAACTGTGATATTTGTGATTTTATAGAGCTAGATAGCTGTTGATTTATAATTGCTTGGCTTATTTCATGATTCTTTCCCATTCATGTAATCATGTTTCATTCTGCTACAGTTTGTTTTATAAAGTCGAGTAATTCTTTTTTTCTTTCACATTCCTTAACTTTCTTTAGACCTCTACAGATTTCCAGTAGTTTCTATGTTTTTGTGCTACAGTAACCCTTTTTGCCACCTTCAGTATTATCCTCATCCTTTGGAGACTGGTCCCGTGTTCTTAGGGAAAGTCTATCAGTCATTATTTATCACCCACTTGTCATTGTGACTTATTCATTGCTTATATCACCATTCTCAAAAGTATTGCTCTACAGACATGGTGAACGGTGCTGTGAAGGAAAGATCAATAAATGCTTTCAAAGGAAGATTTACCTTGAGACTTAGAACTTCTTTTTAATACTAAATCTGTGCTATTAGTTGTGAGATGGTTTTAATATTTTGACATTAAATACCCCGTTTCTCCAAATAGAAAGATGCTATTGCGTTAACTAACTTTTGTGGAGCAGCATGACTTCAGCAGTTAAGTTGCATCGTGTTTAATTTTCCAATTTTCAATACTTAATGGCTTTTCCTGAATGCTTATCTTCTGAGCTGAAAATACACAGTTTCATTCCCTAGGAAAAAGTGATAAATCATTTATATAATAAACATTTGAAAAAAATGTATTGCATTTTAGAGATACTGTCATGTGTAACACATGTAGCACAAAGAAAGGAGAGCCTTTGTTTGAAATCTTCATCAGCTGGAAAAAAAATTCTCCTTCTCCCCATTCCTAATTAAATTGCTTTGAGAGCTTGATGACCCATGCTGTCTTTCCAGAGCATCCAATTCCACATGATATGGTGACTTGACACCTTTTGAAAGGTGGTTGCTCTAGAAAGCTATGTGAATACATAATATTCAGTTTTACTGTACTAGTAGTAAATTCAGACAGCTGAGAATTTGAAAGTGGCAAGTGCATGATTTCATGTTCTCTTTTGTATTTTCTTGTACTTCAAATAAGCTGGAAAAGCAGATTGTAATATTAAAGATTATATCACAAAACTCATTAGAAGGAAACTAAACAAAAAGTTTTGCATGGGTGTGTGATGTTTCCTACTTTTTTATTTCTTGATTCTGCAATGTTAATTTTTTCCAATATTTTTGAAGTGAAGATAAAAAGATCTAAAACATATGTGTGGTCACACACATGGTTTGGGCCAGGTGCTTGAGAAAGCTGGGAACCTAGAGTCTCCTTTGCAGTAGATACTTCTGCAGCCTGAAATGGAGGGACTACCACGTCTAGTTGGCAGTCTGCTGCTATTTCATAGGTAGGAAATGGGTTCCATGGGCTAGACTTTTGTATTCATGAGATGATTGGGGGTTTCACTGGGAATTTTTGTTCGGTTGATTCCATCAGTTGGTAGGTATTCTTAGTGCTGTGTTATTATCTGCTGCTCCCAATACAGTTATATCAGTGTCATTCCAGCCTCAGAATATTCATGTTCTTGGTAATTATTTTGCCAGGCTGTCAGAATTTTGGCTGCCAGAATATTCCTGGGAAATACAAGCTAAAGAGAGGGTTTGCCACGTTATGTAATAAGCGTATAGTGTATTATAGAATAGGTATTACTCTTTCCTTGGCCATTGCTGCAGTAGAAATGCAAAATAATATACTTAAGTATTTTCAAAGATATGTGTAGCAGTCTCCAGTGTTAAAGTGTGTGTTAGGCAGTGCTGGTAGGTAGTGTCATGTACTCTATGTTAGCAGACTATTGGAGTAGCCTGCTCTATTCTCTTTTCTGTATCAGTAGTTAACCTGCTTCAAACTTAAGCATGAAGTCAAATTTGCAGAAACTTAAGAAGTCTTCCACGTGTTAGACTTTCTGTATTTTGAACAAAGCAATATATCATGTGTAAAAAAAACCAAATCCTTAAACCTATAAGAAATTCAGAAGCAGGAGGATTCTTGCTTCCAGGCTTGTTTTCAGTCAGTGGTCTGGCACACTGGTTCATAGCAAGTGTTGTTCAACTCCTAGTTTCTGGGAAGTTTTCTTTCAGTCACTTCTGAAATCTGTCAGATTTTTTTTTTTCCCCTGCTCCATTTAGCAATCTCTGAGCGTCTATTTGGGATATACTAAGAGGACAGCGCAATTGCAATCTGCTTATAAAATACTGTAGCTGAAGAAATGAGGACTAAACTATGTTTAAGTGATTATGCGAGGATTACATAAGAAAGTTTGTTCTGCCCCTGCATCCTATTCTCTCGTTCAACTAACTTGCAGTTTTCTGGTAAGATGGCAGACAGGTTTTCAGTTTTTATATATACATTATGCCTTTGGATGCATTTTTTTTGAGAAGTATATTTAGAAACTTCCATTGAGAAACACTTCTATATCAGAAGGTCTCAGTTCTTCAAAGTTGATCTTTAGGTTTTAAGTTGTCTTGGTTCCTTCTGAGTGGAAAGTATTAGCATTTACAGTCTCCCCTTTGAACTGAAACCACACCAAATGCATCCATATTTAGGTTCCTCCCCAAGCCTTTTGTTGTTTCTTCCTTGTCTAGAAGATGCTCCGTCCATACTTAATTAGAATAGAAGTTTTCACTTGATTAATTATGCAATTGTGTCTTTATTAGGCAAGGGTCATGTAACACTTAACTTCTTATTTCAGCAAAATGTGGAACTTTGGTCACTTGTTGGTATGTTTCAGTAGTTGGCGTGTTTGACAGGATGTTGCATTATTGTCAGTATGTACATTTGAAACATATGAAATACAATTAACAAATTAGGTTGAATGTATCTTGTTAGCAACTCTCAACTGAGACCATGCTTCCAGGTCTCATGTTATTTGAGTACTTCAAATGAAAATAGGTTTGGGATCCTTGACCTCTTCCTCCCAAGCATACAATCACAGCAACTGTATGATAATGTACTATGAAGCATGAAAAGGAGACACCAGTTTAAAACACTGAGACCATGAAAACTTCTCAGTTTAAAAAATAACTTCTCAATAAAACAGTAGCAATTCATGTTGAAAGCCTGATATAAATATTTTACTTCTGTTAAATAGGACAAAAATATTTGTGGGAAGGCCGTCACACTTATTTTATTCTTTGTAACAAGTAAGAAAGCTCAATAGTGGGCAGCCCATTGTGCAAGTGAGTGCTCTGAGAACTGGAAGGGGACTGAAACCTTAATGAATATGAATGGACCTGAACTTCCACCATCTATAAACATTTCTAATGTCCTTGTCCCTATCTGTCTGTGGATTTTGGTTTAGTTTTGTTTTTTTTTAAACTGTCTTTTTATGTCACACAGTTTGTGTTGGACTACACTCGGAGATGGTTACTTGGCTGGTAGATTCTTTGGTGAACAAAATACTTCTGCTTTTAATAAAAAGCTGTTTTCCTTTTCCTTTTATCTTGTTGCTACAGTACACAGTCACTTATGCCAAGGCCACAGGTCATGGTAAGTACATATTTGCAATTTTAGATGTATCCGTCCTCTGAAACTTCAATTTCTGCGTAAAACAACCTTAGTAAATAATTGTAGCACCTTGATTAGCAAAGAGGCATATGACTAGGAACCCGCAGTATAAAATTAGTGCATATACCTTTCAACAAAGCATTCTGAAGATACTTTTTTAGTTTGGTCAACAAACAATTTGGGAAATTCTGATTCAAGCAATGTTGTCTTCTAAATTTAAATAGTCAGTTTGTTCTTAATCTCGGAGAATACCATAACAATCTGCCTGCAATTGAGGAGTGAGAGAGGAGGAGTGTTAAAGGAAGATATGCATTCTCTTCTCTGTGATGCAGTTACCTGCTGGCAATACCAGAAACCTTAAAGTCACATTTTTAAAGATGGGAAAACTGGATGGTACAGGGAAAATGCTGTTGGCTTTAAGCAGAGAAGGTACCAAAGAGATCTTTGATGCTGTACATAAGTGATTTTATCTTTCTTGCTATCAATTTCATATTAAAGCAGCACATACAGTAATACTTCTCTTCAACAGAATATTCTTTGGATTGTACTTTAAGTCTAAACTAATGTTTTGCATTTTATTAAATCTCAAAAAAAAAAGGAGAAAAGAGCTGAACAGATGAACAGTGATCAAATGTATACTTTATCTTAACACTTTTTATATTTTCTTTGATTTTTTTAATGTTTACTCATGGCTAGGGTGGGTTATAGGAATGGAAGAACTAAGAAATGTTGGAGGTTTGGTTTTTTTTTTTTTTTTTTTTAAAAGCATATATTGAAGGATATTGGGATTTAGAAGAAGAGAACAAAAGGTATACCTTAATCTATCTTCCTTTCTTGTTCCACAACTGGACCCTACATCACCTGTTCTTTGCTTTTGGAATAGGTTCAGGATCAATTTAGTTGACAGTTTTCTCTCTGGCGGGGTTCTTGATTTTTCTTTTCAATGTTTTCTTGCCTATACCTTTTCATGATATTGTTTTTCTGCATACTTTTCTCTATTTTTACTCTCAGATTCCTTTCCTTACTCTATCTCTCTGTTGCTAAGCATTGGCCTGCATTTAATCTTGCTATCACCCCAGCAAGCTGTTTTTTTTTTCTTATTTTCTAAAATATTGCTAACCTGCCAACTTGTCTCTCTCATTCACCATGCCTTCATTTTCATGTACCCTTTCTGGCAGTCTCATGATGACTAGGATCATGTCTTCCTTTGGGAAGGAAAGCCTCACTTTAACCCAATTGGCAGGAATAGAAAGTAATTTTCTTCTCCCCCATATTCAGGCACACATTTGCTTTCAGATTTTAAGGGGGCATAATGGCTACACTCTGAAAGCAACCTAAGGCTACAGCCCTATAGACAGTATGAGATGTCAGAACTTCACAGGACTTAAAATATATTTCATATTTATGCAAGCTAATAAAAATAAAGCAGGATGGAACAGATTTTATGATAAAATTAAGAGGTCTTGGCATTTTGTAACAAATTTTTCATGCTAAGCATTAGAGTAAGGAAGGTGGTTTTTTCTGTAATTTTTCTCATCATTATTCCGTTATAAAAATATCCACTGAAAGCTTTACCTTGCGATATATTTCTCTTTTGTTTTTGCTTTTATGTGCTGATATTTTCTGGTTTTATCTTTTGCCATTTCTTTGGCACTTTCTCATCCGTAATTCCTTTCTGTTTCTTCCAATCTCCTTCTGAATATCCTTCCTTTCAGTTACTTCTTAAAGGCAGATCCTCAAGCCACCCTTTCTTTCTGCTACCCAAATACTCTCTATCTTGGAGAAATAAGCTTCTAATTATCCTTCCTAAGGTGTAGTGTTCTTGTCAGCAGGGGTTGGGGCAGTGTTGCTTGCACATATTGTCATGTCCTGAAGGTTTTCCACTTACAGCTTTACCTGGATTTATGGTAAGTTAGGCTTTATTTGAATCTGATGGTTTAGGACCTGATTCATACTGGGTTGTCTTGTTCCTGGTGTAAGGAATGTTGTATTTTGTTTCAGAAGCATCAGACTTCTGTAAAATGGGAGTTGTGGACCAGATTTGCCTAGAATACTCATGCAAGAATAGATGGGCTCCACTGGCAGTTTTCAGTGCAAAAGCTTAATGAAGTTTTCATGTTTTGGCCATCCATTTCTATAGATAAGTACTAGAGCCTTATTGTGAAGCTGATTTGCAATCAACCAACCAAAATGCAGAATCTCCTATGCACATCAAGAAAAGAAAGGGGGCATTCCTTCCTATGCACATCAAGACTCCTGGAAGAGACAGAGTGTATACTCTGTTCCCTGCTCTCACAGAAGGAACAGTGTCAGTGGTTCCCAGAGAGGCTGGGGCTGTTAATCCCTGGCCAGGCTTGCACTGTCCTTAAAAGTAGAACTCAGGATGCTCTTGGACCAGGAGTCATGGAGAGTCTTTAATTGCCTGGTCAGTTTGCAAAGGAGTTGGCTTTTGTTGGGTAAAGCCAGGCAGTGAAGTCAGGAGGCCAAGGTAAATCCTTTCCAAATGTCTCAATAACAGGCATGCTGAGGAACCCTCTTAAAATAAGACAGAAAACACTCCTCCTTAGAGGTTTGTGAGACTTGATTTTGTTAGGGTTTTTTTTTGGGGGTGGTGGTGTGTTATCTATAGTTACTGTGAATCTGCCTTAATTTGATAGAGGACATTGCCTATTCCTGAAGATTTCTTTAGTAAACTGCTCAGAGCAGGAAGTATTTATGACAGGAATTTGATACCTTAAAAATTCTGCATTTTAATGGACAGGTAATGGCATTAAGGTCTCAGCTAACACATAAAGCACAGTGAAATAGAGGAGAATGGAATGTGGTGTTTGCAAGTGTCTTACAGCCTGATCTTTAGCTATGGGACTCAATGTGGAAATTACTAAGTGATATTTTGTGGGCTCTTATCATTCCAGTTGATTAGGTTGCAGAATGGTCCCTTTCTGACCTGGAATATCTAAAAATCTTTGTAACAAAAGCAGTAAAGAAAGTAGGAGTTCTGCTGAGTGCTTTTGTTGAGTAAGCACCTTTTCCATAATCGCAAGAAATCTTGAAGTGTATTGTTTATTCAGTATTGTAAATTATATTTGTTAGAAACAAAACGATAGACCATCAGAAGGTATTGAAAATGCAGGTCAAACTAAGAAAAAAGCAGGGACATCTCATGCCTATACATTGTTGAAGCTTGGTTTCCTTTAAGTACCTTTTTATTTAATTTGTATGCAAGAGGAGACAAGATTAAAAAAGAACAAAGAAACAACATTCAGTCCTATTAGTTAGTGGTTGCCTATGTTGCAATTTATGTAGGTTTCCCTTAAAGTAGAATTCAGACCGAATTTCAAAGTCTCAGCAGAAGTTGCAAAGTATTTCTTAGCTGTCATTGTTCCAGGCGTGTGCACTTCATGCAAGGCAAGTCATTAGGAGTTGGAGCATTTGCTTTGAAATAGATTTTCTGGTTAAACTTAGAAATGAACATAATTTAAAAGCAGTAGGCCCATCACTTTTAATTTGACTTAGTTTGCTGAACTCTTTTTATAATGGATTAATATCTATTTTTATATTTTATTTTCTAAAATGTGTATAGTGGTTACAATATTAACCACTATGTCTAACTACGTCTAGTTTTTTACTTAGTAATTGTCTTTTGGGGTTTGTTTACTTACGCATCAGGGATAATTGCAGTATCTGTTATCTTAGAATAATTTTGTCAAGCACCTATTTAATCTTTCTAATATGACGCTTGCAAAAAAATCTTTTAGGCAGACTAGTTAGAATCTATGGAATGAGAATCCTCTTTTAATGGAAAACTGATTTTTATTATTAGTGTTTTACCTGCTGAGCTTTGATTTCTGGTGTGATTGACCATGATACTGAATACAAAATCAGCTCA
Source organism: Gorsachius magnificus (assembly GCA_034008185.1). Taxonomy (NCBI): domain Eukaryota; kingdom Metazoa; phylum Chordata; class Aves; order Pelecaniformes; family Ardeidae; genus Gorsachius; species Gorsachius magnificus. Next base: position 37,100,483 of record CM067086.1, read on the forward strand.
AATTTTTCTTTTTGAAGCCTTCATAGTGCATCCCGTTAAGTGGGGTTCCTCTGGGGATGGGCGGGGGTGGCGGCTACAGTGCTCCTCCAAACCGCTATTACCTGTTATGAGTCTTGCTAAGCTTCTCTTCTTCTAACATTGAAAATATGGGATTTTTCGGTTAGAAAATGGTGAATAAGTTTCCCCATGTTTGAATGTAGCTGCTTTCAGATTTGCCTGAGGATTAACATCATTTAGCTTTGCATTTCCAGAATTAAATACTGCAAACGACCTCTCCTTTTCCCATGTAGCTTTTAAAGATCCCAGTGATGCAGAATCAAGATTGATTAACTGAACAGTAAATGAAGGCAGAGAATAAGAAAATGTAGCTGTGAATTCACATATTATGAAAGAATAATGACAAAATTACTGATATAGTCAGATAAATTAACTACTGTGCCATTGGTACTGTGGTTTACGGTAGCACTCTACAGGGAAAGGAAAGAGAGGAGAGTGGTTGTGTTGTTTGCATTCTGCCTTTATTCATACCTGACAAAGAACAGTAAACATTAGCTCTAATGATGAAGTAATCTGTATCGTAACAATAAATAATTAGCATAGCACTGATTTCACAAAGACTTCTCAGGTGTTTACGTACCACTGGTTATTCAATTTGATTAGCGTTTGCTGTTAATGAACAGTCTTCCATTAGAGACACAGATGTAGAAGTCATTGCAATTGATGACGTCTTCCAAAATTCAACCCATAATTCACACGCAGCATGGATAGAACGTGATTATTTAGCACTTTCAAAGAAGTCTAATTTTTTTATTTTATGGTAATACTGTTATTTTCAGTAAAGCAGCCGATACTCAAGTAATTTGAACACTATTCCTGCTGTTTTATTGTATTGTAATATAAACATAAATGCAGTGTTAAAAGCTATACCAATGGTGTCAGACTCCTTAAGGACTTGAGAAAACTGTCATAACTTCTAAAATAACTGATAATCGTTTGTGGGTCAAAAAGAGCAACATGCTGTATTGCTTAGCTTTCTGCTTTCTTTTTCTCAAGGTTTGTCTGAGATTTAATTTTATGTGAAGTACACAAAACACTGTCAGTGAAACATTATCACTTTGTAAAAGCTGTTTAGAATATGGTCTGGCACAAAATGTGCAGAAAATTAAAAAAGAATACTCCCAACTTTTTGCGTAGGGCTGAGTTGTATATATTATTTGAAATTGTGGCCAAAACCAGTATATGTGAATGTGACTCTGTCCTGGTATTTGCAAAATAAGCCTAAAGCTACAAACTTATATTTTAAAATTTAAAATTTTATTAATAAATATATATGTATAGCATTAAATAGAAAAAATGTATACATTTCATATACGTGGTTTTGTGTCTGTCCATGTATACGTATTTGTATGTGCATACATACATAGCTCTTTACAGTTCTGAGAAGGGTTTTTTTTTGTCCTATCCATTTCACAATATTTCCATTTAAATGCATATTTTGATTTTTCTTCTGAGACTAGGTGGAATGCCTTTCCATTACACTACTAAAAGAATAATCCACTTTAACACAATATTTCTCCCTAAAGGGATGGTCTTTTCTAGTCATATGATATTATTTTTCAAAGAATGATATTAACATTCATGACGTAGTGATTTTATCTTGATTCAAAAGATGTTTTGTTCTGTTACTAAAAAGATTAAGGGGTGTCTTTTGTATCCTGCTGCTAAAAATACCTCAAAAGCAAGGAAATCTGAAAATCTCCCAAACCCAAGACTATCTGCATGTTCTTTGTTAGAGATGAGGTATTAGTAAAATTCAGAGTACAAAATTTAGAGGTGATAAAAATGCGTGGCAGATTTATAGAGTTTAAAAGAAAAAAGAAAGAAAACATTCCAAGGGAAGTAAATTGGGAAGAAAATAATCCTTTAATCTGCATTTATAAACACCCTTGTACACAAATGTATCTTTCAAAAAGTTGAACTTAAGAAAAGGTGCATGTTTCTAGTGATGTAATCCCTTGGCATTTAAAACCAGAAATCTTTAGTATGCTGTCCTCAGAAGTTTATGAAAGATGCATCGATAATACAGAATGATGGAGCTGCTAATTTTTGATCAGAATGCTACAGCTTTTAAGCTTATTAAAATTTAAAGGTGTTGAGAGATCAAATTAAATTACGCTGCAATTGCAAAGGATGGGAGGAAGGGTGAAAGCATGTGCAGGTTTTTCCAGCTAGTTGTGCAGAGCCCTGCCATGCCTAATACAGTAGACTGGTAAGAAGGAGCATGGTGGGACATGGTCAGACGGATGTGCCGTGCCCCTGAGTGTCCTGTCCTTCAGCTGGCACATCAGTTCACTGAGGGGCTCATCCTACATGCTCAAGCTTTTACAGTTGGCCATTTCTTAGTATAGAAAACATGACAAGAGGGTTTAAAACCTTTGAAATCAAAGGAAAAGTTGGGGTTTTGTTTTTTGCTTTCTTTTTCTAAAATCAGTTTGAGGAACAATAATGACATGATCAGGTATTCATTGTGTTGTATCACCAAGTTGTTTTCTTAAGTGTAACAGTCTTTCCCTACCATCTATATTACATGAAAGCAATACTTTTGCAGCTTTTTTAAAAGGTTAATCAATTAACTGTATTATATTCAGTAGTTTTTTAATAAATAGCTTTATCTTTTTTCAGAGTTATGTTTAGTTAAAACCTTTAATTTAATGAATAATTGTAGTGCATATTCTTATATTCCGATAGATTTCAACTTTTTTTTAGCTAGGTGGTTTCACACTATTAACACTATTTTTCTTCTTCCCCTTTTGTCTAAGTATTTTTAATATCCATAACTTTGTTTTGTAATTGGGAGTGTAAGGTAGCTGAAATGTTCAAAATTACCACACCCAGATTTATCAAAGCTGTTCATAATCACAAAGGCCTTGTTTTTACTGTCTATCGAAGTGGTCTATGCTAGGAATGAATTAAAAAATATTGATGGGCTGAACAGAGCTTTAAATAACAAAATGCTTGATGTTTAATTCTGGTATATAATATAAGGGAGAAGATCTTGGAATGTATTCTCAGATTAAGCATGTTATTCTTTTGTATGGTGTATGAGCATGTAGTTTTAACTACACTTAGTTCATATTGAACTATATTAATGGTAGGTTTAATGTTCAGCAATTTTATCTAAAGGCAGGTTTTATCTCTCTTAGTGCTGGATGCGTTGGCTATTGTGGAAAGTTAGTTTAAGCCACTGAAACTGCCAGAGCCTAACAATCATAAAATAAATGTATAATTTTATATGCTTGGGTCTGATCATTTTAGGCATGTGGTTCAGGTGGAATGCTTTGAACATAGGAGGCTTCCTTCAGAGACTTCCCTGAAATGACAAAAGGCCTCTGATGGGTGACTGTCCTTTGTCAGTTGGCTGGGATAAGACCTCAAGGTGGTTGCATTGACCGCAGCTGCACAGCTTATGTGAGATAAGTTACTCAGAGGCCTGTTTTTATAACTGAAGGTTTAAATCTGTATGCTATGTATTTATATTACTGAATTGAAACTATTACCATTGAAACGACATTCTTTATTCATTTTTTGTAAATTATTTTAACAGTATGTTTTAAAATGTGGTATTTCTATAATTGTGAAAAGAAAAAGGTTTTTTTTTGCAAACTGTACTACACTTAATTACAGTCCATATCTTGCAAAATAAAAAAATCAGTATTTTTCAGTAAACTATTGTTGTTGTAAATGAAAGATAAGCCACCCTTAAACAGCTATTGCTTTTTGTCATTCTAGTTCATTACGTAATGACCTTGTGCATTTTACAGACCTTCTTTATAAACATAGCTCTTACAGCTGTATACCAAAACTGCAATAAAGTTATCATTAGTTTTTCATCAGTGAGAGCAAATCGTGTAGTCCAGCATTAGTACTGTATTTCTTATTATTGCAAGGAGATGTAAAGTTACTGCTTAGCAATGGGGTCTGGTCAGGTTTTGGGTTTTTTTTTTTTTTTGCTTGTTTTTAACTCGGAAAAGCCCCAGTGCAAAATACAGGCAGCACCTTACGCAACTGTATTCAGAAGTGCCGGAGGAATACAGAATCTTTATAAGGCTTCCTGGTAGGGTCACATTTGCACTGTTTTTTCTTGGGCCATAGTCTTTGTGTTCATGGCAGGATTTTCCACAACTGGAAACTAATTGTTAATGATTGGACAGATGTGGGTGGTAATTTTGAATTGCACATCAGAATTTTGGTTTAGCAAACAGTCCATTTATTTTTCATATGTCTGAGACTTACCAGAGTTTTAATTTTTCATTCCAAGTTGCATGGAATGCAAATTATACCTGTATCATAGAAGTAATAGATTCATTCTACTGCAATCTGATACTATGCTGTGGGATGCTTCATTGTTTCCGTTGATAAGCAACTGCAATATAGCTTAATATTTATCTTCCATGAATTGAATTGATTTTTTGGATGGACTTAAGCGAAAACATAGACCTATTTTGAGGCATTAGATATCCTTTAGTGCTAAGTGAATTCTGTCACTGATAATTGTGATTCTCTAACAAAAAAAAAAAAAAAAGAAAAAAAAAAAAAAACTCAGGAGAAGGAATAGAAGCTTAGGTAGTATCTTTTTTTTTTTTTTTTTTTTTTAAATCCTGATTAAATAATGCACCCATTTTTTTCAGTGCTGCTGCTGCTTATCCACAGAAGCATGATTCGGCAGCCAGCATGTTGCACTCTGGAGTCTTGCATCCTGACACTCAGGCCCTTTTGTAAATGATCTGTGTGACGGAATGGGAACTTTTCCTGCTCCAAGGCTTCAGCAGAAAAATCAGTCTGGATTGAACTGTTCTATGGCCCATTTGCACTTCTTGAACTACATTTGCACTCTTCTAGTAAAATGATTGCATTCTTCATCTGTGTGAGCTCTATAAATCAGGGCTTCTCTGCGATGTTTAGGATTTTTCAGCCTACTTATACTTCTGTTTTGCTAGAAAAATCTGTAGCTATCAACAGATTGCTTTGATCTAGAACATCCAGGCAGGGCTGTATTCCCAGAATACATGTTAGTTACAACGATACACAAGTGATTTATAAATTAAAGGGAAATGTGGATCTGTCGGTGGGAAATAGCCCCACATCTTGTAATTAAAATGAGTGGCTTATTTTATGGATGGCATAAACTCCATTACAGGAGGAGACAAGTCTTGGAATAAGTGAGCTGCTGCCATGTTGCAGAAACATTTGCCAACTGTGAAATATTACATGTTCTACACATTAGAAAACAAAAAGGTAAATTTAATGCAAACTTAATTCTATGCTGTCCTTTAATACAGCAAAACCAGTAATGATAGCTTAGTCAAACTCTTTCAGGGATTAACAGGTTGAATAAATCGTTGATAAAACAACTTTTTAGAAAATACTGCAAACTGAATTGAAAGTGTAGTCACTGCTAAACTGGATGACCGGGTTTGTTACCAGACTTAGTTTGGGTGGGAGACTGTTTGGTTGGTTTTTTTTTTTTTGTAAAAGTGCTAAAAGGAAGAAGCCATCGTGCAAACTCGATACTAAATTTATTTGTGTCTCTGCTATTACTGCGCTCTTCTTATTGAACCTGATGATTTTTTTGTCCATGACTTGTGCGCATCTTGCCAACGTGAAAAGAGGTGCTTGAAGAGGTACCAAGTAGTGCTCGGCATATCTGTCAAATGTTTTTTATATATGCTTTAGAATTTTTTTTAATTATGTGTCTGTTTGAATTTGAATTACCTTGAGAAGGTTGTAAGGGAAGCTTTGGGGATTAATTGATCTTGAGGATGTTATGCTGGGATTAATGCAACTAGCTGTGAATGTGGTTTGGACATTCTGTCTGTACTGTAGTTGTGCTGTGCCTGATGTGTGCTACAATACTATATGAAAATAAGGTTGTCCTCTCTCATTTAGAAAGGTGAGGAATCCTCCCTTTTAATTAAATCACAGACACTTTGGAAGAGCATCAGAAGATGAGGCAGCAAATAAAAATAGGGAATACAGGCAGCTGAACTCGGACAAGGAGATTTAGTCTCATCAGAGCTATTGGTAGATACTGCATGATCCCTAAAGAAATAAATGCCTATGTAGGATACTTAGAGACATGATATCATGGACTGCATTAAAGTTAACTCATGGAGTTCTGTACACACCTGGCCACAGTGTCAACATGGAATCATTGCAAAAGCAAACAAAGGAGTTTTAAGTATAGGAAGAAAAAAGATTGTAAGCCCTGGTGAAAACCTCTCTAGTCTGTTTGTCTCTGTTATTGATGGAATAAGTTTGTTTCAAAGAATGAATGGTGCTAATTTGCAGAGTTTGTGCAGAAGGCATCTAACCATTATTGTTATGGACATGTGATGGTTATGCTGCCTTTGACTTTAAAGGGGAATACCAGTAAAAGGTGCTAAGAGATAGGAGAGAGAGAGAATCCAACACAGCATTAATTTCAAGAACATACTTCCCGGTGGTCACAAGATGTAACAGCAGAGACACTTATTCTGTAGCCCCATTAACAAGTCAAGCCTTATCAAACTATATGTTGAAGAACTGAGTAAAAATGTTAGAGACACATTCTACCTGACTCTCAATAGTTCTTTATAAAGTGAGAATTTGTTTGCATCAGATTAACCACTCAGACCACTCTGAGAAAATTAAATTTCTCAGTTCATCTCATGAAGTGGCAAGCATGTGCTGTGGCTGAGGAATTCCACACCTCCAGTAGTGGATACACATCAGTTCCATCACTGCTGAAGACACGAATTTATTTTTTTTTCTTACGTTCAGGAATGCTATGTCTTGTCCAATCAGAGACCTATAAAAATTGTTGGATATTACAAAGGTAGAATGCTTTCCTGGTATTGATGCTTACATCAGAGTACTTGCTTGTCAGCCAGATATTGTGAGAGATAGGTATTTTAGTCGTCTTTCACTAAAATAAAGCAAAAGCTCTTAATGTGAGTGCAGTTAAGTGTGTGTTTTGAAGTCTGGACCAGACTGGGAGCTTTTGAGACTTCTTTCATAGAATCATAGTGGTTTGAGTTGGAAGGGACCTTAAATATCATACAGTTCCAACCCCCCTGCCATAGGCAGGTATACTTTCTACTAGACCAGTTTGCTCAGAGCCCCATCCAACCTGACCTTGAACTCTTCCAGGGATGGGCCATCCACAGCTTCTCTGGGCAACCTGTTCCTGTGCCTCACCACCCTCAGAAATTAAAGAAATTCATAGTCTATTTGTACTTCCTGTAGGTGCAGGGACTGATGTCAGTGTGTTGTGTTGTAAGTTCTGTCCTCAAAGACCTGAAACTCAGTCAGCTTCTTCTCTGTAAAGCTTTGTTTATTGCAGTATAGTCTTTGAGTATAAGGTATAAAATGGGAATTGGGAGGCAATGTGGACACACTGTACTGAGTGTGGCAATCTTGCAACACGTCTGACATGGTTTTACTAAGGGGGAGTAATGCATTTTTTGTCCAGGGTGTATTTTTATTTCCTTACCTGTATTAAAATTTTATTTTTTAATTGTTTCTAAATATTAAGTTCTGTATATCTACTGTAGAATTGTATTTATTGTAAATGGAATAACACTATCATTAAGAATGTATTATTATTAGCTTTAATTCTGTCAAGTTACTGTATCTAAACAAAGGTAGATGTAGACAACTTTAAAAGATTTGTGACTTCAGATGGCTGCAGTAACTTAAGTGTCTAGAATGCATTCATTCAGCATATATATTAGGAACTGAGATTGTATAAAGAAATACTTGTTTCTCCTGTGATAAGAAAATGGGAAGAACCTGATAAGCAGTCCAATGAAGAGGATGACTTGATTCTTCATGTAAACTGTCTAAGTCTTGTCAGAGAGTGTATTTTAATACTGTTTTGGAATGTTTCTCTTAAGGCTTGGAATCATTGTTATCATTTTAATAACTCTAGGTGACCATGTCCTTTTTTTTTTTTTTTTTTTTTTTTTTCAAACACAGTGATGGAAAAATAATCCAAACAAAGGCACTTTAAGACTTTAAGAGAATCAAACCTGAAAATCATAGTGTAGCATTTTGTGCTTCACTGGATTCTGGGAAAACTTTGTTGAAAGTTGCAATATTTTCATCAATGATAGTAAATAATGTCTTAGATGAGCAGAAAATAACAGTGTTTTCACAAGGTATGTGCAGGATTCTCTTATTTTGCTCAAGGTGTTTGAATCCTCAATGAATTCTCACTAGGAGAAGTGCAGTGCAGACACTGGAGTTCTGGAACAGTAATCATTGGGCAAAAAGGACTGTATGAATGCTTAAATCTGAAGAGGATTATTGTACTAGAATAAAATGTATACCGTTTTAAAACGTGATGGTTTTGTTTTTTAAGGAATATTTTATCAGAATTGCTTTTAAGTTTGTACAGGCTACAGAATTTGGCAATTGTGAATGTGCCTTTGTTGAATTCATTTTTGTTCACTGGTAGTTTCTCATCATTTGGACATAGTGATTTTTAGGGTCAGTGATATTTAGACAAAACAAGATAAAGAACCTAGAAATATTACCTTGTTGTGATGAAACAAACTTCTGGTGTTGTATTATAGAGATTCCTCACAGTTTTAAAGAACTTTCAAACACTGTTGAATTCTGGAGACGTAGCAGAAACTCTGAAGATTAGAGGGTTCAGGAGCTTTCTGTTCCAAATCCAAAATGAGAGGCCTTTCTTTTAGACCTGCTTTCCAAATAAAGAAACTATTTGCCTCCGGCTTAATGTTTTAGAAAGTCCTGTGTTCTGCTTTTGTGCAAGGAGGAGTGATTATAAGATCAGAAGAGATGATTATTGGCAGTGCAGATAATGAGAATATTTCCGAGTTTATCTAAAATATGTTGTCACTGGAAAAAATTGAATCTTGGAATATTTATTAGAGATCTTGTATGAGATTTTGTATGTGGTACCTAACAGTCCATTCCAAGTTGATCTGCTCGTAGGAGTATTAGCAACTTAATGATTTAGTAGTATGAAAATGTGTATATGAAATTCTGAAGAAGTTTAATGATACACTTTGCAAACAAATGTGCAGATGTAGCAGAACAAGTGACGTTTCGTGCAGAAAGGATTAAATACTTGCATGCTTACAGAACAGAGTGGTTTCCTAGTGACAGCAATGACAATAGATCAGTATAATGTAAATGTTGCCTTCAACTCTCTTGCATGTCTGTGGGTGAAGAAGAATCTTACTGAAGTCAGTGAAGTTGTACTATCGATGCCACAATAGGCCTGAGCTGCCTTACTATGCAAGTAGAATTAAGTATAGGCTGGGGTTAGGTTTCTCAAGTGTCTTTCAGTAGTAAGAAAGATTAAATTTGTCAAATAACCTTTAGAGCATATTAACTAAATATAATATTCTAAGATTTTTATACATATAAGCTCCTAGAATGTTTTCAGGTAGAAATTTGTGCAGCTTTCCTGCCAGCCGACTGTTTTTTGTCCATAGTGGCCTATGCTTTCCCATTAGAGTAATACCAAATGAGGTGAAATAAATTTTACATCCTCAAGCATGCCTTTCTTACACATTCGTTATCGGATAACTTTGAATTACAGTAACTCATGCCACTACAATAATCTCCAATACAATACTTGCTTTATATTAAAAATTGAGACTTTGAGACTTTGACAGATGATACAGTTTTGAACTAAAAAAAAAATATGAAGTGAAAGCAACAGGGGTTTTTATAAATTGTCCGTGAACAGTTAAAGATTTTGAATTTATTAATCAGTCAATTACACATACTTCAGCATTATAGTTTTTGTGACAATTCAGGAACGATTGCAAGTATTTTAAATCTGCACGTTATGCATTAGTTACATAAATCATGTTCATGTTATCAGATGACATGACTCAGCAGTGATGCAGACATGAATCTTCAGATGTACTGATGAAATTTCAGCTTTGTCTTCAAGGGACTGTCAGGCTAAAACTTTGTAGTGTCTGTCATACTAGGTATTTTTTACTCAAGTACTTCAAATTACTGAATGTGATCAACATTTCAGGCAAGTAGTAATGAACACTTTTGACAATATTTGCATGGCTTGTTCAAATATTGCATTGAATAGTTTTATATCTCAGTTAACCTTAAGTGGAAGTTCATTTCCTCTTGCAGAATGTGGTATTTTGTTCTAGCACATTGTGCTCCAGATGCTGTTTCTTCAAGGCTAGTTCCTGTAATGCTAAGTTTGACAGTTAAATTTTGATGGAGTGTATGATTTATAGATACTTCTAGTAGCTCTTTCCTATAAATACTGGAAGTTACAAAGCTCTAAACATTTAGTGTTATGAAAATATATTCTCTAAGAGGTAAAGTTTTTGTACACTTCTTTGGAGTTTAAGTCATAAGAAAAATATAGGCGAATTGCCATATTCTTAAAGTCTTTTTTTTTTTTTTCCTTTTAAAATAACTAGAGTTCAGTGGTGATGTGAGAGTGCATATATTTCTACGTGTGTGTGTATAGATGCACATTAAATAGGTTTCATAAATATGAAGTGCATTTTTGAAAGACTTCTTAGCTGTAGTACATGAGAGAATGAGTTATCTAAATGTACGTAAACATACCTACTTGTCATACTTGTTAGTGACAATAAAATTGACTTACTTCATCTGAAATTCTTATAGGATTTAGAATGTGTTACAATAAGCAGGCAACTGTTTTACTTTAATGTTGCATTATGGTATAAAAGAGTTAATTTTAGAAAAATAATTTTTTAGAAAAAGATTCTTTGCTCTCAGGAAGCTATATTCTTTACAAGGGAACATAAGGGAGGAATAGAAGATTTGTTTCTAATAGACAAAATAGCTTATTTTAATTTAAGACATGTTTTTCTCCCATGGTTCTGAATCTTGTTCAGCTGTATGTGGTAAGAGGACAACAAAAGGAAAACTCAGAATCTTTTCCTGTCATGCTTACAGTTTTGCTTGCACCAAAAGAACTGTAATGTGAATGATGTTACGTATGTCTCAGTATTTGCCAGCCATGTGTTCTGAAATACTTGATTAAATAACATTGCTTTGACAATACTCCTATAGAAATAAATGAGGCTAGACAGTTAATTCTTGTATGACATTTTCCTAGAGTAGCTTCCCTTAGTGGTATTCTGTTAATGAGTTGAATTATCCAACCCATGCTGCATACCTCAGGTGACCAGAGCAAGCTGTAGAGTCTGTTCAGGGTTTGTTTTGTAGATGCTGTACTGGATCTCTGTCTTGTTGGTCTTCATTGTGGAGGGGTACATTGCCATTAGCATCTCGAAGTTGGTCCAAAGGAAGGCTATGTGGTCGGCAACTAATGCAGAGCAAGGAAAAAAAATCTTTTGTGTATATTAATATCTTAGTGTATCAAGGCTGGCTTTTGGCTGTCTTACAGTTTGTTAAAGATACTATTTAAAGAAAGAAATCCAAGAGTGAAGTTGTGCTTTGTCTGAAGTCAGAGTATGATGGAAGTGGACTGAGTTGCATTATCTAAATCATGAATCTTCTCTTGACTAGAAACATACAAACTAATGTTCCTTCGACATTCTTTTTGTGGATTTAATAAGTGGTTTGTCTTCAGCAAAACATTGATCTGGAACATAATGATATAGGCCAGTTCTGCCTTCATAACGCAAAGACATATTTTTCTTTTTTTTTATTCTGAAGAAGGCACACTTAATTGTATATGCTCATATCTTAAAAAATAGTTTTTACGTTTAAATCATGGTGGTTGCCTCCTACTAATTCTAGATAAACATGTAAGAAGAGTTTATAAATTTGCTGTCTTTCTTGTTATAGCTGTTGATATAATTGCTCTTGATTTGCAAAATAGTTACACTTACAATCACCAACACTTACAATATCCAATCTAGCATGGGAACAGAAATATGTATGGTTACTTGACTGTTTTGTGGTTGTTCACTGGCATCTTGTCATTACAATGTAATGTCTTTTATTTAATCTGGAGTTGACTGTTCGTGCTAAATTTGGTTATCAATTTAAGTAATCAGTCTTCATTGAGGTAATTTTATAAATAAGATTTCCTGAAAGAAGTGTCTGCAGGCAAGTTTGCTCTGTAATTATTTGAACATTTAAGAGTTGGAAGTCCCAAAGGTGAAGCAGACATTTATGTGAAACCGAATCTCTGCACAAAAGCAATTTGCTTAAATTTTGTTGTTGTTCAGCTGCAGACTGTTGTCTCCCTGTCAAAGACTTTGAGGCTTCTGTTGGTGGCAGGTAGCCCTCTTGTGCACTTAGTTGACTCGTATAAAGACAACAAAAACTTACCGTTCTGTAGAAAAGTCCTTAGGTAAACTTGCAATAATGGATAGTCTACTGATTTTGATTTTAATATTCTAGGTTTTTTGATAGGTATATCTAAGTATATTAAGTTTTACTAAATGTGTTGGTTTTAGCATGACTTATTTTTTTTAATTGGAAAAAATGAATCTGTCAATCTAAATTAAATAACTTAGAAAAAAAATTCTTGTGAAATAGTATGATATCCAAAAAGATATCTGAACTTGCTTGTATTCTATGAAAATAGTCAAAATGTGAGATAACATTAAAAAAAACCATTCACTAATGAATGATTTGTAATTCCTAAGACTAATTGTTCACTTCATATATAAAGCTAAATGGAGAATCAGTGTATCAGGAAAGCATGTGTTTATGGTGTGATGCACGGCTATAGTGGAAGATTTTCCTGTTTCTACTATTTAGAATTTAATTCCAGCCTTTTGAACTGCAGTATTTTAACATACTTCTGATTGATATTAGACTTTGAGAATGGTATTTCTGTCTCTCGTTTTCTATCCCTTTTCATTTGCAGTTGTGTGTGCATGTGCTCCTGTGCATACAAACAGGCCCTTGCACCATCTCCCCAAATCTTTGGTGGTTCCAGGTAGCAAGAGGACCATGCGCTAATTAAATGTGGTTATTATGAGATTGCGATTAGACACTAAAAGCTGCGACTGAGAGCTGATGAATGCCTCCCTACACTGAATTAAAAGATTTTCGTGTGTGTGTGCATGCAATATTTCAATAATTGTATTTGTAAAATACATCGGTTATGCTTAAAGGTGGTGGTGTGTCTGTCTCTGCCCTATGCAGGGCATTTATAAAAATGAATCTAATCAGTTTTTTAAAGTGGATTAGTTACATAGTATTATCTCCTTGTATAGATACTATTACTCAAAAGTAATTTGCTTTTAAAGTCAGTTAAGCTAAGCCCACTGAAGACTACTGAAGTTTTTAATGAGAGTGTTCACACAGGGATTTCATGTGAATCCGCATTATATTAATTTCCACTCCTGTTATTGGAACTACTTCTTCCGAAGGAATGAAGGCATAAGATATACATGCTTTGAAGTCTCTAAGTGGAAGACAGGAAAGTCCCAGATGATGTGCAGTGATCCACAAAACTATGCGATTCATAGCTAGCCTGCAGAACCCTACCAAACAGCGGTCTTTGAATTTGGAGTAGAGTTATTACATCCCTACGTCTCAGGCATATTCCATACTGTGTTTGATTACTTGCAGCTGCCTCTGACAGACATGTCAAAGCTTAGAAAAATCACCTACTCTGTTTGAAATCAGTATAATTTGTGAAGCATTCTGAGATCACTGATTATAAGGCAAAATTCATATTTAAGAAATTTCCACTCAAATAACAGCAGAAGCCTAAAAGTCCTGTTACTAATGTATATATTGTCAATTGCACACCTGCAAATGTGTTGTGTTTTATTTTGAAGTTTTGCAAATAACTGATAATCATTATTTAGACACAGATGACCTTAAACTTTTGATTTTAAGCATGTGTAACAGTTATCTCTTACTCATGCAAGCTTCAAGGAGGATATTAATTGGAAAGACAATTTCATTTAGAGATAATCTATTTTATATCTTGGTTATAAAATGAACTCTGTTGTGGCAAAGCTGTGAAGCAAATGTTAAAAATTAAACCTAGTTTAACTGTTCTTCAGCTATTTATGCTTGAGTTTCTTACATAGATCTTTTCTATACAGTAAAATTTTAGGGATATTCTGCATTTTTCTGAATGGGAGTGTTCAAATTTTCTTGCAGTACATGTGAACAGGCATATATAGGTACAGGTCTGGCACTTCCTATTTTTTTCTTTGATATTATTTTGGCTGTTGCATGCAATATTTCATTTAAGATAGATATTACTGAGGTGGTGGGATAGTTCTGTGCAGTGATACGCTTAGCAGTAACCTTTACTCATAATGTGATATTATCTGTATGTCTTATTTTGTTCCGCTCTCTCTGGCACTGATGAAGCCTAAGGCTGCTGTTTCTTTGAGTTGGTGATAATTTTTATCTGATTAACTGACACATTTAGTTGAAATCAGACACAGCCCTTAGGCTGGGCATGGATTTAATTTAAAAAGTATCAAAGGTTTGCACTGTGTGCTGTTTAATCATCATGTTTATCAGGCAAAGAAAAATTACCGGAAGGACCATAGGGAGAGGGTTATCTTAAGGAGCAGTAACTTGGGAAATTGATAATAACTCCGAGGTAATTTACAGCTAACTTTTACATTCATTAATATAACATTACTGACTAATAATTGCAGTGCATGTAATATACTAATTAAATTGAAAACATGAGCACTAATTTTGCTGAACTCTGAGAGGGTCAGGTAAAGACATTAAAATTTGAATTTAAAGAAAACCTCTGTACTACTACTACTGCAATGAATATTTTACTTACTAGTAGAATACTTCTACTAGTATTGTATGCCACAATGCATATGTAGACATTTCCTCAAATTACCATCACTATCCTTAATTGAATTTCAGTCACTGAAATTAAAAAAAAGCAAAATTGAAATCACAGTGTGCTAGCATAAATTACTCTTACATTTCTGTTTGTATTTTACTTCAGCTGTGAACCAGTATGACAGTACTGTACATGGGTATTACAGAGCCACCTTAACAACAACGTAACAGTAAGTGTACTCATGGCACTGATGTTTTGGAGCTTTCACAAAAACATTTAATATTTTATACTATTTTCTGAAAGAAAATACAGCTAAAAGTAATTTATGGTACACAGAAAGCAGCAATTTTGAATTGTTTATTCATTAAATGTTTAAAAATATATATAATTTTAAAACTATGAAGCTCTAAAATTGTACATTTTATTATCGATTTGCTGTTCTAACGCAATTGTTCATGAATGTTATTCTTCATGAATACTATGAACAGGAATAAATGGTTATAAGATGTGTAATAATGATGTAATTTCACTTACAGTTAAGACATAGCTAATAATTAGCTAATAATTATATTATGTACACAAAAAGCTGTGTACTGCTGCCAAAAAAATTGTGTTATTTAGATGCTTTTTATATGTTGCTTGTTATACTTGCCTTTTAAGTGAGTGACTTTAGTAGTTTTGAAGGGGAAAAATAAGTTTTAAAGTCATATGGAAAATAAAAGGTTGTTAGCATCTGTATACATCTGTTTAACATCTGTGTTTATGTATACATTACTTATTTTGTGATGTAATACTTTGTGACAGAGTATAGTGTACTGAGTATAAATGCTTTCTTTATTATCCAAATATTTCAGAGGAGCAATTTATTTTTACTTTAGACGAACCTGTTGCACTAGCAACACTAGTAGAGTTTTGCATAGTTTAAATAAACTCTTAAATTAACAGTACATGACGATTTCTTTAGTAATACCAAAAAAAAACCCCACCCAAGGAAAAAACCCCACCCTTCCATTTTAACTTTCCTTGAACATTTTTCTGTTCTATGTTACTTTTTATATGGTACAGCACCTAACATCTTTCCTCCAGAATTTCCCCAGTTTGCTTCCTTGGCTTTTGAGTTCGGTGCAGATCCCTGATATTTAGCCTGCAGATGTCAGCCTGCTCTACCCATGCTGAGACTGCAGTTTTGTGAACATGCTTTTTGTGGTACATGATCAGATTATTCCACATTAAAGGGTGTAGTGTAGTACCTAAGACCTGTCACCACTGATTCTGGAATTGATTCTCTGCTAACCACAATCAGCTCTGAATGAAACAAATTCCTATTTGTTTGCAAAATGTCCAATAACTTTTTCAATACCAAACAGTGAATCCAGTGAAGAACTAGTTTTCAGTTAGTGCTCTTTGCACGCTTCAGGTGCTGAGCTGACTGCTCTGTGCAGCAAGGCTTTATGTAAACTTTGTCCAGTTTAGGAATTTATGAAGGTTGTTAGGCCATAGTTTTTCTTCTGTTCCACCTCATACTCCATCCTTCTTCCCTTCAAATCATCTTATTTCTTGATGTTGCACCATTCCAACCTTGATTTGTTGAACCGTACAGAATAGGGGGATTGAATTTATTCCATTTCATGGTATGTAAGTATATTAGCTAGTTTTCCCATTTCAAAGCATTTATTAAGTATATTGATGTTTCTCCTTGTGGAAGCTGCTTTCTGGACAGTGATGGAAGTTTACATTTGCTCTTTACCATCAGAATAACTAAATGAAAAGTGATGGTGGTGAATAGCTATTCACATTTGACTCTGTCAAAAGTCTTTAAATATGCATGCTAGCCACGTTTAGCATGATGTACTGCCACTTCAAAAGATGATTAAAACTTCTGTATTATCAAAGGAAATAAACTAGAATAAGTGCAGAACATCTTGTATGTGGTTATTTAAATCAGATTTAATGTAGCTTGTTAGCAAGCAGCCAATGACAGTCTTCTGTTCTATTACCAACTTCAAGATACATTGTATACATATGTACATACATACATGTGTGTATATCTATACATGCACATATATATTTATGTGTTCGTGTGTGTGTATATATGTGCATTCATACACATGTGCATCCACCCTCTAACTGTGTTTTAGGTATGTATAATTGGAAAAAAAAAAGCCCAAACCTCAACAAAACCTATGAGTAATCTAATTCATATTTAAATTTAAAGTTTGGGCCATTGTTCCAACAATTGTTTAATAGAAGTTCTGTGACCTTAAAGATTATAATGGCTTTTTAAATTCCTTTACCATAGGATGATTCTGAAAGTTTCTAGGATTCAGAAATAGAATTTTTAAAATCCTGAACAAATAGGTCTGCAAAGCAATTCATTTTTGTGTGTGTATATATATACACACACACACAAATATATATATTTTATTATGGGGATCATATTTTTTTTTTAACTTTGTGATATAGTTACTGTCTCTATCTCTGATACAACTATTTATTTCCCATTCTTAGTGAAAGAAGAGTATATATAATGGAAACTGTCATGGTAACAACAGATTTGCAGTGCACTATGATAAATATGATGATGATAACAGTAAACACGCTGTTTGTTTTGGTGAGGAAACAGAAGTGATTGTGTTATGAAACAGGTTGCCCAGCGAAGTTTTGGATGGCCCATTGGCGCCTTCTGCATGATTTACGTAAAGTCAATGACCAGATGCAATCTATGGGAACCCTGCAACCAGGGATGCCTTCGCCTGCTATGCTACCAGATGTCGTCGGAAGGGGAAGCCAGCCCGGATTAAACGATGGATCTCAATATGAGTATGGTCGTTCTCCTCTATTGCGCAGCTAACAAAAGCATATATAGGCCGTAAACCATAACATACACACATGTCACACTGTGATTGGTAGAACACCGTTATACACATGCCTACATCGCTACTGTGACTGGGAGGGGCTTCACCTTCTCTTCCGGTCATAGGTCCGCCCACATCCGCTTAAGAGCAGGGGTTGTTGAATGGGACTAAATCATGCCCATTCTCACTCAGCCACTCCTCTACAGCCCATCACTGGAAGTGTTCAAGGTCAGGTTGGATGGGGCTTTGAGCAATCTGATCCAGTGGAAAGTATCCCTGCCCATGATGGGATTGGACTAGATGATCTTTCAGTTCCCTTCCAACTCAAACCATTCTGTGATAAACAAATATGGGAAATTGTGTATGATATGTGTATTTATGTAGCTATGGTGATTAATCTGCTTGTAAGACAGCAGTTGTACAGCCTTTCATTTGTATTGGATACTTCAAAAACATTACTTACTGAACTTAGTCAATGGGATAGTTTGCCTCTGACTTAGAACTGAACAATGAAAGTTGTTATTATTAAATGGTCTTTAGTGTCTGGTTTTCTGGAATATCTGAGCACTCATTTTTTTAGTCCAGAAATAGATAGAAAAAACTGTGATAGAACACCGGGTGAGAACTTTCCTCAAGCGTTTGGAAAACATATACTGAATATAATTTCCTAAATATCGTTCTCTATCCAGCTACTATGGCTGAACACTTTTAAATTTATATATAACTTCTTTTTGGCAGATATAGTCAGGAAAAGCCCTGAATATTTCAAGTGCACCTGTTGGCCAAAAAAACCCATAAATCTCCTGTTGTATATAAAAATGGGTGGCAATACAATTTGATGCTGGAAAAGTTTGTAAACTTAACTGTTCACAATTATAGTGAGAATAGAAATTCAGAATAACTTAAAATTGTGTTATATTCATTTTCCTTCACAGCATAATGATACTACACACAATAGACAGATGCATAAAAATAAAACGGTACTGTTAAGTATTGACAATGTTGGGAATCTGTGCTTAATTGCTGAGCTCCAAGCTCTTCTGCTTTTAGAAATTATTGCTGCTGCTAATACTCAATAAAAGCTTAAAAATGTGTGCATTAAATCAGTATTTTTAAATTGATACTTTTGACACCAAGTCCTTAAACAAAAGTAATTTCAAAGTGTGGTCACCTCTGTTTATTATTTGTGAGACTATAAGATCTCAGAGTTTAGTTCCATGGTAGTGACTGTTGTTTGCCAAAGGGTAAAATTCAGAGCTCTAAGGTAGGAAATCCAGGGCCACTGCAGGCATTATTTGCATTGCTGCATTATGCTTCCAAAAGTTCAGCTCTGTCTCAGTCTTTGAATTTGTGGCAGGGAAGAGTCCCTATTTAAAAAAAAAAAAAAAAAAAAGTAGTTGGTTTTAATTATTTATTGTCACCAGAACCATTTTTTTTCTTAAAGATCTATTAAACAAAGATACTGTACATTATTGTAAATTACTTAAACATACCCTCTCTATACTTCTGCATGAATAGTACATCCAATAGATTATTTTCTACCAGTTCTTTCTGAAACACCTCACTATTAGAATCATTAGTGCATTTTTATGGCTGATCTTGTGGATGGACCTGCTATCAGAAAGGACTGTAATATTAAAGTTAAGCGATGTGATTTGATTCCTTTGACTCTTGTTACTCTTCCAGTAGGTGGTTGTACTAATTGCAGCTGTGATGGCAGTCTGAGAATTGACATTTGCATGGGTCAGAAAAGAGTGCTTATCTTTGCATTGCAATTAAGTGAGGATAGTAAGAAAATTCAAAATTATTTTCTGGATGTTAACGGTTAAGGACTGTGCTTTGAAAGAATGTATATTCTGTATCTGACAACTATAAAAAGAGAAGTGTCAAGTAAACATAGAGATGGATGTCTATAAGATGAAATATGAAAAATACACATGTAGATAAATATAGTTAAAATTATTTACTGTGTGACCATAAAAGATCTTTTTTACCTGGCAAAGTCCTGTAAATTGGAGCGTGCAGAACTTAGTAGTGAAGTCTTACTGAAATCAGAAGGAATGGTCAAAGTCTTACCATTAAGCATGTCTGGACATCAATGTATCGTGATGGACTCGGCCAGAAAGGTCAACTGTACTGTTACTGTATGTGTATAAAGTCTTAAAAAATGTAGTGTTTGGTGGTTAGCATTTTATCAGTTACTGATTTTCTATTGCACATGCTACTTCATAAGGACAAATTGGTTTATGTCTTAATGGAATCTGAAAAAAGTAAAGGTTGGATTAGGGTCAACCCTGTCTAGTGGAATGTAACACTAATGTATTGACCTGCTGTTACTTTAATGAAAGCAAAACAATTCTGGTAATCTCAATAAGTAGGAAATCTGAATAATTCTTTGGTTTGCCTTTTTCCTAGATTTTGCTTGGTTTTATTGTGATCGTTGAACCTAGTGTGTTCCATGAAGTGATAAATACTTACTGGTTGAACAGATTTCTGGTGTAGCTGTAATGCCAGTAGGAGCTGCCACACTGGTGGCTAGCTGCAGAAACCCCG
Source organism: Gorsachius magnificus (assembly GCA_034008185.1). NCBI lineage: Eukaryota > Metazoa > Chordata > Aves > Pelecaniformes > Ardeidae > Gorsachius > Gorsachius magnificus. The sequence goes on from CM067086.1 coordinate 37,120,670, forward strand.
CATATAGCCCGCAGTTCTTGATACAGTAGATGCGGTGTATTGCTTGTACTGTTATGCTACCTTGCATGGAGAAGTAGTAAAGCAAAAACATTTGAACATTCAGTATCTCTAACACTGGGAGGCCATGGAGGTGATTGTAGAAGTTCTTTGTGGTTTTGTATTTGGTTTTGTTGTTGTTCCCTGGATCATAGGCTAAATCTGCTTTATTCTTCCCTTGCTATCGGTCCAGTCTGCTTTATGAGCACATAAATGCAGATGACTTCTGCAGCATTTCTCCGGTTTTGTCTTTCCCCATTCCTTTCTGTAGTTGAATACTTCTCTCCCTATAAAGGTGTTCAGTTTTATTACCATATATTGTCCTAGTCTCTGATAGTCTGGATGTCCTTCACAGCAGGAGTTCCAAGTTTGTTTGCAGTAGTGAGAAGCCTCAGCTGTTCCAATTCTGTGATTCCATTACAAATATATTATAGTGTGTTGAGCAGAGAGGGATACAGGCTGCTTCATTCCTTCACACAGAAAGATGCGTGGTGGCTTGGAAACGTGGACAGTCAATATTTAATGTATTAATTTTTTAATAATATTGGTTGATGATATCAGATCCTGTGCATGGACCATTTAATAATTATTACCTTTGAGGATAAGTTGCCTGTGTGTAATTGTTCACGTGAGCAGTAATACGCGTAATGTTTCTGGATGTGTTGGATGATGTCTGAACATTGTGATGGACCACATCTTGAAGGAATTGTTAGTGTTATTCTTTCTATATAAAAATACAAACAAACAGTACTTAGCTGTTGTGTTTTCCAAGACTGTTACGTGACTTAACTTTATAATCTTTCTAAAAAGAACTTTGAAGAATGCAACTTTGCTGTAATTGTAGCAGTACAGGTATACTGCATATCAAAATTGGATGAAACAAAGGAGTATGGGGAAAACATTTTAGATGTACTTGAAGATCCAAGACAGCTTCTTGAATCATTTTATCAAATTTACTTAAAGACAACACTACTTACATAACTGTGTTAACTTTTTAAGAAACGTAATTCTGGATGGGTGAGTTGAGTAAATTGAAATGTCTGTGATTTGTCTTTATTCTGAAAAGAGCTTTGAAACATTGTTGCATAGAAAACTCAAAAGAGAAGCAGAAGTAATATTGGCTGGATAATGGTAATAATAATGACAATACCAGCAGTGGATAATGAACAAGTGACAGATAAGCGAAAATTAATTTTTATCAGTACTGTAACTTCTGGATATGTGAGAAGCATCAACCTGAATCCTGTATGATTTGGCATTGTTTACTAAATGATATATCCATTACTGACATTTAGAAGTACATAAATTGAACAGTGATATAATTTTCCAATTACTATAGCTTGGAATTTTGATAAACACAGTGACAAATCAGAAGAATAGGTGGTTATAAATAACTTAGGAATTTGGTTGGGCAAACATGAGGTGAGAATAAGATAACAGATTGAGGAAAGAATATCCCAGACAGACATAAACCAGGAAATTTTTCCCTACAATATAATTATGAATAAAGCACCTTCCACGTTGTTTTACTGATAAAAACTGAAAATGAATTTTAAATTCAGTACTGCGGCAAGCAAAGACTGATTTGATTTTAAAATTAATATCTGAATATATAATTGAAAATTTTGTGGTAAAATCTTGCTGCAGACTTCACAGGATTCCTGTCTTAACTGAGCAGGTCCAGAAGGCAAGTCATGCTGTGTCGTTATGATCAGTCTTGGTTAAAAGAAGAAAACAATTTTAACTAAATTCTAGCTGGATCAAATTTTAGGAAAAGAAAGTAAATTCAGCATGTTGATTGGGACTCAAGCAACTTAAAAATGCGTGAGCTCATGAAATATTGTAAATATGTGCATTTTCAAATGTTACATTCTCAGTGTGTTTACAAGAAAAAATAATGTACTGTTGGCTTAGATAATTGAAATGAAACAGGGAAAATTTGTCTTGGAAAACCTTTTTGTATAGCAGAATTTTTAAAAGGTGACATTGAGTAAGTTGCCTGCGAGTTTTCTTGTTCTGGTATTAGGATAAAAAGAGTAATGTCACACTATCTTGTGCTGCATATCGTGACAAGTGCTAAGAGCTTTAAATAATTGTCATGATTGTATGTTGCTGATGCTTGTTTGTAGGTGGAATAACTAAGACCTCAGTTATAATGAAGAGCTGGAAGTAATTTTCAGGATGTCAGGAAAACTTTAGGATAAGCTGCTAAATCTGGTACTTTTCAGGTACCCTGGTTATATTTTTTCTGTAGAATGGTACTTGAGTAGAGTAGATTACTGTGGTAGAGTAATAACCACATAATAGGTAGCTGTGCTGCTCTCTTCTGTGCAAGATCTGCATTCCGGACCATTCAGTTCCATATACTGGGCACAAGGAAAAAGATTTAATCTTGGTTGATCCTGCTAGTAGAGGTACTGAATGTCTATTGCTTAGGCCAGTGTATACTGCTACATTAATATTCTATATCTTTTTTCAGGACAAAGAAAGAGTGGAGGGTGTATCTGTGGGAGCCATTCTTTCTGACTACCAGAGAGTTCGAGTTGAAGATGTGTAAGAAAATATTAATTTTTACTAATATACACATTGTGGAAATTGTTTTACTTGTTTGTTTTCTAACTCAAATTCTGGAGCAGAGACAGTTGCTTTATTTCTCATGTTTTGTGATGCCCAATTCACTCAATTTCTTAATACGTTTTTCTGTTTTTTCACTTCCCACCCACTACCACCCCTGGAACCATGTGTTTATTAGTAAAAATCCAGCAGAAACTATACTGTATTTTTGGTTTGCGCTTCAGGTCTCTCATGGATCTGTTGAAAATACTCAGAGTTTTGATATGAAAAAAGTTGAGTACGTTCAGGTCTTTGATTTCAACAGAAAGCTCACTCAATTGCAGTGACTATGATGATGTGGTCAAGTATCTTTATTTTTCAACAGTTTTAACACAGAGGAACATCCTATGACTTGTTATCAGGAATTAAATGCAAGAGAATCCTTATGTGCGTATCTTCCCTTACTTCTTAAAATCTAAAATCTGTTATTAATCAGGAGCTTTCATGTGTCATTTCCACTGTGCACATTCTAAGTCTAGCTAGTTTGTGATACTTTTAAGAGTCTTAATTAAAAAAAAAGATTGCGTAATTGGAATTGTGTGTGTTACATAGGCCAAGAGTTGGGGTCTGGAAAAGAAATTTCACTATATGTGTCTGATGAAATGCAAAACCACCTTTGTTAAAAATTAATTATAATTTAATGAGTTCATTAGATATTTGTTGATGATAAAAACAAATATCTGGAATCATTTAACTGTAAGAATAGTGAAGTTAATGCTGTGCCAGTTTGACTCACATCAGCAAGTTACACAGCATGGGTGTTTTCTTTACACTTTACATAGGTGAATTGCAGTCAGAAATAGCGCTTTTTTTTTTTTTTTTTTTCCCTTACACTTAAAACATTGTAATGACTGCCTGATCATGTTACTAGTTATTTTAGAAAAGATTCTTTTGTTGATAATGGGTTTCAGATCTTTTACCACAGCTAAAGATTGACAGGACATCACACTATTTCAGACAGACCTGATTAATTCAAAGGTCTCTCGGTGGTAAAAAATTTTTACATTGATCTGTAGATTTACCCCTTGCAATAAAGTTGTTTCACGTAAACTATCCCAGTTACTTGGATTCAGCTAATTTGTTAGCTAAATTTAGACACCTAAATGAACTATTTCACATTCAGAATTGCTAAATATTTGTGTTATTTTCACAACTTAGTGCTCTGTTAAAATATGTGAAAGCAATAACAAACCCAATCAGATTGTATAGGTGCTAACTATGGATTTACATGTCAACATTAAACATCCATTTAACTATTAAGTCTTGACACTAATAGTAGTGGGTCTGTCTAACATATGGGAGAAAGCCCATATATGTTAGAAAGCCCACATATTAGATAAAAATTACATTTGTCAGTTATCATTGTTTGAGTACTCCGAGCTAGTCCTGTAGTTAAATGTGTTTAAGTTTTTCAGGAGCTAGGCATTACACATTTATCACTAACTGATGGTACTTGACAATTTGCAGAAGGGTTACCTATCAATAGTGTAAATTAATGATTCTCTAGTTTGATAAACAATCAAATGCTGTTTATAAAATCCTGTCTAAATATGATATGTATCAAAACAAATAATTAAATTTACGTTAACAAGTTCTTACTTTGTATCACAAGCTGTATACATTTTCCTGAATGATTTTTTTTTTCCTTGGATGATGATCCAAATCACAGGTTGTTTGAGTGTAACAAATTCAGCATATTGTACTAGTGACATGTGCCACATTTATCACAAAGCGGTAACTCTTGCCTGAGCTGTGTTCATAAAAAGTGGTCACTTCTAAGGTATTAATTGGTTTGCATCCCTACAGGTTTAGGAATGCATATTCTCATGGGTTTACTTGTGTTCCTATGCAAATCTGTTTACATCAGTGAGTTACATTTTTACATAGATGAAGAAGTTTATTTCATATTTTTATTATTAGACTTAATGTACATACTGGACTCTAGGAAGAGTAAAATATTGAAATTGTAGAAGAAAAATTATTTAAAGGTTTTTACATTAATCATGCTGTGTAAAAGCATAATGCTTGGCTTTATCCAATTTTTTGTTTGTTTTTAAGATGCAGAAGGCTTAATCTTCAGCCTTTAGCTTACCTTTGGCGCCGGAACCAGGAAATACTGCTTAAAGAAATGATATCATCTAACATTCAAGCCATAATCATAAAAGTTGCAGCTTTTGGTACGTATTCAGACTCTGAGCACTATTGTCTACTGAAACATCCCATGGACAAATTCACGACATAACAGAAAAAACCAAAAATTTTGTTCTATATTTAGGATAAGAAATGTTTATATGAAGAAAATTTTTAACAATTACATGGCTGAATAAAAGTCATGATGTACCTGTACACAATTCAGAGGAGACATGGAAAAGCTGGAAATTAATTCTTCCTAGCATAATGATTAAATTCCTTTTGTAATTTTTTTGTTCTAGTTCGGTTTTTGATTTGTAGTAAAGATGCATGCATGATTCAGTGGTTCACAGTATTGTCATTTATAGATGATGCAGACTGTTGGCTAGACAATATTATAAAGCAACTGTGAAAGTTTTAATAGAAATACAATAAATTAACATCAAACAAGATGTAATTATTTCAGTCCAAAAGATTTTGTGTTACAACAGTCTTTGAGTTGGTAAAGCATATAGCAAACAAAAATAGTTCATCATTGCCTTAAAAAAAAAAAAGGTATTTACAATGTAGTTGTTTATTTTATCAGGAAATCAACATGTCTTTTCATTGTCAAATACATAAAATGAGGTTTGTATACTGAAGCAAATCAGTATGAAAGATCACCTGTTTGTTTATTGTTTGAATGTAAAGAGGTCAAATGAAGTTTTATAGGAAGGCTTATTGAATGATGTGCTCTATAACCCTAAGAAGCACATGAGAAACATATTCATGGCACAGTATGTTCATTTCAGGCCTCTATGCAATTTTTCATTTAAGAGTATCAAATAAGGTCTTAAGCATGAAAGTGTGACCAAAGGACCTTTTCTTTTTGAGTTGACTGTAGATTTGTGGTCCATTGTACCAAAGAATGGCTAGTACAATACAAAAGCACAATACAATACATCAGTGGTGCCTGTGGTTAAAGATGCATGTTTAAAAAATAGTGCTGTATAATCTTGCATTAGAAGTCCAATGGCTGGTTTATCTGGGCAACGTTCACATCAAATTCCTAATGTCTGTCGTCTTTAAAGAATGTTTTATAACAGAGTAATTTCTCCTTAAATATTAGCCAAGAATTGAATTGTAATCTTTTTAGACTGGATGAATTCCATGACTTTTTTAATTAATTCTTTTTGTATTTATTTGTTCCTTTTTAGCGGATATATTTTGTAACTAGTTTTTACATTATCACTATGATGGTCTTTATTGTTCTCTAGGATCTGCTAGGGCTGCTAGTGGGATTAGAATGATTAGAAATGCCACATTCCCTGATTCACTTATAGGAAACAAGCAATGTACTTTAGTGTTTTCCTGAATTTTGGAAGGCCAGTACAAATACATAGGAGTTGAATGCTGTGTTTTCTACTATAAAACACTTCTTTTTTGAATTGGGAAAAAAAAAAACAAACCACAACCTTTTTTAAAGGAATTGTTTTCAGGGCGTATGAAGTACATTTTTATATTTATGCTATTGTTCCATAAAATAGAATGTGTTCATTGCTTATGCTGACATGAAGAAAAATGTATTAAACACCAGCCAGGCAGGTTGGCAGCAAAGTCTTGTAGCTTTTTTTTTTTTTTTTTTTAATTGGTTGGAAACAGAAGTGCTGAGGTACCAACAGGCTGACTCCTGTTCTTACCTCTGCCGTCAGAGTGGTTCCAAAGAATGTTTATCAATATGGTGATAGGCTCTTTATATATATAAATATAAATATATATATATAAAAGAATATGTAACATGCTTTTTCACATCAGAATTATTTTTTTAAAGAAAATATATGATTTAAATAATAGATAAAAGTATTTCAGAAGTAGACATCATTGATGACCTGTCTTATGCCTGAAGCAAGATAAGCTTGTCTTTTTTTATTCTACAGTCTTAAAAAAAACCTTAAAATGCACTAGTTAGTGCACAAAGAGTGCTTTGTGGGCTATTCATTGAAGGAGCAAATACCATAAATACTTGTAGATAGCAATTAGATAGAAAAACACTCTGAGGTTTTCCTCCGCCCCCCCCCCCCCTTTATTTTTTTGGCTACAGGTAAAAGAAAGATCTTATCAGAGTCAATTTCTCACCTGCCTCAGGCAGATGTAATTAGATGTAAGCAAATTTAATGGAGCTTGTGTGCTCTGGGGCCATTCTGTAATGCTTTAATAATTGCATGCCTTATTAAAGTGGATTTAAGGTATGAAGGCTGTTTTACATATCAAGTGGCAAAGAAATAAATACAGTTTAACTTTTTGCATCTTAGATTAATAATGAAAGCTAAACTGCAATGAAAATATTTAAAATAACAGATTTAAGAGTCTGAAGGGTAATGCATTAGATGGCACATTGTACAGACGCTAATGCAAGATGCATATCTGTAACCTGAACTTGATGTTCGTCAGCACTGGCATACTTGTACAACTGACTTGTCCTGCTTTCCATTAACTCACTGCCAGTATTGGCAAGGTAAAAGCTTGACTTTTTATGTAGAAAACACATAATTATGCAAGTAAGTGAGCATTAGTTTAGTACATTTCTCTAAATCCACTATTACAAATTTATACCATAAAGTTTGCCAGTGGCAAGAGTTTTCTATCTCAGAGTAGTGTGGTTTTCCAGATGCGACACCAATTGCTGTTACATGTAAAAGAAGTATTGTTAGCAAGCCTTCTTCACGTGCCTTCTGTTAATCTATAAGTAGATCAGCTTTCTTTCCTTTAGAGTATATCTCAGAGGCTTTAATGATGAGAGAAAAAACATTCCATGATCTAGCATCAAACATGAGGTATAAAAAAAAAGCGCTGCTTATGCATATTTATCTTCAGTGCCATTTTCTTGCTGCTAAAGATGCCTGTATGATGCATGATACTTTTATATTTGAAATATACCCCTCTTCAGTGGAAATCCCAGAAAGTCACAATGAGGTTACTCAGTAATCGCTAAAATAGAAGCAGTTATTAGTATTTTTAACATGTGTGTGCCTGGAATTCCAGTACTATCCATTGCTCATGTGAGACAGTGTAATATAGCACTGTGTAATATATCAGAGACGTTGTAATATAACACAGTAATACATGGCTTTGATACACTTGCTCTCTGGACACATTTTACAGATTAAAATACTAATTAACTTGCAGAATATGCATATAGCAGATTCAACTTTCAATCTTGTTAACTTTATGTCCTAGTCTTACCTGTGCCACATTCTAAAGCAAATTGCTTCCACTGCAGCACAAGGTGTAATACTGAGGTGGAAGTGAGAGAAGGAGGAAGGTTACATTCAAAAGGAGTATTTGTGTTCCTTGCAGTATGGTCTTCAGTAAAATTGAGCATCGAGTTTTATTTAATTTTACTTACATAGTTAACTACACCTAAATCGCGTTACGAATTAAGACTAAAACTCAAGCTCCTCTATACATTTTAAAATATGACAAACTTCAGTTCTCATATAAGTAAGAATATAGCTGAAATTGTTTTCGTATCATGCAATTAAAGCAATTTGTCCTCAGTGATTCCAGTTTTTCTTGGTCTTGAGTAACGTTCACCTTCAGAAAGTTTTGTAAGTGCACATTGTTAGCTTGAGAAAATTGGGAAGAAAATAGCTTCAAAATCAGAATGTAAGCCTAAATTTCTGTCTTTTATAGGATCAATGTGCATTATTTACCTTATACATTGCAGCTTCTTCCCAGTTTTGTTATAGTAATTTAATGATTTATTATTGAAATAAATACCTGAAAAAATTGTAATTATCAGATCAGATAATCGAAATACTTAGTTGAAAAAGAAAACTACTTTATAGTTAAATTACGTTTCTACCTTCTAGCTGTTCTTTGGACCACAGGAGAGAAATGATACCATAATGTACAGTCTGGCTGCTAAGCGTGCTTCTAAACAATCTGCATGCTCAGCCAGGGGTAGAGTTGAAATCGCAGGGGCTGCGGAAGCCTAAATTTTGACATGTTGTGGGCTCTAGTTGCTTACCTAGGCTATTTCCCTCCAGCAAGGGAGTAGTGAGTCCTTAGGGAGCCATTGCCATCTTCTGTCTGTCAACAAATCCTGAAGTTCCTTCTCTAAAATGAGCTGTCTGAAGTACCTGTATTTAAACTTGAGTCTTGTTTGCTGCGAGATCTTGATGCTTGCCTCACAAAGTCAAGGAGATTGGTATACTCCCACTGTACATAGAATCCTCTGAAAAGCTGAGGGATAGTTTAGGGAAACTGAAAAGTTTAGGGATATGCATGTTTTTGTATATGAGCTTTTAATTTAGAGGGAGAGAACATTACTTCTCAGTAAAATGAAATCAGTAACTTGTAATCAGTAGCTTGAGCTTTTGTTTACTACATAAACATAACCACCTAGATGTCTGCATTGTTGTTTATTTATTTGCATGCTACTAGTGTACAGAAGTGAAATCCTGGCTGACTGAAATTGATAGCCAGACTCCCATTAATTTTCATGGAGGTAAGATTTACCTATAAAGTAGTGCATTAAAAAAGAACTAGCACCACACAGTTCCTGGTTAAGCTCCTGAGGGTGTAATTTATTGTTACAGATAAACTGATCGAACAGTGATTTGCTGCCAAAAGGTTGATCTCTCCTTCCCCCTGCTAGCTGACTCTTCCAAACAACAAGTCTCTACTTGCTTCTGCCCCTGTAAAAGCTCCAGTGATTATGTGGCTGCAGCTGGGTGATCCAGCCGAGTACTGCTTTTTCGTGTGTTCAGGGGACTTGCTGTATAGATGCCACAGCTGCATGGAGGACAAAACTCTCAGTAGAAAGCTTACCACTGAATTGAGTTGGCTGTAATGTCAGACCATATCCTGAAGTAAAATTGGTGGTTGTGTGAGTTTTGTCTGAGGACATCATCTGTGCAATGGAAAGGAACAGCATTCTTTGAAAATGTGTCTCTAGTTTTTAGTACTGAGCAATTTTAAAGTCATTATTGAGGAAGCTGAAGGAACTTGTTTTATCATCATCACAGGGGAACATATTTGCTTCCTCTAAATATTTTCAAAAAATTCTCAGACAATTTACAAACATAACAGAAGGAAGCATGAGGAACATTTTGTTAAGAAATCAATATAAGGTCCCAATGGTTTTCTTCCATATTGTATTGTAAGGATTTGTTTACTTACTTATTTATAAACAAACTAAAAATTGGCATTATTCTTAGCTAGTTCAGCTTATTTAGAGGTGATTGTTCCATTGCTTTTTCCTTGGGCAGCTACCAGACACTGGAGCTGTAATGGAATCTGACAGTCTTCACAAACTTTGCTCTTGATAACGTTTGATTTTATTAATATGAAAAAGGCTACTTCTGTTTATCATAATTTGAATTGGAACATAAAATGACTGATAATAGTTTTCTAGGTACTGTCAAATTTTAATGATTGTCTATTCTGTTAGGAATAATGTATTCTAAAAAGTAGCTTTAAACTTTTATTAGAAAAATTATCCCTGAACAATATTAAAATATACCTTGTATACACATATGATAGCTTTTAAATAATTTTAATTCTTTTTTTTAGATTATAAATTTAGTAAATTTATGCATATCACATACTTTAGGAAAGATATTCTTATTATTCTTTTCCCCCTTCTAATCCTTGTTTCCTAGCTGGCACTTGTTACTGCATTTTCAAACAAAGCTTCCAAAGCTTAGCTGGTCCCTTTAAGTATATTTGACACTTTTGCCTTAGGCTTGTTCCCTAATACATTTGTCTACCACCTCATTTATTTATATCATTCATGTTATTAATGATAAAAGAAAAGGTACCACACCTGTTTGTTCACCAGACGTTGTATGAAAAGACTTTGGAACAATTATGAAACCACAGGAGCCATTTTAGCTCAAGCCCTTTTTTTTTTCTGAGGGAAAACATTCACATGTGAAAAGATCAACGTGGAAAAATGGGAATTGTGTGCAAGATCAGAAATCAATCAAAATTAGCTTGGGATTTAAGAAGAGTATGATGCAAAAGACATGAGTAAGAGAAAATAGAACTAGAAATGGACTTTAAGTGAAGAAAAGTTTTGATTCAGAGCAGAGCTGAAAGGTTAGAAAAATAAGATAAGAAAATAATCTTTGCATTTGGAATGTTATTTGCCTTCATGCTTGTATATGAATGACAGATACTTTGTTACCAGTGTAATATGAGGTTTTGGAAAGAGCTTTTAGTGCATGTATATAAAAAATGTTGGAAAATTAAGCGTGTTACAGAAAAAGAAGAAACGAGGTTTTGTACCAGTTTTCATAAGTGGATCTAGAAACAGGTTAGAGACAAATATGATTCCCTTTTTGCTATCTCTTGAGCCTATTGGTTGGAGATTGGGAAGGATGTCAATATTTTCAGTAGGAACAGATGACAGGAGTTAGAAGGAAGAGTTGGAAAGTGAAAGTGAAAACAGAAAGATAATTGAAAGTTGACATTGAGTGCAGTGCTTCTTAAGGAGATATCAGAGGCAGATGAAATTGTAGAGAAATGGCTTAAGATTGCTTTGCAGTTTGGGGAGATCAGATCCTCTAAAGCAAAAGTGAAATGGAGGCAGGGGACTAAGAATGGACTATTAGGCATTTAAAGTGAAAGGTAAAAGGATGTAAGGGTTCTAGTGAAGGAGACAAGAATAATCAGAGAACCTTGAGCTGAAAAATAGTGCAGAAAAAGAGCTTAGTAAGAGATGCCAAAACCAGAAATAATCTTCACAGAATGAAAATCAAGAGGGAGAAATGGTGTCTTGTTAATACTAGAATATTACCTACTGCTCTTTAATGCTTGGTAAGATTCAAGTACTGGATGCACATTCACTCTGCAGACTTCTGTGCTGAATCAGAGCATAAACTTCAACCTTTAAAGGCGTATTTGTGTAGTTAGAACCATAGAAGCTTGCTTTCCAGGTCTCTCCGAGTTGAAGTTTTATGAGACTTCTTATTCGAATTCGACCCTTTATTTTTGCAGGTGATCTATTGATTTCCCTCTGATCCATGTGGGGACTGACTTTTTAAAGATTTATAATTTCTATGCATGGGGATGGATTTAGTGAGTGTGACACAAATTTTACCACTTGCACCATGCCTCTTTCTTTGCCACTGAATCAAATTTCAGTCCTTTTCTTCAAAGCTTAATAACACTAGAACTGTTCAAAGCATGGGAATACCAGAATTCTTTAACAGGGACAAAACAGCACATCCATTTTTATCCAAACTATGGTGCTGGAATGGTTAAACTCTTTGAATTAAATACATTAATAAAAAAATAATGCTCTAAAATAATTCTACTCAAAACATTTCAGTGTGCCAAAGTTAAAAACACTGAAAACAGGTATCAGGGAAGTCATACATATGTGGCTGAATGAACCAAACCTGCAATAACTTTTGTTTTAAGTCTCTGAAGTCTATTGAAAGTCCTGAGAGGAAGTTGGCTGGGGCAGTATTTTCAGTGAGCTGAACCATTTGCTGTATAGAGTCTTGGATTTGATTAAAAGCCATTTAATGCTGTTACTAAACAATTCTTGTACAATCTCTTTTTGAAGTATGAATATTTGAGAGATTTAAAAGTATCTCCATGAAAGTATTGCCTTGTTATTTGATGAAACAATAGAAAATTTCTTCAGCAACCGATTGAGTTTTCTCTTCCTGAAATGGCAGAGCTAAGTTGTTTTGAATCCTAGATATAACTAGAACACAAATAACTTTGATGTTAAAAAAAAAAAAAAATCACAGGAGATTACAGATAAAATTAACATTGCTGGTATGAAGAGTTTTAGAGCCTTTTGCCTCTTAGAATTCTCAAATTTGATGACATCAGACTAACCTAGTTTAGAAAATATTTTATGAATTTCTGAGAAAGAAGATAAACTGTGATCCTAAAGAAACTGCACTGGAAACATATGCTAGAACCACTTTGGGATTAATGTCTTATAACTTTACCGCTTAGCTTGAAAAGAGTTACTATATCTTCAGATTCCATCCCTGTACTATTCCCACGCTGGATAAATTACCCCATACAAAAAAGAAAAGAAGAAAAAATAAAAAAAGAAAAGGAGAAAAACTAAGTAGGTACATAATCCAGTTGCAAGAATTTTGCTCTTAGATTGACTTCAGACCTTTTAGAGGTGGAGAAATACCCAGTATTTATTGCATTTTCCTTTCCTTCATTTTCATACAAAAATTAAGTAGCTTTTACATGTGTATTTATGGTTTGGAAAAGGTAATTCAAGGAATCCGTCCAGTTCACCATTGTTAGATAGCCTTTTGTGTGTGAAAGTTATGAAGAAGTTAAGACTCAACTATGAACCTGTTGGGTTATGCTACCAGACAAGAAGTTCACTTCCCAACTCTTCGTAGAATTGAAAGCTAAATATGACACCAGGAATAATTTACCTCAGGGCAATTTAAGATATAGATTTACAGTGCATTAATATCTCTGTGGCAGGTGCACTCCTGCATTGTGAAGTGTATCTGACATTCCTGATCTCCTGCAGAGTAAACCTACTTTACTGACTAATACTTTTATGTATGAGCTTTTCCTGTGCTATTAGAAATATACTCTTTGATTGTGTATTGTTTAAAGAATAGTGCTTGAACCTGCTTTGTGAAAATCAGTGATTTTGTATTGTTTCCTTAGAAAACAAAAAAAACCCCAAACACAGACACATTTAAAGTGGAGGATTTTATGTTCAAAAATAGTCCTGTTTTCTCTGTTCCAATTCTCAGATGGGTGGTTGCATCTATTGTTTATACTCTTTCACTTTCTCTCCATACTTCTATACTTAAAGGTCCCATCACCTCCTTTGTAACCCTGTTTTCTTCCTGAAAAGTAAATTGAAAAGAGAGAGAAAGAGACTAGTTTTGTTTCCAGAAAACTTAAGTCTTTCATTGCCTCTTTTCTTTTTTAAAGTTCTAAATAAATCTGCTTTTGGTGAGCAGCTGATTAGGCTCTTGCCAGAAACCTTACTGTGCATTATACTGCCCTCCATCATCAGAAGTCAAGTCGTGGTCCCTGATGTTGATAACGATGGCAGTTACTAATCTTCTCACCAATACTTCTCAAGAAGTCAGAAAAAAGTGCTTTAACTTTAAAACAAGTTACAATTTTTTCTCCAGAAGTCTGTGCTAATTCTCTGTACATGAAATTCCAAGAGGATTGTTAATAGGTAGTGATTTTGGATATTTGTTTTTAGCCTTATTTTATGGAAGAAGTCAGAGGGGAATAAGATGTACTTTTTGAATTATAAGGTTGGTTCATCAGGAAAGGACAGAGGTTTTTCCCATTATCAACAGATAATGATTATCTCATGTTTTATTGATGTGTCTGTATATGGTAGTGATTCTTTCACAATGTGTTCATGTATTATGGATTAGAGTTTGGTTCAGTGTAGATTTCAGAAGAACTTTTTATACCACCATTTCTGAAAACCAAGAATTATGATTTACTTTATTCATCATTTCACAAAGAGGTGAAAACAGAACTTTTTATATTAAAAGACTTCCTTAAAAATAAAGACTTTTTTAAAATTCTGAACATGTGTAAAACATGTAAGATGAGGCTTTACAATATGGATTTTATTAGCTGAATGTAATGCCATGAAAATGGAACTTGATAAATGCAAGTAATATCAGGTAGTTACACCTCAAGTGAGGGCTTTATGCTACACTAATACATGTGTACAAAGTAAACCATTTAAAATACAGTTCTTTCGCGTAACTTAACACTGGTAGAATGCTGTTTAGTAATGTTCTTTGGTATATTTTTTTTCACTACAGAACAAAGCCCTGAATTTCTACCCCAGCCTTTTGACATTGCTGCAGTTCACTACAGCACTTGTCTTGTGGCTGTGCGTAAGAGGGCTCTGCAACCACTGTAGATATCTGCAGGTAGGAGGTCTGCTACTGTCGGTGGATTTATCAGGAACTACATATAGAGTAGAAATTACTTTGAACTGATTATGCCATTTGTGCTATCACATACAGATTTTACAGTAAAACTAGGCCACAAAACTGGAGGTGAGAGCACAATTTGTTTTACTGAGCACTGCTAAAACCAGCATTATCAAATCTTTCGAGATGTTCCTGTCATCATGTACTGGTCTATCTCAAAGAAATAAAGCCCCACTTCCTCTCTTGACAGCACGTAATAAATTGACTGATGTAGTTCAGTTGGGGAGTTAAAAATGCATTGAAAATAATGGGGCATAACATTCTAGGGTTAACATTTATTCATAGATAATGCAATTAAATAAAACAGGCATTAACTTCAAGGTCAGTCAGTAAAGTAATAAAAGTGAATATTTTAATTGAATTGTAATTGCTTCCCATCGATACATGCAAGTTAAGTAAAATAGATGTCAGTGCGGCAAATTATAGTTCCCTTCCTAATTAATTTCTTAATTCTACATACAGTCATCCAGGCCCTGGACCTTGTTGTTGGTTTATCCACCCGTCCAGCTTTCTTCACATCTAGTTTCATGGAGGAAAAATCTGGAGGATGTGGTTTAATGGAATGTACTAAGAATTTACAATACATTGTTTTTCTTCTTAGAGTAACTCATTGTAAGAATCTGAATCAATCTACTCCTTTTTTTAAAGAAAAATATACGGAATAGAAGTATAGATTTATATTAACTCTTTTTATAGATGCTGTATTATACTGATAGTAACAGCGGACATCCATCTTCTACACGTGCATACCATTAGAGATTTGAGATGTGGATTACTGGTTCTGCAAATTACAGGTTACATTGGTTCTTGATGCCTTTAGCAGATGGTCTTTTTTCAGTAACAATTCAAACCTATTTGAAACTAAAAGAAATAATATTTTTCAAAAGAAATACAAGCTATCCAAAAATAGAATTCTACTGAGAAACATAAAGGGTACATTGCACTTTCACAGATTTTCATGTAGGTGTGGCATATAACTAAAGAGTTTGCCCATAGTGTATACATCGGTGATTCATTTGTATTTTGTATACTATTTCTAGAATAGTTTATTTTAATTTCTTGGTTTGTGTTCATTAGGGGGCAGAACATTAGGTATATCCTTCTCAATATCAGAGAGAAGTTGTGAAAGAAATAATATGCTAGTGGGTCTGGTTCTGACACCTCTTTCCCTTCTCACATGTGTGTAATGTGTCCCTTTGTTTAAATTTAAAGGAATCTGATTTGTTTTTATCAAGGAGATGGGTTGCTTTTCTTAGGAAAGCAATTAATGTTAATGAAGAATATTAATGTAAATGTGTGAAATTAGTACCATGCTATGGTACTCGTTATTATTTGTTTATTTTGAGATGCTTGTTTAGCCTAATACCTATCCCATTAAAATAAAGGATGTAATGCTAAGCTGATGTAAGTTGGAAGACATCACCAAAATCATTGGAAGTCTTGAAATGAAATGAAGGTACTTCAGAATGATTTCCACAAGCATGAATTATCATTTTCTTATATCTAGCAATACACATTTTTAGTCTGTTAATAAAGAGCAATAAACCAATACCAAAAAAGAATAGAGGGAGGAAAAAACCTCAGTCCTCTTCCACTTCAATTATTAAGCAGATTTAAAGTGTTGCCCTAGATAGGGAATTTTTAATGTGCTTTAATGAAATATTTAAAAACTTTATTAATGTTTTGAGATCTCATTCACTCTAACTTGTTTTAGTTTCACAGGAATTTAAATATACCAAGACCATCATTGTAAAAATTAAGAGGCGTATCAGCTATTTGAATTCAGCAATGGTTTTATATAATAGTATACTATACATTTATATAACAGCTTTCATCATCAGTGATCTAAAGTGCTTTGCAGGGTACATACTTCAGAAATTGCTTCTAAATGGAGTCATTCTGGTGGCAGCTCTTTAATGATATCTATTATTGTATAAAGCAGTAGAGTAGGAAAAAATAGACAAGAATTGTGATCAGTACAAAAAACCCCCAAACTACAGTAATTAAGAGTAGTAAAAAATGTGATCACTAAAATTTCCAGTTTTCCTTCACTTTCAGAAGTCGTCATTTTATTTTTTTCTTCTTTACTTTATATGTTAAGACCATTTGACCCCTTAGTCTCAAATCCAACTAGGGTTATTTATTTGGTTGAAGATGATGTCAGCTCTTGAAACAGTTGTTCCTGGATGTTTTTTATCCCAATACTGATTTCTGCCAATTATTTGATTTATTCCTGAGAAGTGAACATTTAACAACCATGAGTTGGCAAAACTTATAAAGTCAGAAAGCTGAAACGGGAACACAGAGGGGCAAGTTAAAGGAATTATCAGATGTTAATAGGGCTTACTTTTTTTACCAAGAAAAATAAATCGAAATGTAGACATCATAGAGAATATTTTGCGATGGATCAAACGGTACAACATTCAAGACCTTCTGTAAGTCTGAGTTTTCTTTATATCTCCATTCTTTTTAATTCTTAGCTTTTTTCTGCGGGTCACATGCACACAGAATGTGGTTTAGCAAAAAAATTTTATTATGGAAAACAGTCCATGTCTCTTCCAGTAATTTGCAGGTACCATAAAGAAATTAACTTGAATTTTAATTTAATAAGTATCTACTACAGTAACTTCTGACTCAAAGAGGTAACTTCTGTGTATTTTTATTACCGTGGACCTGCACGTTTACTGTGCTGGTTAGTGAAATTTCTAAGAAAGGAAAACAGCTTTTCCAGTTGACACACAGTGAAAAGGTAATTGGCCTTATTTTTCCACAAATGTAGAAACCAGTTGCCCAGAGGGGATAAGAGAAAATTCTGACTAAGTGTGTTTTCTTTAGAATAGAAATTATTTTAGATACAGTGGGACTAGTTTCAAAGGGAGACATGCTATATTTAAAAAAAAAAAAGCCTTTCTTGATGTCATAACAGTACTTTATAAAAAGATATTTTTACACTTTTTTTTTTTTCAGGTTTAGATCCAGATAAGCATCTAGGAAAAACTTTAGATCAAATGGAGCCTTATCTTTTGGAGGTGAGTATTACTTAAAGGTTACTCATACAGGTAAAGTTGCAATTAAAAAGTAACATAGGCAGAAATTCAGTAAAATTAACCTAAATTACTTATTTACTTTCAGAAATTAGGTGCTAACCCAAGGCTTGTCTCTGTACATAGAATATAAGCCTGTGATACACACTTTCAGTATGAAAAACATTCTTTCTGGAGGTAGTTCACAAATGGTGCCAGTGTCTTTAAAACTAAGGGCAAGAAACCTCAATATTAAGGGAGCACAAACTTGTATGTTAATATGATAAAGCTAAATAATTGCATGCAAGTTAGAGGCTTTCACAGCAAGGAATGGTAGTGGCAAGATCACAGGTGATACAAAACTTCCCCACAAATATCCCCATCTGAAGATTTTCTACCATTTTTTACACAATCAGACTGCATACAGTATGGCCTTTCAAACATGGCATAAGAGGTTTATTCCAGAGGATGTACTTACTTCTGTGCAAAGGATTATGTAGTCCTCAAAGCAGGAAAATGCGTGTAGGCAGAGCTAATAGATGTATTTAAAGAAAAAATATTTAACTAGGGGAAAAAAAAAAAGTCCAGATTTTGTACGAGTCGTCTTTGGGTTTGAGGTAGAAGCATCAAACATCAAGCTAAGTACAGTTTAAGAATAACAGTGCTGAAAGTGTGATTGCATATATTGTCTGTGACAAAGCCAAGTTACTCGTTCTTGAGCCTGTTTAAAAACCCACAATTATTTGCATGTTTGGCTGTTAAGAGAGTCTTGCTGTAACTTTTATCAGAGTAAGCTGTCTAAATTTGAGCAAAATGATCTCCTAAAAATATTTTTTGTTGTTAATCTGTGTAGTTACTGTTCAGCCTGGCTTCATAAGCAGTTTTTCTGAAACAATTAAGGGCATAGCAAACTTGCAGAAGAGAAAGAAAAAGTAACCAGAATTTGTTATGAACTTTAAAAATCTCCTTTGCTGCTGAAAGAGAAGTTAAATAGGAAATATATCTTGACTTCATTTTGTTAGTAACTTACATGGCTGGAGAGAAGGGGGACAGATAACTGGTATCGGCAAAGCTGAAGAGGAAAAGTGAAGGTCCATAACATTCAAATAGTCTTACTTGAAGAGATTGTTGTTTGTTGGCCTGTTTGTAGCTTGAAGTTTGTTACTTCTGCTTCAGAGCTGGAGAATCTGCCCAGAAACCTCCCTTCGCCATATAAACTAGTTGATGTAAAAATCCCCTTCGTTATCTCTCTTTGTAAGTCTTCCTTCACTTATATCTTCAGATTATCTCAACTACAGCAATGATTCAAGAATACCAGGGGATGGGAAGGAGAGGTGTTTTCTCCTACTGCAGAAAAAGGGAAAGGGGGGATGTAGGGAAATAAATATCTTCCTAAAACCTTGTAGTACAGGTAAAAAAGCAGTGGCAGAGATATATACAGTAGGAGTACACAAAAATAAGTATATATTAACTATATATAAAATATTCGTTCATTTTGTGTCATTAGCAGATGTTATATTTCATGGTGTGATAATAAAGGTAGACTTAAAAGAGTAAACAGTTGCTAAATCTAAGGATATCAGTAAGCGCCAGAAATCATTAGAAGAGGGAGTGGATTTATCCTGTCTGTAAAGCATACATTGGCTTTCTACAGTAAAAGGAAGGAAGAAGGAATGGGATCACCACTTCAAGCATCAGTGAGTTTTTGGATTAGGTAACATAATCTTAATTGAACACTGAGCTAACTTTGAACTGGAAGCTGTATTAGCATGGCTGTTTGGCTCAGCAAATAAGCCACTGAGAATCAGAGTCCACAAGTTTCAGTTCACCACTTGTGAACATGGTTAGACTGCTTCCAGGAGCTTGACTGATAAGTTGGCATTGCACTGCGTGAACATGCCAGACTGGAGTTTTTGTTGCACTCCACATTTCTGTCATAGACCTGGTCTGACACTGGCATGCTGTATAGTGCAAGAGAGTAACAACCCTGTGGAAAAGCAGTTTTACTGACATGTGAAGTCATGTTCTGTATCTGCAGTAGAAATAGGTACTGATAAATTCCCAGAAAGGTTGTCTGGAAGATCTTTGGAGTCATGAGTAAATAATACATAGTTTAAGAGTATGATCAACATTTATGTTCTCCTCCCTGTTTGTTGCTACAGATGACTTAAGCCTGTCAGAGCTGTTTCTTGAGAATCTTAGTAAGTGACAGCTAAGAAAGGATAAAATCTTGTAATCATGAAACAATGAACAGTTTGCTGTGGAAGAGATATTACGGTAAAGTTGATACTTCTGTTAAATCAATTCCATACTGGTCAGTCACATTTGGATGAATTAATATTTATGTGGGACTGATTAAATAAGCCAAAATGAGGAAAGTACAGCCCCTCCATTTGCAAAAAGCTTCTGTTATCAAAATTCAGGTTGCAACTTCAGTGGGGCTGCAGATGAGTAGCTACTCACCTCAAGTGAATCAGTAGTCTTTACTTTCTCTAAAACTGTATCAGCAAGTATTGCAATTTTAGTTATTTTAATAGAGTATAATTAAAATAAGGCCTAAGAAGTATTCTCCTCCATTTGATTTCACCATCATTCATTTTATAAAGAAAATAATAAACTAAGAAATCCAAAACCTCCTCATATTTTGGGGAATTAAATATATTCTTCCCGATGTTTGGTGGCTCAAGTGAAGTGATTCTCACTTGGTTTCACTGAAATTTTTACTGTCATGGTTTGATACCTCTTGAAACCCATGTTTGCAGGTTTTATCTTTTACTGATACAACAACAGAGTGATGACTGCATAGCTTAAGGTGTAAAATTGGGCATTCTGACCCTACTTGGAACTGGTTGTCAGGCCACTGTAGGGGAGACAGCACAACTGATTATTTGTTCATGTAGCTGTTCCTTGTGCATATGCATGCTATGAAAGTCAAAGTCAGTACAAATAAATTGTTTTTACTGGATACTTAGTTGGCTTTAAGGCCTCATAAAACCAAATCATTAACTATAAACTGAAGAGAAATGCTTAAGTTTATGATGTGAAAAATACTCTTTTGCAAACCAATGAAGTCTTCAACATCAAAAGTTCTGGGAGACAGAATGTGAGAGCAAGGAGCTCACAATTTTCTGTAAGGAGGAGAGATAAAATTTAATATTCTGACCATACCAAAGCAAATACCATAATAAATTAATTTTTAACATTGCACAGCCCCCAAACTACCACAGCTTTATATACTCTTGTATCTTTGATTTGTGTTTTATTTTCTAAGCACTAATTTCAAATTTCTCAACAAATTCCTTGGAAATTGTTATTGGTGTTGTTTTTTGCTAATTTATGTTTTTTCCTATTCTTGTGGGATTCTCTTTTGGGTTCTCTACTGACATTTAATGTTACTTTACATAGTTTATTCAGCTTAGGTGCAGGGTTTTTCATTACAGCATTTTCCCTAGTGTGGTGTGCAAGTTTGAGAATTTTTGCAGTTCTGTCTAAAATTAATTAAATAGTTTTGTGTTTTTCACTTTTGTTGAAAACCAGTTTATATCTTCACAAGTTCAGTGCCCAGAAAAATGCCATTGTTGAATATAAGAGAGTCTTTGATACTGAATCAAATCTCATTGAATATTGTATGACATGTTGAGTCATTTGGGATTATCCTGTTTTACATTTTAGCATGTATTCACAAAGTTCAATTTCTCTGATATTACAGATCAGGAATTAGAACTTTACTTAGTTCTTTTTATACTAAAAGTTTACCTTAAGATAATGCAATCAAAATCAACTTGTATTGCTCTAATGTGCCTGTTATACTTTATCTTTTGGATGTACAAAAAGTAAGCATGAAGTAATAATTTTCTTTTTAAAAAAAAATCTCTTGTTGAGCCATTATAAGGGGCGTGTCAATGTTAATTGGGGGGGAAAAAAACCAAACAACCAAACAAACCCACAACCCAGCTGATTTCATCCATTGAATTATTTAACTTTGGAAAAATTTTCAGTCTTCTTACTCCAGTTTATCTCTACAATAGAAATTATAATAATTACGGATAAAATGGTGAGGGTTTTTTACTGCTATAGCAGCAGAAAAATGGAGGAGTATTGAGTAGGAAAAACTTTGATTTAATTTTGCATTTTTTTTTCTGCCTTAATGTGAAGAAGGTTGAACTTAGGAGTACAATCATGATCTGCAACCTAGACTTTTATAAGGGGTGAATTTTACTGGCTTAGGACATGAGCATTATGGCAAGGAAATTTCTTGAATTATTGCTTTTTTATAAATGATAGGTCTTTGATTAATTATTGATGAATGGTTGCTACCTAATTGCTAAATTATTAAATCGCTCTCGTGTTCCACTGTTTCCTATATACCATGAGCCCTAGCTTTTTACACCAAAGAATTTTGGCAACTTGCCAAATCTCAGGGGCTGCTCACACTCTCCTTAGAATTTATTAATAGACTGGTAAATGTGTAGTGTGGTTATATTTGTCTGTACTTCTGTCTCTGCTAATAGACAGTAAGAAAATGTTTAGTCATTTGTATGCTTGCCTTAGAAGTTGATGAGTACTTCTTGATGTAAAGAGCGTTTCTGTAATTATAGAGAATTTACGAAGTGTTACAATTTCTGTCTGGGAACAAAGTCTTTACTTGAAATAGGAAGCACTTGAGTTCATATCTTTTATCTTTGATTACTGAACTTAAATGAGAAAGTCAGCTTTAATCCTTGTGTTTCATTCCCAGGGTAGAAGGAGACTGTTCTTTGGGTAATGTTTATGATCATTTATATACCTTGTGTCTCGTTGTGTATTCGAGTTAAGATTAATTTTATGTAATCCACAAGATGTTTTCATCATGTATTTCTTTTGGATTTTGAATTGGACTTGCATTTTTAGTTAAGTGTAATTTGTAAATTTGCTGTTCTCTGGCTCATCTGAACTAGAAGGCAGATTCAGCAATCATAGAATTTAGATCAGAGTCTAAGCTGTTGTACCGTTATAACGTCCAATTTGCAAAACAATATAATTGGTCTTCAAAAAATGTTACCATTCTAAATGACTAAAAGGCAAAATCCTGATGTCATTGATGCCATTTTAAAAATATTGCTGACTTTGTTAAACGAACATTAAGAATCTGTTCTACGAGCTGCTGAATATCCTCAGTTCTTGTTGACATTAGTGGGAACTGAAAATCCTTTAGCACCTCGTATAATTGGTGTCAAGAATGATCTTGAAGCCAGTGACATTGAAAATGAGGATATTCCACAACAAACATAGGAAATAGTCTCACGTCTTTTGAGTATTCAATGTTAATTGCCAATAATTATTCTAGGCACTAATGTTTACAAGCAGAGCTACCAGTTTTGAAAGTGACTTGTAAACAGTCACTCCTTGTATTCACTGTGGAAAAGGTTACAGTTAGAAAGATCTTTTCTGGTTTTCTCTTTCATTTTTTTAATAGTTTTGTTTAGGGCTTTTTGCAGTGGAAGCTACAACAAGAGGAAGAATAAAAGGTTTTGACTAACTGTTTTGTACGTTGTCCATTCTTGTTGCATCAACATTAATTATTGTTGATATATTTGTCCTATAGAAACCTTGTTGCCATTGTTGACAGATGGAGTTCTCTTTTTATGTCAGGAGTCTAATTTTTAATGAGCACTTGATTAAAGGTTTTCTTCTGCTCCTTTCCTTTAGAAGAAAATGTGAAAGGAAAAATAAAAAATACCTCTCATAACATGGCATTGAAAAATGATTTAATATATGTCCCAAAAAGGATTTAGATTTTACACTACCAGACAATTAAATGGTCACATAGAGCATTACCAAGGTATTGTTTTCTCAGAACATTTCTACTTTTCTCCAAAATAAAGGCTAAAGAGGATGCAGGCCCTTTTTTTAATTAACTGAATTTCAGATTTAAATTGTGGTCTTTGATTTCATGAAAACATTCAAGTTCCATGTATTTAGTTTTCTTCTTTCACACCTAGTTTTATTATATTTTTTTAGCTAAGGTGATGGCTAAAGTTGTAAACACTCTTCAAAGTTTTAAAATAAAAACTTTGAAAGAGAACTGTAAAGTGACACAAACTATGCATTCAGCTACAACAATAAAAATACGGTATCATTTGAATATATCAAATAGACTTGCCACACAAATATTCTGGTAATCATATAAAAAAATGAACCTACAGTGTATAAATAACCCAGTCTCATGCTTGCCTAAAAATAAACAACAGATTTGGAATTATTTTCTAGCCCCCAGACTTTTTCTAGCCATTCCCTCCGTGTTGTGGAGAACTCTGCTACTTGGACTGCAGAAGCATCATGGATGGGCATCTGTTCCTCTAAGGAAAAGCATAAAGGGGCTTAAATATTTCCAATAGTAACATTGATGTTTGTAGTGGAGTTGAGGACTGCAGTTCAGCTTCTCGTGGACTACTTGAAGCAGAATGTTAATACTTGCTTAATTTGAAAAAACCTGGACAGGAGTTGGCTTGAAGCAGCTACTGCTGGGACACTTTAAAAGGTGATATAATCTGCTGATGAGGAGATGAACTTCTCCTGCAGAAAAAGGGAGGGTGTCCCCATGCTCAGACATGGTACAGGTACCTATAAGTACAGTACGTTAATACAGAATTACAGTGAACTGTTCAGCAGTTGTGCTTTCCTTACTCCAGCAAAAGAACTTTGATTCCTGCTCCACAGCTGCTCATTTATAAAGCAGGGAGTATTTAAGATGATTGTGTCTCTTACTTTGAATGTATTGATTTATGTAGTTATGTGTTTTGGTGGGATACCCAAAGTTTCAGGAATATTCATAAATGTGTATGTTGATTTAGAAAGTATATTCAGTACAATTTTTAAAGGAAACAGCATGTTGCTACCTCTTTAGATCTTGCTTTTTCTTTTGACTTGGAAAACTCTCATTGGTTCTATTTGTTAGAATGTTTTGAAAGAAAGGATATTTAACAAAATATAGAATGCAGTTGCTGAATCTGTTGCCAAAAATTGTGTTCATTGTATAATTCTATGTGAAGTGCTACTTCTTGTGTTGATTTACAGTCCAAGTTTCTCAGAGAAGTGTATTATCTATGCTAAAGAAAGACAAATATGGGAGTCTGCACAACCTTTCATGGCCACTGAGGAAGAAGGACTAAGAATTAATTGGTTTATCTGAATGTTACGGTGCCAGTTCTACGTAAAATAGAACAAAACATTGTTAATTTTTTTATCACTGTAATCTGCATATGAAGAAATCAAGCACCCTCTATATGATATTTGTGTTTTTTCAGCCTTGTAATGGGTACTCTTTTAGAAAGTGCACACTGAAATTTTCAGCAAAATACATTTAATAGACTGCTTTAATTTAATACTTAGGTATTTTGATTTCCCTTTTGTTTTAGCTTTCTGAGAAATATGGAGTCCATGTTTGCGGAGAAGGTGGAGAATATGAAACATTCACTCTGGACTGCCCTCTATTTAAGAAGAAAATAGTTGTGTAAGGAACAGTTTCTTTCATTTCCTTATATTAAAGCAATGGGAACATATTCGCATTTAGCTTGAGGCAACCTTTGTTGGCACAGGTAAAACATGTCCTCTAAGTTCACAAACACTCACTTTGTTTAACACTGGCAAAGTTCTCTGAAAACCTAAATCAATACCTGACAAGACGAGGCCTTCATAGAGGGCTATAAACTTTTTAGACATTTGCACTTTCGTTTACTTGCTGATTATGGCCTGCAGTAAAACTGGTACCTGCACACTGACACTTTTATCCTTTCATGAAGTGCGAATTGCCTGTAATATTTATCTTTCATTACAGCTACATTTGATAAACTGCCACATCAGTAGCCTGTGGGTTCCATTAACTCTGTGTGTGTGTGTGTTTTAAGTTTAGCAGCTTAGAATGGTAACGATAAACATTTTTCTTCAATTTTTAGAGGATATTTTAAATACAAACTTTGCATGAATCCATGTCATTTACACTGAGTATATTCCTTTAATGTAAATTGCTAAAATCTGTGTAGTGGGATATGGAAAATATTCGTGTCTTGATGTGAGTTTCTTACTAGTCTGTTAAATAGCTAAGCCTGCTTGCTTCGAGTGAGATGTTTTGACTGCTTTTCCTTTTCTTAGCCAAGTAAACAGACTAGTAGTCATGTATTGATGATACTTGGTCATCTTAGGGAAGGTTAAGATTATGGAGCATATAGACATGATTAAGGCTTTTACAGTGAAGGTTTATTTGTTTCATTTTGCTGTAAGACTGGGATTGGTCTGTATAAGGAACGGAGAACCGAGAGCTGTTAACTCTGTTTCATTGCATGGTATCTGGGAGAAGAACAATAGACAAACTGGTGAAAGGAATGGCAGCTACTCGAGCAGATGTATGCTAAACTATTGGTTGACTCGAAGATATGTCCTCTGGAGTGAACTAAAAAACTAGGTAATTTGAGTCTGGAGATACCTTCATCCAGGAAAGCTATGGAATTCTTTAGTAAGAAGCAGATTCAGAAAGTAATAATGTAGAATCTTTAAACTGGATTTAAGTTCATGGATGGAATTATGAATGAATGGGCCAGGAAGTGAGACTCTTGGAGAAGACTTGCTGAGGGGAACCAGGTGTTAGGTAGAAGCCATAGGTTGTGAGCCAACCTGCTGACTAGTAGGAGTTGAAAAGTTAAGCAGGAAGTTAGAATAAAATGTGTATGATGCTTGGGTACATCTTACAACAAATACAAAACTCCCCAGTTTGCCCTCACATAGAATCAGTTAAGTCTCTTCTAGCAAAAAGGAAAATATTGTGAAATCATTGCTAGAGTACGATTCATTTTTGCATTTGAAGTCTGATATGATATCTATTAAACTGGCAAATTCTTATCAATTCCAGTAGGTGTCAAAGGGAGAATTTTGTGAAACTTTCTCATTTAGAGTAATACTACCCATTACTAGACAATCGTGGCCTATTCAACATTTATATTGCAACACTTGCAGCAAAAAGTATACTTCAGAATGAGAGCTAGATTTTAACCGAGATATTAAATGTGCTTGTATTAGTTTTTGCATTTAAATGTGTTTTGACTGATTATTTATATTTTTTCTATTTATTTTGAGGTTTATTATGTTACAGATTAAATCCAGGAGTTCATTGGAATTGGATGCATTATTTCCTAGTGCTGCCTTTCAAAGCTGTCTTTTCATAGATACAACAGATTGGAAGAACTATGTCAACTCTCATGAGAAATTCTTGGTTGGTGTAGTGTGGAGAGACACTTTTTTTTTTTTGGCATAGAATTTGAGGAACACTTTAGGAAGGTACATTGCGCCCTTGGTTTGGGATCAACCAAACACCAGTTTAAGTAGAAATATCTTATAATATATTCTAGTTGTATTTCTGGCTATCAGTGGCTTAATGACCATTCAAGAAACTAGGAAAAGCTAAAACAGAGGTGGTCTGGCTGAGTTGTCTTTATTTCTATTGGTGATGCTCCAAATAATAATAAAAGTTAACAATAAATGCACAAAAAATACAGGAAAAGACAAATATATAAATCAGTGGGTATTTAACAATAAATATATGGCATAGCAGACTGTTGGACAGTTACTCAGCTGGTTCTAAATATACATTTCTGTAATGGAAAGTGAATAGCAACACTGGCATTGTGTGTCTGGCTTGATTAGCCCTGCTTAGCTCTTGCATTATTCATGTCGTAAAGACATGCCCTTTGAGGGGCCATTAATGTGAAATCTCTTATTTTATGAACTTCTAAAGAAAAATATTTTGTAGTTTCTTTGTCATTAAATAAGTTACAAGTTTGTTTATTTTGTGCTTTTCATATACACTGAATCTAAACAGACTGTGTTATCATGTTAACTATGCTATTTCCAAATGTTTAGATAGCCATGATTCTGGTATACATCCCGATACAATTTTTGAAGCTTAAATGGAGTGGTAACTATTACAATTTAGAGGTAAAAAAAACTAGTCAGGATTTTTAAGGTCCCTAAATTCCTGAACTCCTCCAAGAGGTCTTCCTAGAGAAAGTTTCTTAGGAAGACATTGAAGATTACTTTTGCCTCCAAAATAGGTGTGATGGATTAACTTTGGCTGGCTGCCTGGTGCCAACTAAGCTGCTCTCACTCTCCCTCCTCAGCAAGACAGGGGAAGAAAATCAGATGAAAATGCTTGTAGCTCAAGATAAGAACAGGCTGATGGCTTACCAATTACTGTCGGGGCAAACCAGACTCAACTTGGGGGAAATCAATTTAATTTATTGCCAATTAAAAAAAAAATAGGGTAGGATGGTGAGAAACAAAGACAAAACTAAAAACACCTTCTCTACTCATCCTATTCTTCCCAGGCTTAACTTCACTCCTTTGCCCCTGGCTCTTCTACATCCTCCCCACTGAGCAGTGCAAGGGGATGGGGAATGGGGGCTGCAGTCAGTTCATAACACTGCATCTCTGCTGCTCCCTTCTCTTCACATTTTTTCTCTGCTCCAGCTTGGGTCTGTTCCATGGGCTGCAGTCCTTCACGAACTGCTCTAGGGTGTGTCTTTCCAACAGGGCAGTTCTTGAAGAACTGTTCCAGCACAGGTCCTTTCCATGGAGTACAGTCCTTCAGGAACAGACTGCTCCAGCATGGGTCTCCCATGGGCCATGGTTGCTGTCAGAAAACCTGCTCCTGCATGGGCTTCTCTCCACTGGCCACTGTTCCTGCCAGAAGCCTGCTCTAGCATGGGGTCCTTCGTGACAACTCCTTCAGCTTCTCTGGGGGCTGTTTGATGTTTTTCTCACTCCTGTCACAGCTGCTGCAAAGATTTTTTTACCCTTTTTAAAATATATCATTACAGAGGCACCACCAGTGTTGCTGATGCGCTCAGCAGCCCCATGTCTCTTCTCATAGAGGCCACCCCTGCACACCACCCCCTGCTACCAAAACCTTGCCATGTAAAACCAATACAACAGGAGAAAATCTAATACACCTGCCATTCATAACACTACTTTCAGGTAGTGTTTTCACTGGTCAACGTTTTTGTCACATGAAACTTTTGACAAAATAAGTTTCTACAGTATATCCTTTGAAAAAGAAGGAAATCTGCTAGTTCAGGAAAAGAAAAACATAGCATTGATTTGTTACTATGGAGAACTGGAAGTCTCTTTAATATAACAATAAGTGATGAATTTTGCTATTGAATATTAAATGGAATTCTTACCATTCTTTTCAATCTTCAGTAAAAAATATGCCTCACAAAGCATGGCAGATGGAGTGAAATATTTGAAAATAAACAAGACCTATCAGGAAAAGCAAGATCTTACAATCAAAATATTCAACAAAGAGTCAGATGGGGTTTTATCTGGTTTTTCCAGGTAGACTATTGTAGTCTGGTTGTCAGCTTTTTTAATGCTCAGAATTTTGGAGGTACCAAGCATTTCCTGTCCTTCTTACGCTGGTATTTAAAGTGCAATTGATTGACATGTCTTCAAATCAAAAAGATCTATTTCTCATCTATGTGAATGCCTTCTAATACCTACTTTTATGATGAAAGCCCACTTGTATTATGGAACACAGAATAGTTTGATTTTTTTATTTTTTTTTTTCAGGCAAATTGGCATATTTTAAGTATTTGGGAAGTATAATTTTGCATTTATATACCTTACCATTAGCTCTGTGTTGAGGTTTGTAATTCTAGGTTTAGAGTTAAAGGCAAATCTGTAAACATGAAGAAATAATCGTGTACTGAGAGCACTGATTGTGCTCTCAGAGTTGCTTTAATTTGTCATATTTGTTCTGTGAACATGTTACAGAGTGGTTTTAAAATTAGTAGGTATTTCCTACAACTTCAGGGAGACTTTAGAGATCAGATTACTATGATTTCAAAAAAATAGATAATTAGGACAGTTTTTCAACTATTCTTCATTGTTTTCCAAAGCCTTCTGAAAATGTTCCTTAACAAAATTACTGTGTTTCCAACATAAACAAACATGAATTACCTTATGTAGTCATGTTCCTACTAAAAACTCAGATTTTCAGCATGAAATGGCTTTTATGTAATTACCAGGGTCTCTCAAATCACTGTTTTTCATTTTAATCTCTGCATTTCATGCAGTTTTGCGGGTTTTTTTAGTGTTTCCTAAGCTGGACATGACATGTAAGTTCAGGACTTCCTTTTTTTTTTTAACTGGTGACTCATTCTTGGATGCAAGCAAAACTATTCCGCTTTTCACCTATTCATTACACTTACTATTGAACAAGACTGTAAATTTTATTGGAACAATGATGTATGTTTGAAGAGGTTGACAGAAAATGAAGTAGTTAGGAAAAAATATTTTCTTTTGATTTGTATTGTAATACTATTTCCAGCACCACATAATCTACCTATTGTGACCCATCAGCTGAGAAATCTTGGCATATTAAAGTAGATATCTTTTATGGGCCCATCAAATACCCATGTGCTAGCTGTATCTTATAGGAACATACTTCATACCAAGAAGAAATTTTTATGATCTCTTAATATTTGCAATAGTTCTTCAGCAACAAATAAATAGTCAAAAATTCTAAAGTTATAGAACAGTTAGCACAGGTATTGATGCTTAGCATTGGTTGTGCTGCACTAGTGAATTGGAACATGCAGGGATACAAGTAGGACTGCTTCTTTTACTTTAGAGTTAACATATATTTTTTAAATTTACTAGATATTCTTTAAATTCAACAGAAACATAGATTTAATAACCCTAAATTTTCGTTTTTCCTTTCTGGTATAAGGTTTTCTGTTAATTCTGGTAATAAGTAGTCAATGCATCACTGAAAAGTACCAGACTTCCCCATATAGGATTTGAACAACAAGTGAGAAATGTTTATTGAGAATATCCTCAAACAGTGAGGATACCCAGGTACCAGCTACTACTGGAGTCTGTTTTTTATTATTTCTAATTATGTGTTCCTGTTACTAAGATTTCCAAAGTTACTTTCTACCTATTTCTGTTAGAATTAGAAGACACCATGGTCATTTGAAAAGAATTATTTTAATCTTAAGGGACTATCTTCAAGATATCTTAAAGGAATAAGTGATACTTTAATTGTAAAGAATCTTGGTAACTTTCAAGAATGAAGTTGAAGGCTTATTTACGAAAATACTTTAAAAGTTTACTAAAAGGGAAGTGGAGCTTCTTATGTTAAAGGTAATCATCATTGCTACATTGCACAATAATGATAAATATCTTAGGAGTTTTATTATTTTAAATCCCAAACACATTTTATAGAACAGATATTCCATTAATTTTACACTTTCATTAATTCAGTGGTATCTGGCCAAGACTTCAACTGCTTCCAGTTTGCATGGGGTTTATGTGGCATTACTAGAAATCTATCTCATCTCACTGAATGCTATGAAGGTATCAAGGGCACTGTGGTTTCAAGAAAATTATCTGTGTGTCCTTAGCCTTACGTATAACAATTTTCAGATCATCTTATACGGTGTCTGAGTTTCTCTTATGTTTTCTTTGAGTTTCTCACCTTCTGATGTTTGTTTCCTAGAGCTACCTCTTTCTTAAGTAGTAAAACCATGCAGATGGATATAACAGATACTGCCTCTTGTGAATCAAAGTGTGACAGATTGTGTCTGTAGAAATGAAAACTAAAATTAACTAATTTGAATCAGCACACAGGAAGTTTATCATTGTTACCAACACATTTGGCATTTAAAAGTTGTGTCTAGTAGTCTTCAATATCAAGCAAGATGGTTGAATCAGTCAGCTTCTCAGCATGAAACATTGTATGTTGTTAATACTTGTAGAACAATCCCTGGAGCATTACTCAAGAATAATGGACTTTTAAAAAAATCTCCTGTTGATGAAATAAAAAGATTGCTTTACATACTAGTCTCTAGAATGCAAAACAATGTCACTTATGCTTTCATAGACTACAGCTAACTGAATCTCTCAATACTGGTCTGGAAGTGTAGTTTTTTTCTTTTGAAGATCAAAAATTAGTGAAGATAAGGTGTTCAACAATATGATTTTAAGATTTTATATAGCAAACTATTTTTTCTTAATTTATATGAAAACTAAGTAAGAAATTAATAGATTTTCAGTGAGTTACCTTGGGAGTCTGTGTTATACAGTGACTAAGTATTGTCTATGTATAAAATTAGATACTGATATTTGATGCTAAGAATTTTGTATTTCAGAGATTCAGCCAAAGTGGTTGTGCATTCGGCTGATGCATTTGCACCTGTGGCCTACCTTCGTTTTTTAAAATTACATCTGGAGAATAAGGCAAGTAGATCGCAAATGTCATCTTTCTTTAAAAATATATGCATGCTTTCTATTTTTGTGTTCCTTTGTCATAGTCTGGAGTGGACCTACATATTCTCATGTGGGTGTACTTTCAAAGAACAATGTACATATTTAGTTGAGTTTCAGAACTTACCATAAGGAAAAATTCAACACAAATGCTTCCTTGTGTCAAATGAATGAATGGAGGTAGTATATTTGTGTAACATTTTTCATGTTGAAACCTCAGGGTGCTCAGCCAATGTAGTTCAGTCAAGCACACGTGTAACCTGTGTAGTACAGCTAGCCACGCTGAAGAACACAGCTGTATTAGGAGACTGTATGAACAGTGTTGATTTGCTGGGAGGTGGCATCTTTTTGCTGTTCCTGATGTAAAGTGGGTGATTAAAAAACTTGTTGATTCACAAGTGCTTGAGTTTTAAAAGTACTGGGTTTTGGTTTATGTTTTCCATATGAAAGATACATCTAATGAATGACTTCAAATCATGTAGAGGAGATTATCCTGGTCAAAGATCTTAAGGGAATCAGTAGTTCACTGTGATTCATTCTCTTAGCTTATGATTCCATGGAAACTGCAGGACAGGAAGAAGAACTCTAGTGTTTTAGATATTGCAGACTTTTATGTGAGCAGAGCTAAGAAGGTCAAAACAGAAGATATTTTTCTTAGTATTTGTCATCACTTTTCTATTTCTCTTTTCCTTATTTTACAGGTAAAATGATTTTTTTTTTTTTTCCCTTCTGAACATCTGTAAGTGCTAGTATTTTGTTGAAGAGAGTGCCTCATGATCTTCCAACTACTGTTGCAGTCATCTTTTTATAAGTCTTCCTACTTCTTTCTATACTTCTAAGATCACTGAACCACTGCTGGGTGCAGGGATTGTTATAGAACATTATTATATTGGTATTTTACATTTCATGTCTCTTGAGCAACTACATTCCCTGAATTTCTTTCAATAGATCATGCCTTTTTCCCCCCCTATTTTTAATGTTATTATTCCAAACAGATAAAATACCTGTACATTTTTCTTCTATGATGGCCTCATTCTTGCCTTGGAAAGGAAATTGTATTTCATTCTGTCAGTTTCTAGTTTGGGATTTCTTTCAAAAATAAAACATTAAATATTTGTGTGGGAGACTGTGAAAAGGTTATCAACTAACTATGTGAAGCAAAACCAAATAGGCTGAATAAAGGAAAATTGGGAGTGGGGCATGGTGGGGAAGAGTGATAATATATTAATATTTCTTTGGGGGCACTGACTTTATTGCTCATGGCAAACTTGATGCTAAAATGCACCATACATCATTACAATGTGACAGGCTAGGGAAAATGAAAAACACAAAGCTTTACATAAATCAGGCAAAAAATCATATTAAAATGCATAACATTTTATATAAGAATCAAGATTTTACTTTTATCTGTTCAGAAGCTCTTTTCCACTTCTTATGTAGATGTTTTAGATTTGGTTAAAGCCTCACAGTTTCAAGTAGTGTTGTAGTAAATCATACTTCAAATCAATTGTAGACAAAGCTGTCACACTCTCAAAGGGGTAAGGTTTACAGAGGCTTGCTCTGGATTTTGGTATATAGACTAATGTCTCATATACTTAAAAGGAAAATAGTCTATTTTCTGCAGTGGTTGTCTCGTAAGGAGAAGCATTAGAATCTGTTGGCTAAAGGTTATTTTATGTCATGATAAAATAAGCTAGGTTTTCAAGAAGTTATGAAGAACCAGTCAGTCTTTCAAAGCACAACGTGTTACTAAGTTAGCACAGTTTAACTGCATAATGATAAAGAGATGCCTTCAAGATTGATATGCCTGTAGCACTGTACCTTTTCTCACTATTTGGTGCTTACAAGCCCTACAAAAATATTTAAGTATAAGTTAGTAATTCAGCACTTAAAAGCCAATCCTACAATAGCGAATCACTGCAGGGAAAAACTGCTTTAGAAGGAGAACTAATTTTAGTTTCAGGCTTTCAAGGGACTACTGAAAATTGGGAAAAAACCCCTCCATTATGAACAATGTGTAAAAGTAGCCACTTGTGTAAGCACTTTGTAGAAACCATTAATAGACTACACAGTGATCTGTAATTCTATAAGTATTATGACATCAGTTTTGTTATCATTTCAACTGATACACGTATTTTTAACTTTTATTGTATATTCATTTTATCTTCATTATGTGCCACAGGTGTTAATTTTGCATTCTTTGAATTTACTTTTATAATCATTATGCAATTATAGCTAGTGTACCTCAGTCTCTGCTGTCTTTCCTCCTCTCTAATGCATTGTCTTCAGCTAAATCTCTTCATGTTTAACTACAAAGCCTGCATGGAAATTTGTTTTAGATTGTTTCTGGCAGCAAAATGAGTCCTTGTGCCTGGGGGAAAACAACATTTTACTCACTGTTCTGGTTTAATACATTACTGTGCAACTTCAAGATGTGTTTTTGCATAATAATTGAAGCGCTTTTTTTAACACACCCTCTTTTCTTTCATTACCAGTGATACAGAAAAAGCTGAAGAGATAAATATATATAAGTTTTTATTATTAAAACATTATTAAAAGTTTGGTAAACACAGCTTAAGATAGCTTTTTTTGTAGGCATTTTACAAAAGCATTGAGAATAAATAATAATGCTTATGAAACTCTAATGCTCAAAATTCAGGAATGCCTCATTTAATGGTAAAAAACAAGGTCACCACTGTGATGTACATAATACAGATACCTAGCTTCATCAATATTTTACTTTGCCAATAAGACTGTCACTTTGTACTTTTAAAATATAGAATATTTTTTATTGGGGGGGGCTATTTCTGAAGCATATTGCAGAACCTTTAAATCAAGCGTAGCAGCTTTTGTATTCAATGAAAATTTAATTCTGAATATTTTCAGTTAGGAAAAAATACAACCGTGAAACAAAGTTTTTTTTTTTTTACTTAGCACAATGAACTTGCAAAACATTTTTCTTTTCCCTGTATTATACTATTCCGTTACTCTGTTAAGTTGTGTTGGCTCCTGAATGATCAGAACCAGACATTAAAGCTGTGTGAACTTCTGCTGATGTGAACATATTTCTGATGACATTAGTGAATGTACTATCTATCTTTCCTGCTTTAAGATTTGCTCTTTCCCACATTTACTAATGAGTACTTTGTTCCCCGAGTTACAGTCACCAGGAGCACACATACATCAAACAATGCAAGCCATGAAACTGCAGCTCCTTATGTTAGGGATAGCCCAGAATTAGAGGGAGTCATGTAGTTTTCTTTCTGCACTTGGCCAAAGAAGGGAGCCTGCTTACCTGTAAGAATACAGGAATCATGCTTGCTGCTGCTCTTTCTTGTAGCATAGTATTGCGTTATATTTACCTATCATAAATTGATATTGTGAGGCTTATTTGTTTTCCTGTTGGTAAAAGATCTTGACCTGTTTGGGTGGAACACATTTCAGAAGTGCAAGCAGTTGTGCCCCTGTTAATCAGCAAATCTATTTCACAGGTCAATTTGGAGATGACTTCAAAACACTTGTAGAGGTTAGAAAAGATGTTTGGGAGATATTTACATGCCTTGTGTACTGAAGGAGCATGGTCCTGCAGGTTAAATTTGATTGAACTTTGTAGCCTATTTCTGTCCAGTTCCTTCTGGCGTGAGTTATTTTAGTTAATCTCCATTTAGGACTTAGATGTAGAATTAGACTTTGTAAGTGATGTCAGGGGGAACAGGAAGGAATTTCAAGTTGCAAAATATGTTTTGTTGGTGGCATCGTGGGTGGCATTTTTGAATATTTGTCATCACTGAATGCTACTTCTCCTAGGTAACCTTTAGTTTCCCTTCTGCATCATAAGAATGTAGATAACCCTTGTAACTATGTTTTCAAAACCTTATAACAAATACTGCAAATTATTTTTATACACAGATTTATTTCAAAAATGAAGATGATAAATAAAGGATTATCTTTCCTACTCCATCTGATTGCAGATTCAGTCCAGTTCTCTGAGAAAAGAGACTTTCTTGTTCTCTTTTAATAAAGAAGAGACTTTATTTGAAAGTCTTTCAGAGTAAAGGACTTTCTGTCCTATGTGTACATGTATTGTACTTGAAATGCTGCAGGGAGATGTATGTGGCTGGTCTCATTTTATTTATGTCAAGGAGTTCTCTTATCAAGGTACACCATGAAGAATATAGAGCTTATCATAGTCTTTCCTTACATCTTCTGAGCTCTCTACCCCACTGTATTCTCATTGCTGCTCAGTGGGAGAACTATCAGTTTTGGAATTGTGTTGTGATAGGTTTTTATACCAGTTTCTGTAGTGGAGAATGTAAGCTTTTTAAGAAGGCAATCTGTTGTTTTCATAAAAGACCACTGCATGGAATTTCAGCTATATCAGTCAAAGTCCTAGCTCCAAGGCTTTTTCAACAGGAGAATTCGGATCTTGGAACACTCTTGCATTTGCTTAACTTCATTCTGAGCGCACTTGCATCAATGACATGAGTTATGTGAATATAGTTAAGCATATGCATGCATGCAGGCTCTGATCCAAAATTAGGTTGGTATCACAATGTACAGTGGGTGTGGGAGAAACAGTGTAACAAATGGGAAAATATATTGCTTCTGTGAAGTAACATGAAAATGTTATGTGATAAAATAGGTTCTGTAAGATTTAATTAAAATGTCATTATAGCAAGCTTGATTTTTTGTTTTTAAAGTGATGAGAATATTATTCAGGGAAAGTTAGTCTGTTTGTGGCAGTCTATAACTTTAAGTTTTAAATTCTTAGATTACTTTCTCTGTCAACAGGAATGGAATACCAACATTTGTATGAGATTTGAATATAGCTACTAAACAGAGTCTGGCAGCTCTGCTTAGGCTGGCATTGAGCCTTGGTCTTCTAGTGCCAGGTTCCACACCTAATACTTCTGCTGTAGCCTGCACCTGTGCTGCTGCAGAAAGTGATTGATGACCTATGGGTTTGGAGCATTGTGGGAGTCAGCCTTGAATGAATCATTGTGATGTATCACAGCCATTGAAATCAACAGTAGTCTATAATTATTTTTAGGGCCTTTGGTTTATGGAAGAGACAGCATAGAATTCCTAGTATTTTGTAGTAATTTCCAAAAATTTTGCAACTGACCAGCTGTTTTATGTATGTGTGTAAACACAGATGTATAATTTCATTTATATCTGTGAAGCAGTATTGATATAAGCTTAACAATTTATATATTTAGGAAAAAGGGATCTGATTGTGGATGGTAAGAAAATTTCATGCGGCATCAGTTTGGGATATTTGTAATATTAACACATTACAAAGCTACAGGGGAGTTCTGTAGGTTATAGCAAACCAGTTGTGATACAGTCTGTGAGTCTCGCTACATCCCCATGAATTTTTTATGCAGCACATTTTGCAGAAAACATGTTTAGAAACATAGTTGAAAGAACAATTTTCACAGATGGCATGAAAATGGAATAGGTGCTCTTTTCATGTTCACTTGCAGAGTGTATAAATTCAGTCCTCCAGGTTAGGGAACGGAGAGTAGTTACAGGTCTCTAATAGTACCTACGGAAGATACCCATAGCTCTACATCTCCTAAAAGGTAATTATGTAAAGCTTAACAAAAGCGAGAAACAAAGTGGCTGTCATACTGGCAAGCTGGAGCTTTTCCCTTTCCAGTTAACGTATTTTTAGCCTAGTGATGGATTGCTTTACCATATTGAAGTTAAAATCCAGGTGATGTAAAAACAAAACCCAAAGCAGCATTGTGATAGTATCATTCATGTCGTCATGTCTGTGCATGCTTGCTTAGGGGGTAGGACCAAGAGGTGCAAGCTCTGTACATGTTACATTACTACTGAGTGAATACCCGTGCTAAAAATGGAAATTGATTGTTTAACGATGGACATTATAAATTAGCCAGTGAAAGTGATTAGCACTTCATGCCACTATGCAGTCTATATATTTCTATAAAGAGACATCTCATGGGTAAAAAAATAGAAACTTAAAAAAAAAAAAAAAGAAAAAATGGACTTTTCTTGGTTCCTGTAGCATAATCCGGCTTAAGATCTATTTCAATTACAGATTCGTGTTTCTACTTCTTTGTTTTCTAAGTCATACCTGAAAGGTTAGGGGCTATCAGGCAGCCCTCTGGGTAACGGCAAAATATATCAACCGACAGCAGTAGTCGAAGCTGTAATTTAGTGAGTGAGAAATGGTATAGATGCTGTTGGATGCTTGTATATTGTAATGTTGGAATGCATGTCGTGTTTGTGCTAAATTGCAGTTTTCATCTTTGCGCTATTATGTTACATTTACTTGACTTCTTTTAACCTCTCATGTACAATTGATTCACATAAAGTAGATTATTGCCTTGACTTTCACGCCTTTCTTGGAGGAATGAATAAAATGAGGTCCAATCAAAGAACATCAGCCCCTCTTAGAGCACAGCTTTAGTGTTTACAGTGCTTATAAAGCTCCCCTTGAGCCCTTTTAGAGGCAGCAGAGCTGAGTTTCCTCTCGTAGGTAATGACCTTTTTGTAATTTAGCCTTTCCTGAGAATTTCCAAATACACTGCTCTAACTTAGCTGGATCCTTTTTCTCTCTAGTGAAGTCAAATATCAATGTAAATGCTGAGTTCTCATTGCAGACTTCTGATGCATACTGTAGTTTTCTGCCTTTTTTCCTCCCTCTTTTTTTTTTTCTTAATATCAAGAGAAAACTTTTGACGTTGCAGTAAGTTTTATTTTCCAAAGGAAAGAAAACAATACAATAAAATTACTTTATAAAAAAGACTGTTTCAAATTTGATTAGTGATTTTTAATATATTCCATCTTGTTTGACAGCCTGATAAGATCTAAATGTTAAAAAGCAGAGAATGCAGTCAAACTTCAGGTGACATTATGAGTGCTTTACTGTATAATGTTAATATTCTTTTTCATAGATATTTTGCATGGAAATTCTATAGATAGCACACAAATTTCAGAGTTAAAAGAATATTCAGCAGTTTCTAATCCATATTTAAGGATTGCCAAAGGCAATCAACTTTTTCAACTATTTTGTCAACTTTTTATCTTGCTTTCTTTGGCTTTATCATTGTTTTTGTGAATCTAGTATTTAAGAAGCCTACAATAAAATGCATAGATTAGACACTATATGAAATTTGAGACCTTTAAGCAGAAAATTAATTGACTGAATCTGCAGTTACAGCATGCAGTGATGTTTGGTTAAGGTTTATAAATAAATTCTGTCATAATTCATATTGGTTTTAGATGAAGACAAGTAGTATTAGCCAAGCTAGCGATCCCAAAGCCAGCATGCTCTGCAGATTAGGCTGCCTTGGAAAATCAGATGGAAGAGAGTAGGGGTTCTGATTGCTCTAAAATTAAAAATGTATCTACGTATGCTGTAATTACATGACTTGTTAAAAATATAATGGCCACAGAATTTCGGAATTCTGGTCAGTGTGCATTGTGCCTGTGTGTTTTGCTTTAAAGGTGCGCTGGGTAGTTTTCTCTTTCTAGGCCTAAAAAAGCATGTGGGAAGAAGGAAGGTACAGTGAATTATTTTCCTTCCTTTTCAAGAAATTATTTTGATGTATAAATCTTGGGAAATGCTCTTTTCTGTATCTCAAAATTCTGAGCATCCCAAAGTGTGGGGAGCTTGATGGAAGGGATAGTCTTTGTGAGATGAATAGAAAGAGGTTTTTTTTTTACATGGGCTACATTCATTCAAGGTTCCACAAAGTTTTAAAACTTTCTTGTTAGTCTTTTGCTCTGTTTGCAGTGTTTAGTGACAACAGTTAATTATAAAACTGTTACTTTTGTACTTTTTTTCCTTTTTTCACTTAATTTATACTATTTTTGGAAAACATAGTTGTCCTATGTATAATTGTGGTATAGCATTTCTTCACCATAGTATTATTTCGGTCTCGTATCTTGAGTCTCATCTTTTTTTCATATCTGTTGTCCTTATTTACTACTAAGTCTGTGTGTTTATTCCATATGGTATGTCAACAGGGACACATTGTATTCTGCCAGTTTCTGCATCCTAAATAGTGTAAAATCCTAATGCTGTTCTTCAATGAATTGTTCTAAGCTTACATACCCACTGAGCTATAGGGTTTTTTTTGTAATTGAACCCCAAAATCTGAATGATAAAATGTGCTTATTTCATACTGCTTGGCATGCTGTTTACTTGCTTATTTTATAATGTTTTTCTCAAGCAGGGGGAATCTTCAGGTATGTTTATGGTCAATAGCTGTTCTTGTGAGGTAAGCTGCAATGATGACGATATTTTCCCTTCATCAGAAGAGGATGAGCGACAGAAAAACATTCCTGTCGTCTGGAAGTCTTTGAAACATAATTCTTTGGATTTCAGTAAGTCTTGCACAGCTTTTGTTAGAAAAATAATATTGAATATTTCATGCTGTGGTGGCATATGCTGTTAATTACTGTAAGAACACTCCTGAAAAGAACGTTTGTGACCTTTAATAACCAGTCTGGGAAAAAGGAGATCCTACTACAATGTGGTGTTCTGATAGGAATCAATAGATCTGTAGTAGTGAAGCATTTCAAGTTATTTTGCAGAAGGGGCATAACCCTTTTTTTTTTTCTTTCAGAAAACACACATTAATGTGTTCTGTTTGCCTGAATAAAATTTCTATACTATGATCATTCATCTGAGTGGAAGGATTGAGTTTTATTTGAAAGGTGTAACCACACCTGTACCCATAGTCTACTGTTTTTAACTTGAAGATAGAAAAGCAAACTCTAAAATGAAGTACAAAACACAACTGTTCAACTTACTTACATAGTGTATGAGTCTGTCCCCCCTCCAGGCAACCTCAGGGGGACATGCATGATGAAGTTTTAACAGCCTAGCAAGTTACTGTCTCTTAAGTGAGCTGCTGAAACTAATCATATCCCTGATATTAGCACTGCCTCAAACAGGTGATAAATGGGAGGTAAATCTGAGTTAATAGTTTGGTACCCCATTGAAGTACCACTGCACCACTGTTACCATACACCCAAAGATCAGTGAGCTTTTCCTGAAAACTAAGTTTCATAGCATAACAGTGTTTGATATTGAATGGTATTTAGACTCTTGAATATGGGTAAGTGCCTGGTGGGATGTTAAAAAAATGTGTAAACACCTTATGCATTTGCTAAGATGATCAGAACCAGGTTAAACACCTAACTGCCATTAAAATTTGGCACATAAGTTTGAAAATCTGTTCCTGTGTCACTTAGATAGTTTTGAAAATTTTAGCTTTTCTGTGTCATGTCTTGTGCTAAGTCTGTGTCAGAACAGGTAGGGAAATTTTAAAGGGTCAGCCAAAATGGAAGGGAGGAGAGAGAGTATTGAAAAGCTAAAGGGAGCTAAACTTGCAGGCATATTTTCTGAAGGCAGTGTTGCAGAAGGCTTTGTCAAGTAGCATTTGGAAGTTTTATTATCAGCACACTTACTTTTTTAAGTTTTTGGTTTATATCTGTTCATAAATATTGTTTGAAGATGTTTTTACAGTTTGTGGTTGGGTTGGTTTTTTTTTTCTGTAGATGTTCTTCTTACTTAAGAAATTTAAATTACATTCTAGGTTAATCTGAAATTTTTCATTATTATAATCATAATGCTGTTCTTCATTTCCCATAGCTAAGACGTTTGGAAGTTCAGGAAAATCCCTGAGTGGTTACCAGTGGTTTTCAGGTATTGCTGCCCATTTCCTTCCATCAAAAGGCAAAAGTGCTCAAGAAGCAGCAAGGGAAGCATTTTCTTCTCTCCGAGGTGCTTTATTCAGTTAATGCATTTTCTGCTGTTAACTATACTGTTTTTAATGTGGTATTAAGTAACGGTCTGTATTTTTAGAACTTCAAATTTTGTGGTTGTTAGTTTGCCATCTCATTTTGCATTTGATTGGAATCATTGATATCAAGACTGTCAGATTTAATATTGAACACATCATAATTTGACTGGCTTTTGAACATCCTAGAAAGCCAGAGTAGTGTTTGTATCACTGTTAACAACACTATTTCCACAGTACTTACTCACTTTATAACTTGCTTTATAGCTTTCTTGCAATATATACTGTGTGTGTGAGTGTGCATGGATGCTATGGATGCTCTCTACTTGCTAAAGCACTTTTGTAGCTACCATGATTTTAAATTAAGTTTTCTAGAAAGCTGTTGCACATTTTGGCATTTAGGATTAGGTCAGTAGCAGTAAATCTCATTTATATTCTTAATGTAAAGGAGAAATTGCTATCTTGGGAATCATGAAATCCAGGTTCCTTACTATCCTCCTCTTACAAGATACTGACATATAAAATAAAATGTTCACATCTTTGTTTTGAATTTTTTTTAATTAAATTTTGGTAAACATGTTTATACAGGCTTCTTTTCATTCATAAAAACAGAAATAATTTTTAGTATCTAAATGGGTAGGCTCATATTCTTGTTCATGAATTTGTGTGAGGTATTGTCCTATAAAATCTTATTTTTTTGCTTGTGCAGCTGAGTATTCATGATTGAGGATGATAAAGAAGTCCTAGAATTTTTTTCAGAAGCAAAGAAGTTATACTTTGTAGAAGGTCACTAAAGTAGTTTTTGATTGCTTGGGAATTAGAAAGGTGGATGTGATCAAACTTTCAGTAAAAGACAATAGTATTTAGTGTAAATCTCCTGGGCATAATCTGTAAATTGAAGCAAAAGGGTTGTGTAAGGTTTTACTTTGTTCTTATTATACTTGGATGCCAGTACAAACTTTATATATTTTTGCCTTAGCATTTGTCAAAAAAGATTGTGTCTCTGGCTAGTACAGTAGCCTATTGCTTTCAGCAAATTACTTGCACTAGCTGTATTATATTAAAAAAAAAAAAGATAGGTAGTTTTCTGATCCTTGGTAGAAAATGTCAGTTCCCACATTTCCTTTCGTTTTTCTCTTTTTGGAAGTGGGCGTAGAAGACTGAATGAATTATGGTTCTGTCATGGCAAAAGAAACAATTTGTTTCTGAGAACTTAACAGATCTGCAAATATGCACAAGGATTTTTCTGAACTCATACTTGGGATCTATACAGCAGTTCAGTCTTCAGTGCTGTGAGAATGGAATAAGCACAGTTCTTTTAACCTCTTTGCTGGGTTAACTGATTTAATCACCTCTAAAGAGGGTAAGTGCTGCCAAAAGGATTCAGAAATGGAAATTTATTACTAGACATTGTGAAACATGGTTGTTCTGTAAAGTGGATGGAATTCCCCCGTGAAGCCAAGAATGGGAGGAAATTCAGTACATTATTGTTTACGTTTATTTTCTTAAACTCTTTTGTTAAACTTTTCTTTAGATATGATTTGAAGATGACAAAGATTGCAGCACTTTATATATAAAGAAGCTCTGGTGCAGCTGTACCATGGCAAAGCTCCATAGGCTTGAAGGGAACTACATAGATTTTTATGACAAGAAAATTTAGTCTAAAATGCTCCTTCCTGTAGATAGTTTGGACACTGTCTTTTGTGGCTCTCAGACTAAGGATCCTGGATAAC
The DNA here is from genome assembly GCA_034008185.1 of Gorsachius magnificus. Lineage (NCBI taxonomy): Eukaryota > Metazoa > Chordata > Aves > Pelecaniformes > Ardeidae > Gorsachius > Gorsachius magnificus. The sequence continues at coordinate 37,164,250 of CM067086.1, forward strand.
CCATTTTAAAAAATTAAGCGGTACTTCTGCCAGTGTTATCTTCTGGGTCAATTCTTTTTAAGCAGTTCTGCCTAAGTAAAGATGAGTCTCACCTGATCATATTTTATAAATTACTAGGAACAGTGAATGGCTTGAAATTCAACAGAAAGGCTGTATGGTTTCCCTGTACCTCCTGGAGACTGCTGTGTAGGAGTCCTCTGCTTGGGAAATGGAACCTGTTGTCAGGAACCCAAGTGGTGGGTGGTAACCGGTTCATCATTTATGCCTTTCTACTAGTTAGAGGGCTTTGGGAGGTCAGTTTTATTCTGCTTACAAGCTAGGGAGAAATTATTTCCTATCACTCCTCTAATTCATGCAGAGGAAAAGGGGATTGAACTTCTACTTAAAGAAGATTTTTTTTTTTTTAAATAAAGCTAGAAATTACAAATTTATCCAAATATCTTTGCCATGAATTTGCTCTAATGCTGTTAGGTGTCCACAAATTAGAGTTAGTTTGTTGTCTTATGCATTTTAAATTTGGAGGTGGGGGAAGGGACATGGGGCATGTTCAGTTTGGGGTGGGGTTTTTCCCGCTCCAGTATTCCATATAATGCTGCAGATCTTTTAACTGCAGGCCAAAACTCTTTCTTCTTGACTAAAATGCTGGCTGGAAATTTGAAAAATGTCCTTGTTTCCTCCTTGACTGATGACATAGCATTGACCTAGTGATTGCTATCAGGAAGCATTCAAATACATTTATATTGCTGGACAGAATCATCATTGTGTGCTAATTTCTCAGGATATGTATCTTGACTTCATAGTCAATTGCTATATGATCTCTTATATCACTTAGTGCACACTTCCTTTTCTGGCAGTGAGAATTCCCCTCTTCAGATTGTCAACACTAATGGCAGTATGGCTAAGAAAGCTGAGACATGTAGAGCAAAATTAAGTATCGGTGTGACCAGACTGACCTTTATGGAAGTGTGCCAACTCCTGAACTGTCTTCAAAAGCACAGAAAAGTTTTACACAAAAAGTATTTGTTTCTCACTAAGGCAGCAGCCAACAGAGATTGTCTTTATACTCTTGTACGTCTCCTCTGGAAAACAAATATATAGCTATATGCAGGTACACACTGTAACATTAAAGGACAAGATCCCCAAAGTTAGCTGAGAAGAGCTTTATGTAGCTCATCTAAGTTGGGTCACATGGGACTCTGTTATTACATATATTCTATATTTAGTGAAGATTTTGTCTTCATTTAGTTTCTGGCACTCACGAGTTACAAAAGGTCCACACTGCAGAGCTGATTCACATATCTTGTTATGTATTGACTGTGTAAGAGTAATACATTCTTCTTAAGTGCTATGACTGGAATCTTCTATGCATAGACATTCAGATGATCTTGACTTCCCAGTATCTTTTCTTTAACTGTCTGCTTGAACTTTCATCTGCTCTCATCTTTCCTTCATTTCTCCTGTGCCCATTTCTGTTTCCTGTTGTCTGTCTTGCCATTTATAACTCTTTGTTTATGCAGAGATTATTATTACAGTGAGGGTTTTTAAAAACAGCTTAGACAAGCATCTCTCTGGAATAGCATATAAATATTTGATCTTTTCTCTGAAGAGGGTGATGCACTAAAGGACCTCTTATTATCCCTTCCAGTTCTGTACTTTTGTGATTCAAAGTCCTTTATAGATTACTAGCTGTCATAGACTGAAAATAAAAAAATACGAGATAATAAAACTTATGGATACAAGGGATCCGGACTGTAACATATCTACATGCTTTAATGCATGATATGTTTTCTTGGGGCAAGAATTCACTGCTGAGGGTGGATAAAATTTGTTTGTATTCTGTTTATGTATATTTGGAAAACTAAAGTGAGACAGAATTTCATGGCAAAAAAGTAGGTATTATGTGGGGAAAGGTAGTATGTTGCAAAGCCTTCAGTCATGTTCAGATAACTGTGAGGTTATTACCAATTGTTTTTTCTGGACAAAAGCAGGTTGCCTATGCTGTCTTTCTACACACATTTAAAATATTCTGTCTTTAACAGCTACGTTATTTTTATCCTGCAGCTAATATGACTTCAGAGGGATTGAAACTGAAGGATATTATTTTGGTTCATCTGTATATGAAGAGCATGAAAGATTTCAATGTTATAAATTCAGTTTATGTGACAGAATTTGATTTGTGTCCACCAGCAAGGTAGGATTAGACTACTGCTATAGTATATTTATGATACACTGTAATATACTGAATTATTGTTACCATATTTATGAAGCTTTTGTTCAAGTGTTTGTGCCTCACAGACTTAAAGTAGACTTTTTTTTTGCTGCCTTTTGGAGTAATCACATCAGGGCTGCTCAACTCAAAAACACTAGGGTTGGAAATCCTTACCTTAATATATACCATCGGGTTTATAAAAGCACCCCCCTATATGCAATTAGAGAAAAATAATACACTTTTTGCAAGTCTCAGTTCTTCTCTGTGACTTGATCGAACTGACAAGTCTTTTGTATTGGTTGGATTTTATTTGCTTGTCTTACTTGTTTGTGTCCCTTGACCTGCTGGCAATGCTTCTCTGAATGCAGCCCAGGATATCATCAGCCCTCTTTGCCACAAGGGCTCATTGCTGGCTCATGTTCAACTCTGTGTCCATCAGGAGCCTCCAGGTCCTTCATCTGCCTGGATGGCAATACAAGCCTCTGGTGTATCAGCCATTCCTCCTAGTTTTGTATCATCTGCAAACTTGCTGAGGGTACACTCTGCCCCATCATCCAGATTATTAATGAAGATGTTGAACACGACTGGACCCAGTATAGACTCCTGGGATACACCACTAGTTACTGGCTGCCTGCAAGACTTTTGCAACTAATCTGCACCCTCTGGGCCTGGCCGTTCAGCGAGTTTTCAGTCCACCTCACTGTCTATGCATCCAGCCCATACATCAACAGCTTCTCTATGAGGATATCAGACACAGCATTGAAAGCCTTACTGGCAATGATTATTAAGTCTTCCTAATAGTGATGAGGTTTGGAACCTTCTAGGTCCTTGTGACAGGCCTTATTCACCTTGTTCTGCTTATTGTGTTAAATACAAAAGCAAAATTGTTAGCTGAAGAGGTGCCCAAGATGCACATCATGAGATACTGGGAGTTATTTCAAGACAGTACCAATATATACTTACCCTGTTCCTTTTCTTCCCCTGCTTCTATGCAGTTGGCTGTGGTTGAAGATGAATACTGGACTAGATGGATCTTTGGCTTGCTCCAATGTCTTGTGTTCCCATCAGATAATGATTGTTAGTGGGTAGCTTAGCTGCACTTACTTATTCAGTAAGAATGCAAGTATGAAAAGAAATTATTTCAGACTTCTGAATACACTGACGCTAATGCTTTCATTCATAGATCCCCAAATCGTAGCTTTTTAGTATCTGTTGTACAGAATCTTCAACATTGCATCCAAGTCCACCTCTGACATAATGAAACAGCTTGATGGTCTAGGTATGCAGTATGATTCCTTGGGTGTGTTGGGTTTGGGTTTGGGTTTTTTTTAATTGGAAATTGGATAACAAATGTCTAGTCCATTGAATTTTTGTTCTGTTTTTTTAAAAGTTGCGTGCTAAAACTTATTTTCAACTTGTAGATTCTTTATTGCCTTTGTCAAAAGTGCTTATTTCTTATTACAGTAATTCATGTTCTTAAGCATCTCCTATAATATGCTCAGTATGCAGAACTGCTGTAGCTTGAAGAATTCAACTTGGATCATAGGTTAATACAGGTTGGAATGGACCTCTGGAGGTCTAGTCCAATCCTCTGCTCAAAGCAGGGTCAACTGTGAGGTCAGACCTCATGTCTTGTTCGTATTTTTAAAACCAACTGTTTAGCAATTTTCTAATGTAGAATACTATATTTTATACTCTTATTACAGAAGTGTAGTGTACAGCCATGTGAATTTTAAGTATAGCATGACCAATAGTTAAAAGACATTGTTAAGACAATGTATATCATCATAAATTCACATTCTCCTACACCGTCTGGGTGTCAGAAGAGACTAAAAGAGAGCAAGAAGAGTCGTCTTCGAGGTGGTGATTGTAGGCCAGGATTACTAAATCACAGAGGGATGGAGTGTTGGTTGTGTGTGCCTTCAGAGGAGGGATCTAGTCCCAGCAGTAAACGACATGAAATGAATCTTCACTCCTATGTATCTTAAGTTCTCTTTATGACACTGTACTTCTCCAGGTTTTGCTTTCTTCATTTCTCATGCTACTGCATGTTTTAAGTCTCCACATTTGCATAGCCAGCCACATAGTCTTCCATCACTAAAATAACAGGTAGAAAGATTAGGAAGTTGCAGGAAAATGGCTTTTTATGATTATTTTTATGGAACAAACAGATTTATGTTGCATTTTGTCCAGAAGAAAAATTATACAGCAGTTTGCATGGCTGCATCATTGCATTATGCACAGAGACCTGGATATGGGAGTTCTCACAAGCAATATGCTGGAAGCACTGACTCAAGGGTGTGGATCTGCACTAAATTTGCAAAATTGTCTTGAAAATTTACCAGCCCAAGCAGAAAATCCATTCATCCATGCTTATGATGGTGGTAATGAGGAAAAAATACTGTATTTGCATGTGGGAGGAGGGGAGAAATACAGTTTTCTTGGAAGAAATAAGCAAGATGAGAAGAATTTTATAAGGTTATGTTATATGATATGTAAATAGAACAAGTAATTTTTTGCTGGATTCCTGCTGGGAGCTAAATGACTTTTTTATGCATGGACTGCAAATATAATTATTTTTCAGGCTTTGTAATGTTGATTTCTGCTTTCCACCCCCCCCCCCCCCCCCCCTTTTTTTTTTTTCACTGGCCACATGCGATAGATCGTCTGTGTGTCTGACCAGGCACTCAGTTGTCTTTGGAGCAAACAAAAGTGAACTTTTTACTTAAATGAATGCTTAAATAGGTTTTCAGTTCTGTCATAAGTGTGCGTCTGTCATGCAACTTGGAGTATAACAGAAAAGTATGCTCAGTATTGCATGATAACATGTGAGAAGGGGTGTAAAGGAACAATAAGCTGCTGCTTTTTAGAAACCTGAACCTCTGGTCCAACCACTGGAAGGAGATTCAGTGAAAAATGCATGGAGATAAGAATATGACGATATTCTAAGTCTGAAGGCTCCTTAGCATAACTCATCTGGCATTTCCGGGATTGTGTGATCAAGGGTTTTTTAATAAAAGAACTCATGTATTCTTAATGAAGTAATACACATCATAAAAAATAACCAAATGGCTATGGTGCTAGTTTCTCCCTGGTAATGGAAATTATCTTGCTGGAAGTCTGAAGTTGGTCATTATTGAGGAGGAGATAGCGGTGTAAATGCTAGCAGGTTATGGTGATACCATAGCTTTTGGGTTATGTTCCTGACAAAATTTCATAACATAGTATCCAAACAAAAAATCCATGGAAAATAAGTGCTGAAAGTTGGTGCAAGTAAACTTTGTTTGAAAAACATAATTGTCTTGTGTTTTCAGAGTATGTGTGGAAACCCTGTTACCTGATGGAGTACTGTTTTGCATTGACTGCCTTGCACATAAGTATGACATTGCAATGGATGATGTGTTAGGTGATGAAAAACTGGTCATGCATGTACAGAGCATTTCCCACTGGGCACCTGCTAGCATAGGACCTTACAGTCAGTCCATCAAGGTAAGGAATCTTTGTTACTTCATGTGAACTACATGTCAGTTTACTGAAATGAGTACAGTTGTAAAGTTTCCTTCTCTCACATCTGAATGTGCAAAAGAAAATGCGTTTAAAAAAAAAAAAGGTATTTTGAATTTATATATTTAAAACTTATGAACAAAACAAAAACTTAACCCACATCAGTCTTTCATATTGTGATTATGACAGGTTAAATTATTCTTTGCAGAGAATCTCAAGAACAACCTACTTTTGTTGTATATTATAATTAGACCAAATAATTGTGTTGCACATACACTTTTATAATCTGCCGAGAGCATAAACATTTTTTTTTTTTTTAACATTTTTTTTATGAAATCCCTCTTGAGGCTCTTGGTACTCCCTAACCATTTAAAAGTATAGCAAGGCTGAAGAACTGTTCTTTTTTTTTGAATTAATAACAAACTGAACAGAACATTACATACTATTTAAAAGTATGAAAAGAAGGCAGTAAAGTATCATGAAAAGTTGACCAAAAATTTGAATAAAATGCTTTTTTCCTACTATCGTACCTCTTGCCCAGCTAGTACTGTTCTGACCATTGATGAAGAGTCTCACCTTTTCTGTTGCAAAAAATGTACATATCCCGTTCTTACCAATATTCCTCCAAACACACCTAGTATAATGGCCATGGAATTGTACTTTATTTTGTCTCTGTACCATTTTACAGAAAATTTCAGGAATAGTATTTTGCATCAGAAGCTCGTGTGGAATTTGTTTCACTTGCAGGAGGAAATGTTGGTAGATAACTCCTGTATTAATCTTGTGGTTATAGCAGGGTGGGTTTTTAATCATCATATATACATCAGTTTTTCTTGAGAAATCAGAAAGTTGCTGTATTAAACTTTCTTCCATTCAGTCTTGCACCTTGACAGTCATAATTTTGTCACATCATGCCTAGTCCTGCAAAGGTAAAATTTAATAAGCTTTGCACCTTTGTGTTTGGAGAAACTTCTCTGATATATCATTGCAACTAATCTGTATTACTGCCCTGGAGCTGGCATAGAGTAAATTCCGAGAACGATGTGAACTGAAAATTGCTTTAGTCACCCAATGAACAGCCCCATGCTGCAACTGACAATAAGCAGGCATTGCCAGTCTCTTGGGTCTCCTGGTGGTATGGCGCAGTCAGTATGGCCAAGGAAAGGCTCATTTCTCTTCAAATATAATGTAACCAGTAACACTGATCAGCAATTTAAACTTTAAGGAAAACTTTCCACTGTTTTTTGCTGCTTTTTTGGTTAGTTGGTTTTTTCTCCCAGGGAACATTTTAGTCAAGCAACATTATTTTCCCTTAAGGTACAAAATAAGTATTTTTACTTTTAAAATCCAGTGACCACAGGAGTAAAGAAACAGTAATGAAAAGCTGCACCTCTGCTACAGGATCACTTGCTTATCATCCTTTATAGCTAAATTCTGTCTCCAGTCAAAAAACACCTGTATGGGGAATTGGTAATATACATAACAGCATTATTTGCCAGATTTTGACTTACTACTACCATCAATATGTTTCATCTGAGTACCAATATTTAACATTATACTGGTTTTATCTTGCTAAAAATCTTTGACTTTTTGGTAACATTTTCTATTCTGCAGAGCGTGATCTAGTAAACATCAAAAGATTATTTATTTATTTTTTACTTCATTAAATGTGGTTTAGATTTAAATTTTTTTCTTTGTAGAATAGCATATAAAAACCTTTTCATAAGAATACATCATAGAGGAATGCATAAGTACATAAACAATGTATTTGCATTTGAAAACTTATAAATGGAAGATATGGATCTTGTATCTTCTTAAACGTGAATTTTTCAAAATTAATTATTTTCTTTAGGTGGGTTTTCACAACATTGTCGGACTATGTATGGGCAGGTATTAAGCTTTTAAGGTCACCAGTGGAAGTAAAGCACTTCAGTAGTTTTAGGAATAGAGTATATTTTCCAGAAAAAAATAAGGAAGGGACAAAGGTGGGGGTTTAATCTTTATAGTCAGCAAAAATTATTTGAAATTATAACAATTTTATGATGATGAAATGTTGATCAGTTTTGTATGTTTAAGGAATAGGAGCTTAGTGATGTTAAAACCATAAATGGTTATTACTATTACCCTTACATTATGTATCTGTAGATTTTTGTTTATCATTTGCTTGACAACAATTGGACAATTAAATTGTCTCTTCAGTCCAATATGCAGTTTTTTGGACACTGGGGAATCATCATGTATTTTAGCACAGTGTTTTTGCTCAGTTCAGAATAGGCCAAGGACTGTAATATTCAGGTTATTGCAAGTTGGGATTGATGTGCAGTGGCACGTAAGAGCAGAGCTGACAGCAGAAAGGTGTAGGTAGTTCATGCAAACTATGGAATTCACACTTCCAGGCTCAACAGATCACTTAACAGAGCATCACTTTAATTCTGCAGGGACCTTGCAGGATTCTGCCAACAGTGCTATGAGGACAAAAAGTAAAAATTTGAAATTCACCATATGAATGTCCTGACCTCAGTCTGATAGACACCAAACAACAAGGGCAGAATGAAATTAGGATTTTCAAATATTTATAGGAAAATCAAACATTCTTCCTCTCTTGGGATTAACATTCTTTAAAAACAACTTCAGTGTTTCTACTTGTAAATGGACATAAAACTGTTGTAAGATACAATATGACTGACTTGCTTATAATCAGGAAAAACCTGAGATCATTTAATGTATTTTTCTTGGTCCACCCATTTAATTGGTGCAGAAACCTCTGCCAATCTTAATGTCTATGTCAGCAACTGGAATGTAAACTACATCAGAGTTACTGTAAAGGCTATACTGCTGGTCTCAGTAATGTATAACAAATGTTCTGATTATGTCCTTCTAATAGTCATACCGCAGACTATCTAGGCTATTCAGTCTGGGAATATGTGATGATACATGGCTTGCCTTCCTCCACATCTTTGTTTTGCAGTGGGCACCAGCCCAATTTGTGCTGATCATTGGTAGTAGCTTGGTATTTTTACTAAAGGTACTTCATGTTTTTACTTCTCTCTGTCATCGGATTATTATTTTATTTTTGTTTTCATTCTGTTTGTCAAGACTAAGCAGTATTTGGTAGCTTGTATAGGAACAGCTTACTTACCGACTTCACAAAAGCTAACACCACAGTTGTACATCAGGGAGTTAAACATGAAGATGCACTGCAAAGCAGTGTTTGGGGTGAGAAACTTATACCGAGAGCTTGTGATTATTTATTTTGTGAGAACATTGTTTGAGCATTTATGGACTGTGAGCATAGTTCATTAAAACAACAATAATTAAAAAACCAAAGCCCAGTGCAGCTGAAATACTAACCACAGACACTTATCTAAGAATGATTGGAAAGTTGACAGTGTTTGTACCAGATGTTCTTCTAGTGTGTTAATGTAATTTAAAAGTCTATTTGCACTTATGGTTTGTTTGCTTTGGCAAAGTTTCATAATGTTTTTCTATCTGGAAATGGACAAATAAACTGCCACAGTAGAATTTATTGTACTCTCATATTCTACAATAATTTTTGATGGTGACTTAATGTGTTTTATACACGTACCAACATGTATGCATCTATGACTTGATTATGTCTGTTGAGCCTTTTAGCTTTTCCTTGTGACCTCAGTTCTTTCTCTCTGACAGATGCCAAATCCCAGTTTTAGCCACCCTTCAGGCATCTTTTTTTCCATTTTGTCCTCAGAGCTTGCAATGTCCAAATGCCTATAACTTGGTCAAAGTTGGGTTTGTTTTTTTTCTTTTTCTGTTTACTCACCCTACAATAAATTATTTTTTCCTTTCATTATTCTGATCATCAAGGCATGATAAAATAGCAGTTAAGTACTGTGGAACAATAATTGGAATAAAGTCTTGCATCTGATTTAAGGCAGTGGTACTTGCAGTGGTTCTAATGTCTCCTTGCTAAGAAGACTTAGTTCCTTCTCTTGCAGTGAAACGGAAAACAGTTCAATAGAGCTTGGTGCACTATTTGTAGAAGATGGCTTTAAAAGGAGAAGGTGGTGTTGGAAATAGCCTTGTCCGGTATGTACACCAGGAAGGTGACTGGCTGCAGTTTTTCAAAAGCATGCTTAGCTGTTGTTAAACAAAATGCATATTTTAAGGAATTTAGGGATGCATGGGTTATCCTTGTAAGAAGATCAGCTGAAGAGGAATGAAGACAGAAAGGTGTCAGAAAATTGCTATTAGTGAATCAGGGATTGAAAAAAAAACCAGGGTGTGATTCTTAAAAATGTAGTTAATCCTTTAAAATACGGCTTTTTTGCATACATACAGCTGATAAGTTTATTTGCTTCCTTCTCATCTTTTCCTTTTGTGATTCAACAACAGTATATTATACCATATATAATAATATGGGGATAGAATACCTGAAGCTTCCAGTGGAGGGGAAGTGGTAGTCAACAGTTCAAAGTCTAAATAGCGTTCTCCTGAGATTGATACTTGGGATGATACTGTCAACGTTTTAATCAACAATTTGGACAATGCTCTTACATAGCACTTAGGACATTGTAATTTTAGTAGATGAAAGAAAGCAAGCTGTACTCCAGTGGCACTGGCATGCCTGCTCCTATGTAACTTGTCACCAATATAAAAGTTATTGTTGTTGCTTCCCTGGCTATTGTCAGAAAAGATATGTATAACGTTAGGGCAACCTGGAGACTGTTCTAAATTGTATGGAGACTGTAAGTACACAAGTCAGGAAGGAATGGGACAAAACTGAACTCTGCATCTTTGCTGTTCATTTCTATTATGTGTCATCTGTTTCTTGGCAGAAGATTAACCAACGTGACTGTAAAACATTGTATTTAATTAGTACCTTTGACCAAAATGTGAATCAAAGCTGTCTGCCACCACTGAGGGACATGGCATACAGTCACGCCCAGTATCACGAAGTATCCACAAAATAGCAGGGGATAACTGTATTACCTCTTGGAGGGTGCCCTCAGCTAGGCAGTTCCACTTTAATGATGAGATGTCTTAAAAAGAAACATTAGGGAGAATTAGAACTGCTGTTGTCTTTTAAGTAAATCCTTGCTTCCATCAGTAACTGTGGTTCGGGCCTCAAGGCATGCAAAAGTAGAAGTCGGTTATTGATACTAATGTTGAGAATGGGATCAGTCATCACTGGTAAGACTATGGCACGGTTAAGAGTACTTGAAATGGCTGTTTAAAGGGAAATTTGGAATTAACTTTTGGGGGTTTTGGATCCAAGCTTCTTGCTTTCTAAGAAGCTGAAACATGAAGAGATAACTAAGGATGTGAGGTAGCAGTTGGCATGAGGGACAAAGTGTGATATACCCCCTTCCCACACACTTGCTGGGAAGAAAACCAAGGCTACTCTCTTAGTCTGCTCTAAGATACATTAATATTAAGGAAAATTACTGAATTATTACAAAAGTTTATAGTAAGTGATGTTCCACATAGAATGCTTTAGGGCTTTTCATTGTCCCTGAATATTAAAAGCTTGGTAGCTTTCAGTATTTGAATCAGTAGATTTAGGCCAGTTGATATTTCCTGATATGTTTTTATAGTTTGATGGTAAGCATGTTATTGTGAAGTAGATTACCAAAACATGTTGGTTTTTCTTATGACTCAATCGATCCTAAGTCCTGTCTCTGATGTATTTCTTCATAATCCATTCTTTCCCTCTATTTTGTTGTTGCTTGCATAAATCAGGAATGAGCGGTTTACTTTGTACTGTAATTACTAAATGGATTTCTACAGTGAAGAGCAAACTGTATAGTTAAAACCAAGTGATCTGTCATTTTCTGAGAGTCAGAAGTTATTATACAGGCATCTTTTTCAAATGGTGCTGATTTTTTACTTCATTGATACAATAAGTCTGATCCAAGTGGCTATTTAGCTAAGAAGATAATCTTCCTCAGTTTATCAGTTTGAAGTAATTACTCAAAATTATTACTCAGAAGAATTGCTCTGCCAAGGAAGGGGCCACAAGGTTTAATTCTGGGTGTGCTATTTACAGATTAATTAGGACATTTAACTTCATTTTTAATACTAAAGAATTAATCCCATAAAAATTAGTGATCTCAGAGGAGTCAGTTGTCAACTTCTGACAGGATCTCTTTGCCATAATCTATTAAAATGCTGCTTTTATCTTGTCTTGCCTGTGTCATATTTTATGGATTTTTTCATAAACACTGCCTATACTTCATAAATGTCTCAATTTTCTAGTCTATTAACATTACTTCAAAAGCAATTGATAAAAGAGTAGGGCATGCATGAAATAATACACCAATAATGTGAAGTGCTGGAGGCAAGAACAGTGGGTAGTATCGGCACAGCTTGTGAGCTGAAACAATGAAAGGATGTTTTATCTACTACAATAAAGAAACAAATGATCATTTTTGATAGCAGAAAAAAAAGATTGCTAGTAATTGGGCAGATGAAAAATGGGTTACATGGAAAATATAGCATATTTTGAAAATAACTGAATTGAGAAAACAAACAGCTGTGAGCATATATTTACATTTTCCAAACCTTTCCCCTTTGATTATGATGGGTATTGCATTCATTTTCACATTGTAGATATCACATTTTTTTTAAATATTTGCAGTGAACTTCTAAGTATGCAAATATATAGGATTCATAAGGATTCATAAGGAAATACACATTTATGAATGAGGAGTTCAAAAAAGCTATGCAAAATAAAAATACAGAAGTAAATTAACTTTGGAAGTGTTCATAGTTGCTTTGAATTTATGGTAAGTCCCAAGTTAAGGAAAGATGAAACAGAAACGATTAGTTAAAGTATTTTTTCTTTGTTTTTACCACATTTGTATGAGAGATCCCATTTTTCCAGCATTTCAGTGCACATTTCATTCATGAAATGGAGCTCTTCCCTAAGATTCAAGATCCACATAGTGATTAAGTCAGAAAACAAAGAAAACTGGTAACATAAAAATGAACTGCAGTTTGTGAGAGGTCTTCATATGCAGAATATATGTAAGTATGCAGTATTGTAAAGAAAATTACATTTGTTAAAATGTAAAATCTTAAAAGTAATAGAAGTCTCTAAAGGCATCTATCACATTATCTGTGCTTTTAGGTATTCTGAGCTCTCACTCTGAAGAGCATCTCAGCTCCCACTCACGTTTAAGTAACTCTCAGAAATCAGATGTCGAACTGAGATGCTCAGTGCCCCACATGTGCATGCCGTCATTAAACCAGATGAAGTTACACTGGCTTGATATGTCTGTCAAAGCTTCAGTGGCCATCATTTTGCATGAAGTGGACTAAGGCACTGTTGCCATATTCAGCTGCTTTATTTAGGACAATCATTCAGAGTACCTACCCTTCAGTTCTCCTTCACTCTGTATCTATTAAAATTTACCAGGTAATTCTCCTTTTGCTTGAAAATTCTCTGACTGATGAAACTTTGGTGCTGTTGCCATCTGGGGAGACAGACATCTGTCTGTTTTGTCTCTTAGTTCTATAGTGATTCAGATTTAAGAATATGCAAACCTAAACCATGCTCCCAAGGAGAAGGATGGCAGTTGTGTTTTGCTTAGGAAATGCAAAAATTAGGTCTGGGTCCCCTGTAGCCTGCATATTTGATTGAAAGCTCACACTTCCCAAATGTTAGTCTACTAGAAGGGTACTTCTAACTTTCTTGGTTCAAAGTCACAGTTCAAAAGTGGGGGACCAAGAAAGAGAGCATGAAACTTCAGTGTAATTGGAGAGTATAGATTGGGGTGAGTGTAAACATTCTTGGTCTCTGGAGTGGTTTTGGTTTATAAGTAGCATCCCTGTAAAGTAGATGTTTCCCATATCCTTGGGTAAGGGGGCCTACATTTCAATTCTTTTGCATCCTGGAAAAGTTCTCTGGCTTTTGCATTAACTTCATCTTTTTCTTCAACTGTAGTGTAAAGGAGAAATTCTTCATCTTTTTTGGGGGGTGGCTTTTTCTTCGGGTGGTTTTTTGGTTTGTTGGTTTTTGGTTGTGTTGTTAGTTTGTTTTTTTTTTTTTTTTTTTTTTGATAGGATATAGACACTGGGATTTCTTCAGTCCTAGTTTGTGACTCTCCATCTGACTTAGGGTCTGTCCTTCAGACCAGAATTTGATTTTGAGTTTAAGACAATGTGGTGTATTTCATTGTTTCTAATTTGCTAGTTGAGAAATCTATGTGTCCGCCGTGCTAGCTGTTGTAAATCCTGGGGGTTAATTCAGAAGATTCTAAGCCCAGGTTCTAATTCAGAACTGTGAATTTAACACCAAAAGAGAGAAGTTTAAAAGCCTGCTCTGTAGGTAAAAGAAAGAGGACTTAACATTTTTGTGGTTTGGACTTCTATGTTCTTCTGACAGCTCTCAAGCCTTATATGCTCAGCATAAGTAACCTTATGTTTACTGATAATCCAAACTTTTTCTCAATATTCGAATAAAATTTTAAGCCTGTGATTACAGCTTAATTATTGGCAGATATGAATACTTTCCTGATAATGACACATATGAAGGCTGGTGGCCTGCCATTTAGCAGTCTTATGGAAATCTGTTGTTGTACTAAGTCTATAAGCAGTTACATGTGAATTTACCTCTGTATGTGGGAGGAATCCTATTGAGTTCTGCTCATATGCTTAAATTTTAATGACGGCTTAAAGTTTAATTTATGGATGAAAAGCTTGCAACATTGATATTAATGGCAAACCTGCCCAGGATTTAGTAACAGAGATGAATCATAAGTTGCTTGACTATTATGAGCAGCCCATTCCAGGTAACTATTTGTTCCCTCGATTTGACATGAATATCATGCTTTCCAAGCAACTGAACATGTGCCATGCATGACTGAGTGTGTGCTGGCAGTCATATTTCCAATTCTGCTAAGCGTTGCCGTGATTTTTCCAGGCACAATCCCTTGGTATCTGAAGGGTTTAAAATTCAAATGTATTTTCCTACTTATCCTTTTTGTGAGCAACCTTGGTTTTTTCATCTAGCCCCCATCAAGTCTAAAGGGATGCTTCATCTTTTTGAACATTGCTTAGTGTGCAAAGGGAGAACCTCTTTCCACATCTCTCTGTAATCAAAGGGCACATAGAGTAAGTAGCCTTCCAAGCCAAATCCAAAGCAAGAAAATCTTCAGCATCATGTTTTGAGGTCCAGCTGAATCTCTTCAGCAATTCTATGATGTCAGTGATATGCTGATCCTAGTGATATGCTAACCTTGGTGACATGCTTATTCTGGTACCTTCTACCCAAATGAAAATCTTTAACATAGCATCAACAACATAGCAGAAACTGTGGCTCTTAGTGTATTTTGAATGCTGTTATAAACTTTGGATCAATAAATGACCAACAGTTTTCTTTCATGGTGTCCCAAGAAGGGGTCATCATAATTTAAACCTATAAACCTCGCTGCTATCTGCTTGCTGAGCCCATTGTTGCAAGGGAGTCCATCCACTGTATTGTACTATATTTCTACTCCCATAAGAAGCTTTATTTCCTAGGTTCTTTAAGGAGGACTGATGCCAAAGATTGGTTTGAAATTTTGCTTTAAGGTAAAAAGAATAAAAAGGGAAGCAACTGTATAAGAAATAACCATAGCAATATCTAATCCCATTCTTATTCTGCAACTTCGTCAGCCTAAACAAGCTGACTAGTTCTGTCCTTGGCAGAGACCAGTGTGTCTCTAACCTATGAAACACAGGAATAATTATTTTTAGGTGGAGAATGAGAGGGTTTTTTTCACCATATTCTTCAAAAAACTGTTTTGAAGCCATTCCCAGTGCTATTGCTTCATATGACAAATGCCAAAAGATCACCAATATAATCAAAACCGTAGGATTAAAAATGTTATGATAGACAAAATTGCACCTTTAACTGTTATACTGACTGTCTTAGACTATTATCTGGCTTTGCAATAACCAGCAGTAAATACCACAATCATAAACTGTCACTGAGAGAAGTGCTTTAGAATCCCTAAGATTCAATGTCCAAGTAGTGATTAAGCCAGAAACAAAAGATACATATAAACATACATATAAACCATGAGGACTGGATAAATGAGGCTGACGCTAATGTCAAAAGCAACCAAAGAGAGTTCAAAGAGATCATTAGTTCACTTCCTTTTGAGATCAAAGGAAAGTATTCATTTTGACTTGCAATTCCTTCTCTTCATCTCTTATCCTTTGGATTATTTACTAGCTCCCTGAGCTCCACAAACAAGGGAACCCGGGCAGCTCTACTACCACAGGCTTCATCTACTACTACTCTCTCCTTGAAACCCTCACCAGAACCTCAATATCATACAGCAAGTTTTCCACAAAGAAGAGACTTTCTCCACAGATTCTGTAACAGAAAGAGCCTCTTGATGAACAGCTTCATAGTGTTCTGCAGTCCCTCTAGTCTGTATGCCCATATGCCACCTTATGATGGTAGCCCCTTGAAGGTTTACAAGGAGAGGCTTTGCTTTCACTAATCTCACCTGTACCAGACTTTACAAAACAAGGAACATGAAAACAGCCCTACAGGTAGCCAACCTTCTTCATTGGCTGCCTTGAAAAAGAGTTTCTAAACAATTATACTATCATATCATGGTATATCTGGCATACACAGATGAAAATTTTATCCGGACTGGAAACTCAGACTCTTTTATTGATTACCACCACAAATTCAGGAATGACTAGCATTCTTCCAAGCCATTTTTGGAATGTTCCTACACCAACATTACTTTCCTAGATGCTATCATCCATACCAAAACTGTAACCTAGAAAGTGCAGTATGTAGAAAAAACATGAGCCCACCTATTTCCATAAAATAAAAATCTGTACCAAACTGTTCAAAGATGTAATATACAGTCAGACCCTTAAATAAGATATTTGTTATGAACAGAGCAGTTGATACGCTAATCTCGGTCATCTAAAGGGGGTTTTTAGTAATAGAAACACTCCTGTGAAAAGAGCCACCTAAATACAATGTTAGGAATTACTTACTTGAAAGAAAATGCCATTACTGTTACTAAATCCTTAGTTATCACCATCCATCCGTGGAACTTTTAGAACATCATTACACAGTTACAGTGTATAACAGAAAAAAGATCCTACTTTGGGGAAAAAAAAAGAAATCTTCCTAGAAAAATCTTCTTAGAACCACCCATCCTAGTGTTCAAATAGCCCTCTAGCCTTGCTGAGCTTGTCAGTAGAAGCAAATGCTGGGCAATACACTTAGTGGATCAGGAGTGTGCCTGAGCATGAAATGGAAGACTTGCCAAGACATCTCTAAAATAATAATCCCTACAACAGACCTATTTAATGTCTTTGTATTCTATAGCAGCACTTCCAGGGTTGTAATATATTTCAAGTGCTTTCATGGTAACTTTGCAAGGGAAACCAATCCACCAGTATGCCCCAGATTGAATGGTGCAGAAAGTCTCTAAAGAAAAAAATCATCCAGGTAAACATTTCTAATAAAACAATCATTCTGTAATCTCCCTGTCTTGATCCTCAAGAGAAACTCACAGAAATAACTTCAGAAGATGAGAATAAGGACTCAAATTTGTAATTCTACTGTAATTTTTTAAAAATATACATAAACATATACAGTGGTTTTGTTGTACGCTATAATCTTCCTTAACTTCTGTATGCTTTAGAGGCTATAACCTACCTTTCTTAGTGTCTCCCCTAAGTAGAATCTTCTCTTTCTCCCCCTTTACCTCCCCTCTGGAAATCTCCTTTTCTCCATAGTTTGCGTTGGTTTTATAAAGAAAGTACAACTGATACGTATGTAGTTCTCCTAACCTTGTGTTTGGCTTCAAAAACTGTTGCATTTATTTCATACCAATCACCCACATTATTTCCTATCATCATGCCCGTTATTTATATGTTTGCTGCTTCTTCATGTTCTGTTTCAGTATGTTTTAAGGGAGGGATCCTAACCAGAGTTCAGACATCTTTTTCAAAATTATGTATTCACGATTGGCAATTTTATTTGGGTCCACTACATTATCTTGGCATTTTGGCACCACAAATCTTTCCATCCCCCATCCCAGTTTGTTTTCTTTTGTGAATTTGATGCATGAGAGCCTGAGGGTTGAGCTCAGTAACTGAAACATTGTCTCTTTCTCTAGAGGTTCGGTTATGTGATTATTGTGACAGGTTTGAAGTGCTCATGTTCTTTCTCTTTGAATTTTCACTTGGTTAACTGTTTGTGAGCCATGCCATACCCTAGATAATTCATCCCTAGACATTCTCTAACATGTACAGAAATAGTGTCGTGGATCTTGTGTAGCTGGTATTTCTTCTGTCTACATTTGCCCAGATTCCACTTGTAAGGACACCTTGTGCTACTGCATACCTACTGGGACACTCACATGAACCAACCCTTTTTTCCTCTTCACTTATTTCCTACAGCTATCCTTATATTTGTTTGTTCATAAACTGTGGTCCAGTTTTATGGCTATATGGGAAGGTATCCAAAACTTACCAGATGTTGCAAGACATCAAGTTAGTAATAATTTCTCCACCTTTACTTCTCTGCAGAAATACCTTCTACTGAGGCACCAACATCTCTCCTGATAAGCATAGCTATGTTTTTTCTATAGTGCTAAAAGTAAGTTCAGGCTGAACTAATTGTGATAAATTGGTGCCCTCCATATCATTACACACTGAAATAAGTATTATTGAACCTCAAAAATGTGTCAAACTTCTTTTTTCTAACCAGCTTTTGATATTTCAGTTCTTGTGTGTATTTTAAATGTGAAACCTCTGCTTTTAGCTGGTTTTCACTGCTGAAACCTTAGTCAGTTGAGTTGGGGAATTCGATCTAAAGCACTGGCCTAATCTTCAGACTCTTTTCCTTCTTGCACTCTTTCAATGCAAGTGAACCACATGGGATCTATCTCCCTCACGCAGTGGTAGCAAAGGTGGTGGTTGCCTTAAGAGCCCATATGGATTGTTTCCATGAATCTTGGTGAGATCATCTACCTTTTAAGGACACAGATTAGTAGCTGTTTTCCCACTCTCTTTTTAATCCAAAGGACCACAAATAATGTTCATACTTCAATTTCTGTTGACCAAGCTTCCTTTTGTTGCTTGTAAAAACTTGAAAAAATCGTTCTTTCTAGACAGCATTATCATCTGCTGTCCACTGTTAGAGAGGCACAGCTTTCAGATCAACTCTAGGTAATGTTTCAGGGATTGAACACGTTTCTATCACTGACTTCGATTGTACTGCTTCTCACCACAAACTCTGTCAGCCTAACAAAAAACCAGCCATGAAATCCCATGAGAGAATTCTGTTTCAGAACATTCTCTTAGTAGCTCTTTGTAATGAGACAGGACAACATTTTCAAAACAAGGAAACGTCTTAGTCCACCTGACTGTTGCATTTTAGGGCAGCTTAAAATGGAAAAGCCAAGCTTACATGCATGCTTATGCCAAGAGATTTACTTGTTTTAGGCTTAAAGAGCCCAGGATTTGATATCTCTGCACCAGAGAGCAATTTTTGACATCTTTTTTTTTGGTTGTTGTTTCCAAGTCTAACCAAAGCATTTTCAAAGGCTTACTTTTTTTTTTTTTTTTTTCTTCCATGGCTGTTACTCTTTTGAAATTAATTTGTTACTTGTCTTCTGTTGTATCTCCAAATGGTAGTTGTATTTATATTCTGAGTTTGTGGCAACTTACTCAAACTGATTCTGGCATGTTAATATATGAAAGCATGTAGTATGTGACATTTTGTCATGCGTTGCTTCTTGAACCACTTCTCTTTTTCAGTAAGCACACTGAAATAAAGTTGAGGCTTTTGTAACTTGTGTTTACAATCCAGGCAGGGTTCAAAAATAAGAGCTTTGGCTCCAAAGTTCTAGTCAAGTTCATGTTGTATAATTAGATACCTTTTTAGAGAAAATTACACATTCACTGTTTGCTAGGTAAGATTATTTTTCTCCCAATTATTACATGGTGTTAGTGTGACCTGTTTCTTCTCTTTGTAATTGGAGCTGTATATCAGTGTTGAATTAATTTCCCCTAAATATCCTAAAAACTATTTCTGAAATATTTTGTGGTCCTTGGAGATGAAAACTACTGTGTAAATGTAAAATGATTTGTTAGTATTAGGCAGAGAAGTTATTTTATTTTCTAACTATTTTTTTATATTTGTTTTGCTGTCATTCTTAGCACTTATATTTGGTGAGAAAGGGATTTTTTTTTTCCTGGTAAAATACATTGATTTTCTTTCTTTTTCTTTGCCATTTTATTCCCTCACTTTAGTAATATGAGAGAGAAAGAGAGTTCTTCTGTAAGAAGCAAGCTTTTTTCCTTAAAGTCACAAGCTTTGTATTATAAGGCATCTGTTACATTGGAATGCATTTTGATTTTTCCAGGCATTTGAAATGAATTGGTAGCAAACAGATATGAAGTATGTGTACATATATGAGTGGATAGTGAAAATACTGTCGGTTCAGATAAACATCTTGATTATGAAATATTGCAGGTTCTAATATGTTTATATTATAATTTTGTGTTCAGTTCTCCAGTTTACTTTAAGAATGTTCCTATTTACTGTTAAAGCTGAATTCATTTCTGTGAAAAGAATTATTATAATTCCACAGAAGGGAGTCTTATATAGTACATCTAAAAATTCAGTAGAATTTCAGAGTTGCATTGACATTAAATATTTGTGATGAGGATTATTTTAGCTAATTGTGTCTGTCATCTACATATCTGTTGATCATTGATTCATGTGTTTATGATAATTATTACCAAACCACACAGTAATGTAACATTAAAACTTGAGCTTTAATTGGAATTTTAATAAGTATCTACAAAAGAGAATAATAATCTTGAAGGAAATGTTTACAATTAATTTAAAAAAAACCAAAGTCATGATAGATGCACAAAAGGAAGTATTATACAAAAGCAGAGAACAATGAAAATATCCTTTAAATGTGTGTGTCCTGATCTCTTAAGTTTCCTGGAGCTTCTACTGCTCTTTATAAAATATTGCAATATAGTGTAATGATTTTTTTTTTAAATGCTCCTCTGATAATACTCTCCATCTCTCTTTTTTTTTTTTTTTTTTTTATCAAGACTCCTGGTAAAGAAGGGTAGGATAATCACTGGCGTATCTCTAGAGGCATCAATTTTTAAGATAGAATTTTAATGCCAATCTGAATCCAAATCTTAAAGATGAACTGGGTTAGCCACATAGTTAACTTTTAATTTAATGTTAATTCCTAGTATATGTGCCAAGAGTTGGATGTAACTTTCCTTTGTACATGCTTACTGCAATCCAAAGTAATCAATAAATGTAGATAAAATACATTAGGTCACTGCTGTCTCCAATTATATTTCTGCTTAATGTTCCTCATACTGCACAATGGACCTGTAATTGTAGTACAGTGTAAGAGTTATTGTAATCCCATCCTTTATACATTACTCCATCAAAAAAGTACCAGTGCTACTAATCACATTAAATGCCAACAATTGCTACTTGTGTTGGACACACAGATGTTGGTAGTAATATATACAGTGCTAAATACTTGCAGTAGAGCATACTGATATTGTAGTCAGTGGGATTTTTCTGTTAACTTCAGTGGGTCCAGGAGCTGACAAAGGTGCAAGAGGAATTGAAAGAATGAAAAGGAAAATATTAAGGAATAAAATTAAGAGGGAGAAGGTTGTGAAGAAACAAACAGTAGTAAAATAAATCAAATAAAATGAAGTAGACATTCAGAAGATTAAAGCTATGGGTTGAAAAGGGAATTAAAAAAAAAGGGAAAAAAAAAGGGAAACCAAAATGAGTCAGACAGAAAGTAGGCAAAGGAGAGAAATTAAGAGAGAGAATTAAATTCTTCCTGCTGGAGATAGTTTCTCCTGTCACTCACGGATAAGTATTGCCTCTAGAAAGGTCAGTTCAGGCATTGCCAAATGGCAGAAGTGATAGGGAAGAACCACATCATCTGATACAAGGTGAGTAAAATAGGGCTCAAGATGTAATTTTTATTGTTGATAGGACATTGTTTACTTTGACAATTCTGTGAATCCCCCCTTGAAATGTGTGTGGAGTTCTCGCGAATATGACTAACTTTTTTTTTCCTGCCATTTCTGGAGTCACAAATTTCTCACACCTAAATGCATGGTATAGCATATTCTCAGGTGGCCAGAATGTTGAAGCCTTAGAAAGAAATTGAAAGAAGTACTGAATACCAGAATCGTACTTTACAAATTAGGTAATGTAGTTAAAAAATGGTTTGTGAAGTCTTAACTTACTTGAAAACTGTGCTTTGTAAAACAGGGCACATCCTCTATAAAGAAAACACAACAATGTCCTGTTTCAGTGAAGATGTTGCTCCTGACTTCAGTGCTGTGCTTACAATAGAACCCCTGTTTCAGGGTTTTTTTCTGTGTTTATGCTTCCTTTCATCCTGTAATTGAGTGTTAGGAATTTGGGGTCTGCAGCTTTTTATAGAAATTAGCGCTTGGTAGTGCTGACAGTAACAATAGGAAGAACAACCGCATGCCAAGTTACATCCAAAGCTTCAGGATTTCATTTTTGTGGAGGTTAAAGTTGCCATATATTTTTGATCCAGTAGATGATGATAATAATTATCCCACGTTGCAGCATTTTCCTTGCATCATTGACAGAATAGGTAGTGAATCCTTTAGACCAGTTTGGTTTGCTCTTTTAGTATTTGTTGTTAGTCACATGAGGTAATGTCGAATTTATAGTTCATTTCCTTTTACTTGAACAAAACTGTTTTACAGGATAATTTCAGATTATATTAACAAATAGAAAGGGCATGACAGAAAGAAAAGAAAGCAGCATGATAAACGTTGTGACCTTCTAGTGAGAAACAGTATGGCATGCATAAAGGACTGCTGCATTAAATGGAGGGGGGAGAAGGAAGTGGGTAATTATTTGTAGCAGTGCTTTTACTGTTGTTGGAATGAGACAGACTAACAGTGGCAGCAGTCATTTTGCTGAATCAAAGTCCATGTTAGTCGCATTATACACTGCCACAAAAGGTTGTTAAGGCTGGTATTAGCATGTACCACTGAGGACATTGGAAGGACTCGATCTGTCACACTAAATCGCCTTCTTGCCCTCAACCATTGAAGTCTCCAGCTCCTCTGACATGTTCTTTCATTAATGGCCTGGCCTTGACAACTGATCCTAATTGCCTCTGAACCGCACTTCATGTATTATTGGTGTCTGCCTGCCCTGGTTCATGTCAACAAGCCGCAGCGTGCACAGGGTGTGCCCGGTGCCTTTTGCTGAAATGATGCTCACATAGTCATTTACCTCTGAGGGTTTGGGTCTCACTGGGAATGAAGTATAAAGCTAAAGATCTTCCTGTCTCTTCTTAGTAATACTTTAATGTGGATCTCTGCTATGTACTTATTAGACATGTATGAAGACTCAGTAAAGCATCAAGCCAATTATGCAAGATTACATTAAACTGCCGACTGTAAATGCAGAATAAAACTTGTCTGCATTTTAGTTAGAGTGTTTGTTTATTCACTCTGAAAAGCTTATTCAGCTAGAAAGTATGGCTTACACTTCATTTTTCATAAATAAAAATTCTGTTCTAACTTAAAGTAATAGCATAAAAGAAATATTATCTGTAATATCGACAGAGTTTCTGTAGATTGAAATATTCTGACTATATAAATAGTAGGAAAAGGATCCCATTAGTTGAGATGTAAATTAAAGCAAAAGCTATTTAAAAATCTTAATGTTCTCTCCTTTTCAATGAAACAGCTTCATAGATATTTATTAATATTTCTGAGAATGTTTTTAAAACATACATTTAGTTTCATAAAGCAAAAAGCAAAACGGTTTTTATTTTTCAGTCTTGCAGATTGCAAAAACTGTGATACATTTTAATTCTCCTTCTGCAGTATGCATTGTATTTTTACTGTGAAGTTTTATTTTTAAATCTATAATAACATATCTGCCCGCCCAAAACGTTTATATATTTAAGCATGGCTATGATTTAAAACTTGTATAATTTCTTATAAGATTTTCTATGATTACCTCAGTCATTGAGAAGACTGAATAATTTGAATGGGGAGCCTTTTAAGCATGCAAGTTCTACCAGTGATAATAAAAAATGAATCACAGAAGCTCTTTGGTGCTAGGTATCATTTAGCCTAATCTAGACAGTGACATTTGGGCCACTAACAGCATAATCATAGTTATTGCTACAAATTGCTCCATGTTTGAGTTTTAATGTTATAAGTAAATTATGCCACAGGATAAAATATATGCTTCTTTGGGAATTAAACATGTTTATTTCAGCAATGTGGATATGGAATACTAGGCAGATGGCAGGTTTCTTTCATGTAGTAATACTGCCACCTTCTGAGCCAGTGGAGAATGATTCAGAGATGTAGCTGTTTTCTGTGCTAGCGACTTTCTAAAGAATGTGTTGCAGGTTGGTGGTTTGCTTTGAGTCAGTGCCATAACCTCCCAAAGTCAAAAGTGCTCAAGACCAGAAATTGCCTGAAACCTATTGCTGAAAATGTTTCAAAATCTACTTTGGGAGGTAATTTATCTTTTCTTGGAGATTGCACTCCTACTGTGGAAGTCTGGCAGACTACAAGAAATAGGTAGAGAAAGTCCATGGGGAAAATTTTGTTAAAAATGCTTTTCTAAAGATGTACTGCCATTGAAGTCAAGAACCAAAATATCATTCTTATTCTCTGTACTCTGTCAAAAGACTGATCCTGAGTTAATTCTGATGCAAGAATTACATAGGAGGAAAGGTTGCTCGGTGGTTTTAGGGCAGAGGTGGCCACAGCTGGGATTAGAAGATGAAGGGGATTGCGAATGTTCTTTCACCATCATTCATTCAGACAACGTGCCCTTCAGCAGAACAGCAAGCCCTTCTGATTTTCTCGAATTAGGAAGATTAGCATGAAGCGCATAATGCGGGATGATGGAATTTGTCATAATTTGCATTGTCCTGGAAAGATTCAGTTTGATAGAGCGATGCATCTCAGAGCATGTCATGTCCCACGGGCAGGTCATGGAGGAAGCTCGGCAGAAATAATTTTGCGATATGTGCATCAGTTGTAAATGCCTCATAACCAATTTGTCAAAAAAGGAAAAAAAAAAAAAGTGGAGGTCAGGGGAGTTGAAGGAGGTGAGCATTTGCCCAACCACACGTGGAAGTTAGATGTGGTAACAGTAAATTAGACTTGTGTCATTTTGGAATAAGACATGATTACATGCAATAAATGAACATATTGACTGGATGCTTGACAGGTTACTGGTACAATTTTTGTTTCTACAGTATGTAAGAAAAGTACATCTTTCACTAATTGCCTTATGAAGTTTGTTTATGAAAATTCCTTATAGAAATTATCAGACACAAGAGCTTCAGGATCAGTTTTCTGAGCGATTGCTTCCGACCTTGATAATGTTCCCAAACTGCAGATAGAAAAGGATAATCAGCATGTAGTTGACAAAATGGACATGACAGTGTTACTTATATGCTGCGGCATTTCTGGAAATAGGCATGTAGAATTCAGACAGGCAAGGGGAACACACTTATTTACAGTAGCATAGCAAGAAGAAAAGGTCCAATGTCATGAATTGACCATGGTTTATTTATGGACCATCTGACAATGAAGCAACAGTCTTTGATATTTAGAAATCTCTTCTGCCCAAGAACATTATAACTAGTGCTCATAGGTTATGCTATTTATCATTTCAATATCTGGTTCTACTTGAGGAAGACATTTTGCAATGTCTCCTTTATTTGTCTTTCTTTATACGTTTCAAACAACAGATTAATGCCGGTGGTTCAGTAACACTGATCTTTTGTGACAGTTGAGCATTTGCGAGTTGAGGGTCTAATAACAAAATCAAAATAAAAAAGGGAAAAATAAAAAAGGAAATTGTCAGTTATAAGGACCTACTTTACTGTCTGTGAGATTCAAATAATTCTTCCTACCTGAGGTGGATCGTCAGGCTGCTGTCTTTCAGATGGTTACTATAGCAGAATTCTGATTTTTGAAAACTGAATTACCTTAGGGTACAACTCAACATAAATAAATCTTTCAACACCCAGTACCTGGAATCAAGATACATGTGAAACTAATAACACTGCACAATTACTATTTGATCAATTGTGTTGGTGTGGGTTTTTTGGAAGAAAGTGTTTATAGGGTTCTGCATAAAGCCCACATTTTAATAATGTCAGCTCAAACCATTCAAGATATTTTTTCTGCAAAATAGTAGCTCTCTGTATAGGTTCTGTGAGTTCTTGATCTCTTTCTTTTCCATAGTTTACAGCTTTGATTAAGTTTTCAGATGAATTGCTATGCTACTCAGAGATCAAAATTGATGTGTGTGGAAAAAACATGATTTCTGTAACAAGAAAATGTTCCTATATCTTGTCTATAGATTACAAAAAAACCGAACTATATCTTTTATTGAATTAGAACCCCAGATCTTGTATTATTTAGTATTGTGCTGTACATAGTGAAGAAAAACAATCTTTAGAAGCCAGAGTGTGTTTTTATTACTTTGCTGGGTGATGTATGCTGATTATATTTTTTTAAATGACAGAATAAATAATCTTTGCATCTCTGTATTTAAAGGTTGGTTAATATTTTATTCTTAAGATATACTCTAGTAACTTTTGAGTGAAAAGCAACAAGTGTTCGGTTTTTCTGTAATTTCTTTACTGACGTTTCTCAGAAAATGTTTTGCACTGTCTGCTAGCCACTTCACTTTGGTCATATAGCTTGACTTTGAGTTTTGAGGGCTGCTGGTGATGAGTGAACAACTTTGATTTAGTAATTAATCTTTAAAAAATTCAGAGCAAATAATCACGATTTATAGCCTTTTCCTGTGTGACAATTACAGAATATAGAAATACAGTGTCTAGTGATATGAGAGCAGAGCTCAAAACATGCAAAACTGATTGGAAAGTTATAATAGCTTTGAAGCTTCCCATTTACCATTACTGTTTAATTTTTTGAATTAATTTCATCTTGAGAAAGAATTTTCAATCAATATTTCTAATATTGGGCCTCTTTGTAAAGTTTACTTCTAGTATCCAGTGATGGATTTAAAACATGTCCATAGGATTCCCCTTTCTGATAATAGGAACTATGTAAAATACTTAAATTATGTTTTGTTCTACACATGACATTTTGTAAGGAGCATGTCCAGTGAAGGATGAAGCTGTGGAAGTATACAAGAAACAGGTGATGCAACTTCTTAAGTAAAACTTTCTCCATGTTTGCCATTTCTGATCACTAGAGTTCATTTACCACTTTTTATAGGCTCCATGAGGTATCAGGCATTCAGTAGCTTACTATGTCGTGTAGAATTCACATGTTTCTTTTTTTGATTACCTTTGGAGAAAGGCAGTATGTGATCTGAGATATTTGGTGTCACTATCATTTAAATGGGGGACATTCTTAAATGAATAAAATGCTGAAATAAAGAAAGTATGCTGTGTCTGAAGAGCATAGTTACCTAGCTAATAGTTAATATACGATGTGGGAAGACAATAAAAATCTAATTCTTTTCTGTGAAACCATACCCTACTAAAACTACTAACATGACAGAAATGAGGTGATATTGTTCAAAAGGAAGGAGAGGAGGCCATAAGAGGAAAAATGGGGACTTTTTTATAGATTTATAAGGATTTCAGAGAGAACACCACATACTCCAAAGTGTTTTTTCTCTTCAGTGTTTCCATTACCTTTTTCCATGCATTTCTTTCTTCTCTTTCACATCTGGAAATCTTCAGAGAAATTAACAGAAAGGATACTTTGTGCATGCATATTAAGTGTTGTTCTTTGAAAATTACTTTGCTCTAAAGGGATTTTGTCTGTGACTTCCAATGTAGTTTATCAGCATGGATGAAAAAAAAACACAGCTTGGTTTTTGCAGTCATTCATGACACTGATTCAATCTAGGAATTGCTGTTTGATCTATGTTCTTTCTATTCTTATACTTGTTAACTAAAAAGATTCTTCACATTCAATTCTGCTGTAATATGCACATTTGTATCCTTGTCTCCTCATTCTTAGAGCTTCCTATGTAGTGTTGAACTTCTGAATGAGGAATTAACCTGAAGATAATGGAAAATACCTTGTCTAAAGGCAGAGATTGGAATAATCTGTGCTTTTAATGTCCTCTGTAGGCTGTGCCAGTCACCCAACTCAAGAGAAGGCAGACAGAACAGAAGGCAAGTGAACAAAAATCATGCAGGGAGAGGGAAGTCCTTCTTATGTTCACCTAGAGATAGGTGTTTTACTGAACTTCATGTTCCTGACCAGCGAGGCTTTGGGTTTGATCCTTTGAGAGCCAAATGTTTTAACTTTCTGTAAAAGCAGAGTAGTGCAGAACAGGCCCAGTGCAGGGGTCAGGTGCAGATCTTTATCACTTGTTTTGATGCCAGATTAGGAGATGTAAATCTGAAACCTTTTGATGTCATATAACAAATCATTTTTTCAGGGAAACAGTTTATATAAAAAATAACTGTTTTCTGCCCTGTAATTACATAACTACTATAAAACACCAGAGAGAACCTAAATATTTAAGTAATTTTCTTTGTTGGAAATTCATAATTAAAGCATAGGTTTTAAAATTCTCCTAGACTATTCATGAATTCTCTAGAAATTCAGCATAATATTTTATAAAGTCCTGTTGCTGTAGCTGTTAGGCTTAGTAAAAAGGGGGGGAGACAGTCATTCCCATTTTGGGTAGACACAGGAGAAAAGTACAGTAAAGTCAGACTCTGCTTTACAAAGAGTTTGTCCTCTGCATATTGTTTACAATTAGTCTGTAAAAATGGGAAAAAGACTGAGGGAAGAAGAAATGGAGTGGAGGAGTAATATCATTTGTATGTGAGACAGAGTGAACAGTGTACTCTGACTACGTTACAGTAAAACTATTTAGAGAATCTGGGAGCGGAAAGATACAGTCTGTAGATTGGAATTTGAGTTGGAGCATATCTATGCTGCACTCACCCAGTTAAATGGTGCTCAGTCTGTTGCCATTTCAGCTACTTCCATATTGCATTGTTCTGAGAAAGTGAGAGGTATGGGAGAGAGTAGCTGTGAATTACTCCATAAGATGTCCTGTGCATGTGCCTGTCTGTACAGACATTTCACAGAATCGCAGAATGGTTGAGGTTGGAAGGATCTCTAGAGGTCTTATTGTCCAACTCCCCTGCTCCTGGAGGGCCACCTAGAGCAGGTTGGCCAGGACCATGTCCTGATGGCTTCTGAATATCTCCAACGAGAGAGGCTCCAAAGCCTCTCTGGGCCACCTGTGCCAGTGCTCAGTCACCCTCACAATAGAAAAGTGTTTCCTGATGTTGAGAAGGAACCTCCTGTGTTTCACTTGGTGCCCATTGCCTCTGGTCCTGTCACTGGGTACCACTGAGAAGAGACTGGCTCCATCCTCTTTGCAGCCTCCCTTCAATTATTTATATATACTAATGAGATGCCCTCCCCAAGCCTTCTCTTTTCTAAAAGCAAAACATTCCAAGTTCAGCCTTTCCTAGTAGGTGAGATGCTCCAGTCTCTTAATCATCATAGTAGCCCTTTGTTGAACACTCTGTCTCTTGTACTGGGGAGCCCAGAACCGGACACACCACTCCAGGTGTGGCCACACCAGTGCTGAGTAGTAGAGGGGAAGGATCACCTTCCTTGACCTGCTGGCAACACTCCTCCAAATGCAGCCCAGGATACCATCACTGTCTGTGCTGCAAGGGCACGTTGCTGGCTTGTGTTCAACTTTGTGTCCACCAGGATCCCCAGGTCCTTTTCTACAAAGCTGCTTTCCAGTCAGTCGGGCCCTAGCATGGGTTTGTTCCTCCCCAGGTGCAGGACCTTCAGCTTCTTTTTGAACTTCATGAGGTTCCTGTCAGCGCATGTCTCCAGAGGTCCCTCTGGATTGCAGCATGACTCTCTGGTGTATCAGCCATTCCTCCCAGTTCTGTATCAACTGCAAACTTGCCAAGGGTGCATTCTACCCCATCTCCCAGATTATGAATGAAGATGTTGAACAGGATTGGACCTAATGTTGAGTCCTGGGGTACACCCCTAGTTACTGGCCACATGCAAGGCTTTGTGCCACTGGTCTATACCCTCTGGGCCTGGCCATTCAGCCATTTTTCAGTCCAACCTCATTGTCTGCTTATCAAGTCCATACAACAACAGCTTCCCTATGAGGGTGTTACAGCAGATAGCATCAAAAGGCTTACTAAAGTCCAAGTAGATGATACCCATGGATTCTCCCTCATCTACCAAGCAGGTCATGCCATCGTAGAAACTTGGTCTATCTTACTCAGTTCCTCTCCTACTCTTTCCTGGGTGAGGGACTCTACTGTGTGTGTCTGGTCTGGGTGCCAGCAACTGGAGTCAGAGCACAGGTCAGGGTGCCCATGTGCCTGGCTGGCAGTGACTCGGAGACCTGAGTGAGTGAACCAAGGCCAGCTTTGGGGATGTGTACATGTGCCTGTGCGCATCTGTGTGTGTGTGAGTCTGCACCAGCAGCTGGAGTGGGGCTGCAGCCTCAGGGGCTCATGTCTAAGTGACAGCAACTGGGGAGACTGGGACCCAGGGGCCACTGCTGGGCAGACGGGGTGTCTGAGCCTGGCTGCTGGATGGATCTGTGTTGTATGTGTCTGTATTTATATTCTTACTAGTGCACCTCCATCCTGTTCAGCCAGGCAGGAGAGTGGGATGAGGCTTTTGGTGCTGTCTCTGTTCATGTGAGCGCTCTGTGTCTCTGACTGCGTTGACTGGTGTGGCTGGCTGCGTATATTTGTATGTATGTGGTGCATACATGTGATCTGTGTGCCTGTACGCACTGGGAATATACACTTGGCCTTGCTGTGGGTTGGACCGGGTGCATGGAGCTCCAGCGGCTTCACCTGTCGGAATGTCAGATCCAGCCTGATTTCCCCTAACTAGTAAGAATACTGAACTACAGAAAAAAAGAAAAGCAACACACCAAGATGGAAAAAAAAGTAGAAGGGAAGCAATGGAAAAGCATAGGAAACTATTTATTGAAATTTATATTATTGTATGAGGTCTTTACAAACTTTAATATGCTCATTTCCATATTATACTATGATTGCAATTTATGAAGAGAAATGTAAGGACTCTGCCCAGAGTCTTGAGCAATGCAAAGTGTCCCTTTCCCACAGACCTCCCCGTGTCCTCAAATAAAATAGGAAAAAGAAGTGGAATGTGGGATGTAGCAGAAGAATGTTTTCAGCATTTATGCTTGTTTTAGTGAAGAATATGAAATCTGTGCAAAAAGTAAACTGATTGAAGTGCTCTAGATGTGTTTTTAATTTAACATTTCAGAGTCTGGAGAAAAGTAACAAGTATTGCCAAGGTTTAATTTGCCACCATTTTTATAAAGCTGCTACTTTTTTTTTTTTCAGAATTTGAATATTTGTGTTAAATTTAAAAATTTGAAAGAAATTTCCAGAAAAAACAGCTTTTGATTTATTCTTACAAAATGGATAAGCCATAAAATTGTTACTTAAGCGTTTGTTTTCTCAAGAGGAATGTTGCAGGATATTAAGATGCCAAGCATACTTGCAGACATCTCATTTACTGTGTCAAAAGTGTTATCCTGAAAAGTACTCCATGTAGGACATGGAAGGCTGTAAATTGAAAAGAGAATAAGACGAGGAAGCAGAAGAAAGCTATGGATGAGTGAGACCTCCAGTATAACTGGTGGGGGTTTCCCTTCGCAAGAGGGAAGACCAAAGCACATTAAAGATGAGCAGGTTCCAAGTGATTAGTTCAGTTTATTACATTCTCAGCTGAATCCCTCTACATCTGTGTGCTTCCCCAGCCCTCCCTCCTGTTCAGAGTACCAAAAGTTAATTACTGTAATTTACAAAAAGTATATACAGTGCCTCAGTACTTGTAAATCATGGAGGTGGGTCTGGAACACTGCTAGTCTGCCTTTGCAATTCACTGCCACTTTTGCCATTCTTCTTTATTTTGGCTTTACAATGTATGAATACTCACAATTCAGTTGTTTTCTATGATAAGCAGGAAAGGTGGCTGTTTATAATATTTGTCTCCTAGCCTTACACACAATTTTTATTCCTTTGTTTATTACTATTTTCCTTCTGATTATAGAAAATCATTCTCTTTGCAAAAAGAATAACTACCTTCATCATTTAACTAGTGTTCAGGAGGGCTCAGCATGACAGCACTTTAAAATAAAAATCCTTTATTTCAAATATACTGGTAGCTAACTAACTGTATTTTTATATTAAGATTATAGTTCATAACACTTTCTAATTTTCTGCATTCTGCATTTCTCTATGGGAGCTGCTAGCTGCTGAGCAATTTTGAAAATCTGGTCATATGTAAGAGAGACTCAGAACTTTAGAAGTATGCGTATGTAATAAAGCTATTGAAATTTTCTGAAAATGTGATTTTATATGAAAGTTGAATAAGTGTAACAGTGGTTATTGTGGTCATATATTTTTAATTTTATTCATCATCGATGCATCTGCACTTCTGGTTATTGAATGTTATTTGATAATAAAATTCTGCTCTAAGTTACACTTACGTAAGTAAACTTCAAGTGAAAATTTAGTCTATTACAAGCCAATTATGGTCCTAAACAGACAATACTGATATACTGAGCAGTGGTAGGGTAAGAAATTTACCCAAGGTATGAGAATCTTTTTAGTGACTGCAATTATTATTTGCTATGAGGTGCTAATAATATTAATGAAATGTCACCCTGAAAATACTATCCTTGCATATGTAAAGACAGAGTCCAGAGAATGCTGGGATACAAAAATTGAATGGAGCCATTAAAAGATCCAGGGAGGTGGAGGGATAAAGGACCAATGCAACACTAATAGGGTGAAATGCTGGGCTTAATTTGTTTCATACTCATCTTCTAGCTTTACCAGGCTATGTTCTTGTATGTTATTTCCATTTAAACTGAAAGATTATAGCAGTAATTACAAAAGTAGCCACTTACTTGAGATTTGTTTCAGGATTTTTATTTATTTACTTAATTTTAATTTTCTAAACAGATTTTTGATTAAATGCAGTCCATTAAGCATGTAAATATGCTTGAAGGTCAAATTGAAGGCAACCCCAGAAGAATAAATAAACCTGAAGGACTGCTATCTTATATAATACAGAAGTTTTATAGTAGAAGTGTCAGTTTGCTGTGTGTGTATCATAGGCTTGATATGTACTTGTATGGTGAACATGTCTGAGATGTGAATATTCACAAGTGCGTTTGAAGTTTCAACTCTGGCTAAGCTCCCAGATGTCTGGAGATGTATAAATACAGAATAAAATTTATGGACAGAAGAAAGCGTAGTGAAACCAGTTAAAAATGATAGGCCTATTTATGCAACTTGCTTTTCCTCTCTGTCCCCCTCACGTTCAACCATATAATTTTCTATTCTAAATTATACTTTTTATTTGCTTGCTTATATTCAGTTTGTCAACTATTATATATTTGGCTCTGAAGGCTATTCATTTTCAGTGGCTCGTCACAAAAAGTAATCAGGTGTTTTACTAAGATTGTTAAGTATTATTAATCCTTTACTTTGATTAGAAGCTCTGCATGCATCTTCTAGTGCTTATCCTGAGTCTCTGCTTATTTTAAGCATATAAAATCAAATTGAGAATTGAATCAAAGGAACTGACTTGTCTTGTCTCTTTACTGTGCTTTAGAACACCATGCGTGTAAATAACAGCTGCAAATCACAATCTCTTCTTCCAGCTCCCTGTAGTTTACATTGACTTGCATAGACTTCTGAAATTTATACCAGCCTGTGAATCACTGTAAGGTTCTATCCAGAGCCTTCTGAAGATTCAGAGGAATTTCAAATAGGAAAGCAACTCTTCTTCCCTCAGCAGTTTAGGACCTGGGATTGTTCTGAATTGTTTTTGACGAGAGAGATTGTTTTCTCAACAAAAATGCATTTAGCTTTTAGGGGTTTAATAATAGCTCAAAAATGAGAAATCTCAGTTATGGTTTTCTTTCAGATTTATCTTTTCACGTTTGTGGGTCCCATTTCTCTCACAGGAAGACTTAAAATATTCTCTTTTAAGGTGGTACATTTTCTAATAGCTACACATATGCTGTCTGGTTTAAGATTTTGATTATGAATATGTCTTGATGCAACTGTGGCCCTCAGAAAAAGTGGTGAAAAGGTAGTCATTTAAGTGCTAAAGAAAGATAGAGATTAGTTTCAGCTGTAGTGATATTAAAGGTATTGCCTTTAAAATGTATTAACAAAATAAACAGTAGGTGGAAGATCCATAAAGATACTATTTTTAAGTTGCACTTTGAAAAGCTACTCATGGTTAGGGAAAAACAGAAGTTTCTATTCTATCTTTAACCTTTACTCTGGCTTCTAGATCAAGTGCTTATATAATTATAAGCATAGGTATAACAAGCTTTAAAAATATAGCATAGTTGCACTCTGTTTTTCAACTGTAGTATACTGAAAGATTTGGGATGATTTTGAATTATTTGAAATATTTTTAAAATATGTATTATTATAAGGGCTGAGGCATACAGATGTAAGATTTAATTAAAATCATAATTTTAACTCATGTATAGTTTCAAGAAGCGCGTTTGCAATTAAAAATGTTTTGTAAGTTTGAAAGATATTCCTCATAGCACTCACTTAAAACAAGACATTAAATTTCTGCTGTAGGTATAGATGCGGGTGAAACCTCCCTGTGGTATTGTAGTAGGTGATGCCGTAGTTGTAATTTTGTCCATGACTCTTTCAATTTTTTTGTCCCAGTTGGAAAAGCAACAATACCAAAAGCAGTGTTGCTCCATGGAATTGAATCACGGGACTGAATGTTCAGAAACTGTACGCTTTAAGTCAGATTTCTCCGGCTTGCTATCTTGTAGTAAGTTTTTTAGTCAGCTGAACAAAGACAATTGTGACATTATTGTGGCAGAAGGCACAGAGTTGGACAACTCATAGGTTGTAGGTCCTGTTACCACTTAGATGTAGGGAATGCCCACAGATGTTTAGCATGGGCAGGTCTGATGGATATATATAAGCAAAAAACATAAGTACTGAGAGAAATTTACTATGAAAACTTACGCTCTCTTAGGACTTTGGGCAGGAACTTCAGGTGTAATAGTCTTTCACTTAGAGATCTAATTTCTGCTAAAGGCACGCTTGAGATGTACATTTGACAATAGTATTGTGTGTATTTCCATAGGTTATTATGTATTATTTAGGTGGTGGATTCTAAGCCTATCGGGAGGGTCAAACTGATAGGGACTGATGTTATTTGTGGGGTTGCATTTTAGCACATCAGAGTGTTTTGGGTTGTATGAGCAGTGCAATAGTATTTCACAGAGATCATGCTGTCAGATCCATTAATTGTTCAAGAGGCACTTGGATATTGCGAGGCTTGGGGCTTTATCACTACAGGGCTTTTTGTTTACTTCTACTGTGATGCTGTAAAAAGTTTTAAAACCAGTATGTTATGTCCTTTTTTTCAAACTGGGTGATTGCTCTCACTGTACATAACAATTTTGACTTAACTGTGGTATTTCATAGAATCACAGAATGTTTTGGGTTGGAAGGGGCCCCTAGAGGTCATCTAGTCCAACCCCCCTGCAGTGAGCAGGGACACCACTAACTAGAACAGGTTGCTCAGAAGACTGCACTGCAGTACTCTGTCAGCTGCAAAGCAAATGACTCAGCTGTCCTGGAGACTAAACTCTGGTGTCCCCCTAGAATCAATTTAAGCTTTACTGACAGAGTGAATTCCAGGAGCTCTGGGTGATGCTGTGTAGTTTGTAAATAAACATTGTATTTAAGTCTCCAGATATACTAGTCGCATACCCTTCAGGAACAACTTCCTGACTATTGAATCCTTACTATGAATTAAAATGCTTTTTAATATACTTGGGTCAATTAAAATTAAAAACAATATTTTTGAGGATGAAAGCAACATGCATGAAAATAGTAATCTGATTAGGAATGTCAACTGCCATGTTTCAAAACATGTGGTGTTGCTATTACTGGATTCATGTTATACATCTATGTGCATTGTTTTATTGATAATCAGGGTAGACTAAAGATCTAAAGTATAACTGGTCAAGGTGGGACATGAAAGGTAGAAAGATCTTGTGATACTCACTGAAAAACCAACTAAATGTGTTTCACATACAAGACTTCCATTGTAAGCCTGGGCAAATTGTTTGGTTGTACTAGGTCTCGGTTCTTCATCTGCAAATTAGTATTATATTGCTCTCATTCATTTTTTTTCCATGAAGTCTCAGAACTCTGCAATAGTACCCATTTGTATGCATGGAGAAAGATTAATACCATAATTTACTATCTTGTTACTTGTGTAACTTCAGTGCTAGAGAAAATTATGCTCCTGTCTTTTCTGAGAGATACTGAATAGAGTTCCTGCCTGGGGAGAACAGGGCCATCTTTCCTCATCTTCTTCGTCTCCAGACACCTGCTAATTCCATGCTCTTTCAAATTAGCGAACAAGATATACAGGGAGGCCAGTGGAAACCAGCAGTAACCCTGCTCTTCCCAGTTTAGAGCATCGGGCGAATGAAATGAGGCATGGTCCTTGCTTCCTCAGGAGAACGATGATAGTGCTACGTGAATGAGTCAAGGAAGGTTGGAACTACCGGAACATGAGAGATTCCTGTTTGGGAGACCATTCGAAGCTGGATACCGTGTAGTGGATGAGAGAACAAGACATAGATTTAGCTGTATAGCGGTTTTAAAAAGCAAAGAAACCAAGCCTGTAATCTGTAAACATCTGCTTGCTAAATGAAACAGGGCTCCCACATAGAATGTAGAGGTGATTATGTAAAGAGTGAATTCTAATAATGGATATAAGAGGTTGTAATCAAAGTTGTGCAGCCTGACTTACCTGGGGGAATACCTCGCTTTTAAGTGACAAAATTAATACAGAATTTTAACTCACAGATTTATAATCTGATTCCGCTAGAGGTATGTTTCTGTATCTGAGCTTGGAAAGAACTTCCAAACTGCAGTGTTAGGAAATTGTTTTGCTGATGTGTAGTGTGTATCTCCTCTAGACAAAAATCGGTAGCTGTTTCTCCCACATTTCATCAT
The DNA here is from genome assembly GCA_034008185.1 of Gorsachius magnificus. NCBI lineage: Eukaryota > Metazoa > Chordata > Aves > Pelecaniformes > Ardeidae > Gorsachius > Gorsachius magnificus. The sequence continues at coordinate 37,201,078 of CM067086.1, forward strand.
GACTGACTTTTCCTACGCTGCTCACAGAGGTGCTCCTTTAAGCTGTCACTGCATTGCAGTAAGCCCCACCAATGTCATTAGCTATTCAGTAAAACTGAAATTTTCACATAATTTCTAGATTTATATTTTCTTCCTACTTACCTTCTTTTTTTAATTATTTGTGATGTTTATTACTTAATTATGGTATCTTGACCTATGAGGCTGGATCACCCTCTCATAATTCTGTTCTGCACAGGCCACTGAAGCTCTTGAAAGTCTTCCTGTTGTCTCTATATTCTTCATTTTTCAAATGAAATTACTTTAATTTATAACCAGAATATACAGAATATATAAAGATAGTATTGATAGTGCATTATGTTTATTTTTATTTATGTATGTATGTATACATACACAAACACACGTATTGCAGAGAGACAGACTGTTTCTTAAATGTCTCAAGGTGGACTATGGATTGTTTGTCTGTGGGCTTCCAGAATCAAAATTCTCAGTGGTCATTGAGAGCGTCAGTAAACATGTCTGTAAGACTTCAGAGAGCTTCTGTTCAGCATATAATGAAGAAAGCTTTAGAAGTCGAAGGCTAAAATTCTGGAACATTTGGAGTTCAGTGAGTAACCTAGGCACCTTATTGCCGGAGTACTTTTGGTATATAGGAAATAGTCGTTTTCACGTTAGTGACTACCGTTGGTCTGATAAGGTAGGTTTTTTGCATTTAAAAATACAACATTAATTGTTAAGATATTGTAAAGAAACTAAATGGTTCAACACTAAAAATATTCTGACCACTGTGGAATGTTTCTGGAAACATAGCTCATCCATATACTATGTAGGCCTCATGAGTTACAAGATACATAGTATAAGCAGGAATTGGATTGTTGCACCGTGGCTTTTGCCATATACTTATCTTAGACTGAAATAGTAAACCAGTAGTTTCCTGGCGATTTCTGTTTCTGGGGTTTGTTGTTGTTGGTTGCGTCATTGGTATTGTATTCCTGACAGGGATGTAGTGAACTTTTAAACAACTATATGCTTTACCGTTAAAAAAAAAATGTACAGTTTTATTTTATAGTTTTGCTTCGTAACAACTAGAGTTTGAGTTGGTTTAATTAAGCATTTTAAATTACATGGCATACTTGGGTTTGTGGAAGAAAGACAGCAGACATTCTATTGAGCACTAATGTATGCATTTTATATATCTAGAGGTAATTATCACCTTTGGGTTCATCCATATTTTACTAGTTAGGACAGATAAACCTAATGCCTCTCTGATTGAAAGAAGCCCTCTAGCCTGTAGGGAAGAAAGAAACCCTCTTCACTGTTTCAGCAATCTCAGGTTGATCACAGCTGATACAGCAGATCAATGCCACTTTGAAATCTGTAACAATCAGACTTCTACAACAGTCTGATTTCATGACAGTAAAATTCCTTAATACACTGAAGGACGCATTCAAAGCCCAAAATTGTTAGTAAGATTTTTGTCACATTAAGGAGCAACCTAAGAACTCGACCCTGTCAAGGTCAAATACCCAATAAACAAGACTGGCACTGCTGAGACTAATCCACCAGCAGAAAAGGCTTCTGTTTACTTCCCTGCATACATGCTGGTTCCCTGCCTCTGTGCAAAAGAATAATTATAATAATGACAATTAAACAGGGTGGGAGTCCTGTGAAGGCTGGGATGAGTGTTATAAATAATATATTAGCACTAGCTGCAACTGTATTACTGAAAAATGTTTGATTGACTTTTTGTCATGTTGGGGTCATGCAACTAATGTGGCTTACAAATGTTGCAACTGTTCTGTGACAAATGCTCAGATGAGACACACTTGGTTTTATATCCTGATGGTTTAACTTTGTTATTATTTTCTCGGTAGATAAGTGAATTTTAGTCATGCTAAATTGGACTTTGACAAATGTTATTAAATGTATATAATTTCTGGAGTTATTAGATTGATCTCAGCCCTTGGACAAATAGCACATAAAGTTAAAAAGAGAGATCTATAGTAAGATATGCTTATTTGGGACTGAGTCCTCTGGAGAGAGTAGCAGCAGTCTTCTGCTAATGGGATGGAAAGGCTTTGAATATTCCTTAAATCGATAGGTTACTAAACATTTGCGAAACATTTTCTTTCTGGGCCTTTCCCTCAAGTGAAGGAATCTGTCAGATCTTATTCTGTGTTGGAGGAAGTGCCTGAACAATCTCAGTCAAGTCTGACTGCGGCTCACATTGTGAAGTTCCAGTTTTTTTCTTTGTAACAGTAACAAATTGCAAGTTGTTTTTTTTTCCCTGAATTATGAAAAGGTAGCAATAAATTTGAATTCTGTAAATGAAATGTGGACATAGGTAAAGACTGGATGATGGTGGGTTTTCTCTGGTTACAAAACATTCATTCAACTTTATCCTTTAAATGCCTGAGAAATTAAGAAGAAAATTCCTGGGCTGAAATATATTGTTTACTTGCTTTCCATAATTGTTGAGCAAATTTCAGAAAAACTGAAAAAAAAAAAAAAGAAAAACACTTTACCTATGCAGTGTTGCAGAGTCTTCAGCATGAAAAGTGTTACAGATTCACATAATGTAAATTAGAGGTGGCTGCAGGCAGAAACTTTAAAGTTGTCTTTTTGTAACTCCTCTCAGGAAAAACCCCTTTACATACCAAGAAGATTAAGTATAGCAAGGAAAGCAAGATCAAGAAAGCTCCAGCTTTCTTGAAAAACAAAAATTCTTCTAACATCAAAGTTAAGGAATAAAGCATTGCAAAAGTCTTAGTGTTGATTGTTTTAATGTGTTTGTCGTAACTCTGAACAACCTGCAAATAAGTTCAGGTTTATCTTCTTAAATATAAATGTACATTTATAATGCAGTTGCATATATGTTTCACCTATAGTCAAATATACATAAAGTTTCCATATGTATCCTGATTGTTTGTATTTCCCCAACAGTGCTTAAGTTTTCATCTGTGATATGTTGTTATGTGTATGTGAGTACTTGCTTATATATCTCCCTGTATGGTAATACTAAAACTAAGGCTGAAATTTATCGATAAGTTAGCTTCGTTGTTATGCTACTCCTGTAGTTTCTCAATAATTAGACTAACATTAGAACTATATGTTTAATACAAGGCATGTTCTAGATTTGAGGAATTGCGTCTTTTTCCTCTTGCATTCTCTTTGGCACCTGTATGCAAGAAGCCAATATAAGCCAATGCTAATATTGTTGTACCTTCCCACACAAAATAAGCACTAATATTACACAAATGCTCAAGAATATGGAACACTTTACTGTCCTGATCCAATGTCAGGGAGGTTTTGATACAATCCCCCCTTTAATATTTTCTTCTTTTCAATCCAGCTGAGTGAACCTCTTAATTTAAATGTTTATTTACTGTATATTTAAGAACCATAGTAGTGATTCAGCCTAAAGCAGATCTCAGAATGTTTTTTCTTCTGTGGAGATGGAAACAGGACTGTAATGCAAGCTAGAATATTTTTGTTAGGCATCTAATCCACTGAATATTTTCTCAGTAAGTTATAATAATTTTTTATTTGTTCATCTCAATTTTTCCTTATAAAAATAGCAAATACAGACAAGTTTGTGTTAAGCTGCTCATTGTTCAATTATGAACTTGGAATGGGATTCGTTGCTTGAACCCTTCTACCTCTGCAGCACAGTCCTGATCATGCCATTAATCACCGAGCAGCCGACAGTAATGCATTCAGCAAAAACACTGGTTACACTTTTCTTGTAGTCACCATCCTCATCCAAAACAAACCATATATGTGCAGCTCTGTACTGTTTGGAAGTGTTTGACTTAATCCTTTTTGGTTTATAAAATGTCCATAGTGTTTTATGAGCTTTCTAAAGACAGTGAATTTTGAGAAGCCTATCTTCCAATTAAAAGATAATGATCATGAGTTCAGTGATAATCAAGTTTTGTGTCCAAATTAGTTCTCTAGTCTCATGCTGATCTCCAAGCACCATTTCCCACATGGGTGGTACTTTATCTGCATGTTAGAAAGTTTCGCTCTTCCCAAGGACAAAATCTTCCCCACCTACAAAATCTCTGCTGGCCACAGGCTGTTGAGAGTCAGGAAGATTTCAGCTAAGATCTGACAATGTCATTGAAATGTGTATTTGGGTAAATCAGAAAGTGACTATTTCAAATGTAAATTTTGAAGCAGTGCAGACAAACTGCAGTTTCTTAAAATTAATCAAGTGTCTTTTTGAAACATGGAGCATATGTCACATCATTTTTGTTACAGTAGTATGTATATCTGCATATATTTCAGCTGTATATATGGATTTATTTTATGATCAAAATTTACAAATTGCGGTGCATGAATTGCTGAATTCACTGTAGTTGTGTGTTGCCATTAGCACTGGTTATAAATGACCAGCTCCTTGAAGACGGCTGGTTTTATAGATACTACATCCTTTGAGTAATGAGCTGTTCTTTACTTTGACACTTTTCATGTCTTAAATGCTTCTAATCACATACTGCTTATATTACATTGATTACCTGAAAGAATCTTGAAGCTTTAATGATCCCTGTTTTGTCAGTGTAAGAACTTTGCAGTACCCATCATATGATGTTATTCAGTATGACAGTTACTCAGCTTATACTTCAGGGAAGATATCAAAGCTAATACCTAGTTTGTAGTATAAGTAATCTTTCATGATTATCAGTTAGGATGATTTGGGACTGCCATCACCCCAGTGGCTCCACTATATTTAGCTTTCCTTAAGGTTTTATATTTCCATTGGTTAGTCTTTCTACTCTTCAGCTGCAGTTGCTAGAACAATAAATGCAAATAGTTTTTGCTTCTCAGTCTTACATCTATACTACAAATAATAAAGCCTAAAATATAGCAGCTCACAGAAATTGTCCTCCGATACGCTTTATCTGAAAGGAGGCGCAGGAGAAGATTGTCATGACTGCAGATTTATTGGACGTTTATGTGATATCTGTATGGTTATGCTAGTGTATAGTGCTAGGCTCTTGCAATAACTTTAAAGCCAGGGAAGTGACTGCTGGATTGACAGGATGATGGTAGTAATAATAAAAGAGGGGGAAACAGACAACGTGCATTTACAGTTCAGACATTTAAAACTTGCTTATACTTCCTCCGGGTCATACAGATATAGAGGGAATGTGACTGACCTGACAACTTCAGAATTTTTGATCAATTACTACTTAGCCTTCAGTGGAACACTTCCAGACCCTTCGTGACTTAATCCTCATTTGCGACATTTCTGCTTAGCTTCATTTCTCCCATTCTCAGAGTGACTGAGATGATATTATTTCTATATAAACAATGATAAATATGCCTATAGCACTTCATGAACAAATAAAAACAAATTTCTTCTTTGATATCTACCCTGTACAGTTACACTGTATGAGTAGATACTAATGCACGGAGTCACTAATGACAACACTTGAAGGCTTCTCTGCTAGTTTAGCTAGAACTGTATTTTTCAGTCAGCAGAAGTACAAGATAGTAAATGTTGCAAGAGGAGATCCTAAATGGGAAAAGTGAAGAATGTCAGCCTGTGTCTTTTCTTGGGAAGTCTTTCTGTCATTTTCCTGCTATTATCAGCCCTTGGTCATGTCTGCTGCATTGATAAATACAGGCAGAAATACGGAAGAGCCACAAGCACTTCTGCTCTCAACTCCTATGATTTGTGACTTTGCTCAGAGTATGTCTGACTAACCATTTGGCTAAAATGGCAGCACTATCACAGCCATTTCAGCTGCTATCACTGTCAACCCCAATGAAACTGAATGGGCGTAATTATGAAGTATTTTTAGGACGCATACTTTATACAGACAGGACGTCTGAGGGCAATAAATTCTAGGATGTGCAAGAACAATACTTTCCACTTTAAATTACATGTTTCAATGTCTAATTAGAAAGTTTCAGTGGTTTCAGTGCTGACATCTGCTTTGTGTCATAGCAGGGAAATAGTACAGATTTTCATTCACTTTTTTTTTACAGATTTACTCTGTATTTTAATGGTATTTACACTTCGCAGAACTAAAGCAAGAAAAATTTCACATCACCTTGCGTGCCTCGTATATTGTGGACCAGTTGTACATCTAGAGTAGAGTTATAAACTATGGCTGCAAACTAGGTTGCAAACAAATTTTGCCTAAGGCATGAACCATAAATTAAAGTAATAATCATCTCTGTAAGAGACAACTTTTCTCCACTGCTCCTTTAAAATAAAAAAGAAAGTAGGTCACAGAAATTTAGGATATTTTAGAGTATGTACAGTATTGTATTGTTTGCCAGCACGTAATTTACAATTACAGAGCTACATGAATATTGAAATGATTCAGCTTCCCATTATAAATGTATGTGGCAGTTTGGTTGTTGATCAGTTTATGAAGTTAATGCAAATGAAACTGTCTTCCTGTCAGCATTTGAAATATATAATGCAGTCATGTTGTATATTCAGGGACAGGCCATTGACAGTCAATTAACAAGTTTGATTGGTATGTCAACTCATTCTTTTGAATTGTTAATAGTATGTTAATAGCATTCATTTCTTTGTGCAGTCCCATTTGCAGCTTCACAGTTACAGCTATTTTTTATGATTCTGAGTAACCTAAAATAGTGCCTTAATAATAGATTATTAAACACCTGTCTGGTGTAGCTTAGGGAGGTTTTTCTAGACTGGGAGTTTGCAGTGGATCCCTTTGATATTCAAATCAACAAATGATAGCCTTTTTATTCAAAACGTAAGTTCTTTTGATGGTTAGCTTGTTAAGAAATATTCAGCTCCAGTCTGACCTGATCTGGTTTCCCATGGAAAAGATCTGATGCTGTTTGAAGGTTCATAAATGGAATGCCAATGACAATTTGTTGTTGACGTTTTGCTGCCTCAGCCTTCAGATGCTGCTGGTTGATGTGCCGCTTTAGCTTCACCAAATAATGTTTGCAGGTAAATGATCTTCTGATTGATCAGATAGTTTCAAAGCAAAGAGTTCTCTTCTGTGGTCTGTAGTCCTGGGTTTTAGGCTTGGAGGGGTACTTTAAAAGATGCATCAAAGTTGACAGATGGATCTCGAGGCAAGGAATGATGGGAGAGAGAAGAATTATGGGAATATTTTTTAGAGAATAACATATTAGTGAGAGTTTTGAAGACCTTCAAAGGTCTATCAAACCAGCTCCCTATAGCAGATTTATTCCTCCTTTAAAAAAAAAAAAAAAATTAAATTGGGTACACTGGTTAACTCTCAATTTCCTGTGTTGGGAAGCTGTTGAGCTGATTTATTGTTCTCTGATGGTGTTTTAAAGGGCTTATTTCATTTGAATTTCACCATTATTTTGTTCTGCATCCAGGGCCTGCAAGGTGCAATTTCTGCTTCTACTAAATTTTGCACAAAATCAAAGCAGCATATCACCTTACAAGGTCAGGGTGTACAGTGAATAACATTGCTTTACATAAACATCCGTGGCACCTTGAGTTAGCATTACAAACAACAAACAAAAATATCAGTTGGAATTACTCTGTTTCTCCACCTTTCTTCATATTACATGCATTATTCTTTCATACCCTTCTTCATTCCCCATTAGTGTCCTTCCTGATTCTAACACAGCTATTATTCTGAAGAATCAGACTAGCTATTAGAAGTTCAAAACATACATCACAGAAATAATTCATTTCTCTTTGGCTTGAGCATTTAATTATTCACTATCAGCATGTGATATTTTTCTGCAAAAACATGTAATTGTTTTTTGTTGAAGAGCTGTAAGATTTAACTCCTTCAGGCCTGAGTGGCAGAATCCCTGAGGTTCAGAGTTAAACTGTGAACAGTAATATCGCCAAATGCAAACTCTGGATTCACACATTGAAGGATACTGTGTGTTAACTGTACTTCACTGGACTTCATAACAAGTAATTCTTGCTGGTTGAATTTAGGCCAAACTTTCTTAACCACAAAACCAAATCTTTTCACAAAACTCTAAAACATTACTTAAAACTGATAGATGAACAGTCAAGTCATGCAACTTCAGTCTTATATTTCATGTAAACAGAATGTAAAATTTATGAGATAATTTCCATCACTGGAAATTTTTGGCATTTTTGCATGCTTTTCAAATATTGTACACTGTTTAGCTGATAATTAGACGCCCTTTCTGTTGGGCTGAAAGAGCAAAATATTAGAGATTTATATTGTCATATAAGGTCATATTTTCAGTGAAGCGCCTATACTTTTCATAAGCTCAAAACCCAAAATTAGATATTTAACCTGTTCTCAGCATAATTTGTAGACTTTAATACAGTCTCTGTTTTTGAAGTAGTACCCTGTTGGTATTTAAAATTCAACTAAAAAGTTCAGGATTTTCTGACAGTAATGTCATTGATATTGTTTCTACATCATCATTTCTTTGCTTAAGTAAGTTTTTACCATTATATTTCAAAGAGAACGTCTTGATCACATCACATTAGGCTTCTGTAAATATTTTTTATTTTATTTTCAAAAATAATTAAATCTACCTTCCCCACATGATTTCCCATTTTATCATCTCACTTCATTTTTATGAAATATTTAGGCTGCTTCAAATTGTGTTCATACAGGATCATCTTGGTCTAAATGTTCTGCAGTGTATGGCTTGTTCTGTGTTAAGTATCTTTCATATTGCAAAATGCTTAGTATTTCAAAAAGCTAGAAGGTAACAATGACCATCTCATAGCAGTTTGGAATACTTGGAATTTCAGTAGGTCGTTTCTTTTTGGGTAATGTTGGATTATCAAGGTAGAAATGATAATTGGGAATGTATCAATTTTGATTTAATGTTTATGGTAAAGCTTTTTCCTTACTAATACTTTTTTGGTCATAGAGAGGGATCTTTCCATCCTATATTAACTTCTAGCATACTGATTAAAACACTCATCAAGAAACAGAACAGAGTTTTGTCCCAAGAACATGAGTGTATTTAAACAAATTAGAACAGTTCCAGTAGAAGACACTGAGAGGTGTGCTTCCTGGACTGCCCATTGCCACAACAGCACTGCCATTACAGGGCAAAAGAAAAATACCAAAGAAGGGATTTGAACCTGGATCTTGGCAATATTGCAGCTCATAACCTAGTTGCTGGGTTATTCCTTACTGCATTCTGCCCCTCCTTTCCTCTTATTTACCCCCTTTCAGTTTCAATGCTTTGCTTCATACCCATTTGTATATCTGAGGGCTTGACTCTGCCAATAGTTTTTACTAGCCAAAATAACAACTTTTATTAGTAATACAAACAAAAAGGGCTAAGCACACGGTAAGTTTGCAAGCACTGATTCTTGACCTCACTTTGTGATTTAAGATGGTTGGAAACATGATTTCAGCTTAGTTGGCAGAAGATAACATATTTTATTACTGATCTATCATAATATACTAATATATAATATGTACTAATATACTGTTAATATAATGCACTTGCCAGTTCTCAACTTCTATCCTTTTAAACCATTTTGAAAATTCCATGAAAATAAGTATTATAAGAGAACAATAAGGGGAACATACAAAAAAACAAAAACAAAAAAAAAAAAAACCCCAACAACCCCCCAAATTAGGAAAATGTATAGTGCAAGATTCTAACTCCATACCCAAATGAACATGTGTTACAGCACATAATATAGTTATCATACAGTTACAGTCCAATTATACACAGAATTTAAATATAATTTGTTACAGAAACTTAATTTTTAAATGGCACAAGTTACCACTTAGTCAATAGGTAACTTCTTGTCACAAAGTGCTGCTGATCTAAGAGAACATGTGCCGTCTGAATGGTACATAGTAAAATCTGCCTGATTGCACATTTAGGAATTTAGTGATATTTCATATAGGGTTGTTGTGTCCACACTCCAGTTCTCATAAAAGATCAGTTTTTAAGGGTACAACACAATAGAAGTTGTGAAAATTTGTTTGGATGAGCATATTTAGAGTATTTCTGAGATTGTTGCTGTATTTTTTTAATTTCCATTCATTTTATTTTGTTCTAACTGTTAGGAATTGTTACATTTTAGGATAGGCAATTGCATGCATGTAGCAGGGGCATTACTTTCCTAATGCATTTTTTTCCTTGGATTGCACTTCTTGAACATTGTGTTTCAGATTATATGAGAATATATAATATGTTGTCACTGTCAAATTACAAATTCCTTACATTTAGAGATTGGGTCATGCCTTACTGCTCGGAACACAGAATTTTAACTATAAACTCTTCCTCTACTGCTGGGTTTCACAGGATTTTGCAGGTGATACCATGGGGTTCCTAATACCCAAACTCATCTTTTTCTCAAGTTTGGCTGAACTGATGATGCAGAAAATATAATATGACATTATTTTGACCAAGAATATTCAATATATTGGGGGATCTTTGTTACAAGTTTCATTTTCTAAAAGTATAATCAGAATTTGACTTACATTTTTACATTGAAATTTGGGTCCCTAGAGATAGGTATTCTGTTATGTAAAAACGTATTATCACTGCAATATGAATAAATAGGTAAAAGATTGTGGTAAATACTGTATATTGTATATGTTATATTCCATATGCATTACCATTATGTATACTGTACATGTATGTCTAGTTGCACAAATGAGTCTCATTTCCACTGGGAGCTGGTGGGTATGTCTGTTATAAATTGGACTTCTGCACTAAATAATCTTTGACATACATTAACTTGTTTTAATGTTGATTTTTATTTAGGTAGTCACAGATATAAGTAAAATCCATGTGAGACTAGGTATACATAGATGATAGGTAAAGTACGAAAACACACTACAAGGCTAGAATGAGAACTATCGCTTTCAGCTTAGTAATACTGTTATTACAGTTAACTGTTTTCAAACAGAATATTGGTTTTATGGAATGGCTTCTTTCCTGTCTCCCAGCTATTGCAAACCAGTATCTTAAAGTAGCCGGTAACATTCATGAAAAATATATTTAGAGTAAGAATATTCAAGTCAAGTGATGGCTGGGAATGAAAACTTTTTCTGTAAGAATAGAATGTCACAGTGTTAATGTGTTTCATACACTGTGAATTACTGTCGTGCGATGAACAGCTTTCACCTTTCAATACAGAGTATTTTCTCTGCCTAGCCATCCCTCTTCTGTTTATAATCACGCTAACCTGTTTGACAGCTGGCATGAGTAAGGATTGTAAAGACAGGTAGGAATGGGGAAAAAACAATTCACTCTTCATAGGCTTTTATGACTGCAGTCTTGATTCTCCTTGGGTGCTTTGTTCCAGAACAGTGGTACAACCTTAAGCAGTAGCACCCTTAGTGATAGCTTAACTGATGATTTATTTAGTATAAGTGGACATTCGCGGTAGAAGCTTCAGTTACTGTGGGAAGGAAAGTAGATTGTATGTTTAAGAATAAAAGTAGAGACAAGGTTTGTAATATAAACACATATAGGTATATAAGGATATCACATCACTTTATCTTTTTTATCTTCCTTTAGATATTGTGTGTGTGGATACATTTACCTTTTAACCTCTCTCTCTTATATATGCTCTCCAGTCCCCTGGAACTGAAAGCGTAGATAGAGACAAATGTAGAAAGCAAGGAGGGAGGAATGTCATGTGAACATGCTCGCTATATTGTGGTTGGTTTTTTTTTAATACAGAACTGACAAAGAAAGAATGCTGATAGATTATAAAGCTATCCTTATCAGAATAAATTTAGGATAATAGTCATATATAGCAAAACCACAAATGAACTGTGTGGGAACACCAAATGAATGCTTACCTAACCTCATGTAAGGTTTAGACCTTTTCCATTTAACAGAGGGGAAAAAAAAGTCCTTTTTGAATTTTTATATCTTTACCCTGCCAGATTAAAATGCTTTTTATGCTTTGAATGCAGCTATGCTAGCCTGTGAACTGAAAATCAGTGTTAATGATGAAATGTAAAAACTTCTGGAAAAAAGCACTTCATCAGCTCTGTATGATCATCTGAAACTTTAATATCACCTGATCTTTTACAGCATTCATTTTTAAATATGAAAATCATACCTTCCCCAAAGGGTATGGTACCAGGTTCTGACATGTTAGAAAATTTCACTCTTTCTTTAGCCAAGGGTAGGTGTTACTTATCCTGGAAGAAGTATTTGGTAGATGTGATGCATGACACCTGTTTCATGAGAACCAAGACTGTATCTTCTTTTGTCCTATACTGAACTTGCTTCTAGTAAAGAGCAGTTATGTTTTAATATAAACTGCTCAGCAGTTCTGCAGTCAAGTTTTCTCCCTTGTTATGAATATCTGTATTTCAAAATATTTTTGCCATATGTTCTGGTATGAGCTTTCACTTCTCCTAAGTTGCATTTTCTTATTTCTCAGTAAGTCTTTTTTTTTTTTAATATCTCATTTTCTTATTTCCTACCTTTATTTCAAGCCTATCTGTGTCCATTTTTATTATTTTTCCTAGCGCACATTCTAGTTTAGCCGGGTTTCCACTGACTTAAAATTCCTCCAATCCCTTCGTCTCATCTTTTCATTCATTGCCATTTTCATTACTCTCTCCTTACAGACTATCAGCTAGTTAACAGCATTTATAATTGGGAGAGTTGAAAATAATTTCCAAATATGCTGTATCAGATATTTGAAGATCCCTTATCCTCCCTTATCTGTGCAGATATAATTAGTTAAAAACCACAATCAAATCTGGTGGACATAATATGCATTTTCTAAAAATGTGGTATCCATTGCTCTGTAGTTCGTGTCCATATTGAGTCATTTGCTTCGCTTTACACTCTTAGATACTAATCTTTTCCACCTTGTTTTTCTGGGCCCTGAATATGCCTTTACTTTTCTTGGTAAATAGTGATTTGATTAAGTCTCTCATTCTCCATCCCAACCCCAATTGTTGTGGAATAGACTAATCTTAGGGGTTTTTTCCATTTGTTTTGTTTGGCATCTTTATTCAAAGTGATATGAATAAGAAATGAGTAAATGATAATCAGTTTGAAGGTTTTGCGCCATGTTTTAGATAAGGTATGTTCATAAAGCTGAGTGTTCTGCAATTTTTCACAGTTGGCAGATTTTGCTAATGTGGTTGTGTGAGAACTTGTGATTTTTTTCAAAAGCTTGAGAGGAAATGGTAGGCTTTGTAAAAGGTGACAGATTAATAGTCATGAAGACTAGAATTCCACTGTCCCAACGAAGAAATGCATCAAAGATTAATACTCTTGTTAGCTTGTTCATTTTTGAGTAGGGAGGCTGCTCTTTTTCTGTTTAGGAAAAAACATCCTTCAGGAGTTTATCCTCTATGGCAATTAAGTCTTTCAACTGTCTACTGTAATTTTCCGTAAAGGAACAGTATGTACCATGTGCACCGGTACAGGACATTGGCCAAAATATGCATAGTAAGTAAAGGATGTTTTACCTCCATTTCCTTCAGTTCCTCTCCATGTATTGGAGGTTCCAAGTGGACCAAAACAAGAGTCCTGGAGAAGACTTCAACTTAGCTGTCATGCCCACATGGGTGTATTAGATGGCAAGCCTTTTTCACCCACTTCATTGGAATGTTTCCTAGATGTTTACAACTACAATTACTGACTTTAAAAGCTGGGTTTATTTTTGGTTTGTGTCTTCTACTCCCTTGGAATGTGAATGACAGCTTTTGGGGTGGTTTTTCTGTGAAAATTTCGGTTTCTGAATCTTTGTCTTCTGTAAATCAGAAGTGTGTGTTTTTTATTTCCATCAGTCGTAGAGCAGAATAAAATCAATTTGGCATCGATGAAGATTTAAATGTAACCAACACATTGCCAAAAATATGTATGAAATATTACAATTTTCTGTGATAAGATAGAACAGTTTTTAAAAAATGGTTTTCAGGCTGAAACTTTGATCTTACCTTCTCTTAAGCTTTCTGACCTGCTTGTCCCTCTCAAGTCTGTGCATAAAGCATTTTGTTAAACTTCAAGGTACTGCAGACCTTCAGGAATGTATTATATGAGATTGCCTGCTGTAAATCCAGCACAGTCTAAAGGCTCAGTTTGAATTATTTGATTTTTAGAGGATTGCAGAGGTGTTTACAGTTAGGCACTGTAGAGTATGAATAGGAAGTATTCAGATGTAGTTTTTTGAAGTTGATTTAGTATTCATAACAATTAATATTGTGGCTTCTTCAGATGCACTGTTGAGCTAGTAGCCTTTATAAAGAGCTGCCAGTTTTTGTGCTGCTCAGTGCATGCGTACTGCATGATGTGATACTTCTCTTTGGTATAATTTCCAGTTAGGAAATGCACAAAAGTCTTAGGTGTGTTCATAGCATTATGACACTGTGCTCACTGTCAAATATGACTTTGTGGGATGGTATATCTTAATTTTGCTAAACTGCTGATTAAAAGAATTATACAGCCTAGTTTAGCATCCATGAAATGGCAGTATTTTATTACAGTTCGTGATAAAAAATGTCTTGTGAATTTTCAACCCACAAATATAGAAGTTCAAAGAGAAAAAATTAAATCACACTTTGATAAAATAAACTTTAATAGTGAAGAACAATGCAAAAAGATGAGTGTTTTGTAGTCTTGTAGCTTAGGTGATCAAATACATTTTGAAACGTGAAGCTCCATCCCACACTGAGGATTAGAAAACTGGAGTCACAGCATTTGAAAATGGAGTTATAAATCTCTGAAAATTGGGGAAATGTTACAGCTATTTCAATACGATAGCAATAATATGCTATTGGCTAGTTATACTTTTTTGACCTAACTGGGAAAAAATATTATTTTATTTAAAGGGAAGTTCTGGAGTTTTGAGTATGATATGCAAGCATTTTACTAAGTTATATGTGGATTCTTGTAAGTGTAAATTTTTTTTAATGAAAGATAATAATAATATTTTTTTATATTTTTCATTTAGGAATATATCCTTCATCTGTTAGCTACTGACAACTGGACACATTTTCTCATAAGAATGCCTGTACCAAACTAAACTATGTGAGCAACTCATTTATGGAATTTTTAGACTACAATTTTTTAACAGTTCAGGAAAATCATGTGAATTATATTGAAGGTTGTGGTGTATCAAAACCACGTTAGTCAGTTACAATTTGTGTTCATAATGGGAGCTCAGAGCTTTTCAGTTACTGTTGTCTAAACGGTACCTTTAAAACTTTATTCACACTGGGTAGTTGAATAAAAGATTTCACATTGCAAAAAGCAATTTTACCGTCATTAGCTAAAATAAGAGGGCCCTAGGAAGAAAGGATTATCATATATTAAATAAAAAGTTCACCACCTCACAGCTTTAATCCCATTAGAAAAGATGATTTCTATCTAACTTAATCAGCCAGAGGTCTTTATTGCCTGGAGTATTAATTGATTTAGGTCTTCATTAAGGTCAGAGGTACACAGGGCTGACCAGAGGCAGCCTATTAGCGCATTGTCAGTTATGCTTATTTACATTGACTGAACATAATGGTGGGTTATTTCACTGGTAGGTCAGGGGGTCACTGAATCTTTTGTGTCCCCCAACCTGTTAAAGGGCAGCAGTCACTCAGACACCAAACTGCATTAATAACAAAGATTTTGCTGATTGCATATTGACTCCATCCTTTCCAGGAAACACCCGTTCGTTCATATGGTGCAGCTATTAACATTGGCCTAAATACCTGTGGGTGAATGGTTGAAATGTCTCCGTTAGCAATTTTTGTATTATGCCAGTTAATCACAAGCAAGTTTTAATAACACCAGCAGGAAAAGTTTCATAAAGTTTCCATAGTTGCTGTTGGCCTTTAATTAAAAAAAACTTAGTGAATATCTATAGGTATGCTACTACTTCTGTTTCTTACTAAGTAGCGATAATTATAGTTTTCTCTTGCCAATTAGCAGCTTAAGTTAGTCCTTTTGTCCAATTAAGCCTGTTTTTCTCATTGTTTCTTTTCCTGAATTATATTTTGTGGGAGATATGCTGTGTCCTTTCAGTAACTTATAATTCTGTTAAATACTTGTTCATGGGATGGAACAGTTCAAAGTAACACCAAGCGTTCTTCTGCCTTTTCCTTTCCATGGTACCATAGATGCTTTCCTTCTGCTTTCCTAAAAAGTGAATGCAGCTTAAAAAAGTGAAATAAAATAATAATTTGCTACTATACTGTCTTGCGTCTGTATTAGCTGTGATCTAGCTCTATGTGATAGTTAATTCCTGCAGCAGAGCTACACTGTGAAAAGTAGTAATTCTCAAATAAGAGCTTAGCATTCCTATCTGTTAAGAGTATGGGTTGCGTACTCTGAGGTCCTGATTGTCTGCTGAATTCCCCTGATTATTTACGGTTGTGCTAACGGAGCTAAACAGCTGCTGAACTATT
Organism: Gorsachius magnificus; assembly: GCA_034008185.1. NCBI lineage: Eukaryota > Metazoa > Chordata > Aves > Pelecaniformes > Ardeidae > Gorsachius > Gorsachius magnificus. The sequence continues at coordinate 37,217,406 of CM067086.1, forward strand.
ACGTTAGCTTATTAAGACTCACCTTTCATTTGACTTGCTGTGATACAAATGCAAATAAAAAGGGAAGAACTGTGGAATCGCATGAGGCCCCATTTATAAACTGCTTACTGCTGTGGAGCTATATTGGAAATAAATTGGTACAAGTGAGCGTCTCAGCAGTACAAGTTTTTTTTATTTTTGGTTTGTCAAATCTTTAATGTAATTTTAGCACTGGAAATATGTATATGGGCTGCAGTGAAAATTAAATCATAAGTGTAAACTGAGATGTCTCGTGTATAAATACACATCCATTATATTGTAGTTTTGTTTCTATGCTGAGTTTACTGGATATGTGAGTCCTCTAGACTTGATACACTGTGAATCTATAGCCTGAAAGATCTTCTGTTATCCTTGTAGATGCTCCAAAATTATAAACTGTTGCAAGGTTCTAGCAGGGTTTTGCAGAACACTTTCACAACACAAGGACTGACACCATACATTGTGACATCTCCTGTTGTGAAATTTCAGTACTGTGAACAAGATATTATGATGTCTTCCCTGTTTTAAATGCTTTTTACTCTGCTAACAATTTTCTGTATAATGCTTCAAACATTCTAGAGATAACCTCTTGCAATCTGCTAAAACAGTGTTTGTACTGGTTTGCTGCTTTGCCCCTGCTGATTGTTTATTTATGCTTGCTTTTCATGACCAAGTCACTGGGAAAGAGAAGAGGAACATCCCTCCCCCTTCCCTTATCCTAAATTATGTCCCCCTGAAATACAGTTGCTGCAAACCTGTGGCCATGTTTTGACCCTTTTCTCCTTCCTTCCCCCTTGCATCCACCCTTCCATAACATGGTGGCATGTTAGGAACACTGTTTTTTCTATCAATTACATCTTAAGATACAAACAAGTATGTTAGGAACAGAGGGATTTTTTAAATTGTTTTTTAAAGAACTCTGCAAAATTCCCACTGAATCTGAGCCAAAAGCGGTGCCAATTTTGCTCAAATCCTTCGGAGATTTTTTCTGACCTTGCTTGTGACCAGTGGGGCTAATTGTATCAGAACTATCCAGGATACTTTACGAAAGTGCTATCTTGGTCCATATTTCAAAACACTGACAGATATTTTATCGTTAATTAGTATTCATATTATGTCTCAAACAATCTGTTCAAGAATAGGGGAAGTGAACTGGTTGAACAGCTCTTCTGTCTACCTAATAATTAACATGGGTGATGCATGGAAAACCAGCAGCCCAACAGGAAAAAAGGGAAGAAATATTGCCAGTGTGATTTTTTTTTTTTTTTTTTTTTTTTCTGTAGAAGTATAAACTACCTGTGTTGGAGTTTTCACCTAATGCATGGATTTCACTTTGCAGAGGTGAAAATGAATGACTTGCAAACAAACCCGTGCCCCTCAGAATTATATCTTCCTGAATTTGTTTCTCATCTTGTCAGTATGCCACTTGGTAGCTGGCTGGACTCCCTCATTCAATGGCACATATTTTAATATAGCACTATAAAAAAAAAAAAAAAAAAAAAAGACCATTTGTTCCTATAAACCAAAATATTACTTGCATATTTTTTTTCCCAAATTCAGGATTATATATAGCATTATCAAAACAATATTTCAGATATTTTAAACAATTTAAATAGTTGATGGGTGTCAGTTGATATGTTTCCTCTCAGCTTCCTCCCCCTCTTCAGCTGCTAATCATAGAACTTGTATGCCAAATTGTATAAGATACTCTTCCAATAGTTACATGTGTGAGTCTTTTGTGAGACACAGACAGTTATGAGGACAGATTTGGAGTTGCATATGGGTCTGTCACATGGTTTGATTGCCATGTCTTCTAGGACACAGATTTCTTTTTTAATTATTCTTAATTCTGAGGAATTTTTACAGTTTATACAGTAAGTTCTGCAAAATTCTTCCTAAAGACTCCTTGCACAGTCCGTTTTCCCCCTTTTTACTCCTAGCAAAATGCTTCTTGTGCTGATTTCAAAGCTGCTTACGCCCACCTTACTTCCCACTTCTATACTTAGTTTTCTTTTGATATTGAATAAAATTTACTGCTTCGCTGATCAGGAAACGTACAGACTTTCTAGAGAAGTGCAGCATAAGAGGATGAGAAGTTTTGATATTTACATTAAGATTTTATAATAAATCTTTGAGATGTCTGAATAGTAAGAATAAATGTTTCCTTTGCTGGCTGCTGTTAAAAAAAGTAGGTCTTCAGAGTGTTGCCAGGAAGGCTTTGGAAAATCAGCCCAAAGTAACTGCACTGCAGCTCAGCTTAAAACATCTATTGATGGTATATCCAGCCACCCATTTAATTCCATTTTCAAAAGGTGAACCCATCTCTTTGGTCGAGTGTCATTCTTCTGCATTTTATTTTCAGTCTGCAGTTTCCTTTTAGCTTCTGGTGGACTATCATTACATTTTTCATGCACAGACTTTTAGCTGTTCTGCAGTATTATTTTTATTGTGGTTTGAAATTAGTTTATTAAAGACATTACAAATATATACTTTCCTATATATACTTACATAAAACAAAGCTTAATTTATTACTTAGAAGTTAAAAAAAATAGCACTGAACCAAAGATAGTGTGCATCATCACTCAAAAAAAGAAAATAAGAATGTACTTAACCAGCACGTACTTAGCTGATCCAGCAGCTGTTAACAGTCAGTAACATCAGTTGTTATGTTTTGAGCTGACACATACATCCATGTATTAACTGTTAGGTTAAAGTTTATTGCAGTGCTGTGTTTCTATATTGTAGTTAAATCCCTATCAGTTAAATCCACCTGTGACAAATGATGGCAAAGAACAGTACTGTCAAAAGGAATTACCTAGAAAAGAGAAAAGCGCTCCCCTTGCCTTCTGTACACTCCCACAATCTTATTTACTTATTTTTATTTTATTCTAGGTTGGAGATGTTCTGTACTGTGCTGGACAGATTGCTCTAGTACCTTGCACCATGCAGCTTGTTAGCGGTGGCATATGGACTGAGGCCGTATTTTCCCTCCGTCATGTTGAGCGAGTTCTTCGAGCTATGAGCCAGAAGACTGCACTCCACCACGTCATCACAGCCAGCTGCTATGTAACTGACAGCAAGCACATTCCTATTGCTCACTCTATATGGCAGAAGAAACTAAGGGAATGTAAAAAGGTAGCTGTGGTACCCATTTTCTTTTTTCTTTTGTCTCCCTGCCCCAAGTCTTGTAGTAATATCAGAATTTTCTCAGTACATTTCCAAGGGGTTCAAGTAAAGCTGATATAATAAGGTTTGATTGAGCTGTTATGTTCTGGCTCATAAGTGGCTGTGCACAACTGAGAAAGAAAATTGCTTAATAGAAAGTTATATTCATCACTAACTTTGCCTTAATTCCCCAAAGCAATATGTTAAAGAACCCTTTAAGAGCAGTCAATTCCTCTAACACAAATGTGAACAATACCTTATTTGAATTACCTCTGCCCATATATTTTTACATAATAGGAACTGGGCATTTTACTTCAACTTTTTGTGAGTTGTTCTGTTGAGATTTTTTTTTCCCCACTCTTTCATAGAATCATAGAATCACCTCGGTTGGAAAAGACCTTTAAGATCATCGAGTCCAACCGTTAACCTAGCACTGCCATCCCACCACTAAACTATGTCCCTAAGCACCTCATCTATCCTTCTTTTAAAGACCTCCAGGGATGAGGACTCCACCACCTCCCTGGGCAGCCCATTCCAGAGCCTGACAACCCTCTCGGTGAAGAAGTTTTTCCTCATGTCTAGCCTAAACCTGCCCTGGCGCAGCTTCAAGCCATTCCCCCTCGTCCTATCATGTTACCAGGGAGAAGAGGCCGACCCCCACCTCGCTACAGCCTCCTTTCAGGTAGTTGTAGAGGGCGATCAGGTCTCCCCTCAGCCTCCTCTTCTCCAGACTAAACAACCCCAGTTCCCTCAGCCGCTCCTCGTATGACTTGTGTTCCAGACCCCTCACCAGCTTGGTTGCTCTCCTCTGGACGTGTTCCAGCAATGCAACATCTTTCTTGTAGTGAGGGGCCCAAAACTGAACACAATATTCGAGGTGCGGCCTCACCAGCACCGAGTACAGGGGCACGATCACTTCCCTACTCCTGCTGGCCACACTATTCCTGATACAAGCCAGGATGCCATTGGCCTTCTTGGCCACCTGGGCACACTGATGGCTCATATTCAGCCGGCTGTCAATCAGTACCCCCAGGTCTTTTTCCACCAGGCAGCTTTCCAGCCACTCTTCCCCAAGCCTGTAGCGCTGCATGGGGTTGTTGTGACCCAAGTGCAGGACCCGGCACTTGGCCTTGTTGAACCTCATACAATTGGCCTCGGCCCATCGATCCAGCCTGTCCAGGTCCCTCTGCAGAGCCCTCCTCCCCTCCAGCAGATCAACACTACCACCCAGTTTGGTGTCATCTGCAAATTTACTGAGGGCGCACTCAATCCCCTCATCCAGGTCCTTGATAAAGATATTAAACAAGACTGGCCCTAGAACTGAGCCCTGGGGGACACCACTTGTGACCGGCCGCCAACTGGATTTAGCTCCATTCACCACGACTCTCTGGGCTCGGCCACCCAGCCAGTTTTTAACCCAGCAATATGGTCATGACAACTGAGTTTAGCAGTTTACTGCTCAATATTGCTTATTATACTTCTAAGACCAGATCAGGGTGTGCCTGTCTATTGGTTGACCCTAGATTATCTCTAATAGCATAATAATTTGCACAGTGATTTATAATGATACAATAATAATTTTTATTATGTATGTACCATTTTTCTTAAATAGCCACAGAACACCCTGCAAGCATTAAAAAGGTAATGGCCACAAATCTTGTAAATAAAACATAACTTCTCCACAAATAAGTAAAAACCAGTAGTAACTACATGATTCCTATATAATTTAATATAACTTAGTTATTGTGGTTTCTGAGGGAAATACATGGCTTGGAAGCATAGCATATGTTAATACTGCCATAGAAGAAAGAAAAATGCACCTGAAACTTTCCTTCGGTTTGCCTTCACTTTCAGTCTGTGCACTAGGCACTTGTCTTTCTGAGTAAAGATGTAGGCTTTCCTTCGAAACTTACACATTCAACCTTGATTTATTCATAAAGAACCCTCTTAAATAGTGTTTACTAGTCCTCCAAGACCAAGGGTACTGAATCTGAATTCAGTTTTCTGCTGTGTGACTGGTTAGTAACATGTACCATGACCATGACGCCTACATGCTTTCTTATTTGTAATATATATGACTTGAGGGCAGATTGGTGGTGTTTGCCAGTTCTTTGAAACTTTTCCTTTTTCCAGAGGGAATCTTTTAGGTCGTCTGTAGCTATTATGCATACCGGCCACTCTTTATCAAGTCTCTTATGTCTTCCACTTGCTGAGATGACTAGGCAGTACTTCTTTAGCCTCATGAAAAATAATGTTTGATTTTGGGCTATTACTAGTACCTGGCCCTTGTCACTTCCTGATTGTCCAAGCCATAGCTTAAAAAATGGATTGCAACCTGCACATACTTCTATGACAAGTTAGCTGCCTAACAGTTTTCAGGAATGTTTAAGAAAAAACATCGTAGAGAAGCATCAAGCAATCCTAGAGGATGTTCATCAATCTTATGCTGCACCTATCAGATCATATACATTAATGACAGTATCAGAAAGAGTAAAGAAATATTAGCAGATGAGGTAACGTGTGCCACAACACAATCTAAAAATGTTTTGGAAAAAATTAAAATATCAGTGGGAATGAGATGTTATTAGCAGAGAGATGTTCCAATTTCCCTATCAACTGTGTCAATAGGAGGTTCAGACAGAGGAATTGAATTTTTCCCCAGGCTGTGCATACTTTTTTGATTAGTAAGGGTTTGTGTACACAGCAAAGAAAAGAAAAAGATGTATCAAAGAATTCTGTTACAAGGAACCAGAGGGAGGAATTGTCCTGCCCTGAAAATACAATTGTCCTGTTAATGGAAATAGAGATTTTTGTATTGGAGAAGCAGCACTAGCTGGAATGGAATTAGGAGAATTGTTCCTTTACTCTCAGAACAAGCACAACAGTAAAGTTTGACATTCAGAAGAACTTTTTAAAATTACTGATAAATTATATGACGGTTGTACTTTTCTCTCACTTATTCTATAGGATCAGTGAAAACAGGTAATTTAGTTTTACACCTCTTAATATCTGCTTTGAGGCAGTCTGTGGAGTGCTGTAAGTTACTGTCTTTCTGTGTGGAAGCCAGAATACAGTAGCGTTACTCTGAAGGCATCTGTATTTAAGAGTCTAAGTAGCATATCCCTTCCTTGTGTGGTTTTGTTTATTTTTTGGTACCCCATTAGTATCACAGACAGTTCTGTCAGATACCATGACATGAAATAATGGTCTGTTTTCTGCAAGTAAACTAAGTCAGCCAAACCGAAAGTACTTTATTGTTCTCCAGCTGTATTTCAAGCAGTGGCCAAAGGCCTGAATCAATAGCAACCTACAGATTACTTAATAAGAACAAATGGTGTCTCGGTTGAAATTGTTCTGCTTCTGTTATCCATGGAAAAAGGAGTTTGTGAAAACAAAATGTAGGTCAGAGCTCATTTCTTATAAACTAGACATTATAAACCATAGAGCTAGTTAAGTTTTAAAGACAGATTTTAGATTCTACACTCCTGTTTGTTGAATGTTCTATATTTAATAGCAAAATGATGGTATATTAAGATTGAGGTATTTGTATTTAACACAGTGACTAAATCATATGCATTAGAACTGCCAAAGGTTTTTTTTTTAGAGCACCAAAAATTATTAGCGTTCCGTCATATAGTGATGTCTGATAAATACCTGCTACATAAATAATACTGTTCAGCAACTTCAGTTGAATCATTCCACATATTTGATGTCAGTAGTCTGTAAAGTACAAAAGGGAATGTGTAAATTGTTTAGGACACAAATAAACTGGACCTAACAGAACATAAAATAAAGAGAACTGAGAGAATTGTTCTCTGGATAGGTTTATGTAACACAGAAAGTTTACTTCTAAGAGCAGGATGTGGGCACAGTGTTCAGATAGGGCCACACAGGGCCAGAGACACTTACCTGTGCTTTAGAGGACTTCTTGTCCTATTATTGACAGTGACAATTGTCTTTTAGGAGCTTCTTGAATTATGAAGAGAAAGATAATTTGAGTATGTTTTAGAATAACCAATTTATTTCAGTGGTGACCAGAGGAGTGGCTCTAGTAAGCATCAACGATGGAAGGGTACAGTAGAAGAGGGAGAAAATAGTAAGCAGGCTGGACCCCCTAGCAAATCCTAACTTGTTTCAGTCACTCAGTCTCTGGCCCCTTCCTTATTCTAGCATCATTCCTTGCTTCCTACACAGCTCCTTTCCACCACTGTCATCCTGATTTCCCTGGTTCCAGATGGCAGCTCATTATCTGTGCTCTCAGCACCATTCCCTGCACCCCTTGCCCTTCCAGTGTAACCCTGAGCATTGACTCCCTGAACTCCAGTTACCCACTGCCATCAAGGGTTGTGTCCCCAGAGCTGGAATCCAGCCCCTGTCCCTCTCTCTTTGTCCTTCCTATGTCAGTCTGAGTGGCAGTGTCATTGGAAAAGCCACTCAGGGTGACAGAGGAGACAGAAATCTGGTGGAGAGATGGAAGGTGGTAGTAGGAGTCCACCTTGGAGAAAGAAAAAAAAAAAAATAGCAGGAAGGGAAAGATAAGAAAGCAGCCCCAGTGAGGTCTAACTCAAAAACACCCCTCATCTTAATCACTGGGCTAATGAAAAGATCTTTGGATCAACATTTTGAATGTACACAAGAGAGATTTCCTTTGTTAAAACTAAGAGGGTATTGTAGGAACTGAGAGGTAGAGTAAGGGAGCAGAGGTAAGCATTTAAGTTCTGTTAATGGATACTGCTGCATTGTTGTTAAGTAGCAGTTGTTGGAGATAGAGTTAAGGGAAGCAGTGGTTAAAATCAAAAGAAAAAACAGGCTGCAGTTGTAGAAATTAAAATCTAGTTGAGGGAAGCAGTAGTTAAAATCAAAAGAAAAAACAGAGGCTGCAAAAATAGCATAAAGAGAATTATGCAAACAAATAATCAAAGCCAAAACCTAGGAAAAATAATTGGAATTAACAAATACAAGTGCCAGCCATCGGCAGCTTTCCCCCACCCTATTTTTAAGTTACACTCCTTCCACAGTTTCTTTGTGATTCCCAGGCACACTTTGGGACATTTTGACACTCTTGAGGAGATACATTTAGGGAGCTTTTCTAACATACCTAGTCAGAAATAGTAACAATTGTGTGGTAGAACAGTTTCTGCCTAATCCAGTAGTTAGCATTTAGAGGTTTGTTGGGGTTTTTTTAAGTAGCCAAAAAAAAAAAAAAAAAGCTTATAGCATTGCTAAAACTTTCTGGAAGAAGAACTGACAGTTTTCCAATTAAGTCTCATCTTGTATTTTTCTTTACTTCACATCTTTTAATGACAGTGTCATGTAATATGATGATTTTATAAGTGGTTTTGCTAACTCATTCAGCAGAGTAATCAATAGAAAAAAATAAGCCAGATGGGTTGTAGTCCATTTGTATTGGATGGGACAGATGGCATTATTGATAGATGGAAATATTCCAAATAATTATTGTATAATGATATAACAGTGACTGTGCCTGCAAAATTTTATTAATTTACTTTGTGTGTGGACTTTATTCAGTAGGGGTTGAGTTGTACTGCTTAGACAGTACTCCCACTATATTTAGTTGGGAGCTGAGTCCACCCCATACCTTCTTTTCCCCCTCTCCATGGGCTTTCCATGCAGAACCATCCCCATACTACTTTGTTAGAGAATTTCAAGTGGTGGATTTTACTTCTGTCTGTACAACAGACTCCACTAGACTAACTGAAAGGGGCACGATCACAATTACTTTTTTTCCTACCTCTGAATGCCTGCTTTTTGCTTTCTTTTGTTATTCTCACCGATACAAAGAAGAAACATGCTGTACTGTCTGAAGATTTCAGGCATTCCAGCTTGTTTAACTGCTGTGTCTTATTCTTTTTACATAGTGCTAATTCCCAGCAAGATTTGGTATGGCTAGGCCGGTAAAATACATCCATTTTGATAAATTGTGTAACAGATATTGGTTTGGGCTGTTGCTATTCCAATGTATAACATGGCAAAGTACCGTTAATTCAATTTTTTTTCTGTGAGTTAAGAGCGCATCAACTTACAGAAAAACTTGGAGGCCATTTCCTGCTTTTGAAATACAGTTCTTGATAAACATGACTGAATGATAAAAACAAGTTTCAGTTCTTATTTGATGGCATATACAAAACTTGGAGGCAGATTTTCCAGAACTATCTGTAATGTTATCTCTTATTTCTTTGTTATAGTAAGAAAAATGTATAGGGAATTACTTTAGTACATTTAGTATGCAATGTTTTGATACCAACACGAAGCTTAGGACTGCCTGTATTTGTAAGTGAAGCCAAAATATTGGTGAAGGAAACTTTTGAAATGGTGAAAACAATATATTTTGTTAAGATTAGAAAACAGGTTTGCATCGAAATATAATATTTAATGTAATTGTAAGATTTATTAATAGCTCTGAGACCATTAGCTTATATCTTTTGCTTCAGCAATTCACTTTATACATACTATTTTTTTCTTCACATGATGATATTACAGATCAGTTCCACTCTGAGTTATTTTATTAGACCGTTGCCACTGTATTTTCCATCCTCGGTAATGAAAAATCTACCTGGTGAAATACTTCTGTGACATGAAAAAATACGTGTCTTTTGGCTTTTATAACACAGTTTGCATTTGGGTGTTAGTTGTCTAGTCTTCTCCCTCCAATAAACCCCTGTACTACAAACTTTAAAAGTTCTCCAGCCCACCTTCTTCTGACAGAAGCTTTTTTAATTCATGGTAAGCATTCAGGATGAGTGGCTGTGATCCTGTGATTGTTTCAAACCCAGCAGAGAGTGCTACAGTTGACTTTGATTCTGTCAGGAATGTCAGTCAGGTTGTTGACGATGTGTGTTGTAATAGCATGTAATGCAGAAGTGACGGAAAAAAGATTTGCAGTGTTTTATCTGATATATATTGTGAATGGGTTCCTTGCTTATTTCAGCACTCGAGTAACTTGATGCCAACTTTAAGTATCTAAACTTAAACCTTTTGGTCCAGATACACAAACTGTTTAGATGTCAAAAGATGTAAATGAGCCTAAACTAGGATTTTTTAAAAATATCCAAGAGCCGCCATCTAGGGGCACTGGGCCCATTCTACAGAGCCCCCACATCATACCTCCTTCGACCCTTCTGTAAATACCATTGGTACTACCCTGTGTCTTTCCACTTTGCCTACTGAATAATGCAGAGGTCCCAAGTTAAATCCCAAACAAGAAGCTGTCTAGCTACATGCAGTGGTTTTCTGGAGTAATTATTATGTTTTCACAGCAGTCATTTAGAATGGCTTCATGCATCTGTAACCCAGCAGTGTGTTGCATCGTTCAGACACACCTGTAGTATTTGAAGTATACAGACTGTCATGAATTTAAATAAAATTCGTGCATTCTCTGACACTTTATCCTAAGTAGAGCAGAAAAAGGAATTTTTTTAAGTTTAAGATCCTAAAACCAAAAACTTAAAAGGAATGTATAAAACCCCCAGATTTCTGCAAGGGGATATGTACTTTGTCACCATCCTGAGCAGATGTTTGTAATTCAGTAATATTCAGGTACACATTTTTTGCATATTTTATTATATGTATTGGTTAGTATCCATGTTTAATGCAATTGGTGGATTTCCAAGTAGTATTGTAAATTCTGTGCCCCATAGATAGTAGTATAGGTAACACTGATTTAATTGGTCTCCTTCCTTTACCAGTTTCTTGTACAGAATAGTTAAAATGTGAATAGAAGTAAATTAATATTATAAAGACATAAATGATAGATTAGAACCCTGCTACATTTACAATGCAGTAAAATCTTGTGTAGGTTAATGAATATAACTGGTAATATTACCAGAAGAAAACTAAATATTTTTGAAAAACATTGCCATCAGCCAATACCTATGCCTATCAACAACTCAGTAGGAAGAAAATACATGTTTCTGTTTCCCTTTTTTGTCTCATCAGTTTTATAACATTTATTTTGCTACTAGATGCTATTTTGAATGTTCTGCAGTTTGATATATCAAACCAGGTTTCTTTTATGGCCCATGTTAAGAGCACGCAGTGCATTCAAATAGCACAGTGGTAGAGGGTCTTTCATCTTGTGCCTAGTGTATTTCAGTTCCCCTATGTTCAGATTAAACAAAGCTTTTGTATTCATTTGAAGCAACTGTAATGAGAATATTTAACACAGGTCAAATGCGGATAGCGGAACTCCAGAGGTCCTTGAAAATATTCTGCCTTTTGACACTAGGCCACGGTGGGAGGTGAAAGGGTTGCCACTTTCACTTTTTTTAAAAGGAAGATTATGATATTCCATATGTAACACTAGTGGAGCCTCAATGAATTTTAGAAAGGAATATAGTCAACAAAAAGAGCAATGAAGGAGTCTACATGACCTTAACTAAAGCCAATCATATGACTGCTTAATGTTCTAAACAGTATATATTAATCTAACTTGTAGAATGTAAACTTAAATTATGAAGAATAGAAAATAAGAAAGGAGAGCATTTCTTGTGTGAATGTTTGTGTAGATAGATACAGATACAATCAAATCCTCAGCTGGTATAAGTCAGCATAACTCTCTGATTTCCATGAACTGATCTACACTAGCTTATTTGCCATTTACAGGTAATACAGACATGCATTTGAACATTGTTTTTCAGTCAGACACAGTGAAGAAATGCATGTCAAGTTATTCAGGGTGGTAAACAGCCTAGTTCATCCAGCCTGACTGATTTTCCCCTGCAGCAGTTCCCTTATGAGAGCTTTTTTTGAGTGAGTCTTCATCTCTTTTGCTGAAAATATTAATTCTGTTTTGAGCCTGTCACTTTTGTGCTAAGCGAGAGGGCATATACGCATCCACTGTTTGCTTGGGCCAGAACCTCTGGTCAAAAGTCTTATGTGTGATGACTGTGAAAGCCACTAACAGGATTTGAGCCCTGAGGCTGGTACCTGTTGTCCGTGCCTCTTTATGGTGGGGAGAATGCCATTTTGGTTGAAAAGTGATCAAAGTCCTACTGGCACTCAGGAAACTTCTCGATTGAACTGTAGTCCTAATTACATGTAGAACACTTTAAATCCCCACAACAGAGGAAGGAACTTCAGGAAAATCATCCGCTTCAAAGCTTTTTCTGTTTTACTCCGGATGAGTTAATCTTACTGACCATGACTGAAAGAAGAGCCAGATTACCACCCCAATCTATGTAGACAGTTTTATTAACAACCTATGCTTTCTAAAGTGGCAACAGGTTAATCTCTTTCAGACACCGCAAATATTCCTTCCAAGTCAGTGCTTCCAACAAGTAGTTTGATGTTAAGTACTAACTAGCTGTTCCAGATCTTGGTCTTTTCCAGGGAGGGTATTTTAACTTGTCTCTTCAGTGTGAGCTCAATGAAAATAAGAAAATTCAGATCTTAGAAACTAGTCAAACTTCTGTACTGAAAGTCCTCCCCTTAAATCCGTGGGCAGTATCCTCTTAGTCATGGTTATTCAGGACCTGGAGAAGCATTCCTGTTGCAGGAGGGAAACTCCGCTATTGCATAGTGTACTGGGTCTGGCTGGGATAGAGCAAACTTTCTTCATAGCAGCCCCTATGGTGCTGTGTTTGGGATTTGTGGCTAAAACAGTGTTGCTAACAGGACAATGTTGCAGTTTCAGGGCTTTCTCTTTTTTGCACTCTGCCCCCACAGCGAATAGGCTGGGGGTGGGTGAGAGACAGCCAAAGGGATATCCCATACCATATAACACCATGCTCAGCAATAAAAACTGGAGAGTTTTGTCTTCTAAGGTGGCTGTTCCCTCAGAGGCTGGCTGGGCATCGGTCTGCTGGTGGGAGGCGGTGAATGATTGCTTTTGCATCACTGGTTTTATTCTCTTCACTTATTTATCTGCCTTTATCTCGACCCAAGAGTTCTCTCATTTTTGCTCTTTCTGTTGTCTCTCCTGTCCTGCTGGGGTTGGGGGGCGAGTGAGCGGCTGTGTGGGTGCTTAGCTGCTGGCTGGCGTCAGCACCACAAGTAGATTCAGCAAATTACCATTGAAGAGAAACTCCAGAGTTAACTAGGAAAATTCATACCTGGCCTTCTCCCTCATGAAGCTCCAGTCAAAATTAGAGCTCAAAAGGTCATCTCTTCCTTTTGAAACTGTACAAGAATCAGATACAGTTATGATCTTCTACCACCAAAAACTTGAAAAAAAAAAAAAAACCCAAAGAAATTAACTCAGGAAAATATCTTCTTTCTTCCAGTGGAAGTACTTCTTTACTGGTGTATAGTAAAATCCAAGAGACCCTACTGAATTTCAGTACTTGATTATCCTGATCTCTGGTCCTGTGTGCTGGTCATAATAACAATTTCATTTCCTCTTCCTCTTCTCTGAAGGATATCACATGGGCTTCAAACTTAATAATAGATCTTCAATTTCCTGACTTACAAAAGTCAAAGTAAACCAAAAATTATTTATCCTTTCCTGTATTCCACTTTCAAAAAAAGTACATAAGGCAGTGTGGAACTGAGCTAGCATTATTTTGAAACCCCTTTAAATTTTTGCGTAGCAAAAATGAGCAGTGCTTAACTGGTCATGCCCAGTGACATGCATGCCAGCTCAGCAGTGAATAATCATGCTCAGCTTCCTCTCTGTATTTATTCAGCTTCATGGATGAAAAATAAAAATGCTTCCAGCTGATATGATACATGTGTATAGTTCTCATCAATCCCTTTAGTTGTAACACAATGAACACAGCTGGTAACACTTGAAATCTAACTTTGTTTGTCTTTTGGACATTATTCAGTATTGATATTATGCAGATTTTTATGCGTCTCACTTATAAGCACCTTTGTGGGAACATCCTGGCCATCTCCTGTAACAAATTAGTTACTTCGGCATATATCTCAACAAAGAAGCAAGTGAGTCTAAAAGAGAAAAATTTAACTGTTAACTGATGAAAATGCTAATTGTCCATCATTTCTAATTAAGCCAGTAATTTTGGTAAAGTTTTATCATAATTTGTCAAGTGAATGTTTGTGTGGAGTTGTAGATATCTGCTCAGTAGTGCAGTCTCTCTGTGCATGTTCTGCAGAATTACATGGGGCAGCTGTATAGGTATAGAGATTTTCTCTTTCCCTCCCTCCCCATACATATATATATATGCATATGGATAAATAGACATTGCATACATACCCATGAATATATATTTGGGGTTTTTTTCCTAGTATTACAACTTTTAACAAGCATATATATTAATATGAGTCACTTAAAGTATGTTTATTGAAAAATTCTTATTCTAATTTTCTTTACATGGACTCACCTGCCTTCAGGAACATAAGAGTTAAGATCCCATTATATATTTCAGTAGTAATCGGAGAGACATATTTTAATCTTCAGAAGAACAAGTTTGCTTTCCATACATCTCATTCCAGTGACTGCTGAGAAGAGTTACGCATTTAGCTCAAACTTGGCTTATAATTTTTAGGTTATTGTGATCGTCCTCTCATGAGTGGATGTAGTGGGTATGGCTGGGATAGAGTTACTTTTCTTTATAGCAGCCCCCACAGTGCTGTGTTTTGGATTTGTGGCTAACACCGTGTTGATAGCAGACCAGTGTTGGCTGTTGCTAAAAAGTGCCTGCCCAGCGTCGAGGCTTTCTCTTTTTCCAGCTTTCCCTGCACCCAGCAAGTAGGCTAGGGCTGGGCAAGAAGCTGGGAGAGGACACAGCTGAGACAGCTGACCCGAAGGGACCAAAGAGGCATTATATACCATATAAATTCATAGTGATTTTTTTCTGAAGTAGACATTGCTCGGAGACTGGCTGGGCATCAGTCTGCTGGTGGGAGGTGGTGAGTGATCGCCTTTATTTTTTTTTCTTTCCTTCAGTTATTACCTTCAGTCTTTACCTCCACCCGTGATTTTTTCCTCACTTTTGCCCTCCTGAGTCTCTCCCTCATCCCGCTGTGGGGGGCATGAGCAAGCAATTGGGGGGATCTTACCTGCTGGCCAGGGGCAACCCACCACAGTGGACTGTAGGAAATTGCCTGAATTGCATCACCTGAGTTTGACTGCTGTAACATTGAACTGAGAGAAGACTTGTCCTGCAAAATCAAAGTTCCAAACTGTGTGTAGGGTGTTATTGACCAGCATAAATGGCTTGACTTAAAATAAAGGGCACATGCAGTTCTCACAGTCCTATTATATTCCATTTAACTGATCTTGCTTTGCAGTCATACCATAGTATAAAATGAAAGTAACGGACTACACTGCTGAAAACAAATGTTTGCCCCCAAAATACTCATATACATGAGATGAAGGAATGTAAATGTTTGTGTTTTCCACTAAAAATCTTTGGTTACTAAAAAGTGCCAAATTCAAAATAATTTTCAATTCTATATATCATATTACTAATAAAGGTGTCTGTCTCAAGAAGGGAGAGTCTGGCAATTAGTAGAAGTTTAATAGTGCTACCAGAATTTTCAAATTGTTTTCCTTCTGCCTCCAGCAGCCTCACAATTTTCTTCACTGCATACTGCAAAATTTAATTACAGGTTTAACAACAGTAGCTAATGGTGCTGTACGTGTACAGGTGAACAGGTGATCATAGTTAGAATATGCAAGGCAAAAGCTGATAAGGTTTGAAAATTAGTTCCAGAGCTCAAGGTCAAAGTTTAGAAGGAAAGTGGACTTTCAAAGAAAACATCTTTGCAATTGGTATCTGAAATTTAAATTCTAAATCATAAGATCAGTTATCCTTAATGCTCACAAAGTAGATTTTGACCATTAACTTTTCTCATTTTCTATCCCATTTGGGTACACACTCTCAAATGATTTTCAGGTGGAATCTTTCCATCTTGAACATCCTTAATTCAGTTCAAGTCTCTTTCCTAAGTGCTTATTTTTGACACTACACTTGAAGAATAAAACCCTCAGAGTGACAGTCTGTGATCATGTTTCATGTGGCAGACTTCTTTGCTTTCAGTTTATATTGCTATCAATTTATGACTTCGTTCCTTAAATGGTTATCTTTTTTCCACATTGTAACTGATATATTGAATGATGTATATTTGAGAGGTATTTCAAGGAATCTTAACTTTAGCCATTAACTGGTTATGTCTTGGCTCAGGAACCTTTAGTTTGTTGAGAGAAAGTTAATATTTTTAAAGCAAATAAAACAACTTTTCAATATGTAATTATTTTCTTATCAATTTTACATTTTCATGCCCTTTTGAGCATCTAGCATGCAGTGCTTGAATTTACACTTAGCTCTGCAGGAACTGCTTTAAATATTATTATTACGAAGGAAGAAATCAAAAATCAAAGTGAATTTTTAGTACAATAGCGAGGTATAGGAAGGTGCAATTGCAGTAACAGCAGCCTGCATTATTGTATAGAACTAACTCACAGCTTGACAGAAAAGTCCCTGCTGGGGAGGAAATGTAGGGGAACTGGCAGCATTTTGCTATATCTGCTCCCTACTGCTAATAAGCTTTAACCTGTTTCATTTTTACTATGCTTACTGTTTAGATATTTTGCTTTCAAAATTATATCTGTAACTATGAGAACACATAAAAGGGAGCCCGACAGGTAGGGCTGTTTAAAAATTTAAAACTATCAGCAAGGGATATTAAAGGCCGTAATGAATAAGATGGTTGCCTTCTCAGTGTGGGTTTTTAGAGTTCAGGCACTGCAGCGCTGGTGGAAAGACTGAGTGTAAGTAGTGGGTAAAACAGATTTCATAGCTTCAGTAGCTTGTACGGCCAGAAGGCACCATTAGATCATTTAGTCTGACCTGTATATCACAGACCATTACATTTCACCCAGAAATCCCTATTTTGAACCCTGTGAGTATAGTTAGACTAAAATATATCAGACCTCAAGAGTTTAAAATACTTCATGCCACAGGATGAGAACCAAGAGGCTGAGCTCCCCATGCAGTAGGAAGGGTGTTTATCAGGTTGGTAAGTACACATGGTAGCGTGACAACTTCTGCAGAATGAGCCAACCAACCAAAGGCTTGTATGCATTTAAAAAAGTGCAAATCCCTTCCTGGACCCTTTGACTTAAGGAAAAATATACAGATATTCATATTGTATCAGAGCATGTGCTTACTGAAATGTTCTGCTGAAGCCATAAACAGTTCCTTCAGAAAAAAAAACCAACCCAAAACAAAAAAACCTACCCAAAAATGAAACCACCACCACCTCCCAAAAAAAACCCCAAACCAACCCAAACAAACAAAAGTTAGATTTAATCTGTCTTATTATGTATCAGTGGGAGTAATTAAGGGCCCAGTAAGAGGGAAAATCTTATCCTCTACCAGCCATATCCATTTTTAAAGCTAATATTCTTTGTCTAATTCTGAATTTCAGGCATTATGCCCCCTTTGACAGCCATGCTGGCTCAGATTCTCAGTCCAGACACATTCATTGCAGTCCTTTGAATCTCTGAATAATCAGTGCTATAGCTGAGGTTTATAACCATCTAAAAATATGAGGAAAAGGGTATTGTATATTTTCCATTTGATATTATCACATGCTTCCCATAGCTGATTATCCAGTATTTTAGAATCTTTCTTTTGCTCTGATGGTTGCATAATTGTCACATACAATTATGAAATGTATTTTGAAGAGAGATTGAAATGTATAAAATTCAGTGGGAGGTTGAAAACACTTAAGTCATAGAATCATAGAATCATAGAATGTTTTGGGTTGGAAGGGACCCCTAGAGGTCATCTAGTCCAACCCCCCTGCAGTGAGCAGGGACACCACTAACCAGATCAGGTTGCTCAGAGCCCCATCCAACCTGGCCTTGAATGTTCCCAGGGATGGGGCCTCCACCACCTCTCTGGGCAACCCGTTCCAGTGTTTCACCACCCTCGTTGTAAAGAATTTTCTCCTTATATCCAGTCTAAACCTACCCTGGTTGAGTTTAAAACCATTACCCCTTGTCCTGACACAGCTGGCCCTACCAAAAAGATTTTCCCCATCTTTCCTATAGGCCCCCTTTAGATACTGAAAGGCCGTAATCAGGTCTCCCCGCAGCCTTCTCTTCTCCAGGCTGAACAAGCCCAACTCTCTCAGCCTGTCCTCATAGGAGAGGTGCTCCAGCCCTCGGATCATTTTAGTAGCCCTCCTCTGGACCCGCTCCAACAGTTCCATGTCCTTCTTGTGCTGAGGGCTCCAGAGCTGGATGCAGTACTCTAGGTGAGGTCTCCCCAGAGCAGAGTAGAGGGGCAGAATCACCTCCCTTGACCTGCTGGCCACGCTTCTCCTGATGCAGCCCAGGGTACGGTTGGCCTTCTGGGCTGCCAGCGCACATTGCCGGCTCATGTCCAGCTTTTCATCCACCAGCACCCCCAAGTCCCTCTCGGCAGGGCTGCTCTCGATCCTTTCTTCCCCCAGCCTGTATTGATACTAGGGGTTACCCCGACCCAGGTGCATGTCCATGGGGCTTTTAGATAATGGGATAGAGCAAGACTGTGACACTTACCTAGGAAATCAAGCAAAAATTGAGGTCTCAGTCTTAAATAGGAGATCATTCTCCATTCCTCTGCATGCAGAAGTCTGTGTCTGCCTGTCAGCAGGCCAGTTTGCATTCTTCTATATTTCTTTCCATTTATTCTAACAAGTAATTATTTGAGATCACTTTGCAAGAAAACTTTCAGGTTGGTAAGAAAGCAGAGGAGTTAGCCTAGTTATTACAGACTTTGTACACAGTCTTCAGGCTTTCAACTATTTATTTGTTCTAGGGACTCACTCAAAGCTGACTGTGTCTTCATGGAAATGTGTGTACTGATTGCTCTTATTTTGATCATGTCACAGAGCTGCTCAGTTTCCGAAATGAAAGGATGAAAAAACAGAAATCCAACAATAGAAAAGAGAAGCAAAATTAACAAGCAAATGATGTCCTTGTGTACTAAATATAATCAAAAGAGAGCTTGTAAGGTTAGGTCTTTAATTTCAGCTGAGTCCTTTTGTCTGTCACACAGAAGTGATAAACATTTCTACCACTTCTTGGCCTCTGTTGACAATAATGGTAAAAGATAGAATAGCAAGTTGCTAAATTATTCTGTTTGAGTGATATAAGCTATAGATCATGTGTAGTTATTGATCTGATTTCTTATAAACTTTCTGTTTTAATGAGTTTCCATATTTGCTTCTCCTTTTTTATAATGCTTACATATACTTACAGTAGTACTATTCAGAGACTATTTGTCATGAAAGTTTTGATTCTGCAAAGACTTAAACATCTCCTTTATGCACTAAAAAGCTGTCTCAACTTATAAAATAAAATTTATGCTAGATTTATTGTGGGATTTAGGCCCTAAGAGTGGTGTTAGTTAATTTTTGTGGTAGCTTCTTCTGACATACTTGGTTGACTACCATAAAATTTTAGCCCATCACCTTGACAAATCCTAATAATAGCCAGCAATATATTGTATAGATTCCAGTTTTCCTATACTCACTAATATAACTTGAGGTATGGTCACTTTATTCACCTGCAAAATGCCTCTCTGGGAAAAATTAAGCTGTTGTGTTTGGCATGTTAATTGCTGACCATTTAATATCTAATAATTAATTTTGCATCCTACCATACCTGCATGCAGAATTTTTCACAATTATTGTGAAGAAAACTTAATTTGGATTTTTTTTTTTCCAAATGCCAGCATGGAGAAATACAATCATTATATTGAGAGATTACATTTATTTGGCATCCATTTGAATTAAAAAAAAAAATGATTAAAATTACCCTTGGAAATAGTACTGCCTCTAAATGTCTATACCCATATTTCTTCCCCTGTATCTATTTTCCCTTTTTTGTGTTTTGGGGGCTTTTTTGAAGATAGGTAAAGACTGCACAAAAAAAG
Organism: Gorsachius magnificus; assembly: GCA_034008185.1. Classification (NCBI taxonomy): domain Eukaryota; kingdom Metazoa; phylum Chordata; class Aves; order Pelecaniformes; family Ardeidae; genus Gorsachius; species Gorsachius magnificus. Next base: position 37,237,439 of record CM067086.1, read on the forward strand.
AAATTATTCTGCAAAATGTGCTATCAGATGCTGACACAAAAAATAAAGAATGACCTTGTTTTCTCTAGATTTTCCTTGGTTCAGTAACACCAAGTAAGCTCAGGCTCAGTTCTCCAGTTGACATCATACAAATAGTTTCTAGATGACACAGTGGTAACTGAACTACTGTCAGCTTTGTCCAACACGGTGTGGAGTAGAGAGGACTGAAATTTCTGAAGAACTTGTTTCTTTTTATATTAACAGTATTTCTTCCGTGATAAATATTCAGGTTTACAAGACCTCATTTTTAGTCTGCCAGGCTTGTGTTAATGTATTTTTGGCATGCAGCAAATAATCTGTTTTATTTCAGGAAGTAATACTAAATGACAGACTTTCTTATTTTTTGTAAGCTTTGCAAAAAGAACATTCTTAACAATTTTATTGTTATAAAACAGTGTGGTATTCATTCTTTGAATTCTGGCATGTTATACCAGGAATGCATGTGGCCTATTTATTAGACAAACTAGGATGTTGAAAAGGATTGCTCCTATCCTACTTTCTTCAGAAACTGACATTTTTATTCTTATGCAGTTTTCCTAGTGGAATCTTTACTTTTAAAAGTCATAAACCTATTGTTGTGAGAGACTCTCTAGCAAAGCTTAAACTGGATCTCAGGAGTTTGATGCACTCTGTTTAATGCAGGCAGTGTAAAAGAAATTTTAAATGTATTATTTAAAGGCACATTAATCTTGCCGCTATAATGGTGTAATAATGCATACCATAGAAGGTTTTCATAAACTCAGCTTCTAAAAGTAACATCACAGTATCTTTCTTTTTGTTCTCCAAGTCAATTCTTTGTAGAGATAGCAATTATGCATTCATCTCTGTCTCTCATAGCCTGATTCCATATTCAGCTGTGGGCTAGGTAGACCTTAGTCCTTACACAACAAAAAGAATATTTCTCATTTGGAACAAATGGAGGGTAGTCAAAATAAACAAATGTATATACAAAATGTTAATAGCTGAAATGCATACCTTTTTAAATTAAATTAAGTAAAATATTTAAGTGCTTATAGAGTGGATTGAGTATAGGTTTGTCCTATACTCAATATTCCTGTGTTTTCAATAGAATTTTAATAGGTCTGCCTTTGATATTTTTTTTTAATGAAAAAATACACTTAGTTAGAGAAATTCTTTTTAAGGTTAGCACTTTTAAAGCCACACTCTGTGTAAGTTAGTATACAACCCTTACAGCCCAGATTTTTTCATTTCTCTATGCTCATTGCATTGGGTTTTGGTTTCTTTTGTAGCAGTATTGTGAATGCATTAGGCATTCATTAGTGCGAGTATTCTGTAGCTCTCCTGAATATGGGCAATGAAAATCAAGTGAATCTTTACTAAGAACTAAGTCATACAAATGGAAGGACTTGGTAATACTATCAACCAACATGATAACTTCTTGCATCTGAGCAAAGCTCAGGAAAGCATCATGCACACAGCAGTTCAGATAACCATTTTGCTTTAATGTAGAGATACAGGTTAATTACAAGTTTAAAACCAAATTGACAACCTCTGTTGTTAACCTTCCTTCTTGTGATATGAAAGGTCATGTATTTCTGCATTAAGCATGTTCATAAAAGTGTTAGCTAAGGAATCTTTCTACCAAGCTACCTTTTCAGCTTCAGCCTATGCATGAATATAAAGCATAGGAAGAATTCCCATTCTTGTTTCTCATTACTATCTACCTTACTGAATTGGATGTCATTTGATAACTGTACTACCGTGGCCTTCAATAAGTTTTCAGCCAAGCCCTTCAACCCCTTCTGTTTCCAGCCAATCATCCCTATACTCTTGCACATTTGAATTAAGCATCCATTGCACAACCTTGTTAGAGGGGTTAAAACACAGTGGACTACCTGGGTGGCTCCAGTGTAATAGGGCTCAAGATCCCCATTCCTCCCTAAAGCAGACCGACCTCCTGCTCAGCACTGTCTGGGACTCTGTTGTGTTTTGACTGTCTGTGCTGTCTCTATCAGTGTAAGCAGTGACTGAAGAGATATGTGCCCACCTAAAAGCGGGATTCCAGTTCTGTCTGTGATTCTGCTTTGGGGAAAAAAGAGAAGAGGAAGCAATTTATTTTTTCTTAGAAAGAGGCCAAGAGCAACCACTTCAAACGCCCACTTCTTCCAGCCCAGTATTCTGATGCCAATGCTGATATCTGCATTCTTCTGCTTGACTCTGTGTTCACCGTTCATCTATAAAATTCGTCTGGAATATCACAGATGAACATAAAACTCCCTTAGAATTACAGAAATAATGGAGAGGACTTGTTGGAAGGGACTAGTTGTGCTCCGCTTAGAATTCTGACTGCAAACTGTAGCCCTAAGCAGATGTGAATAGTAAAATCAGGAAAAGCGTGTATCTGCTCTGATATTCTCCCAACCTCAAACTATATTAATTCATGTTTCATTTAATTAAATTAATTTTGATAGTTATATAAATAATTACTTTTTATAAAATTATAACTATGGTATAAATTAAGAATTAACTAAGAATTTTAATATGTCTCTTTCATAATCCCCGCTGAATCTGTGTTTTGAGTACTTGTTCAGGCTCCCCTTGAATCCCTATGAAGTTCTTGGAACCACAGCATTCTCCGTCAAGGAATTCCAGGTGTCATCTACTGTCGTTCTTTTTGAAACCATGCTCTTACTAATGTCATTTGACGATCCGTAGTTCTTGTACAGAAAGACAAGCCTGCAAAGTCAACCCTTATCCCTATCCACCCTTCTTATGTCATGTATGATTTTGTAAACCTCTATTACATTCTCTGTAAGAAGGCTGGAGAACATTTCCAGTCAGACCCTCCAGAGCTTTTGATCATCCTTGTTGTCCTCCTCTGAACACATTCTGGGTCTAATATGTCATTTTTCAGTTGAGAGGTCCAGAGTCGTATATCTTACTCAAGGTGCAGGTGAACTGTGAATTTCTACAGTGTTACCCACTTTGTTCTTGCTTCCTTTCCGAAGAATTCATAATGTTTTACTTGCTTTCTTGACTGCTGTCAGCTGCTGTGATTCTTTATTAACCAGTCCATGATATTTTCCAGGATGTTCCTTAGCTTAGCATGATACTCTTCCTACAGTTTACAGTAACATGGTATCAACCTCCTTTGGTATTATAAAATGTCAGGTAATTAACAGAGTCACATTTTCAGTCCTCCTAAAATCTACTCTGTACCTTCTTTTTTTCCCCTGAGTTACTGAAATGTGTGTTGTATCACTTCTAGAAGAGTATCAGTATTTTCTTCACAGTGGGAGAAGTCCTTAGTTCAGTTGTGTTTTTTTTCAAAGCGGTGCTAAAAAAGGAGAGTGTTCATCGTCTTCTGGATGGGGAAGGATATAGATATAATGCATGTATGTCAAAAAATCTACTTTTTGGCTTCCTTTTCCAAACTTTCTGGGACTCCATCTTTCCCACCTTTGATAAATTGAGTAGCAGATGATCCTGTTGGCAGAGGTAGGGTATTAGGAACCATGTTTTGAGGACAGTCTAACATGAGATTACGTAAGAGCTAAATCATTTGTCATATCAAATCTTTGTCCAAAGTTTTGGGATCTACCATTTCATAGCATGACGGAATCAGAATCCTGTCACAGTGTGGCCTCTGAGATGATCTTGTTTGTATCCATTCCTGAAAGAAGACGTTGTTACAGCCTCATTTATTTTCAAAGGCTGTCTCCTGCACAGTGAAAGGATGTTACCTAGCTTCCTTCTCCAGCCCTCTTTGAATCAGATCATGTAAAAATGTATCACAGAAGTAGCATCCATCTTCATATTATCTCAGTAGTCAGGCAATGAACCTTTACAATCTGCTTATTTTCCCCTGTGGCAGCTGAACTTTTCCTTGTGCCAAGTTACCTTGCAGTATTTGTTCTTAGAAAGGATTAAATCCTGGAAATGGGGATCTTCAACAGGCAGACCCTCTCCCATGAATTCAAAATCATTTGAATACTGATAGCTAGGAAATAAGTGATTAAGGGCAAATACCGTTAGATGATAGCTACATCTACAGCCTAATGAAATGTGCAAAGATTTGTAAAATTCAGGTCAAACATACTTTAAGGAATCACTGCTTTCAACAGTGTTTGGCTCAACAGTGTTTTCTCATCTCTCAGTAATAAAAATTTTACAAAGGTTCCCAGGAATTATTTGTCACTTCTTTTTCAAGAATTACAAGCCAAACTGCTTCCTCTTCTACCTCATTTTTTTTTTCCCCAAGACTGTGAAGGTGTAGTAGGAGTAGGGCAAAACCTGTGCTCCTTTATAGAACAGTCTACAACGGTATCCCTGGGCAAGAACCCTAAAAAAATGTTTTTCTTCATATTACCACAGCTGTCTGCCAGAAGTGCTGGATCTCTTTGATGAGAAAGTGGAATAAATTGTAAAGAGCAACTTAGTCATAAAGTAATTCCTCTTCATTTTCACTCTTAATACTTACTAATATTGTTCCAGCATCATATGAATAGAATTTCTTGGCAGACCTTATATATTCATACTCATTTACTAGACAGGCTATCATAAAGATACTCAGCTGTTTAAGACAGTTGTAAATTTCTGAAAGGTAACTCATAAATGCAGCATCCATGTACCACACAAATGTCAGTGATTTCTTGAAAATAAGTCAGGAGAGGTCATTGTTAGAAGTGCTTCTGTAAGATTCTGTAGCATCTGATGAAAGATTATTAGTCCCCAGTAGCTCCATCACTTGTGCTTTGTGCAAAATTAAAGGTTATGAGTGCTGTGGTACTGTATAGGTGCACCGTGAATAATCTTTCACTCAGAATGATTCTCATTTGTTAAATTTGGAAATGTACTTTCTCCTGGCCTTAATTTTCATGTAGTTCTTTATATTCCAAATGGCAGCTGAAGGCAAGCAGAAATAGTGAGTAATTGATTTAACAACGTAAGACAAGTACAGAGAAGTAGAAAAGTTTGTCCTAGTGCTTGATGTGACCTAAGAGAGCTTCTTTAGACTTTTTTTTCTAAACAGTACCTCAGCACCTTGGGCCAGCAAAGTGGCCTTTAAGCTTGAATGAGCATGACTTTTTTTTTTTTTTTCCCTCAGTGCAAAGCTCCAGTATTTCATCTTTTCAAACTGTTTTACAGCACTCAGAGCAGAATTATATTGACAAGGTTAGAATTCATCTCCTAGAGGAGAATACTCTGCTCCTCCTGTTAAGTGCTAATATAACATTTATGTGTTGGTACCTTAATAACAGCCCCAGCTAGCCTAATGAAAGTACTGAAAGCAAACAGTACTCAGTGAGATTTTATTATGACTGAAGTGACTGCAATTTGAGATAGATTATCCCTATTTTTGTTCCCATATCAAAAACAGAAATGCTAAAGCAATTGCTACATGTTGGGTATAGAATTAGACTCCACTATTGTTAATACAGAAGTAAGTGCATTTTTCATGTAAACAGCTCACGAGGGTCAAGCATCAAAATATTCTGTGCAAAATGCTTGTCAATAACTTTGTGAGTGAATTTTGAAATAAAGTGCCTGTAACCTGTCATTATTTCTTCCTCTCAAAGTTGAGAGCGAGTGGATGAAAATTGAGCTCGTGAATTGAAGGTACTGTGAGTTATATGGCCTCATCGACTTCAGGCAAAATGACAGATTTGCCTTGTTATTATTTTTCCTTTCAGAGGTCAGAGAATGGACAATATTACCAGTATATACTGCAGTGTAGGCAAATTGGTATATAAAAAAAGGTATTATCTGTGTACACAAAGAAGATGGTGTAAGTCACTAATATTAAAAATGCTTAATGTATTGTCTCTCCATAAAAATGTAGGAAAAAGAAAGAAAAAGAGTAATCTCCTGGCCAGAATACGCCTTTTGACTGTTCAACTATTTGAACAGTTGTTAAAAAAAAAAAGTGTGTTCAGAGAGCTGACAAGTTAATGTTAAGTTCATATGTTTTGAGACCATGTATATCATAAAATGGGGTTGCTTTCCATAAATAGGCCTTGTTGTATACATAATAGATGAGTATATGCATTTAAGCATGAGGTAACAGCAGACCTAAATGTGTGTACTGGTTTTGGCTGTGGAGTTTACTTTCTTCATAGCAACCTGTATTGTGCTATCGTTTGGATTTGTGACCAAAACAGCACTGATAACACACCAGGGTTTTTAGCTATTGCTGAGCACTGCTTACACAGCATCATGGCCCTCTCTGTTTGTCACACTGCCCCCCAGCAAGTAGGCTGGGGTGCACAAGAAGTTGGGAGGGGACACAGCTGGGACAGCTGACCTCAACTGACCAAAGGGATATTTAATTCAATATAACATCATATTCAGCCTTAAAAACTAAGGGGAGGGGTCTTTGAGAGGATAGCCACCGCTCACAGTCTTGCTGGGCATCAGCCTGTGGGTGGGGAAGTGCTGCGTAATGGCCTTTGCATCGCTTGTTTTGTTTTTCTCTTTTCTTCTTCCTTTTTTCTTCACTTAATTAAACCGTCTTTATCTTGATCCACAAGTTTTCTCACCTGTACCATTGGGGAGGGAAGGAGTAAGCAAGCAGCTGTGTGGTGCTCAGCTGCTGGATGGTGTCAACCCACCGCAATGTATTGTTCCTTGTTTAAAGCTCTAAGGTTGTTTTTGTTTGTATTCAGATGTAAAAGGATTGAATACATAGCAACAATACAAGGACAAGATAATTCTTTTATGGACTTATCTTAGGTTTGTTAAGATTCAAAGGTAATGCTATTTAATGCACATAGGTACGATTAATTTGGGTTGAAATGGCTACAAATTCACAATATCTTCCTCTGTTTCGTGGAAGAGTGTTTCAATATTTGGAAACATATTTACTCCCTATACCTGTTAACAAGCTACAGTGCAATTTATACTAAAATTTTTACAAAGCAGCAAGCAGAAAGCCTGTCCCACTTCTTTAATACCATCAGAAGAAAAGGAACTCAGTTACTCAGAGTTAGCTTACGAAGTTAGCTAATTAGATGTGCAGATTGATGTGAAAACAATTTAAATATACTGTCTAAATGAGCTCTGCTATTAAGAAAATGTGTTTTATCTTCTAAGAGGGTTTGTTCAAGATCATTCTGCTCTTCAGAACTATCTGAACTGTATCTTTAGTACTCCAACTTTTAAAATAAATCTTATGTGCTTTACTAACTCATTTCTGTAGTTTTGGTAGTTCCTACTGTTTCTATTCTTCAAAGGCCATTGGTATGGACAAAAGTTACTGTATGCGAAAAGACTTTTTTTAATTGCAAAATGAGTGCAAAATACAATGTGATCAGCATTTTTTAAATGGTACAGGCATAGTAGTAGTTTGAGATTGCAAAAATGAGCAGATACCATCAGAGAAATTTGTAATTGCTTAAGATGACTTTTCAATAAGAAGGAAAGTTCAGGGGAAAAACAGTCTCCATGAAATAACTACTGCACATACTTTTTTGAATACAAGCACCATTAATTTCTACCGGCTCTGTAATATGCGCAATATTTTGTTTATCTTTTAGGTTGAAGATTCAGAGATCTATCGTGATGTAACTGCAGTGTGTGGGTTGCTTGCTGTGGTTGTAGTATCTCACCTACCCAGAGATGCTGCCATTGAATGGCATGTTGTTGCAGTAGTTGATGATCCACTCCAACGAAAACATTTTGCAATGAAGACGTTGTCAGAGGGCTTCCAAATTGAGTGTGAATCTGTGGAGTCTACTTCTGCATCTTGTGCATCAATCTCTGTACGTCTGAGCTTGATTTCACCATCCACTTCTCAGCTTGATTTAGATGGACGTCTTCATGACTTAGTTGCTACGTTTAGAGAAGCTGTTGAGAAACTTTCAGAAGACTGCAGTGCAAGTCCTTTGTCTTTTAGAGCTTTCTTCAAGGAGGATGTCTTTGATGCTGAAACACTACAAACAGGTAAGATTTACAATGACAGAAACCAGGAGTTAATGCTAAGCATAAGGTACTTTTTGTTTACTTCTACATAAAGTTTCATTGGAAGAAGACATTTTAGAAGTGCCAAGGATATGTGGCCAAGAAGGTCAATAGCATCCTGGCTTGTATCAGAAATAGTGTGTCCAGAAGCACTAGGGAAGTGATTGTCCCTTTGTACTCAGCACTGGTGAGACCACACCTCAAATACTGTGTTTGGGTTTTGGTCCCTCTTTACAAGAAAGACGTTGAGGTGCTGGACTGTGTCCAGAGAAGAGCAACGAAGCTGGTGAAGGGTCTGGAAAAACGAGTCTTATGAGGAGCCGCTGACGGAACTGGGGTTGTTTAGCCTGGAGAAAAAGAGGCTGAGGGGAGATCTTATTGCTACCTGAACAACAGCTACCTGAAAGGAGGTTGTAGTGAGGTGAGCGTTGGTCTCTTCTCCCAAGTTACAAGCAATAGGACAAGAGGAAATGGCCTCAAGTTGCACCAGGGGAGGTTTAGATTGGATATTAGGAAAAATTTCTTCACTGAAAGGGTGGTTAAGTTTTGGAACAGGCTGCCCAGGGAAGTGGTTGAGTCCCCATCCCTGGAGGTATTTAAAAGATGGGTAGATGTGGTGCTTAAGGTTTAGTGATGGACTTGGCAGTGCTAGGTTTATGGTTGGACTTGATGACCTTAAGAGTTTTTTCCAACCTAAGCAATTCTACGATTCTGTGATTAAGATACGTTTGTCCTTTTTCTGGTTACCAGGCATGCTTCTGGTACAGAAAGGCTCTACTCTTGGACGTTTTGAAGTCCAAACAGATTAAAGCCCTGGATTACTTGTTCTGATCTCACAGCTGACCTGACTTTGAGTAGGAGGTTGGATTAGATGATCTTGCTCCAATCTGAGTTATTCTGTGATTCCATGAAAGAGAAGCTGCTGAGATATCTAGCCGCCTCAGGGTCAAACATAGGGAGAATGAATCTTTTGCATAAAAGTCTTCGAACAATTTTCCATTTGGTAGCCTATTTTTGTCATGATCTAGAACTGTGTTCAAACAACCAAATTCTTTGTGCTAACAGGCAGGCACTCTTCTGAGAATAAATAATTAAATATTAATGTTTTAAAACAAGGAAATGGTGTTGTATCCTCTAGATTAGAGGGTGTCCAGTTTTGAACATGGGCTGATTTCTTACCAACTGATTTAAATAGAACTTGCTAACCAAACAAATTTAATGTTTTTTCCAAAAGTTTATTTATTCAAAATCTCATTCCCTTACCAAGTAAAGATAATACAGAACAATAAACATAATGTCGCAACTATAATTTATTTCTTACGTTGTACATCTGTATTTTAGGCTCTGCTCAATTTGGGACTACTAACATTATGCAAGAGCACAAAAGCTTATCTTACCTGTCAGGCCTACAAATCTGGTAAACCACACTTGTATTGAAATCAGTAAGAGGTTTGGTATCAATTTGAGAAGGAAGAAAATCAAACCCTTAGTCTATATTTATCTCAAACATGCATGCACTTTAAAAATCCTTGCAGACCACAACTGATCCATATTAATTAGCTGACATAAATGTTAGCCCTCAAATATTCTACTGTCCTATTTTTTTTTTCTTAACCTGCAGCAGTTTTTGAAGAAAATTCAACTTGACATTGTTTAATAGATTTAAAGTACAGGAATTGAAAGCTATAAAAATGTGGCATAGAATAAGCATATTTAATCCAGGAAGCAAGGAATGAACATATAGTCTGACAGAATGTTGTTGTTTTTACTACATCTTGTTTAAGAGCTAAAAGGAAACCTGATAAAACATGTTCCTGGCATGGGATTAACATTACCGTTTTGCCTGTTCTCTTTCTGATATTTCTCAGGCCATAGAATAATTACTTCCAAATAAATTTCATTTGCTTTATTAAATATAATGCTCAATATAATGTATAAATTGTGCACATAAAAATTTGATTGGATTCCATTCATATTATACTACCAATAGCATAGACATAGAAAGCTTTGTTGTGATTGTCATATATTCATTCTGGTTGTGTTCAGATCTCTGCACTGTCATAATAATTCCTGTCATTATAGCAATTTTATCATTATTCCCATTGGTAAGAAATACATTCTTGCACATCTGTAGAATATATAGAATACATTACATTTACAAGTAGCACTAATTCATTGATGAATTTAAAATAACTTTTTTCTACTTAGGAAAAATTTCCAGGAAGTTCATGTAATGGGAAGGAGAAATATGCTATATATTTGAAAATAATTTCTCAAAATAGTTGTTGCCAAAGAGTTTCTTACTGACAGTTTCCATCTAAGACTATTATATAGATACTGTTTCTGATTCAAAGACGACTAATTTTTAATACATTCTTAAGACGCAGGGACATATTTAAATATGTCCTTGGAGCCTTCAAAGGCATGTAGTCTCCAGTGAAGCCTCCTCAGCTTTCCAAAGGATGCAGCATTTTACTCAACTGTGTCCTTGTTTGTCTTTTGTACTATTACTGTAATTATACTTCTCATAGTTTAAAATGTACTCACACGTATGTGTTAAATCTCAGTTAAAAAAGTGTTGTATAAGGTCTCCAAGATGTTCCCATTCATTTCAGTATCCCCTAGACAGTGTCCGTAAGCAAGATGACATAGTCTATGTTTTATCTTCTCAGTTATTATTGGCAGTCTTTAGTTTTGACTGGCAGAACTACTGCAAGTGTGTGTGTCCTTTAGTGTGTTTCACAGATGTAACACACCAGAACTAATATCAGGTCTTTCTTTTGAATTCCATATTTTAACCTGTCTGTAACACCAGCCCAAGGTGTTAGAGATTGTCAAGTTCTGATGGCCACAGCTTCTTCCAGTTTCTTATAGTGTATTCCTGTTTTCCTCTTGAGCCTTAAGGTGGTCCTCATGTTTAATCTATAACCCATTAACTTGTCAGCCTTCTTCCTAACTCTGGATTCAGGACGAAGGGAGGAAAAAAAGGCATGTTTTACATTACCCACAAGTTTAATTCATTACCTGAATAGAATTCAAAATAGTTCAAATAAGCTTGTTCTGTTTATAGAATGCATGAATCTGAATGTGGCAAGTCACAAGAGGAAACAGTACTGGCTGTAACCAAAATAGCACTGGTTTGTGTCTTGTCAGCTCTGAGCATGGCCAAAACTTGCTCATACCTGTCTCTGTAGACTTGCACTAAGACATTTTGAATATTTGGATGTTTCTGTGGTGATTTCTACTACCTCTAAAGGTTGCTTCCTGTTGAAGAGTATGTCTAGGTGTGTATCAGAAGTTATTTATGCTACTGTGCTGGTTTTGGCTGGGATAGAGTTAATTTTCTTCATATTAGCTAGCATGGTGTTTTGCATTTGTGCTGGAAACAGTGTTGATAACACAGGGATGTGTTAGTTATTGCTGAGCAGTACTGGCACAGAGTCGGGGCCTTTACTGCATCTCACCCCACCCCACCAGCGAGGAGGCTGGGGGGGCACAAGAAGCTGGGAGGGGACACAGCTAGGACAGCTGACCCCAACTTGACCCCAAGGATATCCCAGACCGTATAACATTATGCTCAGCCTAGAAAGTTGGGGGAAGAAGAAGGAAGGGGGGACGTTTAGGGTGATGGCATTTGTCTTCCCAAGTCACCATTATACATGCTGGAGCCCTGCTTTCCTGGAGATGGCTGAGCACCTGCCTGCCCATGGGAAGCAGTGAATGAATTCCTTATCTTGCTTTGCTTGTGTGCACGGCTTTTGCTTTCCCTATTAAACTGTCTTTATCTCAACCCACGACTTTTCTCACTTTTACTCTTCCAGTTCTCTCTCCCATCTCACCAGAGGGGAGTGAACAAGCGGATGGGTGGTGCTTAGTTGCTGGCTGGGGTTAAACCATGACAGCTACTGATCAGATAGTTGGTAAAACTGTGTTTCAAACATACCATAGCATTTTATTAGGACACCAGATAAAGCAGAAATGTACTGATCTTGACTTGAAAATCTGCAGGCCTAATACATGGGCTTTTAAAAAAATATTGTTTCCTTGATGCGGCTGCCAGAACACAAATCATACTGTGTCGTGGTTTAACCTGGCTGGCAACTAAGCACCACGCAGCCGCTCGCTCACTCCCCCCTCCCTCAGTGGGATGGGGGAGAGAATTGGAAAGAAAATAAAAGGTTAGAGCCGAGGGCTGAGATAAAGACAGTTTAATAAGAGAAAATAATAATAATAGTAATAATCAGAATGGTAACAGAATATACAAAACGAATGGTGCACAATGCACTTGCTCACCACCCGCCAACCAATGCCCAGCCCGTCCCGAGCCACGATCACTCCCCGCGAGCTGCGATCAGTCCCCGAGCAGCGATCAGTCCCCGAACAGCGATCATTCTCCCCGCAGCCGACCGACCAACTAACTCCCCCCGAGCATGACATTATATGGTATGGAATAGCTCTTTGGTCAGTTTGAGTCAGCTGTCCTGGCTGTGCTCCCTCCCAGCTTGTTATGCACCTGGCCGAGCAGGAGAAGCTGAAGAAGTCCTTGAGTAGTCTGAGCACTACTTGGCAACAACTAAAAACATCAGTGTGTTATCAACATTCTGGTAGTACTAAATCCAAAACACAGCACTATGCTGGCTACTATGAAGAAAATTAACTTTATCCCAAACGAAACCAGGACATATTGTGAGAGCAGTTTTTCAGTTGCCATTTATTAATTCAGCTCAGGTAGTGCTGGTTGCTAACCGTCTGTATGATGATCCATTAATGATATGTTTGATCTCCGACATGTGTTAGACATTGTTAATCCCACAAGTAGGTCTGTCCTTTTGGAATCTTCAGCTACCATCAGATGCATTGTCTGCTGAGGAAAGATAATATTAATAACGTAGCAGGGGATGCTAGACACTGCTATTCAAATATTTTTAATGTGTAACACATCAGACAGGGGTATCTATAATGGAAAAGACAGACATTATCATGTCTCAGAAATCAAGAGAGATGGTTGAGGAGATAACAGTTCCAGTCTTACTGGATTTCAGGTGGACTGCCATCATGTCATAAGATTAGCAAATAGTCTTCAATAATTCTTATAAGATCTTGAATTGCAATGTATTGTCTCCTCTAGCAAAAGCATGGAAAAGAGCAAAGGTATTTTTTTTCTGATAAGAACTCAAAATTGTTGGAGTGAAAGGCAGAAATACTGCCACAGATCTTCTCAAATGAGCCTCTGATTAGATGAGTGCTTTTTTGGTGCAAAGGAATTGTCATTTATTTAAAACTGTCCAAGTAAATTAGAGAAATTTGTTTGTACCTGACACAGTAAGACAAGAACCAGGAATATGTATACTCTGCATATTGTGACAGGTTATTGGAAAGTATAGCCGGTGTTACTGATGTCAAAAGAAGCTAAAGGTTTGTAATGCAAATTTGAGACAGATAGCTTTCTGTCATCCTAAGACCACATGTAAAGTTTTATTGAACAAAGTGTAGTACTGATGGTGAACTTCTCAGAGGCAATCCCTCATAACATACGAGAGCATTATGGGCACTGTGCTGAGACCACAGAACGTGTTAGAAGTAAGAGGATTAGATTAAGCTGACATATATACTTAGTAAGATGCTGTTAAGCCTTTAGAAGTCTTTAACATAAATTTGACTATTTCTTTCTAATTCTCATTTAAATATGCATTAATATAAACGTGTCAGGACCATTTGCTATACCGTCCAGTTGACTAGATTATACTTCAGTATAGGAAAGATGAATGTTCATAAGTCATCCCATTATGATTTCACAAGCCTTGTTCGCAGGATATTTGCAAAATATTTTTGAATATTTATTAGGGAGTAGAAAAGGTCCTGCATTCACCAGAGCATCATATTACATAATCCCTTTTTAATACTATAGAAAAAAAATGAAGTGGGAATATAAAAAGGCAAAAGAGAAGAGGAATAGAAAGACAGTCTGGTAGCAGCATTAAAATGAATATATAATTAGTTTTAAATGTGGCTCTACTCTGTAAACACTTAGGACTAAAAGGTTCTTAGTACTTACTGAAACTTGATAAACCCATGATATTATAGTTTAAAAAAAATCTTACGTGGGTCAAGTGTAGTTCAACTGGACTGTAGAAAATCTCGCTTGAAATGGAACTGTTTCTTCTGTTGAAAGAAGCCCTGGTGACTAGGCACTCAGTTAGGCTCCTTGCACTGACATAGTAACACCCTGATGCATGTACAACATAACTGCTTTTAAACTAAAGATTTTCAGTCTGATAAGATTTAAAGTATTCCATTTATTAAAATACTGCATTATCAACACTTTTTCCAGATGTTTTCCAAAACACACAGTTTCCAGTAGATATACATTATGTAGTGTAAATCTAAGAGTGGAAGAAGATCAAGCGACAATACCAGGATGCATTTTCTTAACAACACATGTCCATATGCATTAGAGTTTAATATTCTTTAACTAATGCACTTTAAATTCACACTGGGAATTTATTTCAACTTAACTTTCTTGATGGATATGCCCTTATACAGTGGGAAGCAATTTGTCATGGGGACAACTGGAATTTCAACCTCCAAACATTTGTACACAGGCCTACATGTTCTCATTTGGTATTTACTCAGCAGTCCTGGAGAACTCTTCATGTGAGTAGAAACTAAACAGTCATTAAGAACTACTTACTGAGTAACAATGAAGGAGGTACATAAGTGTTGGTCATTTTGAAATCAAGCTTTGCAATCACTAACTAATGAAGTAGTTGTTATGACTAACATACATAATTTGGCCAAACAAAAATATTTCTTAAATATCATGATGCTGTCTGAAATGGGCTGTAAAATTTGTAAAATTGAACTTGGTTTTCTACCAAATTCTATTAATTTAGGCTGTATGGAAAATGTAAGAACAGTTGCCAACCTGAAAGAGGAGGAAAATTTCACTTTTAATTTCTTGGGTTTCCTGTTAAGAAAACAAAGAATTTGCCAAGTATAATAGTTCAAGCAGCAGACCTGCACTGCTGCTGCTCAAAAAAAAAAAAGTTAAATTAGTACTTGGGGAAATGAATCAGATTATAATATACATAAGCAATTAGGAAATACCGATGTGATTCATGAGTGTGTTTGAAATGACATTTTAAAAGGGTAAAAGTAGCTAAATTTGGTCTTGAGCCACAGAGGTGGCTTTGCAATCTTGCTGTTGCTACCCAAACTACCCAGTCAAGAGATCTGATATATTAAATTACTGTTAACATGCTGAAAGTTTCAACTTTTTATATCAGTTTTCAAGGTTGTGCTGCTATTGTATCTACTGCAAGTCACTGTATACATATTTTTAGCAGAACATCTCACATAAAATTATGGGGAAAGGATTTTTTTGTTTGCTCTCAAAGATGTGGGGAAATTGGTTTAATAGTGATGTTGCCTCTTGAATCAATTTGCATAGGAAAGTGTTTTATACCTGTGAGACAGCTTAAAATATATTTGATCCTACTTTAGGGCAGTGGCCTTCTGTCCTCTAGGGCAGGAAATTTATTTTTTAACAGCACAGATATTAGACTGAGAGAAATTCAACCACTCAGTGCCAAGGCCAGGTAACAAAGTTAGAACTCGTCCTTATTCAAAGTGGACAGCATGTGACATCAAAAGGTTATGTATTGCACAGTCATACGTAAAAATCTTGGCTAAAACTTTAAATGGAAATAAATTCTTTAATTGCTTGACCCAAGACTGATCTAGAACATGCACCTTTTATCCTTGATACAGAACACTAGCAGTATATTGGTAAGGTTGTTTTAAAGCTACTGAGTACAACTTCATATTTCTTTCAGAATTTCTGCCACTAAAATGTGAGATTCATTTATAGGTTACTCTATCCCTCCTGTCACGTTTTCACATTATGTTGCTCCTGAGCTCTTCACCAAATGAATTATTGGTATGGACTTACTAATTTTCCTGTTGAAGATTTACATGTCCCTACCTGTAGGGCAGAAGGGACCTGTCAGAAAACAGACTTTTTGTAGAGAAGGTCATTGATGATAAAGAAGAATATCCTAAGTTTGCTAACATGTTGAAAACTCATTCCTCACATAATCAGTTTGGAAGATGCGAGACATTTTTTGTGGTGATCCAGGCAGTGGCTTTGCTGCTTGATGTTAGTTAATAAGTTATCTCAATAAACATTGGAATTTGTAAAAAGCAGTAGGCTATAAAGTGAGTATTTTAAGAGAATAGATGTAAAGAAACTTACGGAATGAGAACCCAATCTATTCTGTAATGAGTCAGAAGGGGTGATTTTGATAATTAGCTCTACAAGAAGTCTGAACAAATTAATACTCTTCTGGAAAACTGGTATCTTCTAAAC
The DNA here is from genome assembly GCA_034008185.1 of Gorsachius magnificus. Classification (NCBI taxonomy): domain Eukaryota; kingdom Metazoa; phylum Chordata; class Aves; order Pelecaniformes; family Ardeidae; genus Gorsachius; species Gorsachius magnificus. The sequence goes on from CM067086.1 coordinate 37,253,766, forward strand.
AGGTGTATATATACATGGTCTACTGGTATATGCGTAACTGTCTGTATACATGCATAAAATGCATGAAGTACAAATGTCCTACTACAATGTCAAAATTAATTTTGAGAAACTTTCTTCAGTGCTTTGTTGACAGAGAACAACTATAAAAGCATCTTATAACAATGACATCAGGCATGCAGTCGTTGCCAAATTTGGATCATCTGGTGTTTAATATGTGAGGCATATATGATCTGTCTATCTATCCAGAAACCATTTGTGACAAACTCTGGTTTTAGGGATGCATCACAGATTATGGTTTACAATTACATAGGAAGTTTTTCTCTTGAGACTGTTTCAACATGCCAAACATTTTGGCACCAATTCTGCACTTCTAAATCAATAAATGTTGAAAGAACTTAGATTTCCAGAGACATCTACATCATTTGTACAGATCCCTCTCTATTTTACTTTTTATTTATAAGTGAAGAAAAAAAATATGGCGGTGTGAAATTACCAGTGAAAATACATATAACTTAGGAAGTCCACTGATCTTAAAATAATTGTAGGCTGAAAGTGAACTGGGGATAATATCATATCTGCTTTCTTTGTTATTACTCATTCTAGATATTTATTTAGGACCATTGCTTGAAACAGAATACTGCACTAGATGGACCTTTGGCATAACTAGCTTGTCTTTCGTCTTTCCTCTTCTTTAGTACCAAAATGCTTGCCATTTGCTCTTTTTCTAGCAGACCTAAGAAATAGTTCAATGAAAGAAAAGAGTGAATTTTGCAAGGAAGAACTGTGTACAGAGTCGTATTTCCAACCAATAACAATATAAATAACAACACTCTAACGGTACCAGGAAGATCAATGAGTAGGTGGATAGCTTGTTCCTGGGGGGCGGGGGGGTCCTGAGTTGGCTCAATGTGTCTACTGTCCCATTGAATGGATGATCCACGGGAGGGCTGAACAATTGTTGGCTGGCTGACTGTTGTCAGTCATTCTGTGACATAACCTGTGCACTAAAAAGTACCAGTTCAGTCATCTTCTCTGATAACTTTTCCTACCCCCCTTTGAAAGTATTGCTGATTGACAGCGAAAGCTATATTTCAGGTTTTTTCATCCAGAGAAATCAAGGATTTTTAGCCTGCTAATATCAGTAGCCTGGAAAATGGGTATGATATCTACTGACTGTCAAACTCTTGGGCTTGACAGTAAGCCTAAATAAACTATGACTGCAAACTTTCTTTCTCCTTGTACTGTTAAGTGACAATTCACATGTGAAGTTAAGTATTTGAGACAATTTTCCTGCCCTAGCAATATGTATAGGCAGCTGACAAATCTTTATTCCCATGGTGTTTTTTTCTCTTCCAGTCTCCTAAAGCTCTTGGATGCATCACCAGATCCTTATTTCCCAGGCTTTGGCTATTCTGCTGAGTCCACTCTCCAAAAATTACCCTCACAACTGCAGTTCTGATACTGAAATCTCCCCATTGCTTGGTCTACATGCTCAGTAATGGGAAGTAGTGGGAATCACTCTTGGATATAAAAAGGAAAGGCCAAGTGTCAGAACTAGCAGTGACTGATAGCCAAAACCATCAATAAATCTTACTTCAAAGCCTTCCACTTCCTCTCCAGTTTCCCCTCCAGTTCTTCATTCTCCAGTCTCTTGAAGTTAATTTCTTTCTGTAAGATCTTGCCTTTTGTTAACTGTAGGTACCACTGATAGAACCTATCAGGTTTTGTCAGATGCCTTGACTATCAGAAGTCATGCTTAGCTTTCCTCATTGGGACTTTTCGTAGAGATAAGCAGCTACTGAAAAATCTGACTTTTAAGGGCTCTAATAAATACTGTAGTGTTGTGCTTTAGCCCGGGAGACAACTGGACACCACACAGCCACTTGCTCACTCGCCCCCTCCCTCAGTGGTATGCGGGAGAGAATTGGAAAAAAAAAGTAAAACCCGTGGGTTGAGATAAAGACAGTTTAATAAAACAGCAGAGGAAAAGAGTAACAACAACAATAATAATGATAGTAATAGAATATACAGAATATACACAACAAGTGATGCACAATGCGATTGCTTACCACCTGCTGACAGATGCCCAGCCCATCCTGAGCAGTGCTTGCTCTCCCCCCCAGTCAGCTCCCCCCAAGCATGACATCATTTGGTCAGTTGGGGTCAGCTGTCCTGGCTGTGCCCCCTCCCAGCTTCTTCTGTACCTGGCAGAGCAGGGGAAGCTGAAAAAGTCCTTGATTAGTCTAGGCACTACTTAGCAACAAATAAAATATCAGTGTATTATCAGTATTCTTCCAGTACTAAATCCAAAACACAGCACTATGCCAGCTACTAGGATGAAAATTAACTCTTTCCTAGCCAAACCCAGGACAATAGGTAAATGGACAATGGCTTAAATTCCTTTTGAAAGCTCTTCCAGTGTCATCCATGTGGAAATCCTCTGTCCTGCAAGCAGTAGGACGTGGTGTCTTCTCTCCACTGTCCAGATATATGTGTTCAATATATCAGGTATCAACTTCAGCTGTCAGCAGACTCTCAGCAATGCATCTAAACAGTCTCTGAAGTTACCTGAGAATTTTGACCATTTGCTTGGAGACAGATAAGACCTTCCTGTTATCTGATGGCATGGAGTAATTCCTTACAAAGATATGAAGCTAAAACCAAAATAGAAATAATGCCCTGATTCAAGTCACAAATGCAGGCAGAAACTTAACAGTATGAGAAGATGATGCTGTGCGCAGGTTTGCTTTAATAGCCTAGATCTTGTCTTTTATCCATATGGGTAATGGAAGCTAAAGAAGTTACTTTCCTGAAGCCCAGGAACAGCATGGACATGAGGATTATTTACTGCTTAGAGTGAAAAGTGATGAAACGCCATTTGTTTCCCCTGCCCTTGCCCCTTCTCCATAGTCTAAGACATCTCTCTTTTGGACTTGGGGGGGAGGCCTGAAGACAGAAGGCAGGGCAAGGAAACCAGGCCTGTTTGTACTCCACGGGTATGTTTAGGGCAAACAAGCCTCCAGTGTTTACTGCCTCTAGTGTGTAGTCAGTCAAAGTTGGACTGTGCAGCCAAACTTGTCATCCTAAATACTCTGCTTACTGTTTTCATTGTTGTTACGCAATAACATTCCCCAAATTATTCTATGATTTCTTATTATTATTAAATTACAATTAACTGTCCAAAAAGAGTGGTATTTAACTACAGATTCTGAAAAAAAAAAAAAAGTTTCTTTCTGTCTGTCATTAATACTCCACAGTCTCACAAAAGATGACTACCACTCCTTACTTGAATGATAATTACTGAAACCAACAAGCAAGTTCTTCCTATTGGAGTGTATCTTTGAAAGAGAAATGTTTCCTTAGAAGTGACTGGATTCTTTGTTCTTTTTTTTAACTCATTTCTCTGTAGTGTGCACATTTGTCCTTCTTTCTTTCCCTTTCTTTATCTTAACAGAACACAGCCCAGAATTAGAATTATCATTGGGCTGTGATATCCCTGCAGTAATTCTAATGACAGTATAAAGCCAATATGTTTCCAGAGTCTTAATTAATTTGATGATGATTGAGACACCTGAGGATGAGGAATCCTGTTAGGAAGTTAAATAATTTACGTTGTCAGTAATGTCAGATCTTCAACTGGAAAACTCGTTGTTTTCCTCCTTGAAACACATTAGTGGATGGTTATGACATTTGATATGGAGACTAAATACGAATTTAACCAGGTTTTAGTAGGATTCAGAAAATAATTTCAAAAATAATAATTTGCAAGTTGTAGAATTTACAACTTTTAAACTTCTAGAGAACTTCAAAACTTTGTTCAAAACTTTTGCTCATCAGGAGATAAAGACTTTATGAACTTTGAAAATCAAGATTAATTCTCTTCACTTAATGTTACTCTTGTTGGAAGAAAAAAAAAATGAGTACGTTGAAGATTGCTGTTTCTGATATTTACAGAGTACTGACTTGTCTTTAATCATCCTGCCAGGAATGTATGAGTAAGTATACTGGGTAATGGGGTGAAATTAGAAGAAAGAAAAATAACATATCACCTGTTTTACTCTAACCTATATCACATCCATATACTGATGCTATGGATGTAAATCCATTTGAGATATACAAGCAGCTTCCTCTTCATGGCGTAGATGGATTAAGTGGCTTGGTAACTTCACGCAAGATGGCAGAATTATAGAGTTTTAGTTTCCTAAAGTTCTTAGCTGATGCTCAGCAACTCTCAAGATGTGGTGGCTGTTTAGAGGCAGCACAATAGTGAGAATAGGTAAGTAGAGCCCTGAAGAAGAATAGTTCATTGAAATGCATGCCTTGTTCCAGAAAGGAGCCTGAGATCAAATCTGGTTTGAGATTGCTCTTCTACTGGGCATAACTTCATCATTTTAGAATTGTCAAGGGATCTTGTCATCTCCAGACTTTCATGAAAACTATGACTAATTGAAGCCAGCCTAAGGCATTTTCTACAATTACATACATGAAGATAAATATATCCTAATTTAGCTCATTACTCTATTTTTTCTTTGCATTAACTACATAGAATATGCTTTGAATTCTTTTGTTTTATATCACGTAGCATAACTTACCTGCTGTGATTTATTCAAGTATTTGGGTCACTCAAACTATAACAGCAACAGAAGTAATCAGGATTTCTATCTTTAGATTAGGCTTTTTAAATTTTATTTTTCTTCTAAGCTATTTTTTTTCTTGGGATTGTTTTTAGCTGTGATAGTATACAAACTACTTAAACTTTAGATCCTTTAAAAGTTTGGAAACAGAAACTTCAGCTGTTTAATAGTGCTTTCATTAAAAGCACTGTTTGCCATTTTGGGCTTAACTTGTTTGAAAATACTTCATGCAGGATTTTTGCAAACTTTTTAAGCATATTAAAAATTCATTTTGATAGGAAACATGCTGCATAATACTTCCTGGCTACAGAAATTAATACCACAGTGCTTATTCTGCAGGAAGTTTACCATATGATGCTGCTTAAAAAGAAGTCTTTGGCAAGTATTAATTGGAAGGAACATTTTGGTGTTTGGTGTTAGGCAGGAATTATTCTAAGCACATTGCTTACAATGCTCTTTTACTTTTTCCCCCCCCCCCATGTTCTTTGAGCATACTCAAAGTCAATAATTATATTAAAAAGACTCTATCAGTTTCAAGATGCATTGATGTCACACTAAAGTAGATCTGCTATAAGAGATGGTATATTTTTAGCTCTGAGCTGGCTAGGAACTCTCAATTAATTATCTTAATCATTGTAAGACACATTTCAAAAATACCCAGTCAGTGCCTCCCACTATGTCATTTAGGAGAGAAAAACAAACAATGCACTTTCTGCAAGACAGTAAGACTTAAATATGCTTGTCCAAACACAGGAAAACTTGTTTATTTTTCTAGCACACAAATGAAAGCTGTCGAAGGGTTGATGGAAGTGCATCACACACCAGCCAGGAGGAGCTATGGAATTAGAGGCAAGACCTTGGCCCATTTGAACCAGAATGATTATAGCGAGAGATTGCACTCTCTAGTCATCCACAGGATGGTTCCTGCTCTGATATATAACATACCAAGACACGTAAACCAAGCCAAACTTTCAGAAAATACTGAGAATCTGAGCTCTGAAAACCAGGTCAAGCTGAACATCAAACTTCATTAGCTACTGTAGTTTTGCTTTTTAGGTGAAATGAAATCCCAATCTATTGAAATTAACAGAAATTACGTTATTAACTTCACTGGGAAAGAACTTGAGCACAGCTGACCCAGTTCAAAGGCATAATTTGATCCTTCATTTTCAATAGGGTGATGAAAATGCAAGGCTTTATCTTAAACACTTGCTTGGTCTTTTCTGCTCTACCATTTTAGTCTCCTATTCTGGTTTTCACCCTTTCTTTTTACTTCCATTCATCCCTTGTTCTGGACCACATAAATCATGTCTCAGGCTGAGTCATGGAAAAACATGATACAAGAGTAAAACTTGAAGGCAGGCACAGTGAGCCAACTGCAACAAAACAAGATGTAAAAATCAAGAGGCAGCAGTATAAAGTTTCTTGATCCAGAAAAAGGAGATGTGACTGACATAAACCAGAGTATAGCAAGCAGGATTATAAAGCCAAAGCTTCTGTTTTAAGAACATGTTGTTCTGTGCTGAAAATATGAACGGTAGCAAGAAGTAGTAAGCAAAAACATGCATAAAGAAATTCACAGCTTGGATTCTACTGGCTGTTATTTATTAACTTAGGAGGCACTAATATGTTTCTTTGCCTCCGCTTCAGAAGGAAAATCGTGGCACAGAAACAAAAGAAACTTGATAGATCACACGCAGTCCTCACACCAACCTAAATGCAACACATCCATCCTGTTAGTTGTTGCCAATATTTAAAAAAGAACAGGTTTTGTATTAATAGGAGGAAGAGAGTTATTTGAAGACAAAACATTCCTTTTGAGGCTCCTGATACTGTGAAGGACTTCTGTTTCTCCATTGAAGTGCTGAGTGCTATTCATTGCCATTGGAATCTTCACGGAGACAGCTGGACTCGATTTAAAGCAGGGGTAGAGTCAGTGGCCAGAGCAGCACAGCTTTGATGCAGGAGAGTTCAGCTTTGCCTTGGCATCAGGATTCCTCAGCAAACTGGAACTTTCTTCTGAAGCAATATGCAAGTCAGTGATTCTGATAGGCCACAGCTTGCATGGTGAAGTCCAAAGTTTGGGTTCAATTTGTTGATGGGTTACAAAAACAGTGTCACCTCTCATGATTACCCCACTGTTGCTTAGTTGTTAATTTGTAATAATGGGCTGGTTTTCAATTAAAGAGAACAGCTCAGTGCCAGTTGAAATACACACCGTCATTGTCTGGGTAGACTTAGGCTGTTGTCCCCTCCGTCACTGACCTTGTGCAGTTTGTCCAACACTTCAATACATGTTTGAGCAAGATCACCAGATTCCCTAGAAAACTCATGGCCTCCTAAGTGTGTTATGCTTAAGCACCAAGAACTTTTCATGAGTTTAAATTATATTTGATTTACTATTGTTTTTCAGAAAGTGTTCTGTCTTTCCTCTCCTTATAGAAACATTCCTACACAGGACTCGGTGTGTGTATTCAGGGCTTTCCCCTGCAGAGAATAGCCTCCTTTCCTGTGATTCTATGATATTGTAACATACATTTTAAAATTTGGCAAAATAGGAGAGAGAATGAGGAAAGCAATGCAATGCTTTTTTTATGGGTTCTTGGTGACTCAACCAACACCTTTAGTTTGAAAATAGAACATGTACCAGCCTCTGTACATTCATGGTACACAAATTTGACCTATAGCAGTGATAACTTAGCCTTTTAGTCTTTATATAAAATCAGCTGAGAAATACCACTGTTACTTGTATGGCCCTTATAATAAACCTTATGTTATCAGTTAAGAACAGCAAGATGGTTTGATTATAACTACTTATGTTTTAGTTACTGCAAAACACTCAGAGATAATGTGGTTTGTAATGTTAAGTCCTGGCCATGTCTCTAGGATACAAAATAGCCATGAATTATTGTTAAGTATTTTTCAGAAAGCCTTTCAGAATAAAAAATAAATTGAACACTTAAGAAAGTATGCGGGAGCTGTAGGAAATACCATGTTATGCTTTATTAGATTGTACCGACATCAACAGGGAAAAAGCTTTAAAAGAAAGGGCATCATATGACAGTAACATGTACAGCATTATAAATTCTTTATGGATGTGTGCATGCATCATGCAAATTGACTAATTTGAAATAGTGTTTATTTTTAAGATATATAAATTAATGTATTTAAGAAAACTGCACTAGCAAATGTGGCATGAGTTCAATACATATACACATACCTAATCCACCCATATAAATGTGTAGTGGTTTTCTGAACTGAAGCTTATGTCTAAAATTATCCTGCTAAAATTGGCCCCATATAAAGAATATAAGGGAAACAATAAAAATGCCACAATTTTTCAACAGTCCTGAAGAACTAAGTATCCATTAACCAGAGGATTGCAATCAATACCTTAAATCAGAAGTGAAGATTAGAAAATTAAAAGTTTTGCATTGCCCACATAAGCACAATTCATATGTAAAACTAACCCTTAGAAACACAGCCAGTGAAATTAACCTATTTCGAGGAACTAATTATTATCAAAAAAGGGCAGCTTCCTTGCCACAGTAATGTTGTGTATACAAATGTTTTCCTTTCCCTGTTTAGAAGCATAATAGATTTTTTCTGTGCTTTCTATGTCTATATAATTTTTTTAGGAATATTGATATTTTCTTTGTATTCTTTCATTAAAATGATAAGAAATTTCACTTTCTTAAATAGAGGTATTTCAAGCTTTTCCATGCTGCTCAGTCAAATTAAGTGAATGTTGACATTTAGTTACCTGACAGGATGCAGAGATAAAGTATGCCAGTAAGAGTAGATGCTCAGGAGAAACTTGATTTAGGCTGTATCGTTTTTCCTTCCTTTTAAAAACCTAAGATAACCTACAATGAATTCTTTACTTTCAATAATCCAGTCTTTCTAATACAAAGCTTCTCATCTACTTTAAGTTCATTATGACACTGCAGTAAAATAACTTTTACAGACTTAAAACGTACAGCTTTCAGATATGGTTATTACTAAAGCTGAAATTTTACTTAAAGCAATTCACTTGTTATTACCTATAGAACTTTCATTTTTCTTTATTGGAAAAAAATATGTAAAACCTGACACTTCAAAAGATGCCAAAATTATTATATAACATTATATTTCCTTTCATTAGAATTTTCTGAGTCAGTTTGATTCATCCCAACTTGGAATATTGGACTAGACATGAAAGGGTAGGAACGTTCTTAGAGTTAAAAAAAGTAAATATACATATTCATATATATATGTATAGGTGCACATGAATCTCCTGTGGCTCCCAACTCTCTGCCAAGATCTTCCTCTTGTCAGTCAACTGATCCTAACATCATCTTAGAATAGAGAAGACATTTTGAAGTAGAGAGTTCTTTTTCTTCATGCTGTTTTAACTATGGTTTATGTGTAGGTAAACACAAGCCCTTTGTGGTTATGTTTAGCTTAAGCATTAAAGCTTTTCTTTTTACCTGTGTCTTGCTGAATTGCTTAACATTTTACGTGTTTTTCATGTGTTAATTATTTGGCTAAGCAGGTTGTTGACACTTTCTTGCCGAAGTTTTAAGAAATTTCAGGTATTTTCTCCTAAGCTGAGATTCAGGCTCAGTGATTTTAGAGAACATTTTAAGTTTCTAGTATTATGAGGTCTGTCTCAAAGGTGTTATACTTCAGCTTTCATGCAAAATGTTATTTGCATCTGATTGCAGCTCTGCAGACTCATCTTGGCTTCTTCTCAGTTTGCAGTGTCTAGCATTTGAAATGTTTTGTCGATTTGTAAAACAGGAACGGCACTGGCAATAGCTGTTCAGCGTTCTCCAAACTCATTTTCTAATATACCAGAATTTTATTTTGGAGAGACTGTTTCAAGTAATAGAAAACAAATTTTGGCCTTATGCTGTTGATCTTGTACTTCGCAGACTTGTTTCTCATCTATTATTCTGCCATCTATTGCCCAATGGGAAACTAATGAGAGATGCATAGTTTTCTTGCAAAGGAATGAAACAACTCTGCTTGGTTTCCATATAATTGCAAGTTAAATTGCAAGACTGGAAATTGGGGACAAGTACATTTTGCATGTGAAATGATCAGATTCAACATTAGAGCTCTTGATACAGTTCTCATGGAACAATCTTTCCCCCAAATTGTTCACCTTCACTAAAAAATAGACTTGCAGACACACTGTAATCCTTAGCCAATATTTTGTAAAACAACTGCTGGTGTTCCTGCAGCAATACTTGTTATTTTTACTAGTAGTGTTAAATTTGCAAAGTGACAATTCCATGTTAGCTCATTTGATAAATGCTCTTTGACCAGATACGAATCTTTATCTCCTCCTAAAGGCTAAATATTTCTGCGTGTTTGGAATTAATTGCATTAGCTTCATTAATCTGTTTCATGATCTTAAAGCTCCTACGGGTGTTTTAATCTGGTGTTTGAGGTAACTTTCTTGATCAACCCCCAAGCTTCATCCTGTAGTTGTGAACTGGAGTTGACTAGTTCACTAGGTTGACTTAAAGCTGTTTGACTGTGATTGTTGTTGCTTCCCTTCTTTATGGATCACAGATTTTGTGTTAGATAAAACTCATAAAAAGTCAAGTAATGAACAGGAAAGAAATAGAATTTATTTAAAATTTGCTAAAACCTTTTATTGTCCCTAAAAGCATAAGCATGACCTTCTGCTGAAGTGGGTAGAAGTTGTAGCCACAGGGAACCTTTCACACAGATTTCATTGCAAGATTGAAGCTAAAATGAAAGGCCAGATAGTTTACAGCCATTCTGCAGGCTGTGGACCAAAACTACTGGAGTAAGTTCAAACTGTTAGCGATTAAAGAAAGACTGTCATCTCGCTCAGTGGTCTGTCCATGGAGAGCTTGTTGAAAATTTGAGAAATGCAGCATTAGTGACATTTCCAGGGTAATATACAACCTACTGTAACAACGAATTACCTGCAAGTAGGGATTACACTATTCTGACTTTTTCTTAATAAGGATGTTAATTGTATTATGGACGTCCGCTTTTGTTCCTCAGCTGTTTCCTTAGTAGTCATGTGGTTTATATACAGAACGTTTTTAATAGCTGCCACTATTACCAATTTAAAAGCTAGTTTTTCTTTCTTACACATTCTCATTAAGCAAAAGAAGGTTCTAAAATTCCCAGTTTTTTTCATCTTGTGCCTTCAGGGATATCACACTGGTGTCTTGGTGGAATTTAGTAAGCAGTGTTTTTAGTGATGAAAAATAAAAAAAAAAACATACCTAGCTGTAGCACTTTTTATCTTTTGATCTCAGGGGACCTTAGAAAGGAGTTTAGTATCATCACCTGAATTTTACTGAGAAAGAACCTGGATGCAAGAGGAGGTGGTAGTGACTTATTTAGGTTTTCTCAGTAAGCCTGTGACAGAAATTGAACCTTTGGCTTCTGAATTCTAGCCAAATATTTTCTTCAGCCTACTCTCCTTCTGCACAGGAGTGCAGATTCCAAAATGCTAAAAGACATTAAAAGCAGACTATGCAAACAGATGTAAATGAACATACAGTTCATGAACTCCTGGCCCCGCTTAAGTCAGTGGCAAAACTCCCTTCAACTTTAATGGAGTCAGGATTTTCATCAGATCAGACCATCATCTAAAAAAAATAGTGCCATATTTACACTAATGGGTCTTTCAGATCTAATCTCTTTACCTTTTTTCTATATACAGTTTGAGTTGCCGTAGGTTCTCTAATTAAACTTGGTACATAATTTGCTGTCAGCTTATATTTCTTAACCAGACCTTTCTTTGTATTCCTTTTGCTTTAAAGAAAAAAAAATATGTACTGACTTCTCTGAAACATACTAAGCTTGGTTTTTATCATCATCATTATGACAAATCTGTTTTCTTGGCTTGGTTCCTTTGTATTGTCATTATAGAGGTAGTATTTTATCTGTCGGTAGCAAATTTCACTGTTACTTGTAGACGCAGTTCAATTAAATATATTTTCATTCATGTTGTGGCCACAGAGTAGGGTGAAGAAAGATTGGCTACTGAAATTTGTAGGTGTGTTTTGGATTTAGAGCATGAATGTTTGATGTTAAAAATTACTGATAGCTTTAAAGGTTAGCACAAATTAATTTTGCTCAGTAAATAGTAAACTTACTAATAATTTGTGAGTTAGTAATTAAAAGTTTAGAAGAAGACCATGGTTTGCTCCTGACAGTTAAGTTTGTGGTAGTGGCTCTGGCTATTCACTGTCTCTAGTGTGACTTCACTTGCTTCTTTTTTTTTTTTTTGATTAAACTGAGCTTTTTCCTCCTTCAAATAACAGTCTGTGGCAGTGGGAGATGAGAACATGCTGAGACACAAAGACAGGGAAGCGACTTGGTGGCAAAATGAAATAATTCGTAATCAGTGGGAAGGAATTGGTCTCAGAGTAACCAGTATCTTTAAAAAAGCTTGAGCAAGAAATTAGTTTTATTTTCCTTAATGTTTGTAAGGAAACTTAAAAACCACTGTAAGCAGTCAAGTCCATATAGCAAACTGTCATGCAATCATAAAATAGTCTCTTACATAATACATTGGTGCTGATTTACACAAAGTTGTTCAGGAGGGCAAATGCTTTCTTGAAGAAATTCTTTCTTGAGGACAATATTCCTCCCGACTCCTTTTCATCTACTCATCACCTCCAGAAAATTCTGGCTAGTACCTAATTTAATTAAAGTGGTTCTGAAAAGAATATGGCTTATTAATCCTCACAGGAGTGTCTGCTCTGTTTGGAGAGAAATGGTGACCAGGATCTAAGATAGGAGATGCTTATGAGAGATTAGAAATTCCATTGAACATTACATCAAATTGAAGAGAGAAAGTCAGAATAGGACAAATCCAATGTATAGGGGCTACTTTTAAGTAGTGGTAGTTTCCTGAGAAGCTGCCTTCTTTTTTGAAACTTAAGAAATTGGACGTATTAATGAACTGTGCCTGCACCAAGTCACAGTATCCTTTCCAACACATCACCTGTAAAAATATATTGCTGTAATGTTAGAACAGTAAACTGAAAAGCAACTGATACAGAAATTAAACACATCAGCTTGTCCTGAAAAAGTGAAATTATTATTAGTTTTATGTGTGGTGCCATGGACCACACAGGACATGTATTTCATTTGCTTTTGACAACTTGGATTCAGTAGTTGGTTTGTTTTCTAATAATGTGTTTGCTATAGAAAATATTTCATTCTACTGAGCTGACATACTGTTGAGCAATAAAAGGTCTTGGCTCACACAATATATGTAAAGCTGTGCTCAGTGGTAGGTACTAACCTGTCACATGGTAACTGGAACTTCAATATCATCTAAGTAAATGAATCTATATATAAAAAAAAGATATATAGTCTGCCCTTACTATGACAGAAGTAAGCTTTTCTTAGTAAAATGGTTTTAGTGACTGTGACAAATACCGAAGACTAAAAATTAAGAATTTTTGAGAATACTGTGGCTTTAGGCCAGACTTTTCAAACATTGCATACATAAGACTAATTTTGCAAGTAAAGCACCAGCAACGTATGCACATGACCTGTAGTCAAACCCATGAAATAGTACTGGTAAAGTGGAATTATATAGGCTGTGCAATAAGAATTCATAATAACAGTAGTGTAACCAGTGGAGCACTGTCAAGAGTCAGTGATGTGATCAATTGTAGTGCATACACTTAAGACTTATTTATTATTGTCAGAACTAATATTAAAGTCATACTTCCATTATCCTTCCTAGTACAGACGTGTCAAACATAGTATAGTATAGACATATGCCAGAGTGTATCTTTCTCTATCATAATGTCTGATTTTTTTCTTAACATCATAGGCTAAAGCTAGCAATGTGAAAAGTGTGCCAGCTATTGGCATTAGGTGAGGATAACATATAAATTTTACAAGTACTTGAAGAAAAATTGAAAAGCTACTCAATCTCAGAATGGTTCTTGCTAAAAACATTTAATTCTTACCATGTAGTAAGTCCAGATTATTAAGAAGGCACAAAATTGGCAGCATTCAGGCATTTTTTGTGTCTGACACTATTCTACATGTATATAAGCAAGCAATAATTTCTTTTTGATGTTCATAACAAATGAAGAGTTAATATTGGGCCTTTCTGCAAAATTATCATGCATCTCCTTTAACGGCAGTGATTCCTTTCCTGGAGTTGTCTTGAGGCAGGATAGCTTTGCCTTGCTGTGCTCTGCCCGGCTGACTTTATCTAGAAGACATTTTCATTGATTCAAAAAGTGACAGAGAACTGTCAGGATTGAAAGACCTGTTTCTAATTGATGGTTAATAGATCTTGAACCAAATCAGAATTAAAAACAAAGGCTGGGTGGTTCTCTTTTGATCTCTTAATGTAGGTGGCTATGTGAGGTTAATTTCTTTATGTCCCACCAGCCAATGTAGTCTCTTCTTGTAGGTAATTACAGCTGCATCTAGGATGGTATAGTGCCAGAAAACATTCCCAGTTGTCAGCATTCTCTGTACTGTCCTATGCAGTTCCTCTCTGCAGCACTTTGTGCAGTTCTCAGGAGGGTTTTGAGCTTGGCAAACTAGTGTCGGTCACTTAGGACAGGCTCTCACTTGCATCAGGTGTATTTGTTCTCTTATCACATGGAATTGGGGTCATCATGACCTTATTGTACCATTGACTTAGAATGGAGTCAGAATTATTTTCTTTTATCCTGTTCCAAATTTAATTTTTTTTTTGCATTTCTTGTATTGATTAGTGTTTGCCTAAAACAGATTAACAAGTTCAGTATTAAAATCAGCACCATAGAATCCCATACCTATAGAGGACAGTATGTATGAAAGAGAGCTCTCTAAAACATGCACATCATAGTGATCCACCTACAGGTGTCCAGAGATTCAGTAGTTTGCTATATGAACAGCTTTTCTTTAACATTCTTCTGTCACATCCCTGTAGACTACAAGCATGGCCTTCTGCAGTCATGCTGCTACTGCATGCAACTATCTAAACCCCTTTAGCTGAACCCCAGAATACAAGTAGTGGCAACCTGTTCCACCAAAATCCTTTCCCCACCTCCCAGTTCCACGATGCTTTATAAGGATTCTGTGCCAGTAATCCTATAAATGTAGGGAAATATATCACTGAGTTAACACCTCTTACTTTCCCAAAAACAGGTGAAGCATTACTTTGTGACCCTTAGTTAATAACTACATTAGCTAGAGCAAAACCAATATATTAGTCTTAGCTAAATTTGGTTCTTTAGGACTAAAAGTATGTGCGTAAAGCTTACCAAACAGTATGTATATGATGTGCTTGCTGCATAAAAAATTACTTTCTATGGTGTGTCCATTTGCCTACCTCATCTACACACTGCCCACCAAATGTTGCCACTAAGACTACCACTGACGTGCATATCCTTGGGCAGATTTAAATAGCTGCCTTTATTTTAATTAACCTGTCAGAGAAAGCTTCTTTTTTTTCAACACTTAAAATTAAGCTTGGCCTAAAGTCTAGTTTTAGCCCCGCAGCCATGATAAATGGGAAAACCAATCACTTGTATAAGGGTTTTGAAATGCTCTCACAGTTACAAAGAGGAAATGCAGACAACAAAGTAGCAGATCTGAGTAAGAAGCTTCCAGTTTATATAGTTGCTTTTCTGATTATAACTGCTTCTAAGCAGCTAATCTGTGTCCTTTAAAACTTCTTCCAAGCTAGAATCACTGAATGGCAAACTTCTGTATTCTGCACCTTTTTAAAATTAAACTCTTCTGAGCAATAGGAGTGGCAGAGAAAAGTTTACTAGACAAAGAGATTTTAATACATCTCTAAATATTGTCTAAATCATTCTGCTGTTACAAGTGTTTTATTTTAGCTTTTATTGTCTTTTATGAGCACTGATTAAATTTCCACTTGAAGCTGGTGTTTTGAGACTGGAAAACCATTCCAGAACAATTTGGAATAGGAAAAATTAGCTGATCATTTAATGCAAGGGACTATGCAATGAAGTCGTCTGCAGTAACAACTCAATTAACCAGAGGTCCATTTAAATCCTGTGTTGCTATTATAAACAAGAGTGATGCAATTCACAGTTGCCTGGATGGCTACGATAAGATCAATTTTGTCTAACTGCCTAAAAGAAGGTAACTGTTTTGTTTAACCTAATGACCTAGGTTTGTTCTTTGCGTTGAGTGGCAGACACCTCCAAGGGACCCTTCATCCTATAGTGTATTTTACAATGGGATTAATAATCTCTTGGAACAGAGGGCTGTTTTTCATTAGATGTCTAGCTTTTAAAATTTAAATTACATGAGAATAAAATTTAAAAATTTTTAAACCGGTTTTGAATTTGAATTTTCATGTTTTAAAAATTATTTAAAATTACTAATATTAATGAAGTGCTGTAAATTCTTTTAAAGTAGTCCTCCTAAATGCAATCAAGTCAGAACTGAAACAGTAATTGTGAATAGTGTGAATTGTGCCATTCATTTCAATGGACATACCGTTTTGTAGATCTGTGCTGAAATCTAAAGCTGTCACTGTAAATATCAGCCCTACTAGCTGTTCCATGTCTGATTCTTTTAGACAAAAACTCAGCTAGTAACTTTATTCTGCATCTCAGAGAGCCTTGGTGTTGTCTCTCTCATCTAGCTGCCACACTTCACAACCATTCTCTAACTGCTTGACAAAATTATATATATATAAGTAGCAAATACCCAGGTCCTCAGAACGTGGTGGTAGTACAAATTATGTTAATTTTACACTTGACTTTTTTGTAGTATATCTGATTACATTCTTTATTTTGTAAGGTAAAATTGTATTTCATTTAGGAGCTGCAGAATTCAAGGCTTAAGAAATAGACTAGGTCTTGAGTTTAACATGCCTATACAATTGATTTGTAACTATTTAATTGAAAAAAAAATTCAGTCTAATCACTTTTAGCGCATGAGTTATATTCAGCCTGTAAACTCCTTATTATTCATACACAGAGGGATGTGTCCAATGATTAAGACCCCAAGGATTTGGTTGATAGAATAATCTGCATTTCTAAAGAAAAAATAAGCAGTAGGGTATTTAATTCTTTAAAAGAAAAGTTGTGATGCATGTCAAAGCATAACACTGACTCATAGTTTTAAAAACAGTATCTGCAACTTGCTTGTCCATTGGCTGGTTCACTCGTATATATGTAATGTACAGTCTTGATCTAATAATTGCTAATTATGCAGTTGTTTATCAGCTCATTTGAAACATCCTGAAATTCAGTCTAGCTTGGCAAATTGCTGTGCTTAAGGCGTTTTTACATTCTAGGAAATTATAATATCCCCAGAAGGCGAAGAATTAATAATAAAAATCCTCTTTTGTAAAAGATTATCATTGGAGAGCAAATGGAGCAGATCTTCCCTATCTTAGTGCATTTAATATTCTCATTTTTTTCTATGAAAGTTTGATGGAAAGACTATGTGGGGATCACTGTTTTATTAACTTGTTAAGAGACAAATTTACTGAACCAGTGCAGCATATTGATTTCAGTGTCTGCTATATGGAAAAGCAGCAATAGTAATGGATGACTTTTAGACATTTCCATATGGAAACTAGCTCATTCTTTAGACGTTTCGTTATCTTGATTTATCTGTTCAGGCTGGCATTAAGGAGTTAGTGATTAAAATTACAATGATGCTTTCTTGTTTAATATTCAGAATTTTTTCCTGCCTTCTACATGATTTCTTTCTAATATGCCCACCCTTATTGAAACCTTTAGTGTAGAATCATAGAATGATTTAGTTTGGAAAAGACTCTTAAGATCATAGAGTCCAACTGTAAACCTGACACTGCCAATTCCACCACTAAAGAGTGTCCCTAATCACCACATCTACATGTCTTATAAATACCTCCAGGGATGGGGACTCAACCACTTCTCTGGGCAGCCCCTTCCAATGCTTAACAACACTTTCAGAGAAGAAATTTTTCCTAATATGCAATCTAAACCTCCCCTGGTGCAACTTGAGGCTGTTTTCTCTCATCCTGTCACTTGTTACTTGGGAGAAGAGACCAACACCCACCTCACTACAGCCTCCTTTCAGGGAGTTGTAGAGGGCAATAAGGTCTCCTCTCAGCCTCCTTTTCTCCAGGCTAAAGAACCCCAGTTCCCTCAGCCACTCCTCATAGGACTTGCGCTCCAGACCCTTCACCACCTTTGTTGCTCTTCTCTGGACACACTCCAGCACCTCAATGTCTTTCTTGTAGTGAGGTGCCCAAAACTGAACACAGTATTCAAGGTGCAGCCTCACCAGTGCTGAGTACAGAGGGACAATTGCTTCCCTAGTGCTGCTGGCCACACTATTCCTGATACAAGCCAGGAGGCTATTGGCCTTCTTGGCCACCTGCACAAACTGCCAGCTCATATTCAGCTGGATGTTGACCAATGCTCCCAGGTCCTTTTCCACTGGGCAGCTTTCCAGCCACTCATCCCCAAGCCTGTAGCTTCGCATGGGGTTGTTGTGACCCAAGCACAGGGACCTAGCACTTGGCTTTGTTGAATCTTATACAGTTGGCCTTGGCCCATTGACTCAGCCTGTCCAAATCCCTCTGTAGAACCCTCCTCCCCTCAAGCAGATCAACACTCCCACCCAGTTTGTTGGCATCTGCAAACTTATTGAGTGTGCACAGAACTGGCCCCAACACTGAGCCCTGGGGAACACCACCTGTGACCAGCCTCCAACTGAATTTAACTCCATTCACCACAATTCTTTGGGCCCAGCCATTCAGCCAGTTTTTTACTCAGTGAAGGGTACGCCCATCCAAGCCATGAGCAGCCAGCTTCTCCAGGAGAATGCTGTAGGAGACAGTGTCAAAGTCCAGAGAAACAATATCAATAGCCTTTCCTTCATCCACTAAGTAGGTCACCTTGTTATAGAAGGTGATCAGGTTGGTCAAGCAGGACCTGCCTTTCATAAACCCATGCTGACTGGGCTTGATCAGCTGGTTGTCCTGTACGTGCCATGTGATGGCACTCAAGATGATCTGCTCCATAGCCTTCCCCAGCACTGAGGTCAGACTGACAGGCCTGTAGTTCCCCAGGTCCTCCTTCTGGTCCTTCTTGTAGATGGGTATCACATTTGCTAACTTCCAGTCACCCTTGTGTGGAACCCATCCGGCCCCATAGATTTGTGTGTGTCTAAGTGGTGTAGCAGGTGACTAACCATTTCCCCTTGGGTTATGGGGGCTTCACTCTGCTCCCTGTCCATGTCTTCCAGCTCAGGGGTCTGGGTACTCCAAGAACAACTGGCCTTACTATTAAAGACTGAGGCAAAGAAGGCATTAAGTACCTTAGCCTTCGTCACTATGTTTCCCCCCACATCCAACAAAGGATGGATATTCTCTTTAGTCCTCCTTTTGTTGCTAATGTATTTATAGAAACATGGTTCATTGTCTTTTACTGCAGCAGCCAGATTAAGTTCTAGTTGGGCTTGGGCCCTTCTAATTTTCTCCCTTCATAACCTCATGACATCCTTGTAGTCCTGAGTTGCCTTCCCCTTCTTCCAAAGGTCATAAACCCTCCTTTTTCTTCTGAGTCCCAGCCAAAGCTCTCTGTTCAGCCAGGCCAGTCTTCTTCCCCACTGGCTCGTCTTTCGGCACATGGGAACAACCTGCTCTTGCGCCTTTAATATTTCCTTCTTGAAGACTGTCCAGCCTTCCTGGACTCCTTTGCCCTTCGGAACGGTCTCCCAAGAGGCTCTCTCAACCAGTGTTGTGAACAGGCCAAAGTCTGCCCTCCGGAAGTCCAAGCAAGTTCTGCTCACACCCCACCCCCTCCCTTACTTCTCTGAGAATCGAAAACTATCATTTCACGATCACTGTGCCAGAGATGGCCTCTAACTATCACATCACCCAAGAGTCCTTCCGTGTTCATGAACAACAGGTCGAGTGGGGTGCCTTCCCCTAGTTGGCTCGCTCACCAGCTGTGTCAGGAAGTTCTCTTCCACACATTTCAGGAACCTCCTAGACTCTTTCCTCTCTGCTGTACTGTATTTCCAGCGGACATCTGGTAAGTTGAAGTTCCCCACAAGAACAAGGGCTAGCTGTCATGAGACCTCCTAGCTTCCTATAGAATATTTCATCTGTCTCTTCATCCTGGTTGGGTGGTCTATAACAGACTCCCAGCACGATATCTGCCTTGTTGGCCTTTCCTCTGATTCTTACCCATAAACACTCAACCCTTTTGTCACCATCATTAAGCTCCAGACAGTCAAAACACCCCCTGACATACAGGGCTACCCCACCATCTCTCCTTCCTCACCTATCCCTTCTGAAGAGTTTATGGCCATCCATTGCAGCACTCCAGTTGTGTTGAGTCATCCCACCATGTTTCTGTGATGGCAAATATATCATAGTTTTTCTGCTGTACAGTGGCTTCCAGCTCATCTTGTTTGTTGCCCATGCTGTGTGCATTGTTGTAGGTGCACTGTATTTGAGCTATTGATCCCACTTTTTTGGGGCTAGAAGCCCTAATTACTATGTGACTATTCTCAGGCGCTTCTGTGGTTTCTAACACTTCAGCAACGCTTACATCTTTGCTGCCTCATGGATCTTCATCCACAGTTTGTCTCATTCTGTGGGAAACAATATTCTGACTGGTAGATTTCAGGTTTGATAGGCAATAAACAGAAATTAGAACACTACATGAAGCACGTTTTTGATCAGTTATAAAACATTAAACTGATCAAGCGTGCAGCCATCTCTGGAGTGGAGGAGCTTAATATATTTCTTAAATTCCATCACATAATACGGGTGGCTTGATCTTTATAGTTACAAACATACAAAGGTAAACATCATACCTAAGACATTTAATGAGGAGGAGAAGGGTAGCTGTCAAAATTAATTGAGTTGCGTTCCTCTATGTCCTTTTCCTGAAGTTTTTCAAGTCCATAAGTATCCTGTCTTCCAAGTTTTATTTTTTGCTTTATGTTTTGGGGAAAAAAAAATCTTGCTGCTTAACCTAGGAGTCCAATGCTGGTTTTATTTCCATTATTCTTTTTGGCATTGCATAATTCAAGTATCGGATGAAAAAAAAAAGATCTCAGAGAACATGCAGGCATCTGTGGTCCTTCACCCTACAAGGAGAGCTGTCCATGTAGGTAAGGGCTGAAATCACAGCAACACAATTCAGAACCTAATTTTCATGTATCTGCACTCTTAGCATATTTTTTGACAAATAGAAAAGTTTGTAAGTTTATTTCTCAGCTGGCTATGTTGATCTCTTTGGAGTCACAAGCTGATTTCTACTAAGAAATCTTAATCATCTAGGCAGAGAGCCTTTGTATTAGCAGCATTAAGACTATGCAGTCAAGTGACTTACAGGAATTAATTATGGGGGGGTTTGGACAAGCCATCAGAAATATCTTCTGGAGTTTTTTACCAAGCCTGACCTTAGAAACTGAAAAGTTTTGCCTCTCTAAGGTATATGCGATGCCTTCTTTTCTATTAAAAGTCTCAGCATAGAGGAAAAGGCTTTCTATGATGCATTATGAAGTATGAAATTCAGAGATTAATTTTACGAAGAAAAAACTGCATCAAGAACTGCAGTAGCTCAGATACACAAAAATCAGACGCAAAAGACTGCCTGAGACTTAAGGAGACACCTGTCTTTACAGGACTGGGAGCCTTTGCAAAATTAAATAAAGCATAGCTCCCTACGCATTATTGAAGCCAAAAGAAGTTGCCCAAGGACTTCCAGCAACTCAGTGGCAGAGCTGGCAATGGCATTCCTGCCCCTTGATACTTTAGACTTTACGGTTCCTTTCCCCTTGACTACCACTTCATCAATGCATTGCCTGAAACGTGAAATCGTCATTGTTTTTTCTATATCAACATTAAAAGAACAGGTAAGGCGAACTGAATATGAAGAGGTGGTTCATCTGAGGAAGGCTGACACGATGTGCTGTACGCAAGTGAGCCAGAAGCACTTTATGACATGTTCAGAACTTGGAGACTGAATTACAGTTTTAGTAATCATCAGTTCCCCTTCTTCTCTGTCATTTCTTTGTTTAATATATTGCATGGAAGAGACTTATGGTACAAGTTTTATCAGCTTGCAATAAAAATATAACAACTGTTGTATTAAATTATTTAAGTTGTAAACCATTGTAAAAAGCAGAAAAAGTTATATCGATATGGAGCCAGAAAAAATTACTGTGATGGAATATAAAATATATTGTGCTGATTACTACAGAATTTTTGCCCAGTTTAGCATATTGTAAATCTTCAGTTGGCCTTAAGAATGAAGCTACGAATAGATTTCACTAAAGGATTGTGGCAAGTGGTTTAAGAAAAATGAAGCTAAAATCAGACTTACAATTTAAAAACAAATCGGCAGAAATGTGACAGCAAATAAAAAATACCTAAAGGGTCAAAGAAATAGTAGCAAAGTGAAAGATCAATTAACTTAAAACTTCCAGATTTCCCATGAGAGAAAGCTAGAATTCTGGAGGAATAAATAACCAACTTTTATATTTTGAGCAAGTAGATTATTACTTCATTCTTTTGTGCTATCCTTTATCAAAAAGAGAGGTGCCAGTAACTTTGAATCTGGCTGTACCGATGTTAGTAGCATTTGAAAGTGCTACACTTACCTTAAATAGTTGCTAAAACTACAAATGAAAACATTTGCAGGAGGACACAAATATATTTAGCATGAAGTTCTGACTGTAGATTATAAGATCCAGTTAGTTTTCCTTTCTTCTGCCTCTTTGGGAAGTCAAAAATGAAACTGATTAGATTATTATTGTTGTTGTTATTAATAATAATAAAAACAATAATAGTAACAGCAGCAGCAACAACAACAACCCTTTAGCATCTTCACATTTCACCTTTTTGTCTTACCGGATTTTTTAGGGCTTTAATGAGCCTAAGTGTTCTTGTGGCAGGTTGTAGATTAGTTTTCTTTGCCCTGCAAAGTGATTTGGCAAAAATTCAGCAAGGCTGAGCATATTTTGTTGCCTTCCTTTCTACCCACATGTGCTTTCTGCAAAAAGAGAAAAAGAGGTGGTGGCCTGATTCTAATGAATCTTCTTAGCAGTGGTGTAGTGGAAAAACTACCTTGAAAGAGAAGCCTTTTTTTATGAAAAAAAAACCAAAACCACCTACTCATTCAGCTAACGTAGTGTAGAGAATACTGGCAAGACCACTCCAGTGATGATGTTTTAGGAGAAGAGTGGCGCTTTCTGAACAGGTTTTGATGGCTTTCTGTAGCCTGTCCTTCTCACTACTGTGTTCTGCAGTGCAGCAGGTATGATACACACTGACAAGTTAAGGCCCATGGCATAAAGTATCAGTGTTGACCAAAGAGAGGGCTGTGTGGGAATCTTTGCTTTTCTTTAAAACTGACATCTCTTCTCGAACAATTTATTTCCCTGTAGCGGTACTGCAACATTGTTAAAACCAAATCTCATACCACAGATCACATCTTTGGAACAGAAGGAGGCACAAGGATAAATCAAAAGCATGTTTCGCTCTGCCTTATAGGTTGGCCTTCTGTTTGTGGGAAAGATAAAGGTCACCCTTCCATCACTCACACTTCATGTTTCTTAAAAGTGGTTAAAGCATCGCATCCATTTTCCTTCTGAGCATTTTCAATTTCATTAATCCAGTACCTCTTTGAGCTAACATGCTCTTTGGTGGAGATCTGGCTTAAGGCTCCAGAACTAGAAATTCCTGTTGAAGGAGCCAGTGTTCGAGCAGAGGAACAGTCAGTGCTGCTGACTGACTGGTGACCTGTGGGTACTGGCCCACCTGGGGGAACCCAGAGCCCCCTAAGCAACAGGCCCAGATCCGGGCAGCTTTTCCATTCATGGCTGGGCTGTGTACAGTACCTGTCACCCGTGTGGATATAAATCACAAAACGTACAAGAGTTGCAGAAGGCAGTGCAGTTTGCATAATTCCAAAAGGCCGCCTCCAAAAGTTTTTTAAAAACAGGTGTTTAGGACCACGTTTGTTGGTGATGAAACAGTCTTCTTTATATATATATTTTTTTATATATATATATTTATGTAATAATTTAACTTTCATGCAGCCTTTTGTGAAACACTGTGGCATAAAATACATAGTAATGTTTATTAAGCAATCTATTAAGCAATCATAAGACAGTCAGCCCTATAGCCTCTTGACAGAAATGATCAACTGTTTTGGCATAACGCCCACAGGTAACTTTCAAATAGCCTGTAAACCACCCCAGCTGTTGATGGTGGAAGAATGGCAGAGGCCTCCGAGCAGGTGGAACACGGGCAGCAGTGCTCTTTCCGGGACTGTGATTTTAACAACCCAAGATCCAAAAGCAGTCCAAGCAAACGGGTGTTTCAGTTCTTGGCCACTGTATTGTTGTTTGTAAGCTGCTCACTGTGGTGTCCTCTCAAGAGGAAGAAGACGTATATGGTGGGTCAGAATTTGAGGTCAGTTGTTGGCTTTTCCACAGATTACCTTAACAAATCATGTAATTTTGGCACAGTTTTTTTATGACTCAGTTTCCTACCTCTCCTACATTCCTTTTTCAGGTATTTTTTTCTGTTGATGATAAACTCTGTGTGGTCAACCTTGTCTGTTATTTAGCGTTTATTCAGCGCCTGATAAAATGGCACGTAAGTCTTGCTGAAGGCTTTTATAAATTATGCTGTTAATAACTTCAAGTTAGAGCAAAAATGACTTGCAGCTTGCATCACCATGTGGCCAAGCTTCAGACCCTTTTTCTTATTTTTGCTGTCGGTTGACACAGTTGAATGAGTCTCCTAGTCTCCCGTTCCCAAACCTGTAACAAACTGTGTGCTCCCATTACACGGGGAGCACTAGCAGTGAGATTTATTTGTCATCCTTGGAGGCCATGAAGAGGAACAAAAGACTTTCATCTCTCTCCTTTTGTTCCTTGACTGTAGGGAATAAGAGGGTACTGATATCTTGGGTCGCTGCCATACAGGATAAAAATCCAATTAATGTAAATCTGCCAGATCATGGGGAGGTAGTTGTGTGGCTATCAAGAGCCCACAAACTGCTGGGTGGATCATCAGCAACCTCTGGCAGCATAATTTCCCCATTAAAACAGAAGCTGGGTTTTGTTCCACCTCGAAATACTGGTCTACCCTTCTTTTTAGCCTGCTCCAGCTAATTTTGCCTAAGTTGTCAGATGCAGCAGTAATGAAATTTTAGTCATTTGTAGACTCACTCTAGGATTAAATCGGTGACCTCAGGACGAAAGGCAGTGAATGCCATGACCACTCTTTGTTACCTCTTCCAGGCAGCTTTGATTAAACTGTGCTATGAAGCCAGACCTGGATCAATATGAATGATCTTCATCGACCTAATAATGTATTTAACATGTTCGGTGCACTTTTATCTGGTTTTGTTACGGTAAGTTGTTTACATTAGTGCGGCAGATTGATTTGAAGTTTCAGAGCTCTTTACAATGGTAAACATCTAGAAATAACTTCATTAGTTTGCACATGATGCTATATATAAATATGTAATATACTGTGCAAGCTCCTCAACAGGTGTAAATTAGCATAGCTACAATTACAATTTACAGCAGTTGAGAATCTGGCCTAGAAACTGAAAACAATTATTCCATCAGTATTATTTCAAATGATCACAGCTTAACTCGACATAAAGCAAGGACCATATGATCTTCTCCATGCCCAGTCTAAAGATGCTTACCACACAGTCTTTTAGAAACCTTTTCTATTATTTGTAGACTAAATTCTTCCACCAGCAGACGTATGTCATGTCCACTAGTTATACAAACATCTCTTCATGGTCAGGCCTTCTGGATGCACTGTGTCCAATAGGATACTTCTTAAACCCGTCGGCTTTAGAGACTATTTAGCAGACTTAAATAAATGAACTAATGTGGAAGCTGTACCAAACATATCAGTTGGGGATGTCAAAGCACTTAACAAACATTGTTACAACCAAGTCCATGCGTAACCACTGAAGGACATATTTGCTTCAGTATGTCTCATGACAGCTTCTTAAAAAATATACTTAAGTGAATTTAACACTTGTGAAAGGTGCCAGATTGACAGACCCTGGAGATAAGAGTTCTTGAATTACCAGCAGGCACAGCCGAGCTTCCCACACACGGTGCCCCACCAGTGTCCCCAACCCTACCTGGAGGGCAATGCGACCAACTGTCCTACAGCTTGCAAATCTGCGCCATCTCGTGCTCTTGGACTATGGGCCAAGAGTCAGTAGCTGTAATGTGACCTAAAGGTGAGAAAGCAAGTTTCATAATTACTGCACAGGTGCTGTTGCAGTTGATCATTTTCGCACCAAGTTTTCAATTAATCTGGAAAAAAGAAATCAAGAAAGTGTGTATTTATCTGATTTTGTATACAACAAAAAACGTGTGTGTGAGCCTCTAGTGAATCCTGCAGTTTTATCTGTCTGCATAGGCACATTCAGATGACTGTATGGGCAAACAAGTGCTTGCACGTACTGTGAAGTGCATTCCTAGATGCCTCTTGAAAAATGGGTCCTTCCTGTTTCATGTGTTCGCGATGATCTGTCTCCATCCATAACTCATCCCTGCTTGGTGTCATTACAGCCCATCCTCCCCAGAGATTTTGAGCACAGCTGGCATACAAGTTCAATAACCATCCACCCCTTAATGAGATTGGGTCATTACAGGGTTGAAAGATAGCACACAGGGAAAGCAGGCTCATGATCTTTGCACTCTGTCATGGTTTTAGAAAAAGCACAAGTTCTTCCCTGAGTGATTGTACTTGGAAAGTTCTGTCCTCCGTTCTCTTTGAAATTATATTTAGATCTCACTGTGAGTACTGGAAGGGCATGCTTAAGTGTTTCTTTATTAAGTGCAGAAGGTTAATGACATTTTAAACAAAAGTGCACATTTATAACCTTATATAGGCCGATTCTCAACCTGTATATAGGACATGGCTAAAAACAGAGCACTGGAAAACAGAAAGCGATGAGTTTTCATGCTCTGCCGTTTTCTAAGCTATAGCCAGCAGCTTGAAGGAAGCTAAATCTTAATTCTTTCTACTGAGAAACGGCCATAACTAATACGAAGAAGAGCTTGGCAATATTTGTTTGTCTTTAAGAGAGTCACATTTCTTTCTGCAATTTGCCATTGATGTGCATGATAACGTACCTAAATTGACTGGTACTGTGTGTACTTTGGAAGGTAACTTCTGTATATCCAGAGAGAATTAGGTGGTGTATAATTGTCTTAGGGATGGCACTTGGGATTGAAATTGTAATTGTTATAAATATCAGTATAAAACCTCATTTGGTGATTATGATTGCCTGATTTGCTTACCTCCTCAGATTCCTGGTGCATCTGTCACACTGTACCGCTTTAGGAAGAATTCATACCAGCTTTCCAATTAAGCTGAAGTTTAGATTTCAAAATTTTGGAGGAAGTTCAGGAGAGAATGTGTACTTGGGAAAGGATGTTTTAAGATGGTAGTAGTATCCATGATCTCTCCTTAAATGCCTTACTTCATTCAGCCACAGTTCTCCTGTTGCAGGCTGTTATGAATTCTGCTTCAGTCTGCTACTTATTACCCACAAGTACCACTAAGTCTTTTTTCATCAACCACCTTTTTAAGATTCTTTGAGCTAGTCGCTGGCCTTTTGCTTGCAGAAAGGCAAAAGGCTTTTCTTGTCTGCTGCTAAGAGGGGAGGAGGAGAATGCCAGGGACCTTCTCTTACAGAATGACAATACTCCAAAGCAGAGGAAGGGAAATTGATGTTTACCTGGTTTTCCTAAGATATATAGCATACTTGGGCACCACTGAAAACACTATTTAGAAGCAAAGGCTTCCTAAAGTTTACCTACCCCATTCAGAAGCTCTGAGGATGTGTCTCAGTTCATTAGTTTGAAAACTCTTTATAGATGCAAAGTATTTTTTGATTTTGTTTAGAAAAGGCCAGAAATTAGAATTCCATATTAGGGAAGGAAACGAGAGAGGTTCTTTCATGACTGAGTTAAACAGAAGCCTTCAGAAGAATAGAAAAGGGCTGGTTCGTTCCCATTTTCATGTAACTTGAATTACAGGGTTTAGTAAGTGAAACAGATTATAAGCTAAACCCTGCAGAGTCCAGAAAGCTCTAATTAACGCCCACAGCGAGTAACTTTTCTGAAATTGGTCTTTAATCAAACTTTGCTCTGAAAACAAAACAAGGTATCGTGGCAGCTTGATAAAAGAGATGCATTGCCAAGGCTGACAGGCCCACAATCAAGCCAGCGCTAAAAATAACTGTTTTGTCTACTAATTTTCTTTCAGATGCTAAAAAAAATGTATTAGCCACCATCTAAAACACCTTCTATAGTTACTCAGCCAAGTGACTCAGCTCTAGAAAAGTGAGGTTCCTGTAAATGTTAATGCCCTCCCTGGTTTTGAGTGAGCCCTCTTTCCTTCCCACACCCTCCCATCGAAGCAGAGGAATAGCAGAGAGGTTGGTGAGGCTGGGAAGGGAAGAGGCAGCTTCTGGATTCCTTCAGAGCTCGCCATTTGAGGCCAGCTGTCCCTCTCCTCTTGCTGCTGGTGGTGCAGAGCACAGGCATCCTCACTGACTAATTACTTTGGATTAAGATAAGCCAAACGCTTATCTTTCTTGTATCTCCCATGAACAGTAAGGTCCATGGCTGCTACCTTGCACACTCCTAACTTCTCTGCACTGATTCTGAGAGCAGGGGTTATCAGTAAGGCATGCAGGGAAACACAGCTCATTTTCCTCTTCCTCATCCTCTGCTCAGCTGTAGAAAGTTACTCAGACTCCTGCGGGTCAGATGCCTACAGCAACTTTCATTATGTTTTCACCATAGCCTGCGTAAAAACATTGCTAGAACTGGGGGTTTTGGGTTTGGGATAGATTCCAAAGGAACAAGAAGTCCACTGCACAAACAGGACTAGCAGTAAAATCTAATAAAACTGTAGTCTTCCCTTTATAGTGGATTTTTGTCTCAGTACAAGAAGAATATGGACCTGTTGGAGTGGGTCCAGAAAAGGGCCACAAAAATGATCCAAGGGATGGAACACCATTCCTATGATGAAAGGCTGAGAGAGTTGGAGTTGTTCAGTCTGGAGAAGAGAAGGCTCCAGGGAGACATTATTGTGGCTTTTCAGTACTTAAGGGGGCTTGTAAGAAAGATGGAGACAGACTTTTTAGTAGGGCCTGTAGCAATAGGACAAGGTGTAATGGAATTTAAACTAGAAGAGGGTAGATTCAGACTAGATATAAGGAAGAAATGTTTTACAGTGAGGGTGGTGAAATGCTGGAACAGGTTGCCCAAAGAGGTGGTAGATGCTTCATCCCTGGAAACATTCAAGGTCAGGTTGGACATGGCTCTGACCAAACTGATGTAGTTGAAGATGTCCCCGCTCACTGTGGGGAATTGGGCTAGGTGACCTTTAAAGGTCCCAAACTATTCTATGATTCTATGATTCTGTGACTTCATTTGGTGAATGGTCTGCTGGGTGGAGTGTTACCCTGTTTTGTACGTAACTGCACCTACAACTCACAGTATTTTATGATCAAAATGGCAGAGTCCCATCATTCTGGATCCTAATAAACATATCCTTCACAGAAGAGGTTGCAATCATCTGAAAAGGTTCTTTGGTATTAGGAGCAAGCCAAAAGAGGATGGCTAACACTGGCTTTAGCACTTCCAGTCCAGGCTGTATTTTCATCCGCTGTGTGATTACTTGAAAAAGACATTTTCGTTGTTACAACTAAAGCAGTTGGTGTGAGAAGCAAGAAGCCCTTCAGTACAGATGGGTCCATAAATGCAAGGTAAACTGAAGTGAAATGTGACAAATCCTTGAAGATACATTTTTATGAAAGAATTGTTTGCAAATACAGACTTGTGCGGATCTGAGTGGCTGTTTTGGCATCTGACCAGGCATGTGTTTGTAGAGACCCAAGTTCCAAATGCAACTGCAACTCCCTCTGTAATTTCTTTTTTTTTTTTTTTAATTTGGGGGTATGTATACTTTACAAATATGCCTGAAACAGTAAATTTGGGGCTTTTTTTGAAGTTTAAATTATGCCAGTTACTGTTTCTTTTTTTATTAAACAAATGTTACTATGTATTTACCATGCAAAAGGAAAGCTCATTCATCAACTGTGGCTTGGAAAGAAGGGAGAGAAATCTAGCCGCAGCTTAGGAAATCTTCACACCACCTATTAGATTTTGAAAGTTATATAGCAAAGAACACAAATTCTTTTATTGTCATAGTTTCAAAGGCTGGCTTAGTTAATCACAGGTTCAAAGCAGTTTCACAGCCTTATCTAAATTCAT
This sequence comes from Gorsachius magnificus, assembly GCA_034008185.1. NCBI lineage: Eukaryota > Metazoa > Chordata > Aves > Pelecaniformes > Ardeidae > Gorsachius > Gorsachius magnificus. The sequence continues at coordinate 37,283,681 of CM067086.1, forward strand.
ATTGGTCATTTGTTTCATATATCATGGCGACAGACTTCCCCTGCAATTCAAAGCAGCTGCTTAACTTGTATTCAGATAAGTATCCCAGGCCAGAGTGATTGAAGTGCATCACCAGTATTGCATGAGGGAGCTTACATCACCTCTAGAGCTGCGCCTAATCTGGTCTGCCAAAAGGTGCCAGGGAACTCCCCTTCTTACCAATCTTTAACAAAACTCTGTTACACCCTGCTTATCATTAGAAGTATGCAAATCAGCACTGTCCATACTATATTATTAATAAGTAGCCAAAGTCAGACTGTAACTCACTCAAAACCAGAAGGACCAAGGGAGATGAGTGTAATAACCAGGATAAATAACCAGGAGTGGTTGGCTTCCAATGCAAGTTCCATTTCCATCCTCCTAAATTTAATTATTGTTGATTCCCCTCTTTTGTGCATATGAATGTTTCCCACTTGATAAAAAAATTAAGACTGACTTCAAATTTTATAATTTTGGAAGAAATTTATAAAAGCATTGTGTAACACATCTTTGGCCAGTTTTCCCTGGAACTGGCAGGCTCTTAGTATTTTTGAAGATCTAGCTGATATGTTTTCAAAATGGAAACATGATTATTTACAAGATGTTGCCTCCATTTTTGCTGTGGGCAGAGCAGTTTTGAAAACCCGGTCCTTTAACAGGGAGATGACCAGCATGACCAATGTGAAATAACGTCACCAAGAATAGTAAAGAAAACCATAAGGTACCATGTGAAAAGCCAAGTATCGGGCTATGCAAAATGTCCAAATTATTGTCATTTAAAATCTTTGCAGCTGCAACAAAAAAATCAGCACAAAATCCTATTTTGCAAAGTGACTCACTTTTATATTCCAACAGTATATTTTTGTTTACTGGGCCTATTTTGGACAGGGAAGTATTAACTAAAATGAAGCAAGCCAACTGTACAGGGTTTGCTTTAAAATCTTACATTCCACTATGTCATTTTATATTATCTTAAGTAAAAGTGTGAGGAAAATCCTGAACTGATTTCTCTGGCACATAAGCCTCATAAACAGCAATAACCAGGTAATTTTTTTAAAAGCACATTTTCCTTCCTTGCTATGGTTGTAAACCACAGAGCCAGTCAGCTGGATGTTTAAGAAAGGGAGGGGGGGTCTCCAGTTCCTCACGTTTCACCTTTTCACTGCTCTGCCTGATCATTTAAGGCAGACAGCTTTAATTAAACTATGCCATGAAACTGTATATAGATCAATGGAAATGATCCATAACAAGAGACTAATCATGTATTTAACAGTGTTCAGTCCAGTTCAATCACCTTCTACCATTTCTGTGGCTTTACATTCATGTGGCAAAGCCTTGAATGTGTATATGTATTTTTTAATCCATCTCATTAGTGACCATATGCTTTGGCTTCAAGGGAGACAAGAACTGTCTGCAATCTGCCGGGGATTTAGGGACATCAATAATTTGTGAGTAGTCATGTTGGTACTGGTCAAAGGGTTAAGTGTTCTGCACACCAAGGGCACATCTTTTGGGACTGGAACTCTTAGTCAACTGTTAGGAACCTGATCCCCTGTGAGGCGTCTTTTCAGAGTACATGCTGCATGTCAGATCTCCGCAGCTGAAGCAATGGAGCTTTATTAGCTCAGGGATTTAAAAACCTGCTCTAAGCAATGTAACAGTATCTTTTGGTTAAAAAGTGAAGGAAAGATAGTAGTTGTAATATCAAAGTGATTTTTTATGTACTGGGCTAAATGTGATCCTCCTTTTTGTTACCATTTTCCTTTTCAATATGAGCTATTAGATTACTCCTCCCCTGCAAATATCCAGTGAAGCAGGAGTGTGGCAGCAATAATGGGGACCTGATTTTGGAAACATGGGTGGATTCTGTGGCCTCACCTCATACTGCCTAAATCCTGCTGAAGCCAGTGACAGTACAGATGTAAAAATCGGCTTCCTAATCATTTGCAATGACCCTTTACGGGCTCCCAGGACATTTTTTTATCTACTTAGTATGAAAAGCACCTTTAAAAACAATGGTTTATGGTGTTAGATTGTGCCACGTTATATGGAAGGGCTGCTAAGTCAGCATGAGAGATCATCAAACTATTGATCTCAGTATCCTGTCCTTACAGAGGAATGGCAGAAATATATTGTAATGCTAGAATATCTGGTGAGAGAGGGAGAGACTTTGAATTATTTTTGTTCGGTTTAAGTTTTGGTTATGTCCATATCCCTCAGCTATACCCAGGTCAATAGAAAAGTGCATAGCGCTGCAGAAAGAGGCTCCATCTGGAACCTGCGCCCTGAATTTCTGCTGATCAGTTGGGAGGAGCAGGGATCCGTCTTACAGGATGAAGCTTGCCTCCTTTTTGGCAAATTTGATGTTGTTTTAATGCTGACTGTCATGGGAAATGAAATGAAAACATGCACAACGCACAACACTTGTTTGCTGCTTGCTGCTTGCTAATCAGCTGGTTTTGTTTGTACTTTAATAGACATTCTATATCAGGGCAGATTAAATAACGATATCAATCATATGTAGCTCCTGTTAAAGCTCCAGTAAACACACTCACTGTAACCCTCTGCCCTTTACTGGCTTTCACTTTTAAGATCAACTTTTGTAAGTATGGCATGCAACTGAGCAAACATTTCTATAAGTGATATAAAGGAAGGAAATTTTTGAAGTCTTTGTATTCGAACAAAGAGTTATGTACTTCAGAAAACACTCGTGACTGCAGCTTTTATTTATTGAAAAGCATAATTTGCATGAGTGGAAAAAATATAGATTGTGTCTTTATTAGTGTACATCATAAAAAATATTCAATTAGTATTGAAGTATTTAGAGTAACTTATTATAGCAGGTAAAATACATAGCTGTCAATTTTTGGATTGTGTCAGCTATGATCACATAGGCTGACCCAGATTTCCTTATTGTGCGTTGTCTTCTGGGGAACCTTAGAGTACAATTTTACTGTTTTAGAAAACCCAGTCTCCTCTTTTCAGGGGAAATTTGCATGAGCAGACTTTTATCCACAGTTTGTAAATGTATAAAGATGCATGTCTAAGGTGGAATGTTTTCATATCAAACTATTTGATTTATAATAAAACATTTAGAGTGATATGTCCCAGATTTTCATCCACATTTCAATTGTATGTGTAGGCTTTGCTGCAGCAGTTTGCACTTGCAATAGAAAAGGCGGCAGTCTTTTGGAAAGGTGGCTCTTTCTGGCTGGCAACCAAGTCCACTAGAGCATGTTCAAATGTAAATATTTATGGCTATTTTGGCCACCTCAAACCCAAAAGAATGGAGTTATGTTTCCAGATAACGTCACTTTCAAACTCTCCCTTTGAAAGTAATACCTGGTTTTGTTATGGTAGCTTTGAGCATTGTTTCACAGCTTTTAAGCATCTGAAAAAAGTTAAAGACTAAAATTATATTTCACAATTCTAATTGAGGAAAAAAAGGAACTGTAATTTTAATAGGATGGAATTGGTAATTTTTAAGGTGGCTTGCCGTTACCTGCTTAATGCCTTCTGAGCCAGCCTAAAGTCTTCTGAAGTCAAAGTTTAGAATAGAAATGTTAGCTGGTGCGTAATTACCGGGTCACTGCTGAATATCTGCAGTACATAGACTGAGACCCTTTTTACACCCAACATGCAGAAGTCCTTTGACTGTTGATCTTTGGCTCACCCGTGTCTGTTTTCACCTCTAACATCAATGATGTTAATGCAAAAGGAAGTCAGCTGAATTTCAGAAGACTGCTACGGTCTTTGTGATATTTTGTAGGTAGCATTGCCATTATTACATTTAATTTATGCTACTGCTGCCAGGTAACAAGAAAGAGGAGTTTTGGCTTCAGTGAATACAATTGCAAAATTCCTGTTTTATCCTGGATGAGGTAACACTTTGACTGAACTGCCTATTCACAGTTTCACAGGCAGCGATGCCAAAAAAAAAGGCTCTGACAGTCTTCAAGTTCTGCCCTCTTTACACCCTCTCTAGCCAAGATTGCGTAGTGTTATAAAGAATTGCCATAATCACAGAAGCTGCAGACAGAAATAACTTACTGAAACCAAAACCCATGCAGGCCATACCTTACCATTAGGAAACTGTCTTTTGGAGGGTCAATTGGAGGGATTTCAGTAGTCTTCTTTAAGGGTTCTCTGTGGGTGGATTTCTAGTATGTCCACTGAGCCTGCAACACCAGCAGAAATGTTCTTGATACTGAGTTTAAATTTCCCATTCTTTAGTTTTTGCCCATGTTCTCCTAATTAGATCCTCTCCATTACCAATTCTGTTCCCATAATAGACTTCAAATTTATAAACTTCTGTCACATACCAGTCCCTTTACAGCTCTTTATAGCTTGATTCTATATTTTTATCAGTTTGAATCTCTCTATAATCCTAGATATGCAGTCATATATGTTGGCATTCCTGGACTTCCTCCAGTATATCTTCAACGCAGCGTGCTTCCATTGATTTCAAATGGAAATCATGTTCATAATGTTTTTGAAAATGGCCCACTTTAGCTTTTAGTAGATTGATGCACCACAGTGGGACTTGAGAGCAGAATTTCATTTACAGACAACTACGTGCTGATCATCCAAATATCAAAAATTACAAAGAACTGAATTTCAACTGGCCACCTTTAGTTATTTTTATGACCTGCACTTAGTTTCAGCTCTGTAATCAACAGACCACTCACTCACTCAAGGTTGAAAAACATGCTTTTAGCTGTTTTGCTGAATTATGGCCTTAGGCAACGTGTAAAGTTAATCTCAAATTAGTTGATGAGGAGGTGGGAGATGGTGATTCTTCCTTCTATATAAAATGAAAACTCAAGACTTGCGGTTCACTTCCGTTTGTTAATTGCCACTCCGCAATAATTTTCAAAAATGTATTTAGAAATAATTTTTCATAAATAGGACACAATAGAAAATGAGACAAAAAGGATTCATGAATTGTTTTGTTTCTATTTTAGGACTGCAAGAATACCTGGAAAAATATTTGGGCAAGAAGATTCCAGCTCTGATCTTAGTACCTGTGGTGGATTTACCTGGCAAGGAAGTTATTCATATAACATGCTGGCTAAGCTAGCAGCTTAGAAGAGATGAGCTGATACCAAACCACACATTCTGTCCAGGGCAGAACAAAGGAAAGAACTGATCATAACTGTGTTGGATACTTTCAGTAAGCAATATTGTTTGATTTAAGCAAAGTCATATTTAGTTTGTTAAGGACATCTCATGACATGTGACAGAGTCAGCTTTGTACAAACTATAAAGGTTTCTTTTAAAAATATTGTGCTTTTTTCTCACTTATTTTTAGAAGCATTCTGGTAATAGCAGGTGGCTCTTAGGAGATGTCAGTTGCTCTGATCACATCAGTTCTTTTGTTTGATATATTTAGGCCTGGTTACAACAAACTGATTGTAACTTTAGATCTTTTGGATGGAGGTGAAATCAGAATGTTGTTAGCTCCAGTACTTTTAAAGACATGACTCCTTTCAGTTCTATATTGAATTTAGTGACTTCAGGCCAACTCATGAAGACTTTATTTGTGGCCAGATTTTAACCCTTTTGTTGCACCAGTGAAGAATTTTTCAGAGGGGTATTCAGGATGCATGGTTTACCAAAGTGAATGATGGAGATGATGGCCAGACTGTAGGATTTGCCATCCTGCTTTCTGAGGCGGCAGCGGGCATCCTCGTGCTTTACATCTTGTAGGCAACTCTTATTGAAGAGCTACCAGAATTCCCCAGGGCTTCAATCTTCTCCAGAAAATAAACAGGAGTTTTACCACTGCTTTCATTAAAACAGGCTCAGACACGGAGGTGAAGCTCCATTTCATTGCAACTACGATTTTACTCATGACATGCTATAGGATCAGTATAGGAGGGAAAGCCTCTTGGATTTTGCTTGGGGCAGTAAGGCACTGTAAAGTATTCTTCTTATCAGACAAAGGCTATAAAATTAAACCTTCAAGAAAGAGCATCAAACCTTGGCCTATGTTCTACATCTATGTATTCTCATTGCTCCTCTTCCAGTGTGTGAACGCTGGAGCTACATGACCAGCACTCCAGTTGTCCTTCTCTTACACCAGCCCAAACCTGAAATAACTCCACAAAAGTCAACTGCGTGTCAGTAAGTTTACATTGGGGTGACTTAACAGGTGGACTTAGCACTCCAGCTTCGTTTTCCTACCCGCTGCCAGATACGCACTTGGCAGCAGCTGATATGAAGCCAGTGACTAAAGATAAAGAGAATCTTCCTCTGCTAGGTGCTTTGCATGTCCAGCGCATTATGCTGATCATTACTTGAAAATAGAGACTGTAAAATGTCATTGTTCCTTACCATTGCATCAAGTAATATACCAGAGCTGCCATCCCCTTTAGAACTATTTTTTTCATGGTTATTTAAATATTTTTAGAAAGGGGAAGGCGAAGAGCTTTTTATATACCAGTGTCTAAATACATGGATTATTAAATTAAATTTCTTAAGAAAAAAGGGGAGAATCAGTTCCTTAGTTCATTAGCATTCAGTATCATTTTTAGGTTAGACTTAAACATATTTGATCCTTATTCTTTCCCACGATCAGAAAAGAATTTGCTAATACCTGGATGTGTCTGGTCTATTTGAATTGTACTCTTTTAGAAGGCTAAATATTTTTCTTACTTCTCCCTGGAAATACTAGTATTTCATTTCTTTCAGTGTGGAGTGCCCACAGACCAGAGACACAAGCTGGACTGAAATAGGAAAAGAGAAGCAGACGGTACTTTAAGAGAGAGCAAGGCAAAGCTTAATTTTCCAGGGATGTATAATGGAAACCAAAGAGATGGCATGAGTTGGACTGTGTCTCCTCTAGCAGTCATTTTTTTCATAGTTTAAAAAAGTTACCCAAACATGTCCATCTTGGCTTTTGTACTGTACTGCGTATTTTTTAGGTGGCAGGATATTTGCTCCTAAAGAAACCAGCTTTTCCTGCAAGCTTTCCTGCAAGATTCGTGACTCAAACTATCCTTCTTTTCCCCTGTAGAGGTGCATTGAAAAACAGTGACAGAATGCATGGGTCTGAAAAACACTGTGACCTTTTTTTTTTTTCCCAGCAGAAAGCAAACCTTTTCCTTTTTTGAGACAACTAGAACTTCAGCAAGTTTACTTTGCAAATAGCTAAAAAAGAATAGTTTGCTGACTTTTTCTCCTTGAGAGGCTTCATGCAACTTCTAAGTGGTGTGAGTAACTAAAACTATAAGCTGGGTCTGCGGTGTTTAAGTATGAGCATGGCAACTTGTTCAACATTGATATGCAAGGTAGGTGAGTAAATTGCTGCTCCGCATAGAGACCTAAGACTTTTATAATAGAAAGAAATAACACCATTTAATCTGCCTTATGCTGCCATACTTTAATCATAATTACTAGGTCCTACTGTGAATAAGTAATTTCACAGAGCTCTTTTTCACTTTCTTTGTAACAGAAGTGCCAGTTGAAGACAGGAGGTGGGGAGACGGGTGCACATACGAGTACACACACACACACCCCTATATGTGTATTAGTGAAAAGAGGGAAAGACAACAAATACTCAAAATCTGAAGATGCAGGGTTTGGTGTTTGCTTTTTTTCATGACTAGCTTTGCTGAGTATTTACCCCAGCAGGTTTTAATCTTGAGACTATAAGTTCATATACTGTGCTAAGGTACTGGTTTGGAGGACTTTATATATATGTACACAAATGCTGCTGTTTCTCTGATTTCTGCTAAGCCTGCAGGAAGATGTTTTGTGTGCATATTATGGCACAAAAAGTTGGCCCATCTAGGTTCCAGCACTCAGAACACAGAAGGGCTGTGTAATAAATGGGAAACTGTCTTTAAAAATGTAACTGGGGGGTTTAATTTTTCTTTTCTCTGCTGTAACAAGTGTTAGAATATGGCTTACACATCTTTTTTTTTTTTTTTTCAAAAAGTAATCTATGTCTTGTTATAGATCTCACTGTCAGTGAAATTTTGCCTCCTGCCTCCTTCAAAAATCTCTGGATATCAATTTCTTTAATTGCTTGAAAGCATGTTAAAGTGAACTGACCAAATCGGACTGCAAGACCAAAAGTGATTTAATAACTTTGTGTTTTACTCATTTCAAAACCCGGTGATGGCTACAGTACCAGTGAGCCTTTACAGTGCACATGGCTAAGCTGCTATAAAGGCACCAGAGCTGATCTTCCTAAATAGATTTTAAAATGACATTGAGATATTTTAAGCAGAGCTTATTTAATTTTTTTCCCTGTGAGTTTTATAGTTAGGTGATTCAGGAACTGATTTGTTACACCAGATAGCATTGGTGCATCTTTCCTCTCAGCCTTCAGAAGTCTGATGGGCATTGGAGGCAGGATGTCTCCTGAGTATTAAAGAGGTGCTGCTGAAGCAGCTCTTCTCCTTCAAGGACGTCCTGTTCCATCCATTATCTCCTGTCTATGTGCAGTAGTCTAGTCTATCAAAATACAGTGATTGAATAAAACTTTTATTTCAAATAAATGAATGCATTGATTTAATAAAAGGGTTGTACTGCATGGTATAATAGTTCTCTAAATGAACACTGAAATCCTAAAATACAGAAACTTTTCATGTGTCCAAGTTAAATCTTTGTTACTTCTTGCAGGATGGGTTTGCTGAAGCAAACCTAGTTTATTCTGTCCGTTAAAGTAAAACTGTCCTGAGCTTTCTCAGTACTCACTGGCACTTATTATTTAAGTAACCTGCTTTTACTATTATAAATGTCTGGCATTGGGAATACATATTAAGAATACTTGACAATTTACTAATTTATGATCTCTTTAGTTGTATTTTAATATTTTTGGCAAGCCAGCCTGTGTTGATATATTAGCCAAACATTCAAAATACAGACTTGAGATCTTGAAAGCTTCTTTTTTTTTCAACTTTCATCTGAACACTGAATATTTTTGTCATATTTCAAATTTTAATTTTAAAAAACAGACTGGGTACCTGTGAACTGAACCCGTATGTTACATGCAAGTGCCCTTTTACTGATGACTCACTGCTCACAATTTCTTGGCTTTGACTTCTGTCGGATTAATTCATGGCTAGGTTTTGCCTGTGGTTTCCTGCCTTTCTCATATTTTAGAGCACTGTCTGCTTTTTCCCTGTATTCCCAAATAAGTCAGGTTGTTCTGCGGATCTTCGCACAGGATATGTCACTGGCAGCAGTCTCCTTGTCATTGCCTTGACTCTCCATTTCATTTGCAATGTTTGAAAACCATTTCTTGGATACGTCTGCTCATCCTCCGTTTCCTATTATATTGCTATTTTGTGATTGCGACATTTAATCCTGAATCATTTTGAAACACTGTTTGTATAATTTAACCCAGTTGACACGACTTACTGTCCACAGTAAAACCAGCATGTGCTCAAAACAGGTCAGATTTCACTTCTGTCCTTCCCAGCGTTCAGAAATTCCTGCTCCTCTCCAAATTATGCAGATTTCCAGTTCAGAAGAAAATAGCGTTTCAGAACAAAAAAAAATAAGCTGAACTAAACGCCCCGAACAAATTGACAGCTGCTCCGCTCTCATAACCTGTTAGGGGACTGCAGAGTCAGGGCACATAGGTTTAGGATCACGGCACCCCTTTCCTGGGTAAGCTTAAGCTTATCCATTAGTTTTCTTCTGCCTCTATTTCCATATTTGTATCATCTTTGAAATAATGTTTTCTCACCCTTGTAAAGGTGTTGGCAAAGAGATGCTATGTTGTAGTCATACAACCTGCAATAACAAAAAGTTTAGACTGAGTGAGCAGCACACAAGAGTGTGAAAGTAATGTTGTAGTGGGAACCATAATGAATGTGATCGCAGATACCGATTTGCATGAGCGCAATCTGGAGAGCTTTTCTCCCAGCACACTGCCTGCAGCAGTCTCAGATCCCAGGAGAAGTCTATAATACATCCAGTAACATCAATGATACATTTTAAAGCGCGATTCATCCCTGACGATCCCAAAGTGCTTGACAAGTCCATGGCGTACAAGGTGCTTGGGCCATCACTGGGACAGCCACACACACCCTGGCAGCCTCCTCTGCCCGGTGTGAACGTAGGGAGGTCTCCGCAGTTATCCAGCTGGGAGAAGAGCTCCTCTGCTCTCTGCAGTCCCCCCAGCAGGGGTATTTGCTTTGTCAGAAGCTACCACAGAGAGGCAGCTAGCGTTACTGCTTTCTGTTACTCATGAGAAGACTTGTTCCACTTCAGATTTTGCCATGATAGAAGGGAAAAACCCTCTTCTGGTCTCCGTCAGGCAACAGTCTAAATTCTCAACCATAACATCCGTGTTATGTGGTTGACAGTTCTCAATAACCATAACGTCCTTGGCACATTGTGTTACTGCCATGCCCCCACTTTACAAGTAAGGCATTGTTTCTCTGAGACAGAAGTTGTGATGTTGCATTAGGGGTGCAAGCTGGTGCAAGCATTGCTTCACCATCTCCGATTCCCGTGGGTTTGTTGGTAGCTGCCTCGCTAGTAGTTTATTTTGTTGCTTATAGAAGAACAGGGGTCCAGAAGGAAGAAATACATTTCTCAGATGGAAGAGCTATCTCGTTGCGACAAAGTTCAGTCCTACTCCCACACAGACCCAACCGTTCTGCAGCAAGACCCAGATACATGCAAATGTAGAGCCTTTTGTAACTGAACCAAATTTGCACAGCTCTGGAGCTGGATCTGTTAAGGTTCAAAGCAGGAGGTGTTAAATGATAGGAAAGGACAGAAAGGAAACACAGACGAGAAGTCAGTGCCAAAGGAATGGTATTATTAGGAACCGGTGGGGAAGCCGAGCTTAAAAGGCAAACAACAGGTCTAGGGACCTAAGGGGGTTATTCTTTATTTATAGGATGTCTTTGAAGGAATGGACCCTGGACTGCCTTTTCACTATTACTAGTTGTAAAGATAAAAGATTAACGTACGAAGAACAAAGAGGAATAAATAGAGTTTCCAGGAAAGAGATCCAGAAGCACACTTTAAAATGTCTCTCTCCTCCTTTCAACAAGGTATAAAATAGCAAATGCTTCCACTACCCCAGCAGTGTGCTTTGGTCTGGCTTCTGAGGGTGAGCATGCCTGAAATGAGGGCAGTATGCAAGAGGAGCCACCACGCGTGTGCCATCGTGCTGTTAGGGGACATTTCTTCTGGGCACTGCCACGAGGATCGTGGCTAATGGGTCTTGACTGGAGAGCTACAGCCCATCAACATGCTTCTCCTCTGTGCTCCTCCTTCATCAAGGCACTACAGCATACCAAGGCGTTGATTCAGGACTTGCCTGTCATTGTTATGCATCTTGTTTAAAACTGACTATTTAAATACTAAAAGTCAGGATATCTCATACTGCTGCTTAGATTAGGCAAGCCAAATGTGATTCTCTTTATGCTACAGTCCCCAGTGCAGACAAAAAAGCTTTCTCAGGTTGAGATCCTGCCACTCACGTAATTATTTAGGGAAAGACAGCTCGACTACTTCAGCTCCGGTACTTCACAAGAGGAATGGAAACATTAGGAAAAGTTTTTTCTTTGATGTAGAATATGCTGCCACTTTTTTGTTATTAAAATAGGAGCTAACTTTAAATAAATAAAATTTTGCCTGGAGGCTTCTGAAAACTAATGTTGTGTTTTGACAGTGTCATTTTTCTGATTCCTGAAAGCATTATGTGAGTTAGCTCAGGACTTCATCATGATTTTTCTTCTATGCTACGTACAGTGAATTATTTTTTCAGCTCTGGATTTTATTTGATTTCTCTCTCACACACGCAGACACAGAGTCACATCACTGTGCAACTTTATTTGACAGGTGCTCTCCAACGCTGGTTTTTCCCCCTTTTAAAGGACGGGTCGATCAACCCCCTGTAGAGGATGTGAAAGAGAGGGTGTAGTAACGTGGAGGCAGCTACCACTATTTTTTATTGGGAAAAATGGATGAAAGGCTGTCATCGTTGAAAGTCTTTGAAAAATAAACTAAGGACATGAAGAAAGGTCACACAAAAGCCCTGCGAGAGGACAGAATGTTGTTTTAAAAAAAACACGCTACCTTCAATGTGCAATTTGTATGTAATGCCTTTTTAATTGGGCTTGTAGGTTTTATATCCTCTGAATTCATGCTTTGCGATAAAGGATATTGATGTAAGGATGATATAGGACTTTGAGAAGAAGCAGATAGTCTTCAAATAAGAGCTGATTTGAGACCCCAGTCTTTGATGGTAATTTATGGCCCTCTTTAAAAAAAGTAAAAATTCGTTTAGGTGTATGCTCAACTAGAAAACTCAAATAATATGTGCTTAGTGAGAGAAAAAATATTGCTAACAGCACAGTGTGTCTTACAGCATAAAGTGCAACCCTAAAATTGCTCATTGCTGAGCGCTCTTAATGTGCTGTGAGCAATTTCATACACTGCACTTCAAACACTGAGTGCACACTCTAATAACGTACATATATCAGGGGAGGCCAAACTTTTTGATATGTGTCACAAAGTGATTTCAAGAGAGAAAAAGAGCTGGCCAAAGGCCTTCAATTCCACTTTATAACAACTCTAAAGGTTTCAAATTCATATTTATTTCCTATTTGAATGAAAATAAAAGACCTTAAATGGGGGTTCTTTTGGTCACGGTTGTATTTTTTCCCCCAAAAAGGATTCGGGTCAAAGTGTTTATTTTCTTATTGAAAAGGTCAGTTTTTCTGTTCAGATTCTATTTTTCCCTGAAATTACCAGAAAGTGTTGGACCATGGAAAACTTTCTGTTGCAGAACTTGTTGCAATTTACAGCTCTTAAAATGTTTGGCTAGAATGCCAAATTCTATATAAAGGATTTTTTTTTTTTTTTTGCTCTGACACCTTATTTCAAATTAAAAAAAAAAAGAACCTTCTCTCTCAGGTTGTAAATGGAGTTGAGAGATGTGAGCACAGTCCTCAGAGACAAGAACCCTTCGATTCTGATGCTGGCACTGAGCTTTGCAGTAGTTATAAGTTACGTATTTATGACCTCTTCCCTCCTGTAAAATGAGGACAGCAGTAATGGGTTAGATTAGATTGTGTGAAGATTCTCTTGTAAGCAGTGCTAGGTCTGGTCTACAGTGAGGTATCCTGTAAATGGTAGATGTCACCAGAAAGGAGAACATGCCCAAATGCTCTTTAGGGCCTTAGTTGATGAGGCAGATAATTTTGAGTCCCGAGTCAGCTGTGAATTACAGGGACTTTTTAAAATACAGCCCTGTGAGAGTTTTTCCACTTGCTTTCTGGTCGACCTAGCAGTTTTCAGGACGGTATGGGGATGCTGTAGCAGGTACCGATCGGCCCCGGAGCCCGGAGCATAGCACGGGCTCGTGCCTCCTGCAGGGTGACTGTCCAGGCTGTGTCTGGATTCGTTCCTCTCTGCACAACACAGCGGTACGTAGCACAGGCACACTCCGGCGTTGGGGGCTACTCTTACATTTTCATGATTTTCTCTGTATCCTCAGAACTAGAAAACAGTGGGTTTAGTGTGTCTGAGACTTCAAAAATATTATTCTCTGCGGAAGTTGGGTGGTTAAGAACTGCAAACGGGGCAGGAGGAGGATTGAGAAAATTGCTTTTTCTCTCCTGTCATCAGACGTTGTATGCCTTTGGTCTTTAGACGACTCTTCCTTCCTTTGGTACCACCGTGTTTCTCTTTTCTCCCCTCCCTATCTTTCTTTTCCCCTCTTTGTGCTCCTATTCTTCCTTTTGGATTTTCTCTTCTGCCCTCTCTTCCTAATACTGACTTGTGCTGTCCAGTGTTCAACAAAAGGAAAGCCCCACATTAACTTCTTTTGCTGTCACGTCTGAGGACCATAAAAATCCAAGTTAGTATGAGGCCCATAAGCATAGGTGAGCCGGCACACAGAAAAAAAAAAAAAAAGCTGTGCGTTGCAGCTAGCCCCCTTGGCATCAGGTATATCTAGAAATACAAAGTGTAAACACCTGGTAGTTCCCCAGATCTGAGGCTGGGTGAGCAAGCCTTCCCTGCCTGTACTCGGGATTTCTTAGGTCTCAACAATGAGGCTCGGTAGTGAAATATCATCTGTTGCCTTTACCAAGCCCAAGCACTCCACGTACATTTTTCAAGAGCCCCTAAGTGACTGGGAACATAATTCTCATTTTGAGTTTGAGTAGAATTTATGCTCCCAAGTCATGTAAGCGTCTTTGATAAAATGTTTCTTGGGAAGGTAATGTTTTACGATCTGGTAGTTTGAACCAAGATTTCCAAAGTTTACCAGAGCAGACCTTATAAATAAACTGTAAAGTCAATCTACTGCAAAAGGTGCTAGAATAATCCTCATTATTCCTTGTCTCCTTTGCTCACGGGATGTACGGTTTTAAAGGAGCTGCACAAAGAGCGTCACCCTGCTCAGGCTGCATGATGCAGAGCAAAGCCTGTCAAAAAATCTGAGCCTTTGCACAGTTGCTCAAAGAGGAACTGATTTCTTCAGCGGTCAAACACTGGAACAGGCTTCCTGTAGAGGTGGTTGATGTCCCACGCCTGTCACTGTATGAGAGGCTTTGGGGCGATGCCCTTAACAACCTGGTTTAACTTTTGGTCAGCCCTGAAGTGGTCAGGCAGTTGGATTAGATGATCCTTGCAAGTCTCTTCCAACAGAAATACTCTATTCTATTCTTTCTGTTCTGTTCTATTCTATTCCATTTCTCTTTCTCTCTATTTCTACTCTTCTAAATATCTCACCCGTTTTCAGAGTACCCAGCAGTCAATTCTCTGGTTCTGTTATTCATTGTGAGCTCCCAGCTTTTTGATAGATATGTTACAGGTTAAGCACATAACAAGTAAAAAATCCTGCTGAAAGCCTTTTTAACTGTTCCCAAGCAGAGGTGTCACTGACACTCCAGTGAGCGAACACCAGGTGCTGGTCCTGACCTGATTTTTTTACCCTTTTTTTTTCTTTAATCTCACAATGTCGTCGTCGTCGTCCCGCCCCCCCCCCCACCTCCCCTCGAAGGAGAAACCCGGTAAAGCCGCTCCCGAGCACGCCGCGAGCAAAGGCGCCGCGGAGTCCAGCCCGGCACGGAAAAGGGGAATTTTAGTTCTTTTCCGGCGGGCAATGCTGCCCCCCCCCGCCCCCACCCCGCAACTGCAGGCGCCGCCCGCGCCCGGCGGGGGGGGCGGGACCGGGCGCGCGGGGCGCGGGGCTGGAAACGCGAGACCCCGGGCCAGTGCCCAGCGACACCGGGCCAGTGCCCAGCCCCCCCGGGCCAGTGCCCAGCCCCCCCGGGCCAGTGCCCAGCGACACCGGGCCAGTGCCCAGCCCCGGGGCGCCTCTGGGGAGAGAGCTCGGTGGCCTCCGCCGCCCCTTTCGGAGGGGATCCCGAAGCCCTGGCGAGTCTGCTCGCCCTCCGCTGCTGCGCAAAACCCGGGCGCGCTAATTCCGATGAGGGCTGCACCGGCAGTGATTACGGTTCCTGATTAATGCATGCGGTGTCGTGTACAGTGAACACCCGCAACACCTTACCAGTCGGTTTTCTGCATCCCAAACTAAGGTTTTGGTTACTTTTGTGTTACCGGTAGCATTTTTCTGTGTTACCTTTTCGGGACCTAGAACTGTGAATACAAGAATTAACCTTCAAAGCAAATAAAGAGAGATCTGAGTAGAGTTTATCAACAAGGAGGGCGGGAGAAAAGGGTTGTAGCATGAACCATCACCAAAACGAGAGTTAAAATGCACTAAGAGAAGAAGTCTGCTTTGTCTTATACTTTTTAAAACCCTTCTGTCAGTTGCTTTCTCATGCTGCAGCTTCCTCCATATGCTCCTTACACCCACTAACACACCCACCTACACACACTCACAATTTACCAACATACTTTATGTCTTTGCTGAATTAAAATCCACACCGTTATTCAAATAAAATAAAATAAACAGCTGTTTTCTTTCCACAAAAAAACCCAAAACCCAAAAAACAAACAAACAAAAAAAAAACCCCCACAACCTAACGTTTTTCTGACTTGGCACTTGCGAAGCATCGGAAAGAAACAGGCTGCGGGAGACGCTTTTGTTGGAACACGACACAGAAGGCCCAGGGCTGGGTCTAGACACGGACTGGTGCGCTTAGGACCGCTCCACTTTGGAAGGGGACGCTTCCCAGGAGGAAGGGCTTAGAAGCTCTGTGAACAAGGGCAGGTTGTCCCAGTGGTCACTGAGATGCCAGAACAGGCATCGGTGGAGGCGCCAGGCCTGATAAAAGAGAGTATTTAAAGCAGCACGGACAGGCGGAGTGCCGCAGAATCTCCTCGCAGGTATTTATTTCATGGCCTCCCTTCCCACCGGAGAAGTACAGCTCCGGGAAGCACAGGCACCAGAAACTGTGGCTGGCGTTTACCCTACCTGTGTTATCTTCTGTGTTAGCTCCCAGATTCAGCCTGAATTCCCAGCTGAAGTTTGAAAGTGCCCAGCACGCAAACAAACAGTAGGAAAGGAGGGCCTGGAAAGAGTCTGCAGTAGATTATAGTACTGGGAATCCTGTGTTGGTGTCCATTCCTGCAGTTTATCAGCCATGGGCCATTGCACCTCACTCTGGGGATCAAAAGGGTTGAAAACAAGGCAACCACCTCAAGTTGCCACCTCTTTGCTGTACCAGTCCTTGCTGGCTACAGGTTACAACACCGCTGTCCGAACAGCCATGGCAGGACCACTTCTCTCAGACCGCGTTGGTCGCAGCTGAGGGAGCAAGGATGCTGCCACCGTGCAGGTGGAAAGCAGGTAAAAGAACAGCAACTAACTCCCAGGTGCCTTGTCATCTAGTAGAACCCAAAGACCTGTATTACACACCTGGCTTATTTATAAAGCACATTGTGAGACATAGGACCCAAGAACACATTCCTTAAATTGGCTGTATCAATTTCCCAGGATACTGAGTAGGTACCTACCAAGCCAGCTGGCAGGAAGGACGGAGGGAAGGACTTGGATCCCTCGCTCTCAGCTCAGGTGCCGTTCAGAACTCATAGCCATGAATCCTCTCCTTGGAGGAAACACCTAAGCCAGGTTGGACCTTGCACAAAACCCAACCCAGAGAAAGAGACAGCGCTCTCTTCTCTCGCTGGGCTATACAATTCACTGGGATATGGGATAACCACAATCAAATGCATTTACTGCAAAATTTGGAGAAGGGTTTTGAATCGGTATTAACTGTTGGCATACTGTAACTATCAATCACTGACCTACTGAGTTTCTGGCTCTTGCTGTAAGCTTTAATCTGTCCATCCAGTCTTGGGTGCTTAGTGTCGCTGCTGTTAATTGGTACAAACTTCTACCCCTAGGGAGGTGGAGCCGCAGCCAATGATACAGGATGGGGCACGCAAGAGAAGATGTTTCACCTCTGTCTCGGCACAGGGCAACTCAGAGCCTGATAAAAGCAGCTGAAGCACAGCTTACTGGAGCTGTAAGAAGAGTCTTTATGCTCTCCTTCCCCCAAATCCCTCTCCTTTGTTCTTCTGCAGGACTCTTAAGGAACATTCATAAACCTGGTCTATACCAGGGCTCAGGGAAAATCTGTGATGTTGTTCTAGGGCCTGTGACCTAACATTTCCTAAAAGCGGCATGTGTTGATGTTTCTCTTTTGGCTCGAAGTCGGGCTGCAAGTCAGTGCACTGTGAGGACTAAAATCCAAAGAAATACATAATTCCGTTGTCTACCTTAAACATCAAAAGCACTAGTCATCCTTGTACTGTCACTTTCAAGTTCAAGAAATGATGTGCTTTAGGTGTGCTTGCCTAACTACTTTTTAAAACTTATTTGCAGAGCTGCCATCCTGATTCTCCATGTTGCTGATGTCAAGCAGCTCTCCCAGAAGCCTTTGAGAAGGACAGCAGAAAACAACTTGTGGCAACTCGACTAAATAGGGGAAAAGAGCTATGTTTAATCCTTCCGTCTAAGAGGAACAAAGACGTATGCTCCACTACAGCTGTGAAATGAAGGAACTGAGGTGGAAAGAAAAGCATTCCAACAAAGCTTCTCAGTTGCTTTGATGAGTACAGAGTAGGGTAACGCAGGCCACCTCGGTAGGAGCTTGTCACGTTGTTGAGCAACAATTGACAAAGATTGCAGAGGACCAGAGAAGCTGTGTTCATAGAAAACCCCCAAACTTCAAACCATGTGTGCTACTGGAAGACTATTTCCTTGATTTTTTTTTTTTTGGTTGTTTTTTTTAAGTGCATTTGAACATTTGTGTTCCCTTTCAGGAATGGACAAGTGGCTTGTATAATTACACAAGGAAAAAAGAAAAAAAGGCCAACCTTTGCTATTTCAGGTACAACTCCTCAGTACAAAAAAAAAAAAAAAATTGTTCATGTTTCTGAACTATTTTGTATCAAACTGCCAATGATATTCCTAATTTCCTTAAGAAATCCTCCTTTTCAGTGAGAGTTCCTGCACTGACACTGGGCTAGCCTGTTTTAATACTGATTTAACAGTAACAATTTATTCCCTGAAATATATTAAAAATGCTATCAAAGCTCCCAATTCAGCAAGATACTTAACATATGCTTTCCTGACATTAGTGAGGTGGTTAGATATGTGCTTACATACTTTGACCAGCTGGGTCCAAAGTGAATGCCAGTAAGCAGCCTAGTTCAGATTCAAGACAGAAAAATGTCCAAGACATCAGTAATATTTTCTAAGAGGCTACACCTTGTATTGCTTTTAGGATACTGGAAAGTATTTTATGACTCTGGGTTTAGGATACTGAGAGCTTATCTTTTTGGGTGTAGGAGCTGAGCAGATGGTTTTAGAGAAATTCTGGGTCTCCAAAGCAACGGAGCATTCAGCCCCCGTATGTGACATGGACAGAGGGGAATGCCCTGGCTCCAAACCTGGAGGAGAGCAGTAGTGAAACCTACAGGTTTACTGGATCTGGGTACCTTGAAGAAGTGAATGTACCAGGGAGAAATGGAAAAATGAGGCTGTAGGAAAAAGAAGAGAAGCAGCCATGGTAAATAAATTTAAAAGGAGCAAAAAAAGAAATAAGGAAAATGCAGAAAACTCGTTTTTTACCATGTCAAAGCCACTAGTCTTCCTCACCTTACACGCAGAGGGCAGGTGATGAGAGTTATATATGAGAGAATGCACTGCACTGTGAAATGAAAACAGCCACATTTTAAAATCAGTGTGTTCACTTTCATTTTGTTCTCTTTTCCAGTGGTACCTGTTATATTCAGAATTTATGAGCAAGTAAGTCCACGATAGCAACTGCACTGGGCCTGGCTGGGACTAACTGGGCGTTACTGTCTTTATAGCAGCCCATATGGTGCTGCTTTTTTGGATTTGTGGCGAAAACAGTGCTGATAACACACCAGTGTTTTGGCTACTGCTGAATGGTGCTTGCACAGCATCAAGGCTGTCTCTTTTTCCCACTCTGATCCCCTAGCAAGGAGGCTGGGGGTGGGCAAGAAGCTGGGAGGGGACACAGCCGGGACAGCTGAACTGAAGTGGCCAAAGGGATGGTCCATACCATATGGCACCATGCTCAGCCATAAAAACTGAGGTAGAAGGCAAAGAAGGGGAGATTGTCTTCCAAGGTGGCTGCTGACTGGCGACTGGCTGGGCATCGGTCTGCTAGTAGAGGTGGTGAGCGATTGCCTTGGCATCACTTGACATCCCATCTTTTTTCTTCACCTATTAAACTGTTTTTATCTCAACCCACGAGTTTTCTCACTTCTGTTCTTTCTATTCTCTCTCCCATCCCACTGGGGAGAGGCAGGGAATGAGCGAGCAGCTGTGTGGGTGCTTGGCTGCTGGCCAGGGTCAACCCACCATAGCAACATTAACAGAATTTCATAAAGTCAGTCAAAATGTCTTGAAATTACTCAAATTGCTACCTTAAGCAACATATTCTGGCATCCAGAAAATCAAACAAGCTACAATATCTTCAGACCCTTCAGTTACCTTTTCAGCTTTGGTCCTATTATTCCTCTTACACAAATCAGGCTGTCACAGAAGGCAGGGGAACCTTTGCGTTGCTTTGACTACATGAGGACCTGAGGAAAAGAAACTCGTTACAACAGGTCTTCTGGGATGGACATTAATCTGTATGACTTGTTGGAAGAAGCCTTGGAACATGGTTCCCCAGGCCTCTTTACTCGAGACACAAGGAAAGCAGCTTGTGAAAACCAATGGTACGAAGCAGTCTGCTTCAAGACTGATGACAATAAGGGGTAAAAGAGAAAAGAATAAGGAGAAAAACTCTCAGCACTCCTTCCCTGGGTATTGGGAAGCTGATTTTGGCAGCTCTGCAGGCTCAGAGCTCTGCTAAGATGTGTTCTCTCTTAATACTTTAATGAGCTGAGCAATTGACAGTCCCAGCTGAGTACTCAGTTTTGTTGCTGTTGCTAAGCAAAATGTCAGCTAAAAAAAAGCTCCTTTTTCATCTTCTAAATCATAAATACAGCCAAACCGTTTATTTGATACGTGCAGAAATTCATTCTACCTCCATGCCAGCTCAGCCCATGTACCTCAGTTCACTCTCTCACATGGTTCATACATGTTCAATCTCTCCAACATACCCCAGGACACATACAGATATGATTGTCCTGCATGTTCTAGATACCCTTCAGGCCACACAGAGCTCGTTCAGCTTATCCTCTTCATTTGGACTCCAGCACGGCCCATGGTAATGTCGGTTGAAGCAGGTTCTCTTCTCCTCCATATTGGCTGAATATCTTGCCTTGCCAGCTCATATAGCTTTGGAGTTCAGCAATGACTGGAGACGTAAGAGGTGCTGGGAGATTTTTGCATTCTTTCTCTCTCTCCTTCTCCAGTGATTTCCTGTTTTCCTACAAAAATTCCTGTTTTCACTTCTTTTCAAATAAAGAAACCTTCCAGACTCCCTTCTCTGTTATCTATTTATCAAATAACTTTTTGTATTTCTAATTCTCCCTTACCTTTTCCCTTCTCTCTTACATTTTCTTTAGTCATCTGTGTTTTCATGACCATATGAGTTTTCAGTCTTGGATAGTTAAAAGAAATTCTAATCTCACGTACATTTTGATAAGGTCTGATATCATCTTTCCAACCCTGTTCTTCAGTGGCTTGCCTGCTCAGAACCTGCCTTGTGAGGGAGTTTTCTCTTATGTGATATTGAACGATTTTGTCTGTAATGTGAGTAAGGAAATTCCCGCTTAAAGTCATAACTAACTGCAGGATCCCACTCCGCATATTCAGAACATATTCCTGGTTCCACTCGTCAATTTTCTCATTATATGTTTTCATTTACTGTAAGCTACACTTAGAGGCTATTGGCAGGAATTTCCCTCCACATCAAAACTGAAACCACCCCTTCGTGACCAATGCTGGTCTCTGATCCTGAACCCTGACCTGTCAGGCACAGTCAGCAAGCATTTTGGGGGGCCACAGATAACATAGTTCCAGTTTGAATGGAGAAGCAGAGCAAAATAAGCAAGTGATGATTAGACCTTCACAGGCCATTCCTAATAGAGCAGCAAGATGAGAAATCTCTATCCCCTGGTGAAACTGCCTGACACAAGTGCTTTTATGGCAAAGAAAAGGTGCTGAAGAAAGAACAGCAAGTAGGAAAAAATATTTTCAGTCATACCAAGTGTTCACCTTTGATGGATCTTCCTTTGACTATGGAGTTCAACATTACAGTTATGCTACTCCCAGGTTTTTATTATACTGAGGTTACTATAAAACCAACAACAACAAAGCAGAAAAACGCTAACATAGCGTCATTTTTCATGTTCCCATATAGCAGTCCTTCCTGTTCCAGCACAGAACTCTGAGCACTCATGAGCTGGTCGTCAATGAGCACTTTGAAGACAGGCTATTGAACCTCAAAAATGTTTTCTATGTTCACCACAGTTACCTTTTTGTCTGTCTGCTGGGCACAAATCTTGAGCAAGCTGCAATGTTCTACCTCATTTTCTTCAGCCTTTTTCTCTCCTCTCTGGAATCCACACCTCTCAAGTGTGGTTAACCGATTACACAGGGAAAAGGAATCTAATAAATCACATAGGCACACTGTAAAGGATTTTCATGCATACCTTTCCCATGTAAATGGTCTGTAACTTTTACACAAATTGGGCCCCTAGACTCTTTATTTCACACTTCCATCTTCCTTTCCCTGGAGAGTTGCAATTTAAACGATCCTGAAACATTTGAAGACAATTAAAGGTTAGCTTTGCATATCAGTGACCTACCAGCAATTCCCTGTAAAGCTCTGATGTACATACAGTGTTTGATCTACAGCTGCCTGACTGCAGGAAGGTAGAAGTGTTTCCATACTGCTCTGAACCCTAGGTAGGGTTGGAAAAGAGGCTCAGAAGACACCACAAAATAGCTACTACTTCCACAGAGCTTCACACAGCGCTAGGACACCATTGTGGATTGCCAGGACTTTTGACTTCCTTCAAGTTCTGAGCCACACATAGATCATTAACAGGGTTTGGACTGCCTTGCTTGCAAGATTTAAAGGAGGTTCAGAAAATACTTCTGGTTGGTTATGTATTGGTTTTTCTTACATCGAGCCTTAACAGTATTTTCTTAGAAATTGTATAACCTTTATTCCCAGAGGCAGAAATGGAGACTTATAACTGTGGCTGTCTTACAAAGAGCAAAGTTGTGCTGGGGGAGGGATTTAAATTAGTATACCATACGGTGCAAAAAAAACCCCTAACCCCAAACCTGTGATTTCTGTATTGCAGCAGCCCCACCAGGCCCGATCTGCACGGGTTCTTAGAGGAAATGAAGGCTGCCTGACAGCTTGGAGTGACCACGTGCGACTTGATCAAAGGTGGAGTCACAGGTACCAACCAGCGGAGACTTCGGCAGGGGTTGAAACAGCGGATGTTTTGAAACAAGGGCTGAAATATAGTCACAAAAGCTGACAGGGCCTCAGCACTTAACCAGATTTTGGGTGAATTGTGAAATATTTGGACAAGATTCTTTTCCTTCCCCTCCAGCCCTTTCCAACTTCCTCCCTCTGGAAAAGCACTTTAGTATGTAGAATATAAATTAACCCGTCTCCAAAAGAGTTCATACACATCTGAGAAAATATTGTTGCACAGCATGACTGGACAGTTTTATTCCATTTGAGACAGATTCAAAAGATGGAAATTACTATAATATTGGATGATGGAATAGCTCCAAACTCTTTCAGCTTTGTCTGGAACAGGCACAGCTTAGCTACTATTGTCTTACATAGTGGCTAAATATAAATACTATAAAATATTTATAAATAATGGGTGCCAAATTGATCACATTGTAGGGTTTTACTGGAACATGTAAGTCCTGTTATTAATCTGACATTTATAAAAATGTTACCACCGATCACTTAAGACAGTCATCTGTCCATATATGTTGTCTCCTGAAAAAAATAAAAACGCGGAGATGGAAACAGCTTTGTGATTTATTCAAAATCTCTGAGACTGTTCCTGCCAGTGCGTGTGCTGATGAATGTTATGTTAACAGGTTCGCTGTTTGTTTAGCATTCCCCTGAGGAGGGCTCAATGTGATTTAAGCAGTCTCATATATTTAAAGTACAGCACTAGTATCTAGTCTGAATGAGAAAGGTGGCACGGTGGTCACTGGTCTCACAGTTGATAGCCTTTGTCTTCCATTAGTAAAAGTTTATTCACAACACAAAATACTACTGCTCTCAAAAATCTTGGTTTGGGAAAATGTGGTGTGGAGATCACGTCCTGCATTGCAAGACCAACAACCTTATAGGAATTTGTCCCATAATAGGCTAATGCCCATTTTCCACTCTTTTGCCGAGGTTTGCGTGTAGTTTGCTATACATCAGCTTTTCCTTAAAGGAATCAGAAGGCTTTTTTCCAACAGATTAATACTTCGCCATCCTCAACACACGCACACACGGAGGCACACCTTCGCACTCATAGCCCTGGCAGCTATTTTCTAGAACATTTTTTTCCCTGTCAGTAATACAGATGTGATGAATCAGGCCTCAATTATGATTCCAGTTGCATCCCTGTTTTCCAGAGAGCATGTGGAATTGCTAAAGTAATTCAAAGTCTTAGATTATTGCCTTTTTGTCATGAATATTTGTTATGCCTTGCCTGCATTTGATGGGCATCTGATTAAAATGAGAAAAGCTGAATCCGTATGACACAGAGGCTCATTTTTATCACTGCAGGCAGACTGAAAGTAAAAAAACGCTGCTATAGAGAGCCCACTAGATCAAATAATCCCAGTAAAGTTATGCAAAGGTGGTTGTTTTTTTAAATCAAACATTACAGAAGAAGCATTATCGTTGAGCACCAGCCGAGGGAAACCCAGGCTGTTAGAAGTTAATGAAATACTTGGTGAGAAGAGCTAATGGAGACTGCTGTGTGTCCAAGTTTTGAATCACCTGCAGTTGCCAAAAACCATGCATTGGGCTCCAGGGGAAGAGTGCTCTCTAAAGGAAGACTTAGGGAGTAGATTATCCAGAAGCTGTCAGCTTTCCTTTGGGTGAAATGGTAAAGCTGACAACCAGACAGTTTTAATTTTGGATGAGCTGGCTCAGAGGTTGCAGAAGTTACGAAAACTGAGGTGGCTGTAGCCCCTCCAACATCCCCCCATCTGAATTACCTTTCATATAATGTAGTGCCTGGTGTGTATAAATGAGATTACCCCTAAGAGATATTAATTCCAAAAATTGGGTCTGCTGTTTATTCATAGATTCAAATAACTTTCTCTTGGTCTTCAAGCCCACAGGCTAACTAAAGATTTCAAAAGAAGGTCAGGGATTCATCAATGCAAGGCTTCTCTCACCAGACACACAGCTACCCTTGGGCACTTTTATGGACTTTCTAAAATACATCACCTGACTACAGAGGCCAAGATGATTTTTTCAGATAATACCCTGAAGACATTGACAACTTTTGGTGACTTTACTGCCTTCAGTTTGGGATTCTGGTCAGCAGCAGCCTCCCCTACCTGAATAAGTACTGGCTGATCACCATCATTCTCTGGAGTCCACAATGAAATATTAGGGCCCGTTCAAATCATGGTCTATTTTCAGAATCACTAGAAAGGCTTTACTACATCTCCTAAAACATTGATTCGGTGACTGTTAAAAACACAAGCAGAAATCTTGTATGTCTTTTAGTTAAGAGCCACACTTCTAGACAAATGATTATTCCTAAAGCTGAGGGATCTGCCAAAGGAAAACCAAAATGTCTGTAACATTACCACAGAGGAATGTTTTTAATAGATGTGGTAAAATGTCCCCAGAGTGCAAAAATTAAATCATCCTTCATTGTATTATATTTAGTTAGAAGATCGTGTTATGTCCAACTACACATTGCTTGTAAAGTCCCTTTGTCAAAAGTTCTTTTAAAGAAGAAAGATGGACATGACACAACACCGTAATTGAGTACCTGATGGTCCTGTTTATCATAGGTCTCTCTTTCTCCACTTTTTACTCTTCCTCACCTGAACCAACACTTGTCATTTGTGGATTTAACTGCTTTGGACATTTCTGAATATGGCACGTTTTGGGGATTTTATGTCAGTCTTAATTAGCTGTTCTTTCTGCCTTCATGTTTGCTGGTAAGTTTTACCATACCACTGTCTGTCAAGATACTGTTCTCTTTAACAGGTGCAAAAATGTAGTAGGCTGACAACCACTATTGTCACTGAACCCTTAGTGTGTCTTTGAAGTAGACAGAGATAATTATTTATTATTATTTTGCTGAAGATTCACAAAGTGAAAGTCCAGGTATAAGAAGTCTGTGCTTGAAAACCTAGGCCTTACTGGCCAACATGCTGATTTCGTACAATCAGTAACACTCTGGAATTCACAGTAACCAGCTGCACTGGTGCAGCCACATAAAATACTAGGTGTGAGGAGGCACAGGAGACAGTCAAGACAGGAAAATTAGAAACATGTATCCCCAAAGCCTTTTTAGTGGTTGCAACTAAGTCCAGTGAACTATATTAAAGTGAATCTGATATAAAGGAATCCAAGGTCTGGTCACTCTCTGAAGTTTACCATGCAACGGATTAAGTGTCTCAGATAGAACATAAACACTGGGAGAAGCTTCTTCTCTGAGCCAGACAATGAAGATGGTTTGCCAATATGGAAACAAGCCAGAAATGCCACAGTGAGGGAGGAGAATTTATTTAACAAATTTCTACCCACACTGGCAAACTGACAACATAAGAGCCCCTGATCTTCTGTGTGGATCTATGGACATCTTACGTTCAGTTATACCTTGGGGATTTTGTACTTCTCATACTTGAGGAAAAAGGAATCAGTTGAAGAATGCATATTGAGTTGGCATGAAATTATTTGTCTGGGTCAATGTGGCTAATCAGGGACGTGGAGCCCCATGGTCATGTATGTAACCAGTGAAGAAGATGGAGAAGAGGAAGGAGAACTTCTGTGGGATACATCCTACTCCTGATGAGCCTGGAACTAAAATCTGCTGGGTCTGTCAGTGACAGAATCTCCACATATTTAACTACTGAAATAGTATTTTTCATCTGCTGTCCTTTCTACATACGACAGTTCTGAAAATAAGCAAACCACATCCTTTTGCTTGTCCTTACCACAGCGTCATCAGCTTCATCTGCTGGGCCATTGTTGCATAGGAAGGGATAATAAGCAGTAAATACCTGTCCAGCTCCTCCACTGCTGCTCATTCTGGCTTGTATGATGATTTATTCTGCAGAATACTGTGCCATATAGAGATTTCAATACCACTACCATTATTACATTACACAAACTTCTGTCTGCAGTGCATTAAGCAACATATTCCGTACTCCAGTTCCTCTCCTAGGTACGTACATACCAGATGATAAGGGATGCTGAGATGCTGGTTATACATTGAGCACATCTGCTGGTGACCATGTTCTTCACTTCCTTCTGCAGTCAGCTTCTGCAGTTTCTTCAGATGATTTATAATACATGCCTTCAATAGAGGGCAGGGGGTACAGGAGTTTTTATGAGTGGGATGA
Organism: Gorsachius magnificus; assembly: GCA_034008185.1. Lineage (NCBI taxonomy): Eukaryota > Metazoa > Chordata > Aves > Pelecaniformes > Ardeidae > Gorsachius > Gorsachius magnificus. Next base: position 37,310,658 of record CM067086.1, read on the forward strand.
GAGTGCAGGGGTTTGGGGGGGATTTTTTTTTAATAGGACCAAAACCATGCAGAATTCTTTCTGTTCTTCCTAGGAGAGCTGACAGTGCAATTGTCATGATGTAGCAAAATGAAATAATAATAAAAAAAAGAAACAAAAACCAAAACATAGGGCAGCTGGAAGAGGGGTAAGGACAGAGGTTATAGCATTACAGCTACATGGTTAGGCAGCAAAGGCTAGCACATAAATGTAAATTTAGCAAAGTAAATTTATGAGAATAAAATAAAATAAAATAAATCTATGCCTTTTATATCCTGGAATTTAGTAATAATAATAACAGAGGTCTCTGTAATACACCAAATGAGGTTATGCTTGCTATTAGAATGTCCAACTCAGAAGAAATAAAAGTTAACAACTGATCAAATCAAATTAAAATATAGAATCCCCAGCATAACCTTTCATCATGCTTTAATGGCATGTAAAAAGCACATACTTAGATAACCAAGTGAATCTGAGCAAATCTTTATGCACAGATGTCATGGACAAGGACTTACCTCAGCTTTTTACGATATTCTTTTGAAGAGTTGCAAATCTGAAACTAAATCCAAATGTATAATTACTTAGGGATTCTATATCCAGAGAGCTGAATCAGATCATTTGAAAGAGAAAGCCAGTCCAGCATACAAGAAATCTTTGAACCGTACAGCCCATATAAGTGAACCCCATAAGCTTGTATAAAAAGAACAATACACAGATGAATGGTTGAATAAAAAGGGGCAGGAAAGCTAGCCCCTTCTTGAAGCAATGCAAGGTATCCGAAGGAATTAGGTTTGTGTAATTATTTGGAAGGTGGATTCAAAGCATAGTACTAACATCCTAAAATATTATTATTTCATGGAATTACATTTTGTGTATTCGTTCTTTATTTCCCTGCAAAAAGAAAATATATGTAAGTTACTCTCCTGTCCTAGCTTCAAAATCCTGGAGAATGTTTCTGGCCTCATTAGGGTCTGTCTGAGTTTTGCCATTAGCCTCAGAAGGAACAGGACTTGATTTTAATACTACTTCAGGGGCCTCTTCCAGATTCAGTCACTAATCCATTTTTATATGTAAATCTCATATATCATTGCATTATATGAAACTGAGTGGAATGAGATGCCTGTGATTTTGCTAGGTGGAGAATCAAGGCCAAAATAATTGTCAGCTCTCAAGAGTTTAAAAATTAAAAGAAAAACAAACCGCTTCAGAATAGCAAGAGCATCCAGTTCAACCTCATTCTGCAAACTGGTACCCTTTATGGTTTTTGCTCTTTTTCTTTTCCATCCCCACTGTTCTTAATAATTCAGTACCTTCTTTCTTTAATCATATTATTAAAGGCAATGGACCGATGATTCATTTTGCTTTCTTTGCTCTCTCAGTGATGTCCATTAATGAAGACTTACTTTTCAGCACCATTGAATCACTTATCTAAATTATTTATTTGGTTGAGCAGTTCAGTGTATCAAACTTTTTTTGCACAGTGTAGCAACTACTTATAGCTCAGATTAGAGTTTCATATTGATTTTCTCCTGGAAAATTTGTATCAAATGGATTGTGCTTTAAAGTGCCAAAAGTGGTAAATGCGGGGCTGAAGAAAGTATAGCTAAATAGATAACAGTCATTCCTCTTTCTGTAGCAATTTTTTTACATTTGTTGTCCTTTCCATTTGGAATGAGTAAAGACTTTTGAAAACCTTAATGGCACTGAAATTCCCATGAAGAAGCCCATTTCCTGCTGGTCAGGGTACTGGCCTAAGGTATGAAAGTCAGTTGCGTGCTTTTCGCCTTTTGCATTCAGCACAGACTGTTATTCCCTGGCTACTCCAAACCAGAAAAAAACAGATTTGAATGTCTTCCCCACCCAAGGCCTGTACAGTAAATCATCATCTCCAGAAGAATTCATGTAAATCTTCAAGGAAAGAACATGTATTAAGAAAATTTATTTCACAGAAAATTTCGGAGCCATTTTTCTTGCGGCAATGATTGCCCATTGCCTTGTTTGTCCTGACTCTAAGTAAGGAAACCTGGGTTGTTTGTGGGATATGTTGGTGTGGCTCAACTTCATTTTATTCCCCTTTTTCTCTCCTATGACCATCCAAATTCATAATCCCTCCTTCAGCTGCTTTCACAACTGATCCTACTATCTTCTCCTACTCCCTTCTCCTAATAAAAATCTTTTAAAAGAAGTTCATCACTTTCAGTCTTTCATGTAATCCAGTCAACAGAAGTATTGTTTCAACCTGAATACTTGAAAAAAAAAAAAGTCTGGTAAATTTCCAGATACTCAAGTTCAATGTGCTCCATGTGACTTTTTGAAAGCTTATTTTCTTTCTTATGCCCAAATTCATAGATTTCTGCATCATGTTCATATCACTGTTTCAAACTCTCAGCTGTAGATGAATTATCGGGAAACTTCTCTTTCAGTCTCAAAAAAAAAGAAAAAAAAAATCTCTGAAATAACATTTCTTTCAGGGAACAATATTTTTTTCATCTAAAATGGTGGTTTGGGATGATGGGAAAAACTTCTTCCATTCAGAGTCCTTGATCATCTGGTGTTTAGATTCCTAGGACTATCTGTACAATTCTGATATATTCTGTAGGATCTGTGTAAAGCAGTTACCAGAAACAAGGCTGGGAGCTTGAGTATGAGTACGAAAGAGTAAAAATTAGCAGAAAAAATAAAAGAAAAATGGAAGGTGAAACTTCTGATAAAATGTGACTGATACTTAGCAGATTGGAAGGATCTTTATTGGCCTTTTAGTTTGTTACGGAAATGATACAGCAAAAGCTTTGAATGCAGAAGTATTGGAAATTCCTTGACCTGAGACATAGCACCACCACCTGTAGACACATCTGTGGAATGTGACTCTGGGAGAATCAGCAGGAGCTGTTGTACTTTCTCCAGGTAGCAGGAATGTTTGTTCATAGGCATTACATGACACTAAGTAACATGGTATTTCGGTACTTCACAAGTAATTACCAATTTTGTTTTAAAGTGCATTTTGATCAAGAAAATACTTGCTCTCTCCATTTTACAGACATAAACTGAAGCACAGAGGAAGTCTAAAAGTCATATTTTCCTCTGTACAAGACCATGAAACTATTTATATGTGGAAGATGGATGACATTTCCCATCAGACTGAATAACATTTACCCCACCCTTGTAACCAATTACATATGGAAGCAAGATCAGCCTTTAAATGACTACTCTGTAGTGAAAAAGAAGTCTTTAGCAAACAAACCCAGAAATGTTACCCAGATCCCTAGAGTACATCATATTAAGAAACAGATTGGCAACACGAAGTTTTCAGTGTATCCCATTCTTGCTCCTTAATTCTAGTAATGCGGAGCAGATCCCTTCCTCATTACTGCTGGAGTAAATTACACAATAGGTATAAAAAATAAATTATTTTTCATTTGACACCACAGAAAATCATGTACTTATTATCAAACCCAGTCCAGGCCATACTAGCCCATGCTTTCGTAGCCTGAAATCTCCAGCACCATTCCCTACTGAAAAAATTGAGATGGAAAGTGTTTTGATAATGTTTGACTGTTGAGTTTAAGTAGCTTTTATTAAATATTTGTTGAACTTAAATGCCTATTGAATACAGGGGGAAAGCGTCATTGTTAAAATATCCATGCCATAACTTCTGAATTAGTGAAAGGTCTCTGCATAAAACTCTAGGTGCTTCTTAGAATTGATTCCTTCCCAGCCACCTCTTACACAGCACAGCAACCTCCCCTCTATGCAAGCCTTAACTCAACATGGAAGGCTAGATGTGACACTCCTCATATGGACTCTTATAAACGTTTCAGCAGACAAAGCTTATCAATATGAAAAAGGTAACGAAAACTGAGGTAGGAAAGAATTGTAGACATTTACCAGTACCCGGAGTGCAGCCCCATGCCCCTGCTCCAAGGGATTTGGCTGGCCGTTCTCAAGTCAGCGCAGACACGGTGCAGCTGCATAATCTGGGTTCAGGTTGCTGAGAAAAGAGTTACGAGAGGAAGAACCATAAGAAGGGGGATGGTTGTCACCCTCCTTGCTTGGAAGCTGCTTTCAAACCCCCGCCCTTGCCCTTGGTCTCTGCCAAGGGTCCCTGCCCATGTCTGGCCATGTACCTCACTGATCCAGACCTGATCCTGAACCGCTGACTTGACTTCCCAGCTTGGACGTGCGCCTGTTGCACCACTACAGATTTGTCTGGCAACCCCTGGACTGTTGGCTGACCCTCATTACCACCACCAGCCTTGCTCTGCTCTTCTTCTCTGGGTACTCCAGGGCTGGAGCTTTGCCAGCGCAATCACAGCCCCGCACCTGCCCTGGGTCACCCTCTGCTCCTGGCTCGCCTCCCCTTACAGCACACCCTGCTCTTGCTGCTCTCTGACGACATCTTTATATGCCATAAGAAATCCAGGCCTAACACACACACACACACACACAAGAAGTGAGAGAAAAAGCACAAGACAAACACGGCAAAGGATAAAGATCCTTTGCAGGTCACCTTAGGCATTGCTTTTTGGCAGAAACCAATTTGAGTATTTATAGCCAAGCTAAAACCCATTGAAAGCACAGGTCAAAATGGAAACACTGACCCTTACCTACTGCAGGGCTAGTGAGCGCCATCCCTGTCTAAGTACTTGTAAGCTGCTTGCAATAAAAAACCCTCTTAGTTTCAGCCCTCCAAATGTCAGTCCTCTGTACTGGTTAATATTATCGAGGGAATCCTTGCCTGACAGAAAGTAATTTAGGATCCATTAAATATGATTACTTGGCCTTGAAAGTGATGGATATTGAACAGAATTACAGGATCACTTTACAAAAGAAAGGTCTCTTTTACATCCTTTCTTGTGGGGCATTAAATAAAGTCTGAGAAAACTCCTAAGGGATTCCTGGCATTTATAGGTTACATTTATGAAAAGAAGGATTGATATCCATATTAAAAACTCTAAAAATTGAACAGGGTGATGTGGCAAGCACGTGGACAGCTGTGACACGTCTAAAAAGTGAGTGACATGTTCACCAACTGTTTTCCTTGCTTCAATTATACCAGAGATATGAAAAGTGCCTTTAATTTCAGACTAATCTTTCATGTTCTCTATTGGAATATTAACCCCAAGCGGTTTCCTGAGTTCCCCATACTTCTCACTATATCTTCATTTGTAACTGAAGTACTTACGCCAGAGGTTTTCAAAATTCTCAGGTCACTGTTTTCATCATACCCTTCAGTAGCCATATGCTGAAAGTGAGTTTGTATAGAGACTTGATATGTTTATGTTGCTTTAAACTAACTAAAATCTAATCTAGAGACTATATTTTAGGTACAGGGGAAGTTTGACTTCTTCATTACTACAGGATCTGTCCTAAAGTTCAACAAAGAAAATTGACAGACAGTTTGATCTTCCTCACTTTTCTCCCACTTGAATTTCTGACCAAAGTTGATAAACTGAAATCAGTTAACATTTCTTTTTATTCCTTCTTCCATGGCGAAGATGGGTTGGCTAATTTATCTTATGGAGAAGGCTGGCAATGTGGCCCCCCAAATTAGAAAAATAAGGTTTATGGATGGCTCACCTGAAAATGGAGGGAGAAAAGGGAAAAACAAAGAGAATAAAATGAAGAAAAATGAGGTCTTCTGCTTTCATCTTCCTCATCTCACTCTGTCTCCACATAACAAGCTGTCCGAGAAACCACAGTATCCTGGGACACCCGTCTTCACTCTGATCAGTCTCTATAGATAAGGGCTCACCTTACAGACAGGAATTCCAGGCGCTTTACCTGAATCTTCCTCATTAACCGTAAGGCAGCAGATTCATCACTACGATGAAAAGCACATTCATCACCTACTTCATAGACATAAACCAAATCACACTATGTCTGGGCACAGCACAAGACATGGCCCACTGACAAATCTTGGCTTATGAGCTTTCTATTTTGAGATGAGGAAGAGCTTTAATATATTTTAGATGTAAAATTTTCAAGCCAGTGTTGTCAATGAATTCCCTGAGAACCGATTTTTGCTTGCAGTGTGTATGTCGAGCACATATTCAGACAATACAAGATTGTTGATGTATCCTTTGAACCACTCGCATACACTGGCGTCTAAATTTGAGTTAGTTTTTAAATGCTAATATATTATCTCAATGACATTAAATCGCCTCTCCGTTTTCTTAGATCTGACTATATGCTGTGCACACCCGAAGCAAATCTGACCGCTTCCAGCAGCAGCCTTTCTGCTGCTTCACATTATGTGTGATCTGTTGTACATGTGTAAACATGGCACAATATTTTATGGGACTACAGTACCTTAATTTATACTCACAACAGCTGCTACGTACATCTAGAGCTGGGCAGATTTCAGGAAATCTCTGATTCTACAGTAAAGTAGGTTAACTCTGAGCTGGTTTTTTTTCACTGGTAAAACAGCGACACTCAGCAGCCTCACGCCTCAGGCACACATCACACACATACACGTGGGTTTGAATTCCAGTTTCAGAGCAGAGATCTGAACTGGGATTCTCCACATTCCCTATGAATGCCTTAGCTATTCTTTTTTTTTTTTTTTTTTGGGGGGGGGGGGTGGCGGTCCACTTTCCAGTTTCAATCAGAACACATCCTTGACGTGAGATAACTTCACCAAAAAAGCTTGCGTTAAAACTGATAGGTGGCTGCAAAAAAGTACAGTTTTAGTGAAAGAGCATTTTCTGATAAAAAGGTGGTTTCACCAAGCAGTTCTTGACCAGTTCCACTTATGTGAGCTTTGCACTAATTTTGGTGACTTTATAATATGTAAGAAAATGAAGAATGAAGGCCTTATATTGCTAATTAAATTTACACGAAAACATTTCCTGATACTATAATTTCATAATCCTTAGCATGCAAACTAATGCAGTACTTAACCCCTCTCTTTTTTAAAGGAATCTATGATTGCGTATCTGGGAATATTTAGCAATATATGAAGTTTCTTTTTGTTTAATTTTTCTTTTCAGTATGTAACTGGAATCTTCTTGGAGATAACGACACCTGAAGAGTTCTACCCACCAAGTGTGGAAGGAGATGTAGAGGGAAAAAAAGATAGGTGGTTGTAAAGAAAGGAGCACTAGGCAGCCTTTGATCTATGTACTAAAAATCCATATTAACTATGTTCCAATGCATGGAAATGCACATAAAACTTTATTTTAATTATGCATAATTTAATTATTCCCAAGCCAGACTAGGTCAGAAGCACATTTTTATGGTTGTGACATAAACCCTGGCAAACAGGAGCTTATAATGGAAGTGCTAACACAACCTTAGCACTTCAAGTGCAAAGGGTATAATGAAATTTAAAAACAATCATATCTCATCCATTAACTATATTGTATCAAGCTGGCTGTATGACAGGAAAGTAGACAACAACAACATGCAAGCAAAATAAATCAGGATCACCTGATGTTGTTTGTCGTATGTATTTCAAAATCTTCTCTTTGGACTGGTGTTTTGGTTTCTAATCTTTCTATATATTGTATTGGTCTCTGCCAGGTGACTTTTAGGTGCTGGGATTGCCTACTTTGTCTGTTCGTTGGCTGAACTTCTACAGGTTATGAAGTCTTATTATATTCTCAAAGTTATTAAGTTGTTACTATAAAAAAGAGGGTGGTTGTATAACAAATGTCCCACGTAAAGTCGGAATTCATCATAGGATGGCAAATCCTGTCATGCTTTTGTCGGACCAAAGACAGACTCTTCAGAGTGAAGCACCTCCAGCTTTTGACTTACTGAAACAAGAGTTTGAATGGGAAGTTATCAAACTTAGACCACAGAGCCCAGGAAGTTGTTCATAATGTTATTTGCTTTCTAAGAGGTAAAGCGGAAATCGTTATGAACTAAGGAATGCATCAGGGTTTTCAGGATTCTGTGTAAAATCCATACATACCTATACATCAGTGATCACACAACCAGGCAGAAGCAGTCTCAGTGCCAATTTTGAAGCCAAACACGTCACTTACCCATACTCTTTGACTACTGGAAAGCTTTCAGGCTTTGCTCTGGGCAACCCACTCAGTACTACTAGCAAGAAACCTGCTTCTCATAGCTGACTCAAGGATGTACTTTATGTGAAGACAGGTCCTGGAACTTCATGCCTAAGCCTGGCAGCTTGCGTATGCCATCGCTCTGTGCAGTGATGTCAGATGACTGATGTCAGTCAAACACGGTAGCTTGGACTTTGTCCTGGAAAAGCCCCAACATCCCCTCTAGGGCAAGGTTAGACAGGGTTTGTGAACAGATGAAATTCAGATTGCCAAAGACGGAAACATGACGGCTTCCAGATTTTAAGAGGATCCTGGATTGCACGGAGCTCTTAGGATTGATCAGACATCCAAGCTACATCCCTTTGCTTAGAGGGCTTCAAGAGTACTTGAACTACAGATAGAAAGCTGACAACTTCAGGGACATATGGTAAAAGGCAGTCTGTGGAAGGGAGGGATGGGATCCTGAAGAATCGACATTTTCTAGCATTCAAATGCAAAGGGCAGTAGACAGCTGCAGGCTGGTACTTGAGTGGAAAGGTGTTACGCTCTCATGAAAATTCTGTAGTAGTAGAGGACACGCAAGTAAACGTGTAGGCTGACATGTGTACCCATAGTATATTATGATAACTGGAGGACTCAGAGGGTGTGTAAAATTTACAAATTTTCTTTTTTTTTTTAACTATTTTGGTTACTTATGATAAGCAAAAGGTAATTTAAAGCTGAAGTCAGCAGCGTGAAGGACTGTGAGATGAAAAATATCTTTTACCTTAATATCCAGTCGTACAGTAAGTAAAAACCTATCCCTAGAAGATAAATGCGTATTTTTCTCCAAGCTAGTAAATTTATGCTCCCTGCAATATGACTTCAACTGACATTAAGCACATCTATTAAATTTCAACATATTACTTGATTTATCAGAAATGCTCAGGCTACTTGTAACTATGTGAGGCTCTTAGTTCCTGATTTTCAGAGTAGCTTTATGATGAAGATTCCTGCACCTGGAGAGAGCTCTCCTGAGTTTTAGAGGACTCTACACATGTGCAGGCATCTGGCTGCGGACAGGTGCTTGCAAGAATAAGTCTAGATTGTTACTCAGCTCCTGATCTTGAAATTTAAAACACTTAATTATTAGTTACCCTAAATAGATAATTATACCATCTGCATCCCACTGCATTTACACGCAATGATGTGTCCATACTTTCTAAATTACAAGATCAAATCTAAAGGAAAACATTTATATTACAAATCAAGATAATTTGATTTGTCAAGATTCTCTGCGGTGTAGAAAAAACTAATTGTATTGATGGACAGGATATTTTGTGCAAGTCAATACAGGAGCACTGGAGTTTAAGAACAGAAAGGATTTCTTGGCTCATCAAATCCAATTTCCTGCTGTCACAGGTGGTCATGTGTTTCACATACTACTTCCATCTTACTTCTGCAAAAATAAACATACAGCTTTCCTAACTGACCCACATCAAGCTTAACAAGTTTTGCTGCCACTTCAGATTTTCAGTCCCCCTTTCCTTTCACCTATCTTGTGATCCATATCAAGAACTGAGGCAAAATATTCAAATAATGCATAATTTATCCTCCATTGCTCCATCATCTTCAGTGCACCTGTTCTCTTAAATTTACGTAGCTGAAGAACCTTTTGCTAGCTATTTTTTTAAGACTAATAATGTTTGACTTTTGGCAATTCTTATTTCACCCCTAGACTTCCCATCACTGAGGTTTAGCTTTCCTTGCTGACCACTCTTTGATTGAATTAATTAATGCTCTTAATTTCTTGAAGTTCATCCTTCCTTTTGGATTCAAGAAACCTGAAGACCAACTTCTATTAATCCTCCAGTTAATCTAAATGTAATCTATAGGTGATCACTTAAAAGAAGGTTGGGTTTATGACCAACTGTTCTTTAGTGCACTTACCACTTGCCAAGACCAAATGTAAATCAATTCTAAAACAGAATCAGCTATAATTGATGCAGTAATCATTCAGTATTGTCTGCCACATTCAGGAATAATGGGCTCCAAATCCAATGTTATTGACACTTGTTTCCCAGGCTGTGGCACAGAAACTGGCCTGACCATCAGTAATTGTGACTATTGTGTTCCCAGCTCACTTACTTCTCCTTAACTCAAGTTGTGGTCGCACAGAACTCTAAGCCAGTTTAATTACTAGCTCCTTTGGTCTTTTAAGCCTCCATCTGCTCAAACTGTGGATTCTTTTCTTCTCCCTTGTACTAGTTCCAACACTCTTCAAACCTTTAATAAAATCACTCCTGAAAAATGACAAATAAAAAGCTCTGCCCTGGAAAAAATTATACAAGTTAATTGCTTGCCAGTGCAGGAAAATTCAAGTGCTTTGTAGGCTTAGTTCAATATTCTCAGCGAAATCATAGGCTTAAGAAGCTATAATATAATATAGCTGGATTCAGTGTCTTACTCTAACAGTGCAATATTAGTAGGTAGGTAGATGCTTATGCTTCCTTGAGTATGTAGGCCTCAGAAACCACCTCTGAAGATAAGGACCTGCACATTTCATTACTAGAAAGCAGTTTTTAAAATGAAATATTACAAGTCCCTTACATGTTAAGCACATTAACAATATCCATAGAAACACAGAATGGCTGAGGCTGGAAGGCACCTCTGGAGATTATCTAGTCCAAGCCTCTAGCCAAAGCAGGGTCAGCTAGAGCAGACGGTGCAGGGACGGGTTCAGCCAGGTCCTGACTATCTCCAAGGAGGGAGACTCCACAACCTCTCTGGGCAACTTCTTCCAGCGTTTTACCATTCTCAAAGCAAAAAAGTTTTTTTCTCATGTTTAGGTGAAATTTCCTGTATTTCAGTCTGTGCCTCTTGCCTCTCATCCTTTCAGTGGCAACCACCAAGATGAATCTGGCTCCAACTTCTTTACTCCTCCCATTATGTATTTATACACATTGACGTGATCACCACTAAGTCTTCTCTTCCTGAGGCTAAACAGTCCCAGCTCTCTCAGCCTATCCTCATATAACAGATGTTCCTTAATCATCTTAGTGGCTCTTTGCTGGACTCATTCCAGCATGTCCATCTCTTCTTTTGTACTGGGGAGCCCAGCACTAGACACAGTACTGAGGAGATGCTTGTTTTCTCCAGCTGTTTTTTGTTCATATTCATTTTACTGGTTCCATGAAAGGAATTAATTCCCATTTTACTTAAGAGTCATTTTCAGCTCCACTCTAGCATACATACATATACCTTGGCATGATATTACACAGTTTAATGTTCCAGTGTTGTAAGGAATGCTTTATCACTCAGGAGCCACCTCAGCTAGCAAATGGTACCGAATGTGCAAAGTCAGAAACAAACACTTACGTATTATACACAGCATGTGCAATTTTATATTGCATTTCAATTTTTCACTTCTAGATCATCAGATATTCCTTTTAAATTGAAACAAAAGAATCTACAGGAAGGAGGTGAGAAGAAGGGGAACTTTCTATGGAGTATGTCAATCTGTAGATTAATTAATACATTGATTCCATTTGAGAGCCTGCATGTACCTGTCTTCCCACTGAGATACCCACTGTGCAATCAGTGGTAATTTAAAAATCAATTGTTCTTCTGTAGTAATTAAATTTGTCCATTTAAACAGATCTAATTGATAGAGCCTGCAACTAATTTCAAAGCAGGGATTCTTAAGGGATTCTAGAGATTACGGGAGGCGAGCCAGCAATTCGCGGGTATTTTACTCAACAAATGAACATCTAAATAAACTGTTTTGTGTATCAGTTTTAAATACACTATACCAGATACGAAATTTATCTCGAAATATACTGCTAGACAAAGCAAAATATATTGCTAGACAAAGCCAAAACATTAATAGAGGTGGTTTTAGTTAATATAGCATAACTATATCTTAAGGATATTGAAAAATAATTACTCTTACATTTCACAGAACTGTGTTGCCTACAAAATGTCATTATATTCTTTAAAAATTTCTTTTTTGAGATGATGCTCTAGCTTTTTATAAGTCTGTTTACTTTTCTCGAAAATGTCATTAGAAGTTGCTTCTTGTTTTGAGCATACAGAGAGACTTTATGGAGCTTCTGCCACACTTAGTGCTTAATCAAATAAAATATGATGCTTGCACGTGTAGAATACATATTTCTGAGATTCATTAAACAACCATCTCCCCTCAAGGCAATTCATTGTTATGCACCAGGGGGCTTTAAGATGGACTATTTAGGAAAAAAAAAAAAGGCGGAAAATAGGACAAGAGGAAAAGGGAGAAACCTAAAACTAGCATGAAATGAGTATTCACAGTTTTAAAAGTCTTTGCAATTTACTGCAGCCCTGAGGTGGCATTAATTGACACATTAGCAAGTTATATACTGTGGTACGTGCCTATTTAACCTGGAATTCAATAAAAATAACACCAGGGAAATCACTGTAACACATTGCATATACAACACGTGCTTAAAGTATGGAACACCTTACAAAAGCAGACATATTTAACGGTAACGCGTCACAGTTAACTCACAGACTGGCCCTGCAACTCGAATTGCTAACTGTCAGTCTGCGCAGGCATCGTTACAATATTTTAAGGGAAAATCCCATCATTCCTAAAAATTAAAGACAATTGAAATTTATTTGAACTAAGTCTGGTTGCCTGTATCAACATGCTAGAGCGTACACCCACAAAAAGAGCAATTGCTCTTTTTTTGTTAGCATTAAAGCTATTAATTGCCTACTCCAAACAGTGTGCTTTCTATAAGAAGTGGAGCAATATGCGTTTAGAATGCTAGGGTAAAAGAATTAAATACCTTATGTTGTTGTAGCAAGTGGGAGATAAAGTTTTCTTTCACAAATGAAGGGACAAGTCAGCATTTCAGATCTTGAAACTCAGTTCTAGCCTTGTCCAACTTTTCTTTAAGGGAAGTTTAGGAATTCTTTCTTGTTTATTTTGTATGCTTTCTTTTCTTTAAAAAAAAAAAAAATTAAAAAGAATCTTACATGTAACACTACACCTATTACTAGAGCCAGATCTGTTTAACCTCCCGAGTGCCGAGTCAGATACAATCATGCAGATTCTTTCAGTATGCTCCTTTTTTATTTAGCTATTAAATAAAGTGAATCTAGATAATAAACCAGGAAAAATTGTTATACCAAAACATGCACATTCTGCACATTCTCAGTATGTGGAGAATTGTTACAGAAATGTTAAGCTGAGTACGCGTGGAGGATGAATAGCAATATCTGGGTGTGGAATCATCAGAAGGAAAAACCAGCAGGAGAACAGTTCCAGGAGTGGCGTTTATTCGAGGCACCTCGATGAGCAGGTCATCAAGACCCTTGCACATATCTAGCTACAGCTTAGCAGGACACCCAGACGAGGAGGCAAAGGGCGGTGAGTAGATCCCAATGACTTGCGAGTGTGGGGTAGGATGTTGAAAATAATCACGGTCAGGTTACAGAAAGGCGTATCCAAAACCAAGATATGTGATGAAGGTATAAGTGAATGACTGAAATCAGGTCAGATTTAAAATAAAACCATTTTCCACTCCTAGGAGGTCTTGCATCGTTGCTACAGTATTGTAACATTATTTCCTACAAACCGTGCCTATTTTATTCTTTAGCACCATAAAAGCAAATAATCAATTCCCTGTGTTTGCAGGGTTTTCTACAAAAACATATTGAATGAATTCACCTGTTTTGTTATAATCGGGCTATAAGGTTTAATATTTTTAGATTATGCTCTCTGCCAACTCCCAGAACTATACAAACAGATCCTCAGCTGGTATACATTGCTATAGCTTCATTAAAATCAAGAGAGCTACAACAATCTACACCAGCTGTGGATCTGCTACATTAATTTGTTATTGGATATAAGTTGAATTCAGCTGCTTCCATTCTTGCTTCAGACCAGGTATTTCATGAGGAACAGACTGCTAAGACTGGGTATACTTTAAAATGAGAGAGCTGCTTTAAAAAGAAAAAAGACATATAGTCAGGTGATCTGTAATTATTAAATGATTAATTAATTTTATGACTAGCTTTATAAAGTGCATGTGGCAAATTTTATGCAATTTTTATATCTGGGAAATGGCCATCTAGAAGACTAAGCGGTCATATGGTGTTTCCAAGCTTTCAGCTATAGGGAGTCCCAACCTCCATTCTAACCACAAGACTTGGCTGTCTTTCCATGAGGTTAATAACTGATTGTATATTATTTGTCATGGATGGAGTGAGAGGGAGAGGCAAAAAATATAGTTTATTGATATAAAACAGTGACTTAACAAAATGCAATGGTAATGCAACAGTGGTTTATAAGATTTGATGGCAAGGTACACTTGGCTATTTACTGCACAGAGGACAGGGTCAGACAAAGCTGTCAGGGAGACCCTCTCGTTGAGTCATGAGGTTCAGAAAAGATCCCCTTGCTTTCTAAACTCCCTCAGAGAGGAGTCTAGGTGCGGCTGGATCCAATCCTAGTCCCAGACTTGGTCAATGGTTTATGTCTAAAGGATTTTATATGTGCAATCAATCCTTTATATCACCTAGCTAAGGCTTCAGAGTTAGCATGCTGTTAGCCACTTAACCAAGAATCTGTTGCGGTAAGGAATCTCTCAGCCTCAAGGAGTGACCTTGAGAGGCATCCCTGCTCACAGGGAGACCCTGGCGTGCAGCCCGCTGCCATGCAGGAGAGCTCGAAGGGCTCTTGGGCTGCTTGCTCCATATTTATGGGGATCAGATGTTGGCTCACAGTCATATCTACATACCAACCACAGCTATTGGTTTCTTCACTGTGCGTAGGTGGGCATGTTGCACAACAGCCCTTGGCTATTGTATTGTTATCTGTCTCCTCCAAATCCACTTTATGATGGATGCATCCATCACGACCAGAGACATCTATCACAACCGCCACAGGTGGTTATTGCTTGATATTCCCAGGGTTATGCGGGGGGAGTATACTGCCACACTATTTAAGTTATGATCAACACTATTTAAGCTGCTTCCTTGAGCATTTAAGCTTAACTGCAAATAAATTTTGTCCTGTAGTGTTAAAATTTGGCTTATGTGTTGCAAACTAGGTCAGACATTATTTAGTACCACTGCTAACGAGACACATTTGATTTCTAATAGTGCCAAGCTAAGAAATAACGATTGTTCTACAGAGAGTTGTTTCTAGATATCAAAAAATACATCTCAAGGACAGTTCTCCAGAAACACCGGGGCCTGCAAAATTATCTTATGCTTAGGCCTGTAAATGCTGCCGACTCCTTTTTCATCACTGTATACAAAATTAATGAGTAAACAAATTATTTTTTTTTTTTGCAACAGGATATCTATCTTTATTCATTGACAGCAAGGGAGAGGTGATTGGGTGTATCTTCTATCCCAAACTAGCATTATGACTATCAAATTCTATGTTTTATTATTGTTTAATCAGCTGACATCATACTGCAATGGCTTGTACTACGTAACCTGTGTATCAGTGGAAGATGACTGATTCCCGGGTTAATTCATTCTTTTTTAAAAAAGAAAGAGATATCAATGACTACTCTGATTCTGTCTTTCTCTGTTTCATTGCAAGCAGGAAGAGTTCTGCCCCGTGAGTGAGAAGCATGGGATTGGCCAAGGAAGAAGTTTCCAAACAAAGCATCCCAGCAAAGAAATCTGGTGAAAACTTTTCTCTGCATTAGTGTTGACAAAAGACAAAATGTGGGCAGATCTTTTCTGAACTATTTTGTGAGTAGCAGGGATTTGGACGGTGCACATGTTGGAAAGAAAGCTGAAATTTCACTTTGTAAGCTGAGCTCCTCACTGCCGCCTGGTTCTCAGCTTTCTTATAGCCTTGACTTCCAGCAAGCTTATCCAAATAGTTTTGAAACAGCCATGCTGTTGGGAGTTTCCTCAGCATACGTGATTGCCTCTTGAATTCCCAGTAGGGCTGGGAGAGGGGGCACAAGGCACAGCAGAAAGGCAACACAAATTACTGCAGCTACCTCTTCTGCTGGACACCAGACAAATCCAATGGAGCTGTTCTGTGCCAACGCAGCTGCTCTCTGGGACAATTTCTGGGGTATTTCTCCCTATTATACCAAAGGGTCCAGCCTTCCACTGATATTTAAATCTTTGATTTGTTGTCTGTTCTATTCTGCCCTCTTCCGTTCCTCCTGCTGGGAGTCAGATCCTAACCTCTCCGATCACACAGAGGTGGAATCTCGGAAAAAGGATAGCTGAAGGAAAAGCACGAGCGAGCTGCCACTCCTGTTTTTCTAAGAAATAAATGCTGCATGTGCAAATAATTATTTTTGTTTAATTTCAGTCCACATGAACAAAAGAAATAAGCTCTTAAGAAAATGCATCTATATTAAAAAAAAACCTTTAATAAATTGGTATCTAATAGAATTACTTATTTTTTTTCAGTGTTGCAAATTCCTGCACAACGATGGTCTAATCAGTGACCTGATTTTAAAAAGGTAAATTTTCATGGGTGGTTGTCTTTTTTTGAGTAAAGCGTAAAAGGCATCTTCCACTGGCCCTGTGTAATTCCTGGGCTAGGACAGATTTCTTAAAAAAAAAAAAAAAAAAAAAAAAGAACCTACAGCCTGCCTCTATGTGAAAATTTTGATAAAGAGCTTAAGATTTGACTAATAAATATGGGTGGCTGAGTCAAAACTCCAGTGACTGGAATTTCTCTGTCCCAGTGGGGCCACAACCTAACCATCCTCATCCATGTCCTTGTGTTTTATGAGCAGGCTTTTATGGTGAATCTCTTAGACTTTGCTCTGCTGCCTGCATGTGCTTCTGCGAGGTAGAATCACAGAATCATAGCGTGGTTTGGGTTGGCAGGCACCTTCAGAGATCATCTAGTTCCAACCCCCTGCTGTGGGCAGGGTCACCATCCACTAGGTCACGTTGCTCAAAGGCCCATCCAACCTGACCTTGAACACTTCGAATGAGGGGGCATCCACAGCTTCTCCGGGCAACCCGTTCCAGTGTCTCACCACCCTCATTGTAAAATATTTCTTCCTTATGTCTGACCTAAATCTACCCTCTTTCAGTTTAAAACTGTTGCCCCTTGCCCTGTCACTATGGGCCTTGGTAAAAAGTCTGTCCCCATCTTTCTTATAAGCCCCTTTTAAGTATTGAAAGGCCGTGATAAGGTCTTGCTGGAGCCTTCTCTTCTCCAGGCTGAACCACCCCAACTCTCGCAGCCTGTCCTCAGAGGAGAGGTGCTCCAGCCCTCTGACTGCTTTCATGGCCTCCTCTTGGACCTGCTCTAACAGGTCCATGTCTTTCTTGTGCCGGGGATCCCAGAACTGGACGCAGGACTGACTCAACTGTGAACAGCCGCTGTCTTTTTCTGGACGTCTTCAGCCCTTTGCCCGGTGTCCCTCTGAGGGAACCGCAGCCACGCTGCCCTCGCTGAGGGGGCCCCGGCTACTGCAGGGACCCCAGTCCGTCCTTCAGCCCCCGCGCTCCTGCGCTGGCGTGACCCCTTTCTCCTGCAGAGGAGGCAAAGCTCTGCAAAACCGTCACCCTTCTGTGCACACGCTCTTGAAGGTCTTTTTAGACTTCCCAGGGAAACGTCTCTTTCCTCCTCCCCTTCCAGGCACCGCTTCCCAGCCTTTTAGACCGCAGGGTTCGGCCTTACGGTGCGTTTCCCACACGGCAGGGTCATTCTGCCACCGTGCTTTAGCTGCAGACCCCACAACCACCGGGAACCGGTTATTTGCTTTTGGGGTGCTGAGGTAGAAAATCTGCCTTATTTGTAGGGAGTAAACTGTCACCGAGAATTCACCCGCGGAGACGGGCCGGGGGGGGGACGTTGGCTGCCCCGACATGAATAAAGTCGAGGGGCGCCTTCCTCCGCCCGGCCCCCGCCCGGCCCGGCGCCTCAGGGCGGCGGGAGGCGGGGCCGGCTTGCGCGGGGGAACGGAAAGCTCCGGCCCGGGTTTCCCGGAGTCCCGGCGCCCCGGCGCCATCCGGGGGGAAGCGTTTAGGCGGCAGCAGCAGCAGCCCCGGGAGGGGTGAGGAAGGCGGTGGTGCGGCGGCTGCTTCTCCAGGTCGCTCCCTTCTTCGCCCCCGGGCCCCGCTTGCCGCCCTTCCCCCCGGCCGCGGTCAGCACTGCGGGGGGCTCCGCCAGGGCGCTGGGCCGGCCCTGGCGCGGCGCTGCCGGCCGCAAGCGGCGGGCCGGGCCTGGCGCGGCGCTGCGGGCTGCGAGGGCCGCGGCCGTGGCCGCCTCGCCGGCGGGCGGGGGCGGCGCTGCGCGCTGGGAGAGCCGGGCGGGGCGGGCGGCCGCGGGCCGGGGCGGCGCGGCCCCGGCGGGGAGCCCGCGGTCTGCTGTGGGAAGGCCGCCCGCGGTCGTGCGCCCGTTCGCGGTCCGCTTTCCGTGGGGCCGCCTCGCTCGTTGCTTTCAAGTTTTTAACTGGATTTAAGCGTGTCCTGCTGGGGGGGTGTCAGTCCCGGGGGTCTGGGGCCCCTCCAGCAGAACACAGGTTTGTTCTTAAACCAGCCCCGCTTCACCCTCCTGCGTCTTCCGTGTTGTTTTGCTTCAGAAAATGCTTTGAAAAATACATGGAAAGCAGTGGGGAACGAGCGGTGTTAGCTCTGAGCAGCCCTAACGGGTGATGTTGATTTCTGTATGCCTGCAGGTGAAGGTTACATTTCTGGTGAAGTCTGTTTCCCCCATCGCAGCAATCCAAACTTTTCCCTAGGGAAGGCTGGTGAGGAGATCCAGCGTGCAACGTGCTCGACTCGGGGCTCAGATTCCTCTCTCTCTGTTGCATGCTATGTCTTCTATAAATCAGCATCTAGATTTTCACTTCTCTGTTATATAGTTAATGTTAGAAGAGGCATCTTACATATCTTCATGCATTTATTGTTACATTTAATTTTCTTGTAATTGTGTCTGGACAGCTATAAGCGTTAGCTTATCTCAGGGGTCTGAGGATATACTAATAACAATGCAGGAGAATCCTTCAGTGGCAAATTTGGAAATATATTGAATTTTCAATTCTCAAGTGGCTTTGAATTGTATTAATGAGTCATAGGAAAACAAACCAGAATATTTATCATAGGGTCAACTATATGGATGTGTGGGGATTTAAGAGATGTTTGTACGGCCTTTTTGGGAGACCTCTGGTGTTGGAGGCAGAGCGATCTCCCCACACAACTTATCTGTATGCTCATTAAGAAAAACTTTGCAACTCTAAGGACAATAACGTACTTGAATCCTCTCTGCTATAATCTGAATCAGTTTCTAGTCACAACTATAAATGGGTTGGGGAACAGCTTATTTCAGTTTTCCTTAAAGCTGGCTCTTATGTTAGGGTTTTTTTTCGTGGGGTTTTTGTTCTTTTTAATCAGCTCTTCTCTATTTTAACTTAAACATTCCAAGTTACCTTAATCTCTTCCTATATATTATGCATTTAAGCTCTGAGCATTCTTGATCCTCTTCTCTGGACTCATTCCAATTAGTTTGTATACTTGAATACTGCCCTTCAAATTGAGTCAAAACTGGATAGAGTACTGCAGCTGAATTTTAAACACTAGTGAGTAATGTGGAAGATCTATGTGCTATCAAAACTTTACTTCTGTTTATGCATGCTGGTATGGATGGCATGCTGTTGGCATATTGAGCTTCTGTTCCAATTTAGACTCCAGGTCTCTTACGTACAACTATAACCTAGCAAGTTGTTCCCCTTGCAGTTGATTATTGCTGCCTAAATAGAAAAGCTTGCATTTCTTCGTATTGAAGTTCCCTTCCTGTTTTGTTTTATTTTTTCTTTTTCCAAAACCTTCTCTGATCAGTGAAGACTGGATTAGAATTCAGAATTTTCTTCCATCATGTTTTCCTTGTGTTGAAGCTTGCTGCCATTTGTAATATTAATAAACATAATATGTACTTAACTATTAAATAACACCTGACTGTGGACCTTCAATGGCCTACATTCTTCACTCTTTTTCTGCATGACCTTGCAACCAGAATGAAAAGTAGTGTCAATTTAATATTGAATTGGACCTATGTCACAAACTAAATCCTTATCACATCAGGAAGCACATCTTCTGACTCTAATTGGGACAAGCCAGTGTACTTCCAAGGCTGGCAGGAGACAGTATTCCAAGCTCACCTCTTCCTCTTTGATCTTTAGCAGCAGCATGTTTATTCCTTAGAGGTGCAAGGCCTAGAGCACCCTGAAATAGATGTGGAGAAGTCTGTCTTTACTAAATAGGATTTGAAAATATATTTGGGCCACACAGTAATGCCCATCTTGGCTCCTTTCTCCTTCCCCTGCATCCCCTGAGTTTACCTTATCTGAGCCTTTAGTCTTTCACAGGGCAAGAAGACCAAGGCAAGAAGCTCTGCTCTGCTTTTGGCACCTTGTACTACAGAGCATTTCCCTATTTACCAGACATAATCTTTAAAAAAAAAAAAAAGCTAAATATAAAATCCTGTGTGTAATATGCCACAGCTGTCTCTTACTTCGGACTCTTTTTTCTTTGCGTGTCACTATACTGTTTGAGCACTTTCCTAATGTGTAAATTAGATCTGTATGACAGTATGTTAACTAAAATTCATCAACCTTTACTGCTTTTTCTCAGGAGGTTTTCCTTCCCTGCTAACAGACACTGCCTTAAGCTGTACAGAAACCTCCAGTGTAGCAGAGAAGCTTTTCACCTTTCCTCAGCCTACCTGTCTCTAGCTTCCTGGTAGCACAAACTAGAAAGCATTTGGTGTCACACGCTTACTTTCTCTAAGCTCCCTGCCTTCACATGATGTAACGACAACTGGGAGTAAAAGGGGGTTTCCTAAGAGTGTTGCACTTTTTTGCATCTTCAGAAGAAGACTGAAACTGAGTAGCTCTCAAAAATCTACTGGAAAAGAGAATAGGAAAGGAAAAGTTGACTTTCTAAACTGCTTCTCATAGCATTGGCTAAGTCCTATCCTGAATGATTTCAGTGAGATTAAGTAACTCCTCAGTGTAGTGACAACTGCATCTAAGGCATACATCCAAATGTTACTTAATAAGGCCACAATTACATCGGAACATATCTGTTAGAGGTGGAACAATCCTACCAGGTGACCAGGTTTCTTTCCATTAAGCTTAAGAAAAAGTCTTGATTCACCAGATATTTTCAGAGTTCTGTGCCCGTCTTGAATCTCATTGTAACTTGCTGCAAACTACAGTAGGCTTTTATTCTTTGCAATGACTTTGAATGGACTTTTCAGATATTTCTGAATTTTAAAAAGCTGGGGTCATTAACTCTTTGTGAAGAGACAGGGCTTTTAGACACTGAATAAATAATTTTTATTATGCTGGTATGTAGAAAGAATATACAGCTTGTGAGTCATAATATCAAAATACCACAAATTATACTTAGTAGAAATGTATTGTGTATCTCAAAGTTATTACAAGTCCTAACTATTATGCTGTTGCTTTCAATTTTGCTCCCTCCATCCTTTTTCATAAGGGGATATAGGTAATACCATAGAGGTAATTTAATCTTACTATGCTTGTGGACTAGAATACTTAATCTGTCTTAATGCTGCAATTTAGGAAGGATGTGACCAATTGAAATTAGTCCAGAGATGATTAAAAAGACTAGTTGTTCTTTTTGTCTTTTTTTTTTTAAGTGGACTTAGAAAAAACAGAATCTTCCTAGATTTTTTAAAAAAAAAAGAGAGAAAGGAGACTTTGAATACAAAGTTGTGATAGAGAACACTTTTTAGTTACTTTCCAGATACACAGGGGGAAGGACAATGAAAACAACTTAGTAGTAAACAAAGGCTCAGCTGAGTGCAAGGAAAAGCTTTGTGCGAGGGTGAGGCGTTGGAGTGGGAACCCCGCTGAGGTTAAGGAACCTCCTTCACCAGAAGTTAAGACCACTTTGGAGGCTGTCTAGACATGAGTTGGCTTCACAGTGGAAGGCTTGGACTAAATGGTTGCTTGATGGGCCTTTCTAGCTGTTCCTATGAATATTTTAATAACTTTTTGTGCGCTCAGGTACTCACTAAGTTACTGTTTCTTGTTTGCACATCATTATGCCTTAGCTTGTCCAAGTGTGTTTTGTCTGTTTAAAATTCAAGGAAAATTAAAACTATTTCATTATTTTGGTTTAGACTACAATATTCATTATGGTGAATTATGATAATGACCTCTATATTTATGACTACTTTAGAGTATGCACGTGGTCAGGTATCAGACCTCTGATAATCTAGCTCTGTGGTGAGATTGTGAACACAGCCTGTGTTCATCCTTCTCTTGGGGATTATCCTTATTCTGGTTGTAGTTTATAGTTAGTGTGTTGCTCTTGCTTACTGGTTCTGGCGTTTGCCATTTTGAGATAAGGCAAAGATGATTACACTACTGGTTCTTCTGGATACAGTTTATAAGATGCAGAAATGTGGATAGTAACTTTGTACTTAGTTTCAATGTATTGTTAATTTTGACTTCTCACTAACACTGCATTAATTTATTTTTTATTTCTGAAGCCCAAGAATCCCTAGTTCTTATCTCTTTCTCTCATCTTCATAAATATTGTATCTGGGAGTTAGAATTACTGCTGCAGAGGAGAAATTTATTGCAGTAAGTTTGTGTGGATCGGTTTTTTGGTGCTTTTTTTTTTTTTTAGAACATGCTTTATTTGTGTATAACCTAAATATCATAATGTAGCTGACCTGTATGTTGTTTGGAAGTAATATCCAGGACTAAACAGTACCTGTGTTACAGCACAGATGACTTAAACATGTTTGTTTCTTCTGGAAAGTAGTGTAGTCTTTCTGTATCACGTGGCATAATGAGTGATTACTCTGTTATGAGGAAAGCATTTTAACCTAAGTTAAATCAGGAGTATTCTAATCAAGATGCTTTTGGTCTCTGTAGAAAACGAGATAATTTTAGGCAATTATGTATTAATATAGGCTAAAATAATCCTCTCTTTCTTATTTTAGGGACCTGTGGGATTTAAGAATATCTCTGAAGAAAATTTGCTGCTTCTACAGCCTTCCATCTTAGCGTGCAACTTATAATTTCACTTGAAATACCTATCTGAAGAAACGAACAGGCAAGGTGTAATTGCTTTTTAAAAATGTTAAAAGTTCAGCAGTGTGTAACAGCTGACAGGATACCCAAGAAAAAGCCATATATTTGTGACATTTGCTATAAGCAGTTTGAAACTCCATCAAAATTAGCTAGGCATTATCTGATACATACTGGTCAAAAGCCATTTGAATGTCACATATGCCATAAAACATTTAGGCAGCTAGTCCACCTGGAGAGGCATCGGTTAACCCATAATCTGCCTTTTAAGTGTATTGTTTGTCATAGGAACTTCAAAAACTTAATCACTTTCTTAAAGCATCAGCAGCTTCATAATGAAAATTACCAGAATGATAGCAAGCAAGCAGAAAACTCTATGAATTTTGAGCAAGACAGGGTCACTTACGGCATATTTCGATGTTCTGTGTGCTGGAAATCTTTTACAACTGAAGAGAGGTGGATGCTGCATCAGTGCCTGAAGGCAGATCATCTACACGCTGCCAGAAGGAGAAAGAAAACTCACACTTGTGAATCATGTAACAAGACCTTTCCATCAAGATCTAAGCTAGAAAGACACTTCCTTATTCACACTGGCCAGAAACCTTTTAAGTGTTCTTCATGTGGTAAATCTTTCAGACAGTCAACACACTTGAAAATCCATCAGCTCACACACACAGAAGAAAGGCCTTTTCAGTGCTGCTTTTGTCAGAAGGGGTTTAAAATACAGAGCAAACTCATGAAGCACAAACAGCTCCATGCCAGAAATAAGACTTTCCCCAGTATTTTATACAAAGCAAAGACTCTTAAATATCCCAGACCACAGAACCTGTTGGAAGGAAAGAGGGATAGTTTTGAGAATGCTGAGACTTACGAGTCACAGGAGAATGACCCACGTGATGCTCACTCGATTTATATTGTACCTTTTCAGTGCCCAGCATGTGAGCAGTGTTTTGAAACGGAGCAGGCTCTAAAATTGCACAAACGTTGTTATCTGAGAGATGGCAAAAGTTCAAATAATGGCACAACAGCATGCAGCCACACAGTCAGCATGAAAAATAAGATCCTGATGAAGCTGAAGCGTACTGGAGGAAAGGCAACAGATTTTTCTCTGACTGACAGAAAAAAAATAAAATTTAAAAGTCCTGACCTGGTTGCAGCTAGAGATCAGCATTCTGATCAGCATGCTCCCACTAAACCTTTCAAGGATTGCCATAGCAAGCTTGACATGCGCAAGGCACTTAGTAATCGGATGAAAAGAAAGTTTGCTGTGCCATTACCTTGTCAAGAGCACCCGCAACCTCACGACTTTGGAATTAATTTAAAAGGTATGCTTACTGGTGAAAGCATGTTAAAAACTGGTGATTCACTGCATAATAAAGATGACGCTTTTTATAGTTCATCAGATGATGGTTTTTTTGACAATCCAGAAGTACTTCACTGCGCTTTTTCAGCTTCTGCTAAAAATATACATAACAGACACAAAGTGTGTAAATGTGACAGATGTGAAAAAATCTTTCCCTCTTCATCCAAACTTCAAAGACACTATCTTATACACACGGGACAGAAGCCCTTTGGCTGTAATGTTTGTGGGAAGACATTTAGACAGTCAGCTCACTTAAAAAGACATCAGCTCACCCATACTGAAAAGAGACCCTGTAAAAGCCCTGTTTGCCAGGTAGAATTTGAAAACCTGAACAAACTTTTCAATCATCAGGGAGATCACATTGAATTTAAGTCTTCTCAGCCTGTGGGTTATTCGGGTTATTCTCAAACACCTTCACAGGCATCTGGCTTTCAAGAACTTGAGCTGATTCAGTCAAACCAAGCAGCTGAAATCAAAGTTGAAATTGAGTCAGGGGACTTTGTTCTTGACACCAGCAGTAGAAACACACAGCCATATTTGTGTGGTAAATTGCTGGAAACAGAGCAAAGCTGTTACAGCTATTGGCGTGATTTTTCTGAAGGTACTGAAAAAAGTGAAGTTGTTAACAAACTGTATCAATGCAGTATCTGCTTTAAAACTTTTAAGTCACCTTCTAAGCTTGAAAGACATTACCTAATGCATGCTGGACAGAAGCCGTTTGAATGTTTAGTTTGTGGTAAAAATTTCAGACAGGCCCCACATTTGAAAAGACATCACCTTATTCACTTTAAAGAGAGCTTGAAGCTGAGTTCCACTGAGCGACAACCTGAGAATATATTGCTTTTATCAAAACTGGGTACTACCCTATGAAATTATGCAGCCAAAAATTTTAATATATTATTATTAAAAGGCTTATGTTAGACTGAACAATTGACTGAAGAGGATTATCTTTTTCTGTTATGGAGATGACCTGGTGAAGAGTTAATTTACAGAACCGTCTACTTGATGTAATTTGTGATGAATGTGAGAAGATGTTTAAAACAAACATGCGACAAAAAAGCCATTTTGCATTTCTTTTCCTAAATTAATTTATAAATACACATTCTTACTGTCTTAATAGTGTTGCAGCAATCTGCAGTGCTCTGTGAATCACGTATTTTAAAAGTTGTACCTTGTCCCATATAGTGTTTTATGACATCATGCTGTCCAACGATAACGATCAGAAAAATAAAGAGGTAATTTCCAGAATATAGAAAAAAAGGTCCTTTTACTTTCTTCTGGCTCCCTATATGTTGCAAGGAAAGGACGCTTGCTGTATTTATTTCATACTTTTAAAAAAAAAAGTTATTTTTAGATAAAAGATGCAAAAAAGAAGAAAGTAGAAAAAGGGGAAAAAGTTTAATGAGAAAAAATGTTGATGTGACATTATAGAACAGTTAATAGAAAAAAAGTAACTGTAATGTGCTTGGAGATGAGGAATTAGATATTTTCCCTTTTTATGACAAAATATAAGTAGACAATGCTAAAATAGCAGGGTTTGTAATCAATGAATCCATTTCACTAAATTATCAACACTTCTTTGTATATCCCTTGCCTTTTCCAGCTTTTTTGGCCAATTCATACAATACTGAACTATTTTTCTGCAAGAAAAGAGGACAATAGATTATCATTAATATTACAAACGGGCTTACTATCTGTTTCAGTCTCCTTTCCTTCTGTTGTACATATTGCACCAGGAAAAGAAATGTTCTCGAAGATGCGATAATAACTCAGATGAGCAGTTTTGTCAGGAATTCATGTTCTCGTTACATTAAATATAACGAGACTGAAAATTACTTTTAGCTCAAATTAAGTAATTCTGATTCTGTATTAATAGAATCTGTAGTTATACTTTTGGTAAGTAGAGAGCTTTGCCCATTGTGTCTGTGGGGCTAGCAAAAAGTGTAAGTGCAGTGGAGCTTTACTCATTATGAACAAGAATGAAGTTTGTTTCTTTTTTCCTCCGCAAAACCAGGGATATTTTCCTTTGTTATGTAAATTCTGAATAGTTGAAACCTGAAGTTTTCAATCCTATTTCTACATTAACATACCTGTAAGATACAAGGCATTCTTTTCAATATTTAAATAGATCTGTATTTATTTAAGTAAAATGTTTTTGATTTATTTTTTTTTTAATTTTTGAAGTGATTTATCTAGGTTTTGCTGTGGCATGAACTTTGTAGTATTTGGTATAAATGACATGAAGGGTGAAAAGGGAGTTTTTATTTTATTTTCATACTTGTTATTCTTTCCCATTTTCAGAGAGAATAAAACCAGGAAAGATACTTAGAAACAGTCTGTAGTTACTATGATTTTTGTATGACAGACGAATTCAGTATGTTAATAATGACTATAGTTATATATTGAGATTTTTTTCTCTTTATATGAATTGTTTCATATTGAAAGACAGAATACTGTATAAAATGTTTTGAAAGTGTATCGTAGAGCTCTTTTAAATACTTGTAATAAACTATTTTATTTATATTGTACTTTTATTGTATACTTTGTGTGCAAACCAGAGTTTTGAAACTATGTAACATTTAATATGCAGAAAAGTTTAAGACTACGTATCAAAATAACTACCTTTGCATCTTAGAACAATAGGGTTTGTTTCAGAATTTTTTTTTTGTTCTAAAATAGAAACATGGTTAAAAATAATAAGGTCTTTCTTAAGGTGTCACAGTCATTTTAGAAAATGCTGTGTTTGAGAGCGATGTTTAGAGAAAAATAAACTTGGTATGTTTTGAAAATATCAATTTTAGTAAAATGAGGGGAAGGTAATGCAGGAAGCTACTTTTCAGGGACGAATAGACATACAGGGGAAGCATTACCGCCTGACTAATTTGGAAACTAATGTAATCTTTGGGCTCCATGGGATTTCAGAAGGGCAGTAGGGCCACTTTGTCTATCTGGCTCTCTACCCCTTGATGAAAAGTTTTGTGCAAGTATAAATTCATGATTTTAGGGGGATTATAGCATAAACTAACTAGAAACAGTAAGGTGGTTTCTAAGAGTCAGGAGAAAAAAAATTAAGGTTGAAATCCTGTCTCTTTTGAAGTTAACAGTAAAATTCTCTTAAGTACCTTTGAGAATTTGAGCTAGAATGGTTTTCCCAGTGTTAACAATAACACTTTGTGATGTTCATTAGTATGTTAGTCATTTTCCGTAACACATCAAGGCAAGTTCAAACCATCAATCTTTGAAGTATCTTTGGTGGCAGAGACGTTGCCTGTGGTTTTATTAGAATGAGCTGATGGCTAGTGGTGATAATCTCATAGTACTGCAGCAGTGCATTTTTTTTAAGACTATATGCAGAACCAAAGCATGCTGTAAACAGGAAAACAGAGGGTCCTCCTGTGTTAATATTGAGCTTCCCCCAAGGAGAACTTCTCAAATTCCGTGGATTCTGCTTTGAGGTAGTTCTATGTGGAATAAAAGCAGCGTCAAACATTTTAAACCAAGCAGAAACAGGTAAAAGGGATTTTTTTAAAGACAAATGAAGTATGCAATAGTAAATTCACTGGAACTGCAGTACTAACTGATCACATAGTCCATTTTCTATCTAGGAAATGTGGCTATGGATGACTCTAAAGCATTTAGGATTTTGATTGCTGTGCTATTTTTGCAGAAAGTCAAAAATTGCAAAATATATATGTAAGTATTCCTATATATGTCTAGCGAAAAAATTCAAAAAGGAAAAAAAGCCATCAGAAACCAGAGAAAAACTGTTTAATCACTTTTGTAGCTGCTTCTCGGTAAGTGAGTGGTTGCTCGCTTGCCTGTGATCGGCTCTCACTATTATACCCAGAGCCAACAAGAAACGTAGTGAGGCAAACGGGAGACAGACACAAAAGTAACTTAATTGAAGTTAATGAGACCTTAGGCTTCAAACTGAGATGCTGGATCAAACGTTTAGTTTTCCTGGCTGCCTTCTAATATCAACGTAAAACTCAGAAAGTCATAGTCTTGCAACAGTAGTTCACTCAAGTAACACTTAGATAGGTACAGTTGGATGACTCTTAAATCAGTAAAGGCTATGGATTCGGTCCTTCTAATGGCCCCTTGTAATAATGTTGAAAATGCCTAGATCTCCTTGTCGTGGTTTAACCCGGCTGGCAACTAAGCACCACGCAGCCGCTCGCTCACTCCCCCCCCTCCCTCAGTGGGATGGGGGAGAGAATCGGGAAGGGGAAAAAAGGTTAGAGCCGAGGGCAGAGATAAAGACAGTTTAATAAGAGAAAATAATAATAATAGTAATAATGAGAATGATAACAAAATATACAGAATATACAAAACGAATGATGCACAATGCAATTGCTCACCACCCGCCAACCGATGCCCAGCCCGTCCCGAGCAGCGATCAGTACCCGAGCGACCGACCGACCCACCAAACCCCCCCCCCCCCCCCCCCGGGCATGACGTTCTATGGTATGGAATAGCTCTTTGGACAGTTTGGGTCCTAGCTGTGCTGTACTCCCAGCTTGTTATGCACCTGGCCGAGCAGGAGAAGCTCAAAAAGTCCTTGAGCAGTCTGAGCACTGCTTGGCAACAACTAAAAACATCAGCGTGTTATCAACATTCTTCTAGTACTAAATCCAAAGCACAGCACTATGCTAGCTTCTGTGAAGAAAATTAACTCTATCCCAGCCGAAACCAGGACACTCCTAAATAACTAAAGGCGTCACGGTTCATATTCCTAGCACAAGGTTTTGTGGATTTTTAAAGTAAAAGTTTTAACTTAATAGCCTAGTTTTATGGTGTGATGGCTATGGATGAGATGTGTCTGAGAGGCAGTTATCATAAGGAAAAATGAAATTGCAGAAGTGACTTTTCTATGCTGTCATATACCTTATTTTCTCCAGGTTGAGCAAATTAATTGTACTTCTTCATATAACGACTAGTTCTGTCAAGCAGCTTTTAAACAGCATCTTTTTTAGCATGCATTAAAAAAGTGAATCTTCAAAGTCCATGCAAGCGAAGGAGAAATCAGCCTTATGCCATCAAAATCCCTCACAAGTAGACTTGATCATTTCCTTGTTCAGAAACTGCTGTTCTGACACGGAAGTGTTACTATGTCTGCCCTGAGTCACCCCTGAGTCACCCCAAGTCTTTGAATGCTGTTTTACTTCTGTGCTCTGCCGTTCCAGTTCCTGTTGGCTTCCTGGATATGCTAGCGTGTGACTTGATTCTGCTGTACACCTGACATAGTTTGGATATGTGGCTGGAATTTTTCCTCTTCACTGGAATCCCTCCAGTGTCCTTGATCCCAGTTTGTATGGATCTGTGAAACCCCACATGTGACTTACGGAGAGTCATGGAGCTGGTTTGTTGCACGTGTGCTGCCATGGCACATGCCTGAGGACGTGAGCGCATGAGGATGTGAGAAGCTGACCGGCTGTCATGTAGGCTGACCTGTCATTCTCCACCGAGAGTGGTCTGGGTATGTAGGGTAGTAAGAGCGTGTGGAAATGGTGGCTGCTTCAACAGATGTGGCACTGGAATGTGCCGTGCTGACATAGTGAAGGAGGGAAATACAGAGAATTATGTGGCCACCGGTAGATAAAAAAGTAAAATTCTGTCCCTAAGCTGAAGAAACCAACTCCATGTGCTGTCTCCCCTTTGTACTGCTAACCTGCTGCACTCAATTTCTGTTGACATCAAGGAAAACACTATCTTCCTGGTATGCAGATTTGCATTATTTTATTTGTGTGGTTTTTTAAAGAGTATACATTGTAATGCTTAGTATGTGTTTGCAAAAGTAGCTTGCTCAGCTACAGATACTCAGGTGATTTCCTCAGTTTGTACTTTGACTCCAAGAGGATCCTGAAAATGCAGCTGAGCAGAGAGATTACTTTTAGGGACAATGCAGTCCTACTAAACTGAGTAGAAATCTGCTAAGCCATCTATATGCCTCAAGCTTCTCAGTCAATTTGAGGATAATTTTTAAGATTGAAACATGTTATGATTTTTTCATGACATTGACAGCAACCTTGTTTGCTGTAGTGTACTTTCTCTTGTATTTTATACTCTGGGTCTTAATAATAGCAGGTATTTGGGTAGTGAGAATAGCTTCGTAAGAATTTCCTCAGGCATTAAATGGCGCGTCTGATGCTAGTGCAATTGGCAGAGGAAAAATGTCCATTTGCCAATAAGCTAAAACAATTTGTTGTGCAATATTTTAGTTTATATCACAGTAGAAGGCTTTTTTCAGTAAAAGAAATTATTAAAAGATAATAAATTATTTTTCAGTATTACACCAATGTGAATTTTGCTGGTTTCAGTAGGTATTCTGTTTTATTGCCATCCTTTCTTAGAATCCTTACCTGCCAATGGAAACATCTACCAAAAGCCTAGAAAATATGTAGAAAGGCAAGGATGAAAGCTTTAGGAGACTGGAGCTAGCTCTCAGCATTTTAGAATTGTTCTCTCTTGATTAAGTTTTATGCTGCAAATTAGCTTCTGTTTTGTCTGCAACCTGGTGGGTTTGGGTTTTTTTTGTGATAAAGGATATGTGATTGAGAATCTATTTTTGCAATGATTCTGCAAACAGACTCAGCTTTCTGTAACATTTCTTATGTTAGCAGTAGCAGAAAGGAAGTTACTTGCCTTAGAATCTCATTTCAGTGATGAAGGCCTCATGTTCCTCCATCAGATTTATCTCACGTTAACTTTTTTCCTCCCATGGAAATTTTAACACATAACAGCCTCTCACAGGATTTCTACCAAGTATTTCTAGAGTTTCACTGGCCATTGGTCTCTCATGTTCATACCACTGTTCTGCTCCAGTTGGTAGGAACTGAGATAAAAGTCTCTGAAGAGAACTGGAATAGCCCAGAGTCTGTTCTAACGTGAGCTGTTACCCAAATGTGTGCCCAGCAACAGAAAGCTAAGAATGACACAAACTCCCGTATTTCCCCACCTCCTTCACTAGAGGCACTGCTTGCTATTCTGGGATATAAGAGCAGCTGGGTTGCTGAATTAACCATATTTTTCTCTAGTGATGAGCTCAGAATTTCCATTGAAGTTACTGTAAGTTTTGCACAAAAATCAAGGGCAGTACATTGGCCAGAACGTGTGCTAAATAAATATTTATACACAAATCAGAATGCTACTGACGGCTTCTTTACACTTTAAAATTCTAAATATTTTAAGAAGCATCTGTTACTAAACTGAGGCATCATTTTTGAAAGTACCCATATTTACTGCGTGGAAGTACACATATTTACTGAGTGAGTACCCATATTTAATGAGATGAACACAGTGACAAACTCTTGGACTAGAAGAATGCACATAAATAAAAGAGTAAAAGCAATGTGACGTGATTGAATTAAAATTGTACTGAACAGACTGAACGTTTAGTTTATGTGAATATTAACTACTACAAAGGATAAACTATAACCAAAGGAATAACCCCTATCATTGTGCCTAAACTTACACGTTGAAAGATTCCTCTGATCTTTTCTGTGAAGCTTTTCCCAAATTTTATTAACCGGAAAGCAAGTTAAATCAATGCTGCTTCTATCATTTCAACAGGTAAGAGGCACAGGAGGTTTCTGGTGTTCTTTGAATAATGTGCATATTATTCCATTTCCGTACTATTCATCCCCCATCCCTTTCAAAAACTTATTTCATATAACTTTGCAAGTAATACTTCAAAATGCTGCATATTCATAGTCCCTTTGGTTAGAAGAAAAGCTGTAGGTGCAAGTTTGTACGTATACATGGCGAGACTTGAAATACTCATGTTTGGAGCTTTGTTTCAGAGCTTTTCAGAGGGATTGCCTCTCAAAAAAACCTTTTGTTCCTGTGTAAAAGTCAACAAGCTAGAGATAAAAGCTGATTTTCAAGAGATGCAGTCTCCTAAGCTTTACAGCCGTGCTTCACAAAAAGCTGACCCTACATATGGCTTAATGTTGCTGGGGCTGGGATTCATCTGCCCTGTGTTAAGGTATCCAGTGTGCAGTTAGCTACTTCCCCAAAGCTAAGCTGATGTATTTAGTATAATGCAGTTATATTAGACCAGAGAACAAATTCCCATACACCAGTGAGATGCACCTCAGATATCTAGACCTCCATGCTGCGAAGCACAGTTCTATTAAACATGACTTGGATGGCCTCGGTATTTTTAAGTCTTGAAGTTGTGCACAGGGAAAGCCCAATTCAGCCACCTCCCTCTAGGACTTTGGTGTCTTTGACTTTCTGCATGCAGATGAACTTGCTGTTGGAACAATCACAGCTCGCTTTTGAAAAGTAATGTCGACTTCCCTTCGCCTCTGAGCTATGTACCACAAGGTCCAAGAACCAGTAAAGGTATTCAGCATACATAGAAGAGAGTAAAAACTACCATCATAAGCAGAAGTACAGCCACATTCAATGATTTTGGAAGGAAGAAGAGGCCCCTGCATCTCAATTAAGAAATAGTGCAGTCTCAACAGCCTTGATCATGCCCTGGAGCTTTAGGCCTAGCTTGAACTTGTGCTGGTGGACCAGCAGGAAAACAAACCCTCGGTGGGAGAGCGTAGAGCAGTATGACAACACTGCCAGCGAGCTGCTTTCCTTTCATCAGAGCAGTTTTAG
Source organism: Gorsachius magnificus (assembly GCA_034008185.1). Lineage (NCBI taxonomy): Eukaryota > Metazoa > Chordata > Aves > Pelecaniformes > Ardeidae > Gorsachius > Gorsachius magnificus. The sequence continues at coordinate 37,343,705 of CM067086.1, forward strand.
CTGCTAGCATGCCCTCAGCTATGAGGGGAACAGAGTCCCCATCCAGGCAAGAAGGTTTCGATATCTTCAATTCTGCCTTACTTTAGGGGAATCTCTGCCACCTCTGCTCCCCTGGCAACTGGGAGCTCAGGTGGTTGTCGAGTTGCGATAGTAGCCACTGCATCGTTCCAGATCGCAGAGCCAGGAGAAATTGCTGCTGCTTTACTGCAGTGACCAGGCTGCAGCACGTGGGGAATCACCTGTCCCTAACGCAAGGCTTGCTTGGAGGAGGAGGAGTCAGCTGATGCCTGTTCATAATTTTGAAGGAACCTGATGACTGGAATGGGTAAGGTAATGCCATTTTGCAACCTGAGGGCAGTGCTGGTATTTGTTACCTCCTCTGGATCAAAGCTTTCCCACTAGGGTTGACATAGGTGCAACATGGTATCCATACTGAGTCTGCATCTTTCAGTACAGGGTTTATTTATGTCTAAGAAGCTGAAAGATAAAAGATTAAAAGGATAAATCTCTGTATTTGTGTGAAAGAGAAAGTAAAAAGTGAAACAACTTTTATATTAGAAGTATGTAGCTGCTGAATCTAGTTTCACTGGTCACGTCTCACTGAAGACCCTAAACCAATAACAAACCTTGAAATCAATTAATACTAGAAATCCTTGTAGGTTAATTGTTTGGAGTTTTCATTGCTAGAAGTTAATCCTTTCTGTGACTCTAGACAGAACCTAAAATAATCTAAAAGGTAGACGGGTATCACAGAATATAGAATCAGCCCCTGCTGATTATCACCAGATACTTTCTGACCCACCCATACTATATTTGTGAGAGTATCACTGAGGTAAAAGCAACGGCCAGCTTACTGATGCCCTTGGCTTGTATCGTTTACAAGGAAGAATAGAAAAGCGTATTCTTCCTGGCTACAATAATATAGAAGGGCAAGCATCCAAAACAAGAAGAGCTAATTAAGCAAGAAAGCAGCATTGAATATAAATTGACCGGGACTGTATGCAGCCTGGAAATGAATAATAGTCTTGAAAACTGTATCTACTAAAATGTGTGACTTCTTAAATAATGCATGTCTTCATGAATGAATTAACAGATTTTTGAAGAGAAAGAATATTTGATTTTCTTGACGCGTGAAGTCAATGAGCACAGAAAGATGGAGAACTTCACAGAAGGCTGTGGGGACAGCGGGGTGCCGGGTTTTATTTTTCCCCTGACTACAAAGCAGTTTGGGGTGGAAAGTGACAGACATGCCTCCGCTCTGGGGGAAACCGAGCGTACCGTTTGAGAGACGAGTCTGAATAGGCAGCTGCGAGCTGGGGCGAGAGTCGCAGGTGGGGACATAGGTACAACACTGGGTGTCATTATGCCTGGTCTCACCAGAACTTAAAGGTTCAGCTGCTCTTGAGGCTTGAAAGCGATGTATTTTGCCAGTGCACTAATTTATGCTTCCGCTATTCACTTGTAGTCCTACTGTCACAGCCCTCTGTAACTAAACAACAGCCCTTATAGAGAAATATTTAATGCATTATTTACAGGGAGAAGATCTTTAGGACTTTATTTGACATTGCCACTGAGGGATGTAATCATAATGCCTCATCATAGGCATCTAATATTAGTTTCCAGTATCAGAAGTGCCTTCAGAAAATGAGTCAGAGCACTTAAATTAGTTCTGATTTGCCCTCTGGCAGGACCTCTGTCGCCACGTTGACTGTAGGGAGGTTTAATAGAACTGTCTTCCTCACTGGGACACTCAAATGCCGAAAGTTAAGCAAACACGGATTCCTCCTTGAGCTTTCATAGTTTTGATGCCATATGGAAATCTGTGGTTTTTGACACGTGACTGATGATGTATCATAAAACGAGGTTAAAAGTTTTAAGTTAGCCTTGCAAAGCTGTTCCAGAAAATTTACCAGCCCAAGTCCAAAATCTGTTTGTCTGCCTACTTTTTGGCATGGTTCTGAAAAAATGTCACCTTGTGGGTAGTACTCGAGCATGTGATTAGAAACCCAAGGTCATCAATTACTGTCACCTCTGATGCCAGGAAATCATCATAGCCTCTCATAGGTGTCCCATGCTGTCTTAAACACAAGCAAAACTTCTGGCTCCCATCTGAAAGCCAATTTTAGAAGCTTTCCTATTTTCAGCCTATATTTATAGGTAATGAACTTCTATTCTTTTGTCCTTTTTCATCACTGATTTGTAGCTTCAATAGTTCCTTCCCCTCCTGCCATCTACCCATCCAGTCTACTTATGGATAGTAAAAGAACTCTTTTTTTTCCAAACTGACGAGCTGTTACGTTTCTACTTGTTCTGATGGATGCAAATATAAGCTAGCTATGATGATTTCTGAGGCAGTCAACTACAGAACATGCTAACTGTGGAAGATAATACTGCCTACAGTGTCCTCCCAAACTTCCCAGCTAAGGTGCAGCAACATGCTAACATGGCTCAGCCAGCCAGCTCAGAGCTCAGGTAAATTTTACTCATATTTTGTACACTGGTCCACAGATGCAACCGCTAGCTAGTTGTACCCAGTGATGGAGAAAGGGCAAATGTAACTACCCCTTTTGGTGTCTGCTTAGATTTTGATAAGGCTACGCCAACCATGAAGCTGCAACCTCTATTTTTGTATTTTATTTCTATTTTTCTTTGTATTTTGATTGCTTTGCATATTTTCATCAAATACAGATCTCTCCAAAGGCTCGAGCCCTAGACAAGGTAGTGCTCTATCCTTTTTATTTAGTTTGTGACTTTTTGAGTCTACTTGTCTCTATACAGAAAAGTTAAGATTTTCTGGATCTTTTAAAGCAAAGGCACGCAGTAGGCGTATTTATTTGAATGCAGCCATCGTCTGATCCTATTCAAGGTACTGTCATTACTTTTTCCATTCCCGTTGTACGTTCTAATTCAACTTCAAAAAGAATATTTAGTTTAACCTCTGCTTGAAGAAATGAAACAGAGATCGCCTCACTATCAAAACAAAGGAGGTCATATTCAAGCAGACTTCAATGGTATCAGCCTGGATGTTTAAAGCACCCAAGTGGCAGGCGCTGGATAATGAGCACAGAAACAAAGCTCTGTAACTTCTCTAGGGAGTCTGTTAACTTCCTCCTTAATTAATCTGTTTACCAAATAGAATAAGTTAATTGCGAGCCATTCTAAGTCACTGCCGAACCACTGGCTTGGGTGAGCGTGCGATTTCTCGCCCTTACCTTCGCCTCCCCTCCCCGCCGCACGTTTCCCGTCTCGCAGGGACGCGCGGGGAGCTACGCTCGGATCTCGGCAGCGTTTGTTTGATGTTAGCAAGCGTGGGGTTTTTCCACGGAAGATGGACAGAAGCCTTTGCTCTACACAATACAGAAATAAAGACAGAGAAGAAGTCACCCTGAGTGTATTTACAGGGCACCCGAAGGGCGGCTGCAGAAGCCACCGGGAGCGTTAACTGCCCCCCCTCTTCTCTTAGCCCAGTCTTTCGGCGTTTACAGACCCCTGGGCAGCTCCTTGATGCGCTCCTGGTAAAGGGCAGACGGCCGGGCCTGGAAAGCGGCCCGCTACCAAGGCCGGCCCCGGTGCAGGCCCCGACAGCCACCGCCGGGGGCGGCCCAGCCAAGCCCCAGGGCCGGCAGTGTCGGGCGGAGGGCGGCAGGTGGCGCTGCCGCCGCCCCGCCTTCCCCGCGGCCGCTCTGGCGCTCCTCGCCCCGGAACCGCTTCCTTCTCGGCGGCTCCTTCCGCTGGGGCCCCGCTGCCGGCGGTGCGCTGGGCCGGGCCGGGGGGGCGCTGCCCGCCCTGTGCTGGCCGGCCGCGCCATGGGGGCCCGCCTCCTCGGCCCCGGGGGGGGGCGGGCCTGGCGGGGGCCCCTCTGCCGCCGCCGGCCAGCCGCGGGAAAGGCCGCTCCGGCAGCGGCGGCGCCTCGGTGTTTAAATAGGCTTTGCGGGCCGTGGGTGTGAGGGAAGGGGCCTTGTGTCGCCCGCGGGGAGAGGTTCAGCGCCTGCGTTACGCGTGGGAGGGCGCATGCCCCCGGCGCGGTCAGGCCAGAGGGGTTTGCCAGCGCAGCACTGCAAAATAAAATCAGGTTTGCTACAATACATGGGAAGGTGCCGGCAGTTTCTTGTAGCCGAGCATTTTAAGTGGTTTTATACAAGTGTTCGTTGTGGGTTGTTTTTGTTTTTGTTTTTTTTGTGCGGGAAGTGCCGTTTTCCTTCCTCTTGTGCAGCGTAAAGAAGGGTGAATACAGTCGGTGAGGAAGCTCTTGCCACCGTAGCTCACGAATTCTGCCGCAGCGATGGCTACAGCAAATTGCCTTGAAATACTGGACCTGTATACGTAGCCTCTAGCTCTCTGTGAAATTCCTCAGTGGGAGCGTAGTCATTTGGAGTCTGGGATTTGCAGTCCCAGAAATATCACAGCATTTCTTTTTTTCCTAGAAGTAACTTAAGGGGAAAAAAACTCCCACGTTTATTATATAGCAGCCTATGCATCTGAAATTTTTACAGAGAATTGCACTTCTGTTGGAAAAGATTTAGGCGTAAAACCTTAAATGATTGAAAAGCATTGTTGTTGGAAAACGTCATTTTGTTACCTGTAGTTACTGTGGGCTGAAATTAAGTAAGATTAGTGAAGTAAAGTTTGGGGATAGGATGTGTTATACAGTTATTGTATCACTACAGCTGAAAAAGTGTATATTCAACCCTTTTTATTTTCCGCCCTTACAGTTAGCAAACAAATACTGGGCTCCACATGTGAAGAAGAAGTTGTCTTTTGATTCAAAGGTAAATACTTCTACTGGAATTGTGTTGGGGTATAAAAGAATGAGGATCAAGCTTTTTCTGATGTGCCAACTTCCAGTGGTGCCTATTTTATATAAAACTGTAGGAGACTTTGCCTTTTTATAAAACTGTAGGACGTCTTGAGTATGCTATAGCAGCGCAGTTCTTTTGTATGCTATTAGTTCAGTTTATTTTGGCCTGTAGTAAAGAGTAAAAGATTTTTGAGCATCTCCTTTGAGGTGAAAAGATGTTTGAGGAGGGGCTACTCTTAGAAATCAAAGAAGGATGAAAGATGCAGGTATTACTGAACTCTGTACTTCTTTCTAAAAGCTTCTTCAGAGACAATAGACAATATTAATGCTGTTCTGGGGGATATGTGTGTTTTGAAAGTTTAGAATTTGGCCTGATGTGTTTGGTTTTGTGCTGGTTTTCGGTAGTGTGGGGTTCTTTCCCACACTTTCCCACACCCAATGTTAGGTGTCTTTCCCTCATGGGTATTTGGCTAAATCTCCTTTTCCAGCCTCAGTTTACTCACTCTCTTTGTAGTATTTGTGAGTGATTGTTAGAACTAGGATGTACATAAGCAGCTGAGTTGCATCTCTGTGTCACGTGATGTCAAAGTATGCCTGTTGCAACAGATAGTGCAGATTCTTTCATTCCTGTTGGAAAAAGTAGGTGGAAGTGTCTGGGTTTGGTTAAATGTCAGTTAAAGGAAACAGTGACAGCAGATGACTGAGTTGATGCAGACTTAACTCTTGAAGACTGTTCTTTAAAGTCAACAGTAAGCCAGAAATTAATAATAAAAAGGTTTTCCAGGTCTGTTTGACTTTTATATAAAAATGTCGGTGAAATGTAGGTTATTCCTTCAGAATAACTTGAATGAAGGTCCTATCAGTTTTCTATCATTGTGTGCTTTCTCCTAAGTTGATTCACTTTTGTTGTGAGAATGTATGTCTGTGAAGCTTTTGGACTCTTCAGAGCGGAGACGTAATTGTTACAACATTTTTGATCAAAAAGCAGTAAGCGAGGAGTAACTAATTCAGAGTAACTTTGAGTACAGAAGATGTCTTAATGCATTTTTAATCACTTTGTGAAGTATATAAAATTAACTTTTTTTTTTTTTTAAAATATTCTTTCCTATAGGTTATTGAAGATGTGTATACTAAAGAAATTGTTCGGTCAAAGTAAGTACGCTAGTCCCTTTCACTTACAGACAAGCATTCCAACATTATCTGTATTGAAGTGGTTTCTAAAGCCTCATAGAATATTTTAAAATGCATTAACGTGTTGAAAGCAGATGAAAACGACTGGAGTGCATTTCAGTCATTTAATCACTATGGTATTTCAGAGTCTGAATGTGGCAAAAAGGAAGTTCATGAGCTCATAATCCTTAAATGTTATGGTTGGACATGATATTGTTTGGTTCCTTGATCTAGTAGTCTGTTGTGTTTTACCTTGTCTTTGTTATGATGGTTATAGAAGACTGGTCCCTTCTTTTGTCAGTAAAGTATATAAAGAAAAAAAATCAGCTGAGTGTGATGCCTCTAGGTTCTTGCTCTTTCCTTAATTATTGTTACCAGGTTTATAAAGGGCATGTCTCATTTAGAAGAATTGTAATGTTAGATGGGGGAGACAAAGAATTCAAGGTAAACTGCATTCTGCAACTGTGTGTGCAGAAAAGAGTTGTAGCTGTAGCTGTTTGGAGCTCTTCGGGGGAAGTTTGAGCTCTGAAGAGAATTCTGTTTATGATTCCTTTATGAAAGTAATCTAAGGATTGCCATACAGGAACAGAGCAAGCTTCCATTTCCAGTCACTAAGAAGAGAACTGATTAACTGTATAGTCGTCGTTTTCCAGAAGACACTCAGCTTTTACCAGTTTATGTCTTCAAGGCTGTTGGAAGTGCTGTCTTCATATTTAAAAGATCTAGATGGATATTTTTTTAATGTGAATTTGATTGCTTAATGAACCTGTTCCCAGTGTTACAGCAGTTGCTTCTGCAGTCAAGTGGTTGCTCTTGCATGGAAATAGGAGGGCAGAAATAATTCCTAGATGTTTCTATAAGTTTTATAACAAAATAAGGGAAAATACAGCCATTTTCCATGCAGCTAAGATGTTTATGGGAGGCTTTCTTTCCTGTGTTAATTGATTACTTTTTCATTTTTAGGTTTGCTATTAGGAAGATAATGCTTCTTGAGTTCAGGTAAGCTAATTGGAGTGAAATTTTAAGTTATTTTTTCGTAGGAACCTATGAAGGATGAGAAGCAAACGCAGGGGGCAGTAAATCAATTTGAAGGTAGTATACTCATTTGTTCCTACTTACTAAAGCCTTGAATTGCGTACCTAGGAAAATTGAGGAGAGCTTAATTTGAGGAGGAAATAATTTCATAAGCGTAAGTAACATATCAGAGTATCTTGTTTTATAAGATTCTGAATTTCTATTGTAAGTGAAGCACTGAAGAAGAGAGCGTGAACGGAAGAGTTGAAAAACTTGGGTCTGGTATTTGGCATGTGTCATTAAGCCTTAAATCAGAGCTCACTGAAGTCAGAGGAAGTTTTTGGATTAAGTCTCTTGCTGTGAGGGTAAAAATGAATTCTGCAGCTGAAAAGAAATGGGAATCTGTTTAGAAGATTCTCACTTGTGACTTTCCTGGAAGAACTTGTAGAGCACGTCTAAAATGATGTAAAATAAATATTTGCAATATTTACGTACTTAGAAACAATATTTAGCGCTCTATTTGGCTTTGTTTTATCTCTCAAGTTGTATGAGCAGATAGAATGAGATGGTTTTTGGCTGAGGTAGATTCTTTGTTTGAAAAGGCTGAAATAGCAAGTAGTACCACTAACTATAAAAGTAGGACAAACTTCCCTCTGTTTCCTGCTTCTTTTTATTAGAAAAGGCAGAAGAGAAAATGTAAGCTACGATTTGGGTTTGACAGTAACAAATGGCATGCTGGTAGCATGGCGTCTGGAATTCATATGCCAGCAATACCATGGAGTTAGAGGGTTTTAGCCTTTCTGTGAACATTCTTAATCTTTCCAGCATGTAATGTAACTTTAGTACTTTCTGGTCTATAGCCCCGTCTACTGCCATTTGTCCTGTCATTTTCTCTATTTCACCCCATCTCCCCATCCATTGTCAAACTCTTCTGTCTTCACACACATGAGATTTTCCTGTCCTTCATTCTTGTTCACGTATGCTTATCCTCAGTTGAGGGCATAATAGTATTTTTACTAAAAGGTATTGAAGTTTATTGGAATTTCTGGGTGAAATGAAGTATGGAGTTCCTGTGGATTTTATGGGGTTTTGCCCCCTCCCATTGGCAGATCCATGCTCTTGGGAAGCAGCATGTAATCCATTTTGTATAAGCTTATGAAGTTCTCTCAGCTCCAACTGAAGCTACGCATTCTGGCTGAGCTCCCAGGCAGACCATTGCTCTATGACCCTGCCTGACCATTACAGAGCCTTTTGCTCCTAGTTGCATACAACTTCTCGCTGCCTTTTGTCCCCCTGTCTCTGGTATTTGTCTTATGTGAAATTACTGAAGTAGTGTACTGTAAGACATCAGAAAAGTAAGCTGTAGAAAAAAAGTAAATAGGGGAACCTGAGTTGTCTCATGAGGGGCCAAACAAATGTTAGAGCTGACATTAAGAGAAAGGGATGAATTCTTGTTCAGGAAGAAACAAGACTTTCTGCTTTCTGGTGGCAGTTGTTAAAGTAGCACAAGGTGCAAGCGCACTGTTGAATATGATGGATTTAGGGATTGCCTTCTCAGGAGTAACTGTCCTATGTAGTTTCAAGAGGAATTTAAAGGAGGGAGAGAGTTGTTTGTCCAAATAGCTTCTCATCTCGAAGATCTAATTTTAAGAGTTTCTTCTATGAGAACTGTGCCATATTAATGAACAAGAAATGCTATTGCTGGGAAGCTGCTGTTTTCCAGTGTTTAGTAATTTTTTTTTTCAACTTCTTGAAAACACTTAATCACTCCTTTAATATTCAATGCTTTGTTTTAGTCGCACTGTAATGTTTTTATTGCCTTGATATGATTGCAAGCATAAAATGCCACTAGATGATTCCTGATTTTTTATAAAAAAGGGTATTTATTAATACAAATCCTGTTATACAGTAGTTGTCCTTTTCATCTTATGCTTGGAAATGCTGCATGTGACGTTCTTTAGACGAGTGAAGTTTTTTCTTATTTTTCTCTTTTTGGAAAATCAACATAAATTCGTGTTCTGGCTTCATATTGAGCTGTGGGTACTTGTTACATTTGAAAACCCTCTCATCTTCTGTTAAGAAACTCATCTGTCTCTTGAAGCAGTTACTGAGTCTATCAAGTTTTGCTTCAGTGACCTAGATGAGAGGTAACTTCAGGAACTACTCACAAACTATAGAGATGGCTTTAAGGAGAAGGAGGAAAAAAAACCCCTGTGGATAACTGCTCTTTCAAACGAGTGACAGATTATGTGGGTGGCAGCAACTACTGAAATATTCTTTGTCTCTTCGCAGCCAGTACCTTGAAAATTACCTATGGATTAATTATTCTCCAGAGGTGTCCAGTAAAGCATATTTAATGTCAATCTGCTGTATGGTGAATGAGAAGTTCAGAGAGAATGTCCCTGCGTGGGAGGTAAGCGATTTCAATTACAGCTAGAATTGACTTTGATCTGTAAGTTGCAGCTTTTACAGTGTGCTCACTTATACTGACAGAAGGTAGCAAAGCTTGTAGTGTAAATGGTACCTCAGCTGGAACGTCTCATATGGTGTTTTAAAGTGTGTGTTCTTTTTGGAGAAGGCAATGGATGTATGAAAAATCACCTGATTCCTTCCGGTACATGAGTCCTTTGTTCCGCTATGTGATGCCTTTGTAACAGCAGCAGCATTTGCCTTTTTGGCACTTGACAAAAGGCTAGCACTTGCAGAGAAATTCTTGCCCTGATACTGAAAGAAAAAAGGACTTTATATCTGTGGATATAAGGCAGCAGCACTGGAAGTCTAACATTTTTATCCAATGTCTCGCTTAAAAACCTGTTAATATGGTTTGTAGCTTTCTTGCATGAAATTTTATACTAAGCTAATCTCTTACTCTGCTTTGATATATACCATTTTTTGTAATAATAGGCTCTGAAATATTTTGGTGTTTCTACAAACAGTCCAGATCTCACGGGCCATCTCAACATGAGCCTTGTTAGAAATTCTGTGCAAGCATTATTTCAGAAGCACACTTACTCTGATAATAGCACGATTACTTCAGTGCTGGCAAAGCACAAAGGATTAATAACTTGCGCATATGATGTCTGTGCCTTTTTGTGTTCTGGCATAGGTACTAGAAGCAAAGTAACAGGTGCATGTTCCTTTCCAAGCAGCTTAGTTAAGTCTGTTATTTGGTACGTGGCTGCCCTTGTAAAGAAACCGTTTTATTGCCATGATTTTTCAGTTTATCTTTTGCTGGCTGAGATAGCTGAATGGTAGTTCCACAATTGTAATTAATCTCTGGTGGTTTTTACCTGCTCACTTTTTGCAGATCACTGAACACCTGCCTTAGTTTTCACCAAAATCTACCAATTCTCTTCCAACCTGTGTCATTTTACAGTGATTCTGTGCAGTCACCAGTTGAGCATTCCCAGAGCACAATCTACTCCACTTGTGCTTCTTGTTCAGCTTGTCCTATGCATCACTGGTGTTAGACCATGCAGAAGGTGGTAGTCCCACTAGGAGTGCTCTCATAATGTGAGGATCCCTGGTCAGGGCAATATCATTAGTCTGTTTTGTTTGTGCTGCCTGGTCAGAATAAATGAAAAAGAGAAAAACTAATCCATCCGTTTATAGATGCGTTTAGAGAACTTGATCTATGTTACGTGAATGAAGATTGAAATGGTCTGTATCAATCCGACTCAAAATCAACTTCCTCTTCTATTCCTAGACGTTCAAAAAAAAGCCAGAACACTTTCCCTTCTTTTTCAAATGCGTATTGGAAGCATCACTGGTTGAAAATGACAGTGAATACTCTCTGCATGAACAGACAGTCCTGCTGCTTTTCCTTGATCACTGCTTCAATAGTTTGGTATGTTAAAAGTAACTGTAATACCTCCAGTGTGTTTATGCTGTTCTGTGTCAATAGGAATTTAGTTTGAGCAATTTCTTCTTACAAGACAGTTGAAGCAAAATTCCCATTTAAGGAGGAAGATGGTATCAGAGGGCTTTTACCCCTCTTTTTGACTCTTGCTTTATCTCTCTCATCACATTTGCTTTTCTCTGACACAAGGTCAAAAAAGAGACTCAAAATTGGAGGATTGGTGCTTACTGCATTTTAAAGGCATATATTCAGAATAATATTTAAAATGGTGCTTAGAAATATGTATTTATATTTGGAAAAGTGCTTTATACTTAAAAGCACATTACTTACTACCATGCTCTTTTTAGTTTGGCTGGGAAATTGCACAAATTTCTATTAACTATTGAGAAAGACAGTAATTTTTTCACTTTTGAAACCAGGTTTAGATACTATTTCTATCTGCATGTCTCTTGAGTTGGTCCAGTGCTTTCTGAAAACTAAGTTGTGTTCTCAATCTGTAATGAAAAGAGAGTTATAGATCCTAATTACCAAGTGTGAAGAATAATTTACAATTACCAGTTATATAAAACAGTACTCTGTTACCTCTCTTGCTACTGGGCTTTTTCTTTACTTAGATCGCACACAGGATGTTATCAGTCAAAATCAGGGTCTGCACAAGTAAAGAACAGAATTGTATATTGCAGCCAAAACTATTTAGAAAGTATGATTTGATTTTGGAATTAGGAATGATTGTGGGAGCCAGTAATCATCCCGAACCTCATGCGTATAGTTTATTGAGGTAGCAGTCTTCTGTCGTGGCCATGGTACAACAGATCTTCATTTTAAAGGAGTGTTTGATAGTGACTGTATGGAATCTTGCTTGTAGGGTCTATTTCTCAGACAAGGTGATATGGAAGCCAGTAAAAAAAGTGCTCGTAAAAGCATACTGCTATTTGAAGCTGTGCTTCGTTATGGAATGCAGAACAGGATAGTCACAGTACCATTTTAAGTAAGGAGCACTGAAGTGTGAAGTTTCAAAATGCTGAGAATGGACTACTTGTCCGTGAAGAAACATTTAAGATGTTAATGTAATTTTTTCAGTAGTTTAGGAAAGAAAGAAAACTTTGTGGAAACAGTTAAAGTTACATGAATTATAGAGAAAATTAGTTATTTTAGATAATGGGAAGAGTGTAGATGAAGTGGGGAAAACTTGATAAATTACGAGCTTCAGGAGAGAAAGAATAGAGTAAAAACACAGAAAGCACAGTAAGAAAACTCAATTCAAGAACAAGAGATGACTGAAGAAGGAACATAAGTTCTCATCAGCTTCTATGCTAAAAATACATGGATGGGGCCCCAAGTATTAAGAACTGACAGAATCCATGGAAAAAACCTAAAATGCAGAAGTCATTAACAGTTCTAAGTGTTACTGGCTAGGGCTATCGTGCAGTTTTCTGTTAGGAAATTGTGAAATCTAATACAACAACATATATATTTTTGTCAGGTGGTGATGTACATTGATGTATTTTGTAAGACAGGCACATCAGAAAACAAGCATTTTTAAAAAACATTTTCTGTCTGTAACTTTCTAACAGGAAGTGGATTTGATCAGAGGCCAAGTGCAGCAGCTCATCTCCTTACCAATGTGGATGGCTCTGCAACCTGTAAGTTGTTCTGTAAAGTCAATTTTTATGGAAGTCTAATATTTAAAGCTGCCTGCATTGCTATGAAATTGTAATTTTGTATGCTTGGCAAAATTGTATTTATTGTTTGTTGCAAATATCTGTGTAATTATTAATTAATGATGTAATTTTTCATAAAATGAAGCTTTTTTTGCTTATAGCTTCTTTAAACTATAATTTGTAGACAAGGCCATGAAATCGCAGGGACTGGGGAATGGAGCTGACATCTAGCCTTGGCTAGAGTCTCTCTAGTAGCGTTACATCCTTGTTTTGAGTGATACTTATTGTGAGTAGTCTGAGACAGCTATTTATTTCAGTTTGTTATATATTTTTTAATGAGAAGAGTGGATTGTATTTTTATCTCTCATGAAAACAAGGTTTCTTGCTGATGGAATAACGTTTTAACATTTCAGAAACGGCTGGAACAAGAGCTAAAAAAGACACCAAAACTAAGAAAATTCTGGAATCTAATTAAGAAAAATGATGAGAAAATGGATGAGGAGTCCAGAATGCGGTATGTTACAGAAACCTTGTTTCCTGTTAAATCCAAAGCCCGTAGTGCATTCACAGAATCACAGAATCGCAAGGACTGGAAGGGACCTCAGGAGATCATCTAGTCCAACCCCCTGCTAAAGCAGGTTCTCCTAGAGCATGTTACACAGGACTTCATCCAGGCGGGCTTTGAATATCTCCAGAGGAGGAGACTCCACAACCCCCCTGGGCAGCCTGTTCCAGTGCTCTGTCACCCTCAGAGTAAAGAAGTTTTTCCTCATGTTCAACTGAAACCTCTTATGTTTCAGTTTGTACCCATCGCCCCTTGTCCTGTCGCTGGACACCACTGTAAAGAGACTGGTTCTGTCCTCGTGACTTCTGCCCTTAAGATATTTGTATGTGTTGATGAGGTCCCCTCTCAGTCTTCTCTTCTTCAGGCTGAAGAAGCCCAACTCTCTCAGCCTTTCCTCATAGGGGAGTTGCTCCAGTCCCTTTATCATCCTAGTTGCTCTCCTCTGGACTCTTTCTAGGAGTTCCTCAACTTTCTTGAACTGGGGAGCCCAGAACTGGACACAGTACTCCAGGTGGGGTCTCACCAGGGCAAAGTAGAGGGGGAGGATAACCTCCCCCGACCTGCTGGCTGCACTCCTCTTAGTGCACCCCAAGATACCATTGGCCTTCTTGGCAACAAGGGCACGCTGCTGGCTCATGGTCAGCTTGTCATCCACCAGGACTCCCAGGTCCCTCTCGGCAGAGTTGCTTTCCAGCAGGTCAGCCCCCAGCCTGTACTGGTGCATGGGGTTCGACCTCCCCAGGTGCAGCACTGTGTTTCATTGTGTTTCAGCTAAAATAAATTTTTTCAATAAAAAAAAGTGGGGATTTTTTTGTAGGGGTTTTTTTGGGGGGTTTTTTCTTAAAAATTAAGATGGCAAATAAGGATTGATCACATGTAGTCTCCTGGAAACTGTTTTGTTTTCCAGTAGTCTTTATGCAAAATACTGTTATAGAACTAATATTTCATTTGATCAGTGAATTTGTGATACCAAATCTTGGAGCTGTAGGGTGAAAGCCATAAGAGAATTTTCATGTAGTTACTTGTATTTTTTCAGGACCTTTAGCAAATGTTTAGCTCCTCAAGCAAATAGCTTATGTAAGTATTTGAATAAATTTGTGTGTATCTCACCAAAGTTAAATGTTCCAGTATTTTTGTGTTGCAATGTGGTAAGGTGTAGGTGGTGACATACTTCTCCTCTTTGACTCAGTAGAAGCATGGGTCATTAATCTGTTCTGTGCCTAAAAATGTAGACTCTGCTAATCCGTCTGCCTGAGTGCAGACAGAAAAGTTATCATCTAAACAGTTTAGGTGTGTTTCAAAGCAACCTGCTACCATTATATAAATGTTAAAGCAGCTAACTTTGTATTAGTGAAATACACGATGTACTTCTAGTATGCATTTAAAAAATATTAATGCTTTTGTCATATGTCTGATTTTAGAGCGTATCAGGAGAGAAGATTTCTTTCACAGCTCATTCAGAAATTCATTTCTGTGCTAAAATCAATACCTGTCTCAGGTAACCATGGTTCTTACGTTACTTTGTTATCTGGTAATCTGTCTTAAATTCTTTCCTGTTGCTGAAGTAACTTCTCCTTAGGATACCAACCTCAGGTTGGAGATCTTATCTGGATGGGGGTTTAGTGAAATCTAAGCCTGTCTACATGGATTTCCTGTCAGGATTAGTATTCAAATATGCATATGCTTTAAAAATGAAATAGCAGAAAGCTACTTTAAACAACTTCTTCTGTTCAGTATGTACCTAATAAAAAAAATATTTCTGGGTACTGATATTCTTTATTGTGTGCTTACAGCCTTCTTACAGCATTAAAACATTTCATACATACTTAGATGCCTTGTTAAACAGGTGGTATAAATGCATATCATAAGGCTCTATTCTGTTACTACTGTTGATGTACAGTAGGAATAAAAGCCTAAGTGAAGTGAAATTCTATAAGATTTGACTGCTCCTGATTTATAAGCCATTGTGACAAGCAAAATTACATGCTTGCCTGATTTAGAAAGGAAAAGTGTTTGTACAGGAAGGTGTTAGCCTTTTGGCAAAAAAGGCTTATTATGCTCTAAGTGCAGCACAATTTGGGTGAAATCACTTCCTGGAGTTCTGCTTTTGCTCTTAAACTCTTAGCAAAGTTCAGCTCTTAACTGAGCTGTGAGGGGGAATTCTGTGTATTGTGGCTTCCTCAGAAAGTATACCTATCCCCTCTGTTTTCCCAATTATGCAAGACCTGTTTTAGGAAGATTTACATGAACAGCTCTTTGTAGGTTTAGTAAGTAGATACTCATTAAAGCAGACGTAGTATTGTGTTTTGACATGATTCTAAAGGCTCCTTAGTAGTCACCACTGAGTACCTTTGAATATTGTCAAGGCCTTTTGCATACACCTTGATTGCAGCTTTTAAATAGGTTTTTTTGGGCACCCAGAGTTAAAAGTTCTTAAGAAGTTTAGCCGACCATTGTTATCTTGTGGAAGTGCGCATTTTTGTGTCACATTGGTTGTTTTTTTCAGAGTAAATAAAATCACTCCTGAAACTCTGGTTCCATTACTCTCTTATATGCCAGAATTTTCTGGTTTGCAATGAAAGAAAGGATTGTTTCAGAAAAAGAGAAGAATGTGCTAGTTAACTTTTTAATCTTGTTAAAAGCTAATACTGGTATATTAGTAGCATTTATTACATTTTTAAAGAATAGTTCAAGTACAAATATATTGTGGTGTGGATCAATTACAGAATTATTTTTTTTTCTATCTAGGTCCTATTTCTATGGACAAAGTTCATTATTGTGAGAGATTCATTGAACTCATGCTAGATCTTGAGGTAAGTTATTAAATTGTTTCAACCTGTTTCCACATGTGCTTCTCCAGGTTTTAAATGCACAAAGTCTTTATGACAGCCTTGTTCCAATTAGCAGGTGGTTATGTCACAGTTGTGCATTTGGTTGCTTAATAGTGGTTTTCCATCGGTGTCCTGATTTTGGCTGGGATAGAGTTAATTTTCTTTGTAGTAGCTGATGTAATGCTGTGTTTTGGATTTAGGATGAGAAGAATGTTGATAATACCCTGGTGTATTAGTTACTGCTGAGCAGTGCTTATTCAGAGTCAAGGCCTTTTCTGCTTCTCATACTGCCCTACCAGCGAGTAGGCTGGGGGTGCACAAGAAGTTGGGAAGATTCATTATTTAGAAGTAACATATCTAGGTTTGTTACAGAATGATAGGAGGCCAAGTGAGGTTTTGTGAAATTTTTCAGCAGGTACCGAGAAAGTGGGGCAATTTTAAGCTTCACAGTACCAGAATGTGAGGGATTGACCCCATAAAAGACATTAATTCACGATTTCTCATGAGTAGAAATTTATTTTAAATAAACTGCAGATTTAGAAGACATTCTGAAATAAGACAGATTTTTCTGAAACAGTAAGCACACAGAACTTTAAAATGGCTTGATCTTGAACTCGTACAGGCTAACTGTCCTCTGCAGATTGCTTAAGTAGCCTGCGCTTGTAGTTGCAGTAGCACGAATTCTTTAAATTAGAGCTTGTCTTATGGATATAATGTACTCTCTTATAAGAGAAAATAGGTATTTGAAGTTAAACTTAACTCTGGCTGTTAGCCTAATTGCTTAGAGGCAGTACACTTAATGTTGGTTCTCTCTAGGTATTACAGGAAGGTTAAAATTCAGGCAGTTTATGAAGCCTGTTTAAAAGACTGGAACAAGCAAATGAGAAATTAGCTATAAATCCAAGTCTTTTTGCCTCAGTAGCATGTACTGTGTTAATGAGCTCTTTTTACCTATGTCGAGGCCTTTCTCAGAATATCTGTTTCATGTTACAGTATAAAGACTGACATCAAAACTTGGTGATTTGATAATTTGCAAGGAATGACTGTGGAAAGTTCTCAGTTTTCCGAGTTTGTTTTTGGTAATTATTGTGCAGGGCAATTAACAGTTTCTACTACAGATTATTTTCTTTGTCTTGGTTCTAAACACCATGGTTTTTTGGCTTTCTACGTTCAGTCTGTAGATTCCGTTGAGAACAACTCATTTTTCTCTTGAATTGCTGAGGTGTACTATGTGCTGTTGAACAGTTGCTACATATAGCAGCTTTAGCTATTTACATTGAGCAGGAATTATCTCTGTTTTGTTTACAAAAAGGTTTTATAGGTTTTTTAATTAAGATTTGAAAAATTCTTAGATCTTCCTTGAGTATCTTAGAAAGAACAGAAGATACCATACCATATTTAGAAGAAACACAGTTTGCAGTATTGAGAAAGATGAGCTTAAAACTAATGAAATGAGTATAGAAAACAAACATTTAAAACAATATTGCAGCAGTTTGGGATATCTTTTGTAGCACACAGTCATTATGTAGACACTTACTAGTAGAACAATTGCTTTATTTAATTTACTTTTATTACTGGCAGGATGCGATCTCACTAATGGCAAGTCTGTGCAGTGCTCCCAGTCCTATAAAAGGCTGTGTTCATAGCAGCCTACCTGCATAAAAGCGGTGTCTTGGCATATATAAATGCTGCTTTAATATGAGAACCTCTATTAGGGTATTAGATATGTAAGTAACTGTGCAGCAATCTATCTTGATGTGCCTTCTTAAAATGGAAAATCATAAGAAAACAGGATTTCTTACATTTTGAAGAATTGCTTATACCAACGTGAGATTGTTTACCACAGGCTTTGCTTCCCACACGGCGCTGGTTTAATACAGTGTTGGATGACTCCCATCTGGTTGTTCACTGTTACCTGTCTAGTCTTGCTAAAAGAGAGAAGGAGGGTCATCTCTTCTGCCAGGTGAGACACAAAGTTGTTGAAAAATAACTTTTTCATTCCGATGCATCTCTGAATACTGCAATTGTTTTGTTTTATATTTGTTCATTAAGACAGGTTTTTCTGATGGATGCAAACTACATGTCTATTTAAATCCTCTGGATAGTAGTTCTTCCTTACCTGTACCTATGTGTGTGACTGCCCTTACATTTCTGGCTCTGGTTTTGAACAGTTCTTAAAAGTACAACCTAGAAAACAGTGCAGCTTCCGCCATGCTTTACCCCACGTATAGCAGAAGCTGTCACTAATGCGTTCTGTGCTTCGTTTTGACCTCAGACTACTCTACACTGAAGCTGTTTTTCACTACTGTCCTTCAGTTTACGCAGTCATAGACAGTATATTTTTTCTTATGGCAGGATCTGAAGATCTCTTCCCTTTCCTGCATCTCAGCTGCTTTTCCTGCTGCTTGCTGTCCCCCATCTCTGGCATTTGTTCATTTTCTCTGAGGGTCAGTATTGATGAAACACAATGCCAGCAGCACATCTGAATAATTTTCTTCTTCTGAGTTAAATAATCTCATTGAAAGGTAGGATGAATTCCAGAGCCAGCATCAGAGAGGGCAGGAGGGAGCAAGACCTCTCCCTTTTGGTAGCAGCAAGCCATAAGTTGGGTTCAGTGTTTCAGTGAACCTCTGGCTAGGTCACCTTAGTGCAATTAGATTCATTTTCAAGTCCTAGTATGTAAAAAGAAACAGCATTGGTTGTGGGCTGTGCTGTAATTACTATGGCTTGTAGACGAGATGCCAAATGAAATTATTTTGTGCATCAGCCAAGTAAAAAAGTCAGATTCCACTCCTTAGTCCATTTCTTCAAGAACTTTGAGGAGCTCTTGTTTGTGCATGGTGCCAGATTTGTCGTGTTAAATTGTGTTTTTGCTTGTGGTAGGGTGTGTCTTATTATTAATCCACTAATTTATATGGATGATGTCTCAGCTTTTAGATATGCTTAAATTCTACACTGGCTTTGAAATCAACGATCAGACTGGAAATGCTTTGACAGAGAATGAGATGACAACAATTCACTATGATAGAATTACTTCTTTACAGGTAGGCAGACGGCAAAGTGCTTATGGGAAGGAAAGGATTTGGTTTTGTTGTTTTAGTCTAATTTGCATCTGGAATAGGCATTAAACTGTTTCCCAAAGCCAACCCCTTATTTTTCCTATTGAGTTACAGGAATAGTTTTAACTTGACTTTCTATACTATATTGAAGACACTAATGCGTCAATGTTGTGCATGTGACTAAGACTAAATAGCATGCTCTAGCAAAACACCACCAGTTTTGACTTGATATTGTCAAGATTAACTGCTCTCATTAAATCTTCTCAGAAGCGAAAATTAAGTGCTGTAGGAACTTAGGATTGTGCAGTAGGTGGCACCATTTCTTCAAGACCAGTACACACATATGGTAGCAATAGTGGTCCCTTGTACATAAGAGACAAAATAAAAATTCACATTATTTGTAGTCATATAAAGATAGTTATACTTTTCAGAATTTTTCCCATCAGTTTTAACAAAGAAGTTCAAGGAAGCATGGTTAAATTAAACTTGTTCCTTGTTTTTCTTAGTTGTTTGCAAGGCTGCATGTCTGCCCTTTTATGTTTTACTTTAATGACAGAACAAATGCTGATAGGAGGGTGTAGGAAAAAAGATACTGTGTCAGAAGCACAGGAGTAACAAATAGGTGGTGCTGACTAAGAAAAACAGATTTTGCCTGTTTTTTATTTCTATCCTGGTAGTGTCCACAGGGTGCTACATGTTATGAATGAGAAGAAGCTATGCTTTTATATAAATATTTAGATTGTTATTAAATTGTTTCATTAATATGCTTACATTCAATTTTGGGGTGTGGGTCTTTTGTAGAGAGCAGCATTTGCACATTTCCCGGAGTTATATGACTTTGCGCTCTCAAATGTAGCTGCAGTAGATACTCGTGATTCACTGCTGAAGTTGTTTGGACCCCTTAGGTAAGTTATCAAAATTAAATATAACATGAAATTGAAATTCTTTGCTCTTTGTATATTTTAATTTAACAATTTTCTAGCCTTTTTTCTTTCTGACTTCTCATGTGCCTTCTCAGGTCTTTCTGACTTGTCACGTGGTGCCCTTACATCTGCTGAAATAGGGAGATAGGGAGAGTTTGCATCCACTAGTACTAAGGTACTAGAATTCCAGCATAAGAAAAATATCTTTTTTTTCCTTTTTTCTAATGAATGTGAGAAATATTTTCTGGAATATAGTTAGCTGCTTAAAGCAATTGTAGCAGTAATTACCTTACAGTAGTCTACCTTTTTTAATTTGGCTTTTTTACTCTGTTCTGTACTACAGAAACTACAACAGAAATCATAGAAGTATACCACTGTATTAACGGTACTGTATTGTAAATGTGTGATTAAAGGGATAATAGTCTGTATTTTGACAAAGGTGAAGTGTGCTCTGTTGTTTGGTTCTGTTTTCAGGTACATGTCTTGAAACAATAAAAAATACTGACACCTTGCTCTGTTTATTGCGGATGAGTGGTTTCAGCTTACACCTGGGGCTGAACACACTTCACCTATGGATGTGCTCTAGAGCACTTTGTAACAATCCCCAGAAATGAGAGAGCTGGGCTCGTTCAGCCTGGAGAAGAGAAGGCTGCGGGGAGACCTGATTGTGGCCTTTCAGTACTTAAAGACAAGGAAAATTTTTTTAGCAGGGCCAGCTGTGACAGGACAAGGGGTAATGGTTGTAAACTAAACCAGGGTAGGTTTAGACTGGATATAAGGAAGAAATTCTTTACAATGAAGGTGGTGAAACACTGGAACGGGTTGCCCAGAGAGGTAGTGGAGGCCCCATCCCTGGAAGCATTCAAGGCCAGGTTGGATGGGGCTCTGAGCAACCTGATCTAGTTAGCGGTGTCCCTGCTCACTGCAGGGGGGTTGGACTAGATGACCTCTAGGAGTCCCTTCCAACCCAAAACATTCTATGATTCTATAAATATTTTAAATATCTCAAACTTCACTGGAAATACTGATCTGTCATTGTTGGTCTCTGATGAAATTCATCGTTGGAAATTTTTTTTTTTAAGGACAAAGAAAAAAAGGCTACCTTAAGTGCACTCTCGGGTTTCAGTCTCAGTGACACAAACTTGTGTTTTCCCTTCTGCTGTGCAGCTCAAATATTCTCCACCAGGTGGCGTCATACCTCTGCCTACTGCCGCCCCTCCCTGACGGGGAAGACTCAGGCTATGAAAAGGAGTTTCTGCTGGAGCTGCTGGTAAAAGCATAATTAGCACTGCTTGTATTTTTTCTTTTGCTAACTTGAGACATAGCTGAATCTAGCAACTACACTGTAGAAAAGTGGCCATTTAGGACCTCTTGCGGAACCACCCGTGAACCACAGCAGTGTTATAGCAGTAAACCGTATGCTAAAGTGGCGTTTAAAACCATATAAATCAAGTATTTGAAAATGTTTGTTTATAAATGTAGTTTCCCTGAGAAACTAGTACGTGCGTGTTTGGTGTAATCGTAAAGGTAAATAAGCAGACTCTCAGTGACAATTTTGAGTTCTTTTGGAAAAGTTGTTGTTGTTTAGGTAGTAACCAGTTAACCCTTTAAAAACAAAAAATCTGCTAAAGTATATCTAGATATTCAGTACCCATTTGGTTCCGCAAGCCCATTTGAAATACCATTTGATGCACGTAATGGTTTTTTTGGATATTCAGTGTATAAGAATATCACTATAGGCTTCTAATCTGAATCTGTATTAGAATGGCATAGCTGGTTTTTTTTATAGGTTTATTTTGTAGTTGTTGATTTCTTTAGAAATCGTTCATGTAATTTCCTACAGTTTAGATGGTAGTAATGTGATGCTTATGTATGCCATTTAGAGATATTTGTTGAGATGACATATTGTAGTATTGGATGGATTTTTTTTCTCCAAAGGGGGAATCAAGACTAGCTGTTGCTGAATGAGCAGTATTAGTTAACTATTGGCCACATGTTTAATGGAAAGCAAAATAAATTTCATTTGAAGTCGATTCTCTGCTAAGCCTTGACTGAATATTTTTACTTCTGTTGTGCCATTTTTAGTCAGCTGAGCAGCCAAATGATTGTTTGACTCTAGTACTATGACCAATAGTTGGACTATGTGTTTGTTCATCTTTTGATGTCACTGTGTGTATTTCGTTATATTTAATTAAAAAACCAAACCAAACCAAAATCAAAACTTACTTAAAGAGACCAACAGTCTTATAGATTAATGTATATGTTAGCTTTATTGCCCCTTTTTGACGTAGGGAAGTTTAAAATGTATCCTTTCTTTAGGTTTCCCGTCATGAGCGACGAATATCTCAAATTCAGCAACTCAACCAGATCCCTCTTTATCCCACAGAGAAGATTATTTGGGATGAAAATATTGTACCAACCGAATATTATTCTGGAGAAGGTATGATTAGTAGTTCAGTAAATGCTGAACAGGATAGTAAATGCTGAAATAAAAAAAAAAAAAAAAAAAAAAAAGCAGTTCTGATGTCTATGTTCATTCTGTCTTTGGAACTTACATGCAATACATTGGCATCTTTAGCATCTTAGAGTAAGGTAAGCTTTTTTTTTTTTTTTTTTGAGTTGTGAATCAGGAACTCTGAGATTAAATTTTTAGCAAATGTATAGTGGATATAAAGAAAAATCCAAAGGTCTGTATTTACATCAAGACATTTATTTGCTTCTAATCTGGGTAAAAGATGTGCTATACCACCAGCTGTAGCACAGGTAGTTACTGTAAGGTGAAACAGGTTATAAACATGCAGCAGAAAAGCTGTTGTCTGTGCTTTGCTCTTAAGTATGTTCAAGAAATTCGTTTTAAAAAGGTGGCGAGGAAATTAACACTAATTACTCCTTAATTTAAGGTAGAAGTGTATACATAGTCACTGAAAGGTAGTATATGCACTCTAAATTCAGAACCTAATGTTATTGCTTGATGTGGTCATGATCAAAGAAGCAAACTGCAGGTATTGCAAACAAGGAATTACATAATTTTAAGCTTTGCAGTAAACGATACATCTATTTTTGTCTTGCTACTTTAAAAAACTGTTGTGCTTTTTAAAATCTCATGCTGAAAATTTTGATGTGGATCATGAGAATTTTCGTTAGGAATGTGAAAATTTTAGTTTGGAACATGGAAATTCCAAATAACAATATATATCTTCAAAGACTAGTATAAAGTATGTTTCTGGTTTGAGCAGTGAGTATCCTGTACCTTCCTCCACGTAGTTTTGATTCAGTTTTTCTTTTGTGTGTAGGTATGAGCGTTAAATTTAGCTGCTTAGCATGAATTAGTTTTTTGGGATAAATTCTCTGTGAACGAGTATTGGTGAGAAGAAAGAGATTTTTGAAATTTGATTGCTTTTGATGAGGCAGGGTTATAGGCACAAAGGATCTTTTTCCAAACAGATATGATACAAATGCCATCTAGACATCTGCCCAAGGAGATAAAGTACTTCTGTTTAGTGTGATGCAAGTAGTTGAAAGCTGATTCAGATTCTTCTGAAAAAAAACCCAAAGCAGGGTGATTGCTGTAGTTTCTAGGAAATAAATATATATAAACCAATTATTTTTTTTATTTTTATTTCAGTAAACAATTGTTCAGTTAGGTTGTTCTAATGCTCTGGAACATTCAGGTTCTTAAATACAAGTCAAGGTAGCTTTACTGTCGTTCAGACTGTACTGGAAGGCTGACTTTGCAGGACTTGTGCATGCACTATATGTGTATTTTGTGTTTTATTAGGCAAATATATTAATCACAGTACATGTGTTATTGCTGAGGGTGTTGGGGAGAAAGAGCAGCTCATCACACATGTTTCTGTGCTGGTTTATGAATTTTTAATAATGCATTAAAGAAATGTTGCTAATGGTGAAATGTAATTTTGGCAAGTAATAGTGGTTGCTAGTGGAAAGATTTCCTCCTGTGGTGGACTCTTCTGCTGTTGTTATCCGTATCGATAGCACTGTTGTGAAGCCTTTCTCTTGCTATCAAGATTGTTACAAGTATTTTTCTATTTTACTTCAGTTCAATTTACAGTTTCTCTTTTTAATCTCCCTGTGTTCTCCAGCCCTGATTTCAAACAAGACAGTTTTGGTTTTGTGGTCTTCGGTTTTTTTGGTGTTCTTAAAAGTAGCTACATTCTTGTGGTCTAAAACTCAAATAAGAGAAATTTAGCCCAAGGAAGATAGGAGTATTGTTTTGATTTTCTTCTTAAAAATGGGGAAGGAAGAATATCTGTCTGATAAATGTTGTGCAGCCTTGAAGAAGTGTTGCTTCAGGCCCTGTCCTTTGTGCATATAACTAGCTTTACAGGACAGGGTTTGTTACTTGGTGTTAAGAAATGTGTTAAAGTATTTTATCACCATGAGGCTTTCCAGAATAGAAATTACTGTGTTCTATCGCTTTTCTTCACTGCCATTGTATCTCAGTGCATGTGAAAGCCAATATATATTGCATATACCAGTGAAAGGTTTCAAGGATAGTATTTCAAGTTACAAAAGCCTGATGCTTTCACAGGTCTTAAGCATAGTTGTTAAACTGGAATACTACTTCAGTAATGTTAGATAAGTAACTTATAAGAATTTTTATTATGGAATATTTACATCTAAAACTACATTAAAGCTATGCAAGCTTTAGGACCTGTCTAGGAGTTTTGATACTCCTTGTTTAGTTAGACCTAATCTTCCCATGTTTTTCGTTCTCATAAAAAAATCTATAATATGTAGCAAAAACTTCTGAAGAAAGTTGCGTATTAAAATTTGATTTCTTGGCTTAAAACTTTTTTCCTGCATTAATGATTTTTGTGGCTTCTAGTACATGTAAAGAATTGGAATTGGGGAATTTTTGGATAATGCATTTTTTTAATTAGTTATTGAGCCCTTTTGGTCATTATTTAATAGTGGCTTAATTGTCAAATTCCCAAAGTACTAATACTTTGCCCTGCATTTGATTTTTATAAAATCAATTTTGTTGTAGTGTGAATACAGGGAAGGACTCAGTCTTTAAATAGTTCACTGTATTACAGCCAGAAGGATGAAAATTCCTTTGATCTTGTGCAAGTTCATGTAGAGAAAACATGAAAATTTGGGGAAAGGAACAAGAAAAATGTGCGCTTTTTAGTGACATATAAAAGGAGTTGGTTTTAGTATCTCCGAGGATAACAGCTATGGTAGTTATAGAATAATCTGAGTATGTATTTATGAATTTGTAGAACCAGTATATTAATTCATCATCTTTTTGTTTATTCACCAAATACCTCTTCCCTTACCCCCTTAGGCTGCCTTGCACTTCCCAAATTGAACCTACAGTTTCTGACTCTTCATGACTACCTGCTGAGGAACTTCAATCTCTTCCGCTTAGAGTCTACCTACGAGATCAGACAGGACATTGAAGATAGCGTCAGTAGGATGAAACCATGGTAATATTTATTAACTGATGCAATCCAGGCAGTTCAACTTCAAATCTAATCAAACTGCATTCAAGAATGAATAACTAATGTTGTGTATATACTAAATACATAGTAATTTAAAATACACTTGTTACTACATAGGTACTATGCTTTATACTAGCTTCTTCCATAAGCTGTTGCCATGCTGTGGGATGATTTTGTAAGGGTGTGTTGATATGTATCCCTGTAGATGTGTTAAGACGGTATGTTGGATGCTAACAACCAATCTTTGTTAAGATGGATGAGTTAGTTTTCCAAAAGCACTAAGCTTGGCTGATACTACAAAATCTGGAAGCTTTACCGCCTTCTCTTCTAGTTTATGAGAGGCGTTACTGAATATTCTTGAATTACCATCTGCCACATTTTGATCCTGTTTAGATTTCAAGGGGTCATTTGGTGTGATATCTCTTACACTCAGTAGGTGATTTTGTTATCTTCCCTTTTTCTTCGCTCTCTGAGGTTTGTTTTGGGTTTGTGGGTTTTTTTTAATAATGCCACCATAAGTTGCCTTTGTTTCTTGAAATATTCAGTTCTAAAATGCAGGATTATGTGAATCCACTTCAGTAGCATGTAAAATTTAAGACTTCTACTTTTGTCTTATTGCTGACTGTGAGGTAAATTGTTTCACAGTTTATGAAAAGAATTGTATCTGTTATCACATAATGGCTAACAAAACTTTGGTGTTTGAGGGGGTTTTATTGTTGTTTCTTTTCTTTAGGTTATCAGAATATGGAGGTGTGGTCTTTGGTGGATGGGCTAGGATGGCGCAACCCATTGTCTCTTTCACAGTGGTAGAGGTGGCAAAGCCCAATATTGGTGAAAACTGGCCCATGCGAGTACGAGCAGATGTTACAATTAATTTGAATGTCCGAGATAACATCAAAGATGAATGGGAAGGTACTTACATTCTTTGAAATAAGGTGCTCAAGATAGTTGCTTATCAAAATACACTTAAAATTAAATTCCAATCTAAAAAGTTTCTATTTTCCTAAAATGAAGACTGAAATTATGAAAATTTGGATCCTTGGAATTTACTATTTCAGACTGATGTCATTCAGTTTGTAACTGTAAAATTCTGCCCTTTACAGGGAATGTGGAAAAGTAACTTCGCATCTTAAATTAATATGCATGCTAATAATGTCATATTGGGAAAGTAGTGGGGAATGTGGCATCTGTCTCATATACACGTGGAGAGGACAGATTTTGATTTAATTCAGACCAATGCGTTTTAGTAGTTTTCAGTATATTTGAATGTTGTTAGGAAGAGGTGACTGTACCAAATACTGTTTCGTATAAGTATGCACAGGCAACACTTCTTTTGCTTGGGGAATTGAACTTTAGTTGACCGTGTTGGCAAGTGGCATAGAAGCATGTACTGGTACTTGGATTATCAGTCAATGTCACTCCCTTCTTTTTTGTTAGAGAAACCTGTTAAATGTGCTGGAGCTAAATGCTACAGCTGGATCGTGTGATAAATAAGCAGATACAAGTTTGGGAATGTAGATTTCTATTAAAGTAGAAAAGGAGGATGTCAGGAGACTTCACTATACTGAAGGTAGTTATATAGCAGTGCACCTAGCTTTTTAAGTAGTGGAACAGCCTCTGCGATTTCAAAAGCAGTAATACTTTAACTTAATCAAAACTGAGGTGAAGAATGGATGAATCATTGCCCGACATAACAGGGTCTTGATAAAACTGCTTTAGGTTGGATAATATCTGGCGAGTAATGAGAAATTATTTGTCTCATATGAAAAATACAGCATGTCTTTACTAAATTTTGAAGGTATCTTAGATCTGGGAGAAGAATCTGTATAGCTATACTGGAGAAAAGGATTAGTGTTCAAAATTACATTAGTGAATTGGAGAAATTACATTTTAAAAGTAGGGTGTAATTCAACAGGGATGAATATTAAGATACTAAACTTAAGCAAGAACAAGTCACTAAACAAATGCATGTTGGGGAGAATAAGTTGTTAGGCAGTAGCTCTGCAGAATGAAAAGAGTCTGAGGTAATTGTCGCTCAAAAGCAAATGTGACTTCACAACAATATGTTACTGCTGAGGGATAAACAAAAACACTCGATGAAGTTGTATCAGGATTTCTGAACAGGAATGTAGCATGGAATATGAGTAACTTGGTTAAGTGACCTTTTACCCTATTAAGTAAGTAACTAAAGTAACTTCGTTTAGGAGTTTTTTCTAGTTCTAGGCAGGCACTGCATTTATATTTTTGTAAAAAAATAAAATTGGAGATTAGTCCAGAAGAAAGCAATGCAAACAGGAGATCAATAGCACGCTGCTTTTGAGATATGAGTGTAAATATGTAGGTTGTGTAACCGAAGTAAGATTACTGGGAGAAGAATAATCTTGAAATAAATAAGTTTGTTATCATGAAAAAAGCAGTCAATTTCTCCTTTTCATATCTGAAGTCCTAGCAGATATTAATGTGCAAAATAGTGGAAAATATGACAATATCCTATGGTTCTGTGTTCTCTAAGTTAAAGGTGTGTTTTGAAACAGATCACATTATTCTCTAAACGGGTTTTTACTTAAACTTTTACATATTCTGTTGTGTATATGTTAGGGAACAGAAAAAGAAAATGGCATTCAGTCAAATCAGTGAATGTTCCTTTTCCGAATTAGGTCTGCGTAAACATGATGTCTGCTTTTTGATTACGGTACGTCCCACACAACCTTATGGCACAAAGTTTGACCGACGACGACCTTTTGTTGAGCAAACTGGCCTGGTGTATGTCAGAGGTTGTGAAATCCAGGGCATGTTGGATGAGAAAGGACGTGTTATTGAAGAAGGTATGGCATACCAAAACTTGTTTGAAAGATTTTTTTTTTTTCTTTTTTTGTTCATTTGTTAACAGACTAATCGTTGACTTGCTTCTCTTCTAAGGAGTGCTCATTGAATTCATGACCTATTTGAACAAAAACAATTCCGTAAGCAGCCTGAAAAAGGTTAACCAGTTTGCTCTGGC
This sequence comes from Gorsachius magnificus, assembly GCA_034008185.1. Classification (NCBI taxonomy): domain Eukaryota; kingdom Metazoa; phylum Chordata; class Aves; order Pelecaniformes; family Ardeidae; genus Gorsachius; species Gorsachius magnificus. The sequence continues at coordinate 37,372,054 of CM067086.1, forward strand.
AAAATCTATTGTAATTAGATTAATTAAGTCCATTATATTTTTGGGGTTAGGAGTAAAATAGCTTATATTCAAAAACTCTATTAGAAATGGGATAAAAACATGAAATAAGAATGTTTGTAATGCCATTTTATCATACAAATTTGTCAAAATTCCATTTCAGGAATTATTATGAATCACTTATTTGAATGATAATCTGCTTTTAGCACTACTTCAAATTCTAATCTTACTGTTTCATTGCGGTCAGGGCCTGAACCCAAACCGAGACTTAAAGGGGATTGCAGAACATACAGAGTATTTCTGGACCCAAACCAGTATCAACAAGACATGACCAATACAATCCAAAATGGAGCAGAAGATGTTTATGAGACATTTAATATAATAATGAGAAGAAAACCAAAAGAAAACAATTTCAAGGTAAGGTACTGGTTATTGACTCTTAGGATAAGCTTTGTCTGAATATGCCAGCAGAACTGAGACATGTTCATTTTAGATGCATGTAGTTAGGCTTTTTAGGTGGCGTTGGAACACTTCAGGAACCTAGAGCATGTCAGCTGGTGACAACTTCCCCCTGCAGCTAAGTGTTGAAGTAACTGAAAATCAGAACACTCCTACTTCACTTGAGTATATAATAAAACATTAGTTTATGGTTTCAGTCTTTTAACAGGTAGCCTGCAGATTAGTTGTATTTGGCCTTTTGGGAGCATGTGGGACATTTTGTTACATGATTGTCTACAGTGGCCTGTAGAAAAAGGTGGAGTAACTAGTCAAAAGGTGAAAATCAGAGAAACCTGTTAGAATTTGGGAGCATCACTGCATCAGTTTCATATTGGGCTTTGGAGGGTGTCAGATGATATTTTTAGCACTGAAGTATTTGATAGTCCTTATAAAGATTGTATGCTAGCTGGAGCTTTATAGATAGAATGGTGCTTTTTTTCCTGCCCTAACAGTTTTCACACAGTTGATTGCATGATTCTTTGGCATTTTACTTCCTTGGGTGTTCTTTGGCAAGAAAGCCTTCAAGGAATTTGGTCAGAGTTCAAAATAAACCCGTTGCTAGTGCATTATGATACTCAGTATTGCCTGTAAGTAAGATTAAAATCATGCACACAACTTTAATTGTTTGGCATATAAATTCTGCAAATGTTGTTTTTCAGGAAGCTTATCAATAACATATCTTTACTTACCCTCTATTGAAGCAAGAAGAGGAAAGTTTTCCAGCAGAGTTGAAATGTGTATTTGTGAATTGACATAAATTTAACTTGGACCAAGTGCTCCGTGTTGCCCATAGTATACTTGTTTGATCAGGTGACATAATTACAGAATCAGAATCATTTAGGTTGCAAGGTAGCTCTGGAGATTATCTAGTCCAAGCCCTCTGCTTAAGCAGGGTCACCTGCAGCAGGCTGTCCAGGACCATATCTAGTTGGGTTTTGAGTATCTCCAAGAATTAAGAATCCAAAACTTCTCCGAGCAACCTCTTCTAGTGTTGAATTGTCCTCACAGTAGAAAAAGTGTTTTCTTGTGTTCAGATGGAATTGAACGTGTTTTAATTTGTACTCATTGTCTCTTGTCCTGTCACTGGACACTACTGGGAAGAGTCTGGCTCCTTCATCTTCATTTCCTCCTATCAGGTATTTATCACATTGATACGATACCCTGAGCCATCTTTTTTTCCAGGCTGAACGATCCCAGCTCTCTTGGCCTCTCCTCATATGAAAGGTGCTCCAGTCCCTTAATCGCCTCTGTGGCCCTGCATTGGACTCACTCCAATAACTCCATGTGTGTGTCTCTTTCTTTTTTTTTTTTTTTTTTTTATTAAGGAGCTCAGGACTGAACACACGACTCCAGATTCAGGGATGGGATGCCATTCAGAGGGACCTGGACAAGCTTGAGAATTGGGCCCATGTGAACCTCATGAGGTTCAATAAGGCCAAGTGCAGGGTCCTGCACCTGGGTCAGGACAGCCCCTGGTTCCAATGCAGGCTGGGGGGTGAAGGGTTTGAGAGCAGCCCTGTGGAAAAGGACTTGGGGGTACTGATGGATGAAAAGCTGGACATGAGCCGACGATCATAGAATCACCTCGGTTGGAAAAGACCTTTAAGATCATCGAGTCCAACCGTTAATGATGTGCACTCACAGCCCAGAAAGGCAACCATATCCTGGGCCGCAACAAAAGAAGCGTGGCCAGCAGGTCAAGGGAGGTGATTCTGCCGCTCTGCTCTGGTGAGACCTCACCTGGAGTACTGCATCCAGTTCTGGAGTCCTCAGTACAGGAAAGACATGGACCTCTTGTAGCAGGTCCGGAGGAGGGCCACAAAAATGATCAGAGCGATGGAACACCTCTCCTATGAGGACAGGCTGAGAGAGTTGGGCTTGTTCAGCCTGGAGAAGAGAAGCCTGTGGGGAGACCTGATTGTGGCCTTTCAGTACTTAAAGACAAGGAAAATCTTTTTAGTAGGGCCAGCTGTGACAGGTCAAGGGGTAATGGTTTTAAACTAAAAACAGGGTAGATTTAGACTGGATATAAGGAAGAAATTCTTTACAATGAGGGTGGTGAAACACTGGAATGGGTTGCCCAGAGAGGTAGTGGAGGTCCCATCCCTGGAGACATTCAAGACCAGGCTGGATGGGGCTCTGAGCAACCTGATCTAGTTAGTGGTGTCCCTGCTTTAGATGACCTCTAGGGGTCCCTTCCAATCCCAAAAATTCTATGATTCTAAGCAGAAAAAGGGCAGAGAATCCTATCCTTTGGAGCTTGATATGTAAATTTAGGCTATCAGAATAAAATTCCATGCTTTGTTTTGGCTGATTCTTCTTTACAAGGTCGGCATTTGGAAGGTCTGTATTATATCCTCGTGTGGACTGCTGATGTGCTATGTTTGCCATCTGTTTGTGTCCATATTTGATGGTGTGGTAAGTTGGAGCACCTGGAAATCAGCGCAGGTTTCATATCCTGTGTTTCTTCTACTGAAGAGCTGACGCATGATGTCCTAATACCAAGTTTCAAGTAAGGTGGTTGTTGAAGACTTGCCTCTAAAGTAGCCCTTTGACAGGAAGACTAAAGTTCAGCTACCTCTTAGTTAAAATGCACACCCTCTGTGCAAGCCCAGGGTCTGGAGCATTGGTGTTTTCATGGGAGGGAGAGAGGAGAGAAAATACTGACATAACCACAGATGAGTAGAGAAATTAATTTGGGGGTAAAGAGCAAGCTTTTGGAGGGGAACCTTTAGCTGGCTGCAGGGATGAAATTTGTAAGGTCGAAGGAGAAACCTTAGACTGCATGAGTGAGTTCTTGAATTTGTTAGATTTCTAGTAGGAACTGGATCTTGGATTTAGGGTGGCTGAGGCATTCATTTGCCATACAGTTGTGCATTACACTAAATACAGTTTTTATGCTGGTCAGAGTAGAGTAATTGTTTTAAAATGCCCTATGTCTGTAGTCTTCAAAAAGCCTGACATAAGGCTTGCCATTTGCTGCTTCCAGAAATTGATAGCTCAATCCACGAGGCTGGCATTTTTTAGCAGAATATGTATGTGGAAGCATGTTGGGGACTCTGGAGTCTTCAGTTGCCTTGTTGGATTAATGAATTTAACTGGGGAAAGAAAGGGTTGAGAAGCAAGGAAGGTGCACTCCTAGATTGTACTTAGAAACCCAATGTGTGCCGGGTCTATAACGACGCAGGTTTTAATGCATTTTTAGTATAAACAGCATGACCTTATGAAATTCTTGCAGAAGAACCTCAAGCAGAAATATGTGTAGCTATTGATAAAATGTGAATTGTTCGCTCATTGCAAAACCAGGACTACAGGCTAGGGTCATAGCAGACTTTTTATTTTGTTTATAGGTTATTTTGAATTATGCCTTTTTTTAATACGCTGAGTGTTCTGGAATGAAAACTTTACTGATGATTGTGGTCCTCTCTTTACTAACAAGATATTTGAAGAATTATCTGGTTTGACACTGATGTTTGTTGCATATATACACTATATATATATTGCCTCAATCTAACCAAACACCTGGCAATTAAAGACTGTTATATGCTAGCATCTTAGAATAGACTTGATTAGTCTTCAGGATGTCACACTTTCTTGGTAAAAAGTCAGTCTCTCTAATCGTATTTTTTTTTCTATTTTTCTAATATGCAGGCTGTTCTGGAGACTATTAGGAATTTGATGAACACAGATTGCGTCGTTCCTGACTGGCTGCATGACATCATTCTTGGATATGGAGACCCAAGTAGTGCACACTATTCGAAAATGCCAAATCAGATTGCAACTCTGGATTTTAATGACACTTTCCTGTCCATTGATCACTTAAAAGCCAGCTTTCCTGGATACAATATTAAAGTGACCGTTGACAATCCAGTTCTGCAAATACCCCCCTTCAGGTGATCTCAAAATGTCAAGTACTTCTGGTCTGGTATTCTTGCTCAAGTGCGTTGTCAGGTGGAGTTGAGTTCAGTGGTTGAAGGGAGGTGTGCTCTTTCTTTTAAGAAAATATGTTAATATGTTAATATCAAGATTTAGATAGTTATAACAGTTAAACGTACTACAGTTAGGCTCGGGACCAGCTTCTGCTCTATTCTGTACAAAAACTCATCAGCGCATTGCTTGTAGACCAGCCTATTGAATATATGGGAAAAGCAACAGTATGAGATAGAATCAAGACACGTGGTATTCACTTCTGCATTATGGTATCTAGCCTCCTCAAGTTCAGCCTGAAGATTTTTAATTACATGGTTTCCTTACATGTCTCATTAAAGCAAGCTAAGAACAGCAATTTCAACATCAGTTAAAACTTTAGCTTTTGGAAACACCATTCAATCAAAATAAAGAATTAAATCTGAAATCCCATATTGCTATTTTATTTTAGAAATGGTTTCTGAAATAGGCTGCCTGTCTTTGTGACTGCTGAATTTACATGTTTTGTTTCAGTGGTCCTGTTGTCTACCCTTTTCACACTTGACAGTTCTGTCCCTCCTGGTGGACCTCTGTCGACTTTGGCAGCTGAGCATCACCAGTTCATAGTGTTGGAGAATATTTTTTTTAGCTGGGCTGAATTAACTGTTTTTTCCCTTATAAGTCAATGAGAATTGAAATATGTTTCCTTTTGAAGGAATAGATTTGACTGGAGAGGGAAAAGATGGCTTTTTCCTCCCACCAGTCAGCTCTTACCATGGCTGAATTGAATCTTGAAAAGCAGGGACGTAATCTTTCATGCCTTTTTTGAAACACTGTATGTAGAATTTGTGTGGAGAAGGCACTAAGACTATATAATGATAGAAAAATAGTTTGAAGGTATCAAGACAAGATACCATACATAACTAGTGTTCATTGTCAGTTCATAGATTAAAATACAGTGTTACTCTTTATGAAGAGCTATTGCTCTTCCTACTGCTGCGTTTGTCCTGTAAAGAGACTAAGAGATTATTGCTGTTAAAGATGTCTGTCTTGTTGTCTCAAGATAATTGGATAGCCATTGGAATTCCTTCAGTGTGATTTGTTTCTGAATTCAAGTAGAGAAGCTTGCTAACATAGGATGTAGAAGCTATAAAAAAATTGAAATGGGAGAATAAAAAGCTTCATGTGTTGGAGCAGTTTAGAATATTGAAATATGTTGTGTGTGGAAAAAAAAAAGTGCATCAGTTCTAGAACAAAATCAGGTTATTACTGCTGAACAGACAGTGCTGGTGGCTTTCTGTTGTAACTTTACTCCTGTCCTTTCCATTTTTATTTACTCCTTGCCTTCAGTGTTTTTCCAGCTGGCTCTCAGCACTGCTTCTGGCTTCTCAAGCTGTGTAAAGAGCACTTTTGATATACCTTTTGTCAAATATGCTTTCTTAAAATCAGTCATCAATTTATTTGTCATTCCTTTTCCTTATCCTCATTAATACTTTGTCATGTGCAACTCGTTTCCCTATTGTGTGAAAAATTGTCTTAATGGTGACAAAAAATCTTTCTGTATAAACTTCTAAGACAGTCTGGTATCATAGCTAACATGTTGAATTGTATTCTTAAATTATGCGTTACAGGATAACTTTCCCAATAAAGGGAGGTAAAGGAAAGAAAAGAAAAGAAGATGGGAATGAAGAAAAACCTGAAGAAACTAAAACACTGATCGTAGAGCCTCATGTCATTCCAAATAGGGGACCATATCCCTATAATCAACCAAAACGGTAATAAATAGAAGAGAGCTTATTCACAAATGGTAACACATACATAGCAGTTCATTTTTAGAAATAGTTAAAAATAATATTGTTGATTATAAACAAAATGTCATTTTACTTTCATTGCCAAAAGGAGATTTGAATATGAGACTGGTTTGGTTTATGTTTAAATCAAACTATTCTTTTATCCCCTCTCTGTTAAAAAATTCCCATGAAGAACAATGAGAAATACTGTCTTTAGTATTGTGTCAGGACTTTGAATAATAGGAGAATCATACCTAATTAATTTTACAGCATTCTCAGCAAATAATAACTACAGACAGTCTTTTAGATGGGATGATTTTGTTGTTATGTGGGCAACATGATTTACTGTCTTAGAAATTAAGATTTTCAAGTCTGTAAAGAAGATTTAATGATGGTTTAGTTTATATTAAAGTTTGCAAGCATGTAGTTCTGGAGAAATGTAGCAAATTAATCTAAATGAAACTTGTTAAAACAATTGCTTTTATCAAAACTGTTGGCAAAATCTGCCAATTCTTTGATCTTGTTTTGCTTTGTTACAGCAATACTATTCAATTTACCCATACTCAGATTGAAGCTATACGTGCGGGAATGCAACCTGGGCTAACTATGGTAAGAAATAAGGTTTTTATACACATATTTATTTGATTCTGGCTTTAGTGAAATATTTAGTGAAGTATTCAGTGAAATACCAGTAATGCCCATTTCTGTAGCCTTGCCAAGGTCACTTCAATTAATAATTTAAAAATACGAAAAATTAACATACAGAGGTTTAACATCCTCCCATCTTCACAAAATCGTACTGAAACACATTTGATCTCTGTATAACTGTATCCTGTGTTTCAGTGGCTGAAGAGTTTCCACAGCAGCTGAATTTACTTTTTCAGTGGTTGGATTGCTAGTTTTAGACTGTAAAGCTTTTGCTATGTCTGTCATTTTTGGCTGTTTTAAATTACTTGCATCATTTTTAGTTTGATCTGTTTCCATTAAAGGAAATGAAAGTCATTGAATTGTCTTCAGGGAGCTTTTTTCTGCTGTCTTGTGAAATGTAATGTACAATCCTTTATATCCTGCGGACTTCTAGAACTAAGAAGTTACAAACCAAACCAAAGCTGTTGATTATTTTTTTTTTTTGAGAATAATTTTTGATCAGTGAATTTCTGCAAAGGTCTTTTTAAGTTTTACCACTCAATTAATTTTTGACTAAAGTACCTGTCCCCCAATCAAGTACATTCTGTCCTGGTAGTGACTCAGTGGAATATTTGAATGACTTTTCTCTGATACTCTTAATTTCTTCTTGGTCCGTGTAGGCAATAATGCTAAATTTTAGGTTTTTGTATTGGTATCCATTAGTACCATACTCTTCCTCCTCCCCTTCCTATATTTTACCACTCCCTATACAATCTGTAGCTATTACACAAAACATGCATGGCAAAGGAAAAAATAACCTTCAGTGGAATTGTATGCCTTTTGTCACTGCCTGACTAGATGTGCTGAAACTTAGTGGTGGTTTAAATGTGTATAAAAGTTACCTGAGTTCTTGGCAGTGTTTTTGAATATTGTATATTTTCTAGTACAACACAGCAGAACTTTCTGGTTGTTGATAGAATATCAACTTTAAGGTCTACTTACAAATTAAAGCTCTCTTTTTGAGAGGTGTGAAAATGCCACAGTGGTAGATGCTTTAAATTTGGTTATTAAACAATGTTGGAAGGAGTTTTTTGGAATTATGTGAACTGCTGGGTTTTACATAATTAGAGTGTTCGTCTAAGAATACCCACGCCAGTGTATAGGAGTATTCTTTTCTATCAGTTGTGTTGTCAGTAAAAAAGAAGATTGGGAAATTAAAATCCTTATTACCATTTTGTAGTGTATAATTAACACACAAAATACTACAGTGGGAGTCTCTAACTCACCTAGTTGGTTTTGTTTTGTTTTTTTTTTTTTAATAGCATTGCATACTGTTTGTTAGTATCATTTAATATTTGGAGAACTATTAATGACCTTCAAATGCAAGTGTACAACGCCAGTGTGTATAATAAGTGTATAATGGTATAAACTACCATCTACTTCAGTTTGAAGGGCTTTAAAGAAGACAAGTAACTTCCGATGTGTGGTACTCCATCAGCTTTCATAAATACTTGAGAAGATGGTTGTTACAGAATTCGAACTTTTCTACTAAAACCACATTTGTTGATTTTTGAGAGGTTTTAGAGAATGGGAGTGTGTTAGGTCAAAAGGGAAAAGCAATGATGAAGTCAGGTTTTGAGGATGTATTTCTGATTTTCTTTTTTTAAACTACATCACCCACTTTTTTGCAGGGAAAGGTGGCAGACTGAGAAACCAGTTGTGTAGCATAGGCCTATTTTCTATCATTACATCATCTATTTCTGTCAAACATTTTTGAGAAGTGCAATCCTACTAGTTTTTGAATCCAGTGATCAATAAGATTCTTTAAGTAAAGCAAGCATGATTTCATAGTAATTTGTAATTTGATGTGCAGATACATACAACACCTGCTATTTTGTGCATCTTAATGCTGAACAAATTACTCTGAGATGTTTCATAATGCTTGGATGTCTTTAAAATGTCTCAGGTGTCAATTTTTGAATGTTGTTGGTATAATTGAGCCTATAAAAACATTAGCTGTCAGTATTACTTCTATACCATCAGTTGTAGATTTTTGAGTAAATAAAAAGAATGGACTTCTTTTTTCTGTTCTTTATATCTGCCTCACCTTACTCTTTTTGAGTTATGTGTTTTGATGCTTTTTTCACCATTTCCCCTATATTTAGCCTGTCCTGAGGCTAAACAGCCTTTTTTCTCTGAGGAGGTCTGTTTTCATGGGTTGCGAAACAGAACAGTATTTCATACTCTGGATTACCATATTCCTCTTAGGCAGGAATCTGCCTTAGCATTGGACTAAGTCTTTCATGGTGTGTGTACGTGTTCTTGACATTCACAGAAGCCAGCAAGCAATTGTACGTGAAACAGAAGATTTTTTTGTTGTTAATGTATGATTATGATGTCAGTGTCTTGTGAGGTTGTTCTGCTTTTTTCCTAACTGGCTATATTTCTGTATTGTGCAATATTCTGATAAATTGTGTGTTGATTTTTGGTTTTAATTTGTTTTTTGTTTTAGGTAGTGGGTCCACCTGGTACTGGAAAAACTGATGTAGCAGTCCAAATAATATCCAATCTTTATCACAATTTCCCAGAACAACGAACTCTTATAGTTACCCATTCTAATCAGGTAAAGTGTCAGTCGTGTATGAAATTTTTCCTGTAATTAAAATCAAGAAGAACAGCAGGTATTGAGGTTAGTAGGTTTCGGATTGCAATTGTCTCTTAGCAATGAAAACTTGAGTTTGCTTGGGTGCAGTTTTGTCAGTTTCATAATGTGAAATGAAGGTTTTGAATCTCAGGCTTGTAGTTCTGAGCTATTTATCAGAAGTTTTCGATATATTTAACTGGTTGGGGGTAGAAATTGGGAAGTATTTTGCAAAAGTGTAAGTTCTTACAGTTGCACATTCACTGTGTGCATGCCAGATTTTTGCTAACTTACTTTGCTGGACACTGGTTGCTCTGTGCTTCTAAGGGAAGGCATGAAGGGTATCATGGTCTCTTCAACTGAATGCTTGCTTCCCATTCATAAGAGATGGAGCCTAGCTGCTAAGTCTTAAGCATATATGAAATAATAATAACAGCAGTAGAAGTCTTAAAGATTCTTACTCTAAATCTGCATCTTGTTTGGAAGGATTTGTTTGGATACCAGCGTCATCTGTTTCCTGGTCTCCCTAATTAGCCTATCCTGTCTCAGTTATGAGCTATTTTAACTGAACATACTGCTTCAAAACCATTTAATCTTTGTCCATCAGGTGTCATCAGGCACATAAGCTATCAATCAAAGAATAGTGGATGGCCCTTTGTTTTGGTGAGGAGCTACAACCTGGAATAACATAGGCCAGTCTGCAGTGGGTTGCGTGAGAGTTAACAGGTAGTGAAGTTGAGAGAAAGGGTTGAGAGCATGTCCGCTGTGGAGAAAAGGAAGGAAATAATTTGAGGGAGGTAGGAGACTCTTCTTACCAGACAAGAGTTAGACGAGAACATGAACTTGAAATTGTACTTCAGGAAATTAACTCGGCAGGGTTCATTCCCTGTGCCTTGACGCTGTACTTTAACATGTTTGCATGACTTCCAGCTGACTTGAAGTACAAGTGGAGCTTGATCGTGTTTATTCTTAGTTTCCTAACTTCATGAAATACACTGAATTGGACAGTTGATATTAAGCTGTTAGAGAATTGAAGAATTTAAGGCAGGAGATGTAGCACACCTTGAAGTTTAGTTCAGCAAAATTTATTTATCCATATGGAATAGCCACAGCACCTGCCAGTCAATACCAGATCACACTCTTCTAATGTACAGTAAAAGTTAAATGGTTTAAAGTCATCTAACAAAATCAATGTTTGCAAAGTGTGCTTCTTGAGAGAGTTTTATAAACTGATAACTTTATCAACTAAATTAGTTAGGTGATTGAATCAAATTTTAAAATTGTTTTAAAATTGTAAAATAAAATTTCATTGTTGTATAAAGTATGTAAATACAAGAGTTTTAGTAGGCTAATTTCTGTGTTGTCAAGATAAAGAGCTCTAGTTTCAGTATTAACTTCACATTTGCTTTGGCTTCCATTTATACCAAAATAGACAACATTTTCTAAGCTGGCTTACCAGTAATTCTTCAGTTTTCCCCTGCAAGAGCCTCTGAACTTTTAAAAACTACTTTTTCTCCTGTTCTTGTCACTCTTTAGGCCTTGAACCAGCTGTTTGAAAAAATCATGGCTCTAGACATTGATGAGCGCCATCTCCTGCGTCTGGGTCATGGAGAAGAGGAATTAGAGACAGAGAAAGATTTCAGCAGGTGAGAAAGATGGTGCTAATGATAAACTCACTGCATAAAGATCGTAGCAAGTTGTATGTGTTGAATCCATTCTTCCTCCTTTTTAAGTGAGCAAGAAGCTGTGCTTGACAAGTTTTACCTTTCTCATATACTTTGCATTACTGAGATTCAATAATACTCATTTTCAATAGAGGCTTAAGTAATTTTGGTTCTTACTCAGTAGAGAAACCGTGTTCCCTTGAGAATCCAAAGGCAGAATCAGGCAGTTGCTTGTTCACAAACTCAGCTGCTTGAATAAAAGTGGTTTGTTATATGCTGGATATGCTCCATATGCATTTTGGAGAATTGATCTGGTTTGTGAGAGGAAGTTGAATAATAAAGGTAGGCTTTTGCAAGTAGGAATTTTTTGTGCAAATACGATATCAATTCTACTGGCATGGTGAATATTGCATACATAAGTATAAATATAAACATGAAATTAAACTTTCTGCTTTTAATTCTTCAGAATATTGCTTTATTACAAAGTTGATTATTTCATTGGTAAATAACACATTTTGAATAATATATGCATAAGGAAAGCCATCAAGTCTATATCAGTAATTGTGTGTAATCCTACTGACATCATTCTTAAATGTAAGTGGGTGCATAAGTGTCATGCACTGGAAACAACTGAACTGTCCAGTATTGGATTATTATAGCAATACTTTGACTTCAAAAGCTGTAGTAAAAGTTCTGTATAATCACTAAAGTTAGCCACATATGCATAGTTGAGTTTCATTTAGCAAAGTAAACACCTTGTGATTTTTTTTTGATTTCTTTTTTTTTTTAGTTTGAATACTTTGATGTAGCCAAATTATTCCAGAAATTTGATAGCCAAAGTCTTACTGGAATGATGCCATGGCAGATATTTATTTATTAATATCCATGGTTTAGTATATTCCTTGAACAGTAGTGCTCATAATTAAAAGGAGTTTTCTTGGAGACACTATGTTGTCTGTTTTCATTCTTTCTCAGGGTAACTCCAGACCTACAGGACATTACTGTAAAGTCCTATGGGTTCTGGCAGTTTGGGAGGGAAGGATAAGGGCTGAGGAATATATTTGAAGGTGGGCTGCACTACTGTGAGAAATTTATTTCCCATATGCCTTTTTTTTTGGTTTTAGGTTGCTTCTGAGTGTGTAGGTTTTGTGTGTCAGGCTGCTTTAGAGGGCATGATGCTGCTAAGGAATTTCTACTGCTTGCAAGCTTAGTGTTCCTTTTTTGCTCCCTCTGCAGGCACACCAAAGCTGGGCAGGGGGTATAAGAACATAAGGTAGAGAGGAGCTGATTAAACTGGTACTGTCACTTAAAGAGAATCACCACTACAGAATGTTTTTGTAGCAATGAACGAATATGTAAAAGAGGGCTTATGAATTGAATTGTGAGAAATAAGAGGACATTGGAAGTGTGAGGGGGGAAAAAAACCCCAAGCAACTGGTTTAAGTCACTTGTAATTATAATGGATTAGTTTTGTTGAAGAAGAAAATACTATTTAGTATTCCAGGGATCTTAACTGTCATAGTTCCTGAGGAACTTGTTTTTTCCGGTTGTGAACAATATCATATTCACTTCTGTCTTAGTAAATTCAAATCTCTGGCTTTAGCTACTCTCACCCTACTAAATAAGACAATAGAACCCATTGTGATTACCAGGGATTGTGTCTTTTAATTTTTTTTCTGTGCAGACAGCACATTTTATGAATAGTTGGTTTAATAAGAACTTGAAATTTAGGCTTTATTCACATTTGAGCTTTTAACTACATATGCATTTTTAAAAGGAAGTGTCCTGTTCCTCTCACTTCTTTAATTCCATCCATTTATACCACTTCTTAATTTGTTTTCTTTTTTGGAAAATGTGATACAGTGATTTTTTTGTTTTTCTTGTACTGCTTCTGGGAGGGGGGATTTGGATTATGGAAATTGATTTATTAAGTAAAAAAATTGAGCTTGAATTGGGTAAGAGGAGGAAGAGTGGAAGGAGTGGGTCAAAAGCTAATCAGTCATAAAAGTTATTGAACAGGCAGCTATGAGTACAGGACCTCCTATGTATGGATGTAGAGCTGTCTGTTATGGTGGGCTACGCATTGTTGCAAGACACTTTGTATATTGCCAAAGAAAGTCAGCCTTATCGTACTGAAACTGCGAGTATAGGTTCATTTATGATGGTCCATGGACTTCTATAACTTGCTTGTGTTTGTGTAACATGTAGCGTACCATAGTTCCTAAACAGTACATTGGAAGTAATGCTTCTCTACTTTACAGGTATATATGAGAATGTTTTGCTAATGCTTACAAAGTGATAGGAGCTTTTTCAACAGTAATGGCTCTTGCATGGCTTTGTAAATTACTAGGTTTTGGAATTCTTGGGTTTTGGAACATGGTAGTTGTGAGAGGGTTTTTTTGGGGGTAGTGTTGGATTTTTTGTGATCTCATGATGCTTAGATAACACAAGTTTTGAATTAAATACATTTAAATATGTTAAATTATGTTAATCCATTTTGTAGGTATGGAAGAGTTAATTATGTGCTGGCTCGAAGACTTGAACTTCTACGAGAAGTTGGGCGATTGCAAGAGAGTCTTGGAGTCCCAGGAGATGTTTCTTACACTTGTGAAACAGCTGGCCACTTTTTCTTATACCAAGTAAGGACTGAAATACTTCTACAGAGACTGTATGACCTCAGTATGTTATGAAACACTTTGCAAAAATTGGAGTGAATTTTTCAGAAATGAGTCTAAAAAAAAAAGCAGTTTCTTTGGTGGTTCAAAGTACAATAACAGCTAAAGCTATAATTGCAACAATTACTTACTTGTATTGCTATTGTTATAAATCCTGCCTGATGACTCACCAATTGAAAGGCTAGCATTGCTGCTTTTCATGACTGCTGGCAAAGATTCTAACCTGAAGTTTCTCCTTCAGATGTGGACTGCTTTACATTTTGGACAAGCATTATAGCAGCTACTTGATGATCCTGCTAGAAAGCTTTTATGGTGTTAAATGCCAGTATGAAGTTGGATGCATAGTATGCAAAACAGTGATTTTCTGTATATTGTAGATCCCTCATTTGCCCTTCCATGTATTTTTCAGTGACATGGTTCTACATTAGCAATTAGTGTGGCTTAAGCAGAGTTGTGGAGTAGTACTTCAGATCACATGTATACACTATATATGTTTTTACAAAAGTCACTCTGGGCTAGCTGTGGTGTGGACCTGAACATCAAATGGTCATTAGGTGTTGGAGAGTACTAGGAGCACTGCTGGAGCTCATCTTCTGGTTCGATTTCCTCCCAAAGGAGTCCAGCTTGGTATTTAAACCAAAGTACTGTAGGTGGAGATAATAGAGAGATTTGCTTCTGTATTAGATTTATGTGGCAAAGTTTTGGTAGTGGGGGACTGCAGGGCTGACCTCTGTGAGAAGAGGTCAGGGGCTTTCTAGAACAGCCAGCTCCAGTGGACCCACTGCTGGCCAAAGCTGAGCCCATCAGCGACACTGGTAGAGCCTCTGTGAAAACATCTTTGAGAAAAGGTCAAAAAACACTGCGTAGCACCTGAGGGCAGAAAGTGTGAGAAACAACCCCCCACACCAAGGTCAGAAGGAAAAGGGGGGGCAGGAGGTGCTCCAGGCACCAAAGCAGACATTCCCCCATAGCTCATGGAGAGGACCATGGTGAAGCAGGTTGTCCCCCTGCAGCCCATGGAGGACCATGTCAGAACAGATACCTACACTGCAGCCTGTGGAGGACCCCATGCTGGAGGAGGTGGATATGCCCTGCAAGAAACTGCAGCCTGTGGAAAGCCTACGCTGGAGCAGGGGAGAATAATGAGGAGGAAGGGGTGGCAGAGATGCGGTGTTACGAACTTGAATGACAAGCCCCATTCCTCCTGCACAGCTCAGGATGAGGACGAGGTAGAAGAGTTGGGAATGAAGGACTGAAACTGAGTCTGGGAAGAAAGAGGGGGTGGAGAAGAAAGGTGGTTTTAGTTTTGCCTTTGTTTCTCACCATCCTACTCTGTTTTTAATTGGCAATAAATTAAATTAATTTTCCCCAAGTTAAGTCTGTTTTGCCTGTGATGGTACTTACTAAGTGATCTCCCTGTCTTTATCTCAACCCATAAACTTTTCCGTCTTACTTTCTCACCCTGTCCTGTTGAGGAGGGGAAGTGGGAGATGCTGGGTGGGAGTCTGGCAGCCAGCCAAGGTCAACCCACCACAGCTTCAAAAATGTTGTGCTGATACAAGGTCAATGCTGATTTAGACATACCTTGCTTTTGTGATAATGTTTTTCTTTAATACTATGTGTGCAAGACTACACCTTGCCAATGACTTGATGATACGAAAACATGTCAGTACGACACTTCTGTTTGCCACAGGTAATGTCTCGCTGGGAAGAGTATATCAGCAAAGTGAAAGTTAAAGGTGGAAAATCGCCAGATGTTTCGGATGTCTCCAGTTTCTTTCCTTTTCACCAGTATTTTGCAAATGCTCCTCAACCAATTTTCAAAGGCAAGTCTTATGAAGAAGATATGGAAATTGCCGAAGGGTGTTTTAGACATGTTAAGAAAATATTCACTCAGCTTGAGGTAAGACATGTAACTATTAAAGGTAAGTGGATTTGGCTAACCCTATAAAAAAACTTTACACAGTTCCAAATTTCTGCTTTACCCTACATCCTAAAAGGGATATACACCTCTAGGCAGCTTCATTAGCTTGCAAGACATTCAGGTGAGATTTTTCTACCTTTGAGTAATTATAGGCATGTTTCACAACAGGGACAAGGGTGTAATGTGTTTTGTTTTGATCTTAGGGACCAGCCATTCTGCATGTTCCATTTTCACTGGTTAGGTTACTAGGATTGGTGTGCCTATCGCTGCCCCTCTGATCCTAACAGGGTCTTTGTATTTACAGTGAATTGCCTTTAATCAGATAACCTAGAAGTAGTAACTTAAACAGATTATTTTCTATTTTTTCCTGAGTTGCTTGAGAGGCTTTTAAAAGTTAGGGTAAAGGTGATCTGGGCATAATTTAGTCATATTAACTGTATTGGTCTTTCTGATACTGAATTTGATGTGATGCTATATGCAGTAAAGTAGGAAACAAGAAGATGTAGTATATCAAAATTTTGGGGGATTCTGAGAGGATTCCTTAGAATCAATTGAACAATTGTCTGCAAATTTATAAATGCACACAGGTTGCAGAATTCTTGGATGTGTTTTTAAAATATTGGGTTTTGAAATATTGTTGTTTCCAGGTTTAGCATTAAAAAATTATTCAGATTGTTAACAATAGATACCCTTATAACTTTCTTGCGTAATTATATTAAGAAGGTGGCCAGATAGATAGTTTGAATGAATAAAATTTATAAGCAATAATTTTTTGTATTCTGACTTTCAACATTTTCTTTACCACAGGAATTCAGAGCATTTGAACTTCTTCGCAGTGGCTTGGATAGATCCAAATACCTGTTGGTGAAAGAAGCAAAAATCATTGCCATGACTTGTACTCATGCTGCTCTGAAACGACATGACCTGGTTGAATTAGGTTTCAAAGTAATGATTATACTACTGTTACTACACTTAATTTTTTTTCCAGGTTTGGTTCCTGCCCCACCCTCTCCACTCCCCCCATATAAACCTTTTTATCTGTCCTAAATCTACACAACTAGATTATTTTGAGTTGCATTATTACCATTTGAATGGTATTCAGTGCATTCACATTTGAATTGTGATTTCACTGAAGAAAAAATTTAAATTCTGTAAGTAAAAGATGAGATCGCTTTTAAGTTATTGTATATACAAAAATGCTTAATAGTGCATATCTATTAAAAAAAAGAGTATGTGTTGCCATATTCAATGATGAACAGCAGTGATATGGTTGAATAACAAAATAAAAGCAGAACTGGGAAAAAAACATGGCCTTTATAAATTTGTTTACCTAAAAAATTAATAAGATACCAAATTCATTTGCCTCACTGCAGAAAGCTTTTCTCTTGCACATGGATTATGGCATATGGGTTATGGCATGTCATATAGTTCAGTCATGGATTCCTTCTAGATATAAGCCCTGATTGGTACAGGTAGATCTGCCATTGATGTAGTAGGACTTCACCCTCTGACTTGGATTTTTAATAATACTGATATTTTGCCTAGAAGATAAAATCCTGTTGTAACTGTCCCACCCATTAAAAACCAAATGAGTAATTGATGCTTTCTTTTGGTAGGCTGGATAACAGCATTAATTTGTGTTACTTGATTGATCTCTTTACTTTTTCTTTCTCAGTATGACAACATCTTAATGGAAGAGTCTGCTCAGATTCTGGAGATAGAAACCTTTATACCTCTCCTGTTGCAGGTTAGACCTGAATTATAAAACATGGTACAAAAAATGATAAATGAAAGTCTGTGTTCTTGAACAATATAGAATATTAAAGGGAAAATATCTTGTGCAGAAAGTAACCTAGAACTGATATTTGCCATTTGAGTGAACAGTAAGAACATTCACGTTGTTCTACATTAGTTGTTTATCTTTGGTTTTTAATATTATGGAGTAAGCTAATAGGTTATAAATATATTGCTTTTATTGACTAAATAGTAGTATTAGCAGGCTTTAATTTTGGAAATAAAAAACCAAAGACATTTATGTAAACTAGGTCTTGGCTTCGTTACTTTTATTCTTTCTCATTTAATTGTGGTTATTGCTAATTTTAAAAACTGTTAAAAATAATACTACTTATTAAATGACAGGTTTGTTTCACAAGATCTAAGGCTTACATAATTGCTCTTTGTCATCCTGTCTGCTTGTGGTGTTTGGTCAGTTTCAGTCAAGATTAACAGAGATGGAGAGATACCAAGGACCTATAACTTCCAGGAAAACTGGAGCCAAGTAGAGAGGAGATATTCTAACTAATGTTACAACTCCACAGAAAGAAAGGAATGGTTACTGGTTCTACTTCTACTTTTGCCCGATAATTATGCACCTTTTGTCTAGCTAAATGGTAAATGTTTAGCCTGGAATAAACTGCAGCTTGTACTGTGTTTAGCAAACCAACAATTGGTAGATAAAGGAATGCAGATGTGATAGAGTTGAAGGGAAGTCTTGCAGCTGGAAAGGTACTGCTAACGCAAGGAAGGAAAGAAGGAGACTGAAGCTGATGTGGCACAGTGTTATTTATAGCACAGTCTTCAGAAAGCCAGGTAGCAATGGCTTTGTAACGTAAAGGATTGTTGTAATAGAGGGGCAACACTGCTACTTTTAAGGTTGAGTATCTTTCCCTAAAATCATTTACTCTGGTCATTCTAAACTCCACACATTCGCTCAGACTGTCTTGAATTTTTTTGTGCCTCCAGTGAAGGTTTTCTGTGGTTGCTTTTAGCAACCTGAGCTTGAGATGCATCACTTTCCTCTTTTAAGAGCCTAGAGGATTTCATAAGTAAGCAAAACGTGTTTCTCTTGCACCTGTGGCTCCGTAATCTTGTATTATCACAAGATAAAATTTCACCTCTGGAGGTGAAGTATGGGCTCCCTCAGGAACTCTGTGCAAACTCCTTAGCTGTGGGAAGTCAGTAAAACTGAAGACAGTCTCTACCCTTGATTTGATTCTTACTCCAGTGGCTTTCTGAAAAATACACAGTCAGCATTTGCTCATATTCTAAAATAAACTTTCCTTTCAGAACTTTTGCCTGAAGCAGATGTTTTCATTGAAAAGCAATAATTTTAAGTCTTCTAGAAAACCACATCCAAGTTTTTGGATTTCATTCTAAAAGAAAATTAATCTCAGTTGAAAAAGGTGTGATAGAAACTCCATGAAATATTTGATATATTTGTAATTGCAGCTCATAATTTTTCACTTTACTCTTTAACAATGAAGAGTAGAATACAATTGCAGGAAAGTAACGGAGTATGGGCTTAGTGCACAAAAGAATGTGCATGTCCAAGTTAACCATATTGCTATTAAAGCCCAAGTCTTGTTCTCAGTTGTTTAACTCTGTAAGCCAATTTGACTATTAATGTGTTGTAATTGAGTACCTTGATTGTATTGTAATAATCGTGTAATTGTTTAATTCTAGAACCCCCAGGATGGATTCAGTCGTTTGAAGCGGTGGATTATGATTGGTGACCATCATCAGTTGCCACCAGTCATTAAGAACATGGCTTTTCAAAAATACTCCAACATGGAGCAGTCTCTCTTTACACGGTTTGTTCGTGTTGGAGTGCCAACTGTTGATTTGGATGCACAAGGAAGAGCAAGAGCAAGGTGAGACAGAGAAAATGGCAATATCTAGCTTGTAAGAAACTACCAAGTTAAAAATTGGAAAACCACACATAGTATTGGAAACTTTTTTTCCTATTGTCAGGACAGGAGTTTACAAAACTAATTTAGTTGCTTTGTTCCATTTGTTTCAACTTAGACTAGGAAATCAGATTTTACTTTGCTGAAATGCAATCAGTTTCACTTACCTTTTTTTTTTTTTTATATGTATAGGAGTACTCTGCTACTGTATGAGTAATGAAAATCTCATTTAAAGGAATTTTAATAGTCTTAAGTGTTTGGATTTTTTTACAGATGAGACTTTTTTGCAGAAGCTTCCTTTTCTACACTAATATATTTAATATATTCAAGGCCAAATAAAGATTTTCGTATTTCCCTTATGGTCTGCAGAAGCGTACTTCTCATGTAGTATTTCATCAGAGCTTCAGCTTTCATTGATTGGAGACAACCAGGCTGTCCACACAAGAGCATAATGCCCTTTTTTTTAAAAAAAAAAATATTAAAAGAGATACTGCTTCTCTGTAGTAAGATAACTTTTCTTTTTATCCATGTATTTGTCTTTTCGTTTGTCAGATTTATTTATTGTGTAAAGTGCATGTTTGCAGTGTCGTATTTACATGGAAAAATAAAACCAAAGAAGAGAAAATGACTCCTTGTAAAATCTTGCTACTTTAAGGTTAGGTTTAAATCCTAATATTTTTTTTTAGGCATAAAGTGTAATGAACAATGTGAAGGAGAACTTCAGGCTTTTTATGTAAGAAATGTCAGGGGTGGTAGAATATTATTTTCCAGTCATATGAATAACAGTTACATTCAGTAAGATTTTAAAAATGCAAATTACATCTGACTATGATGATAAATTAAGTTTATTTTACTATCTGCTATTTTGTAACATCTCGGAGATCTTCTTAGAGATAAAAGAGCAGAATAATTCCTTCACTTTGCAAGCAGTTTCTTGATCAAGGATTTTTTCCATACCTTCCTTTGCTTTGTCTTTTCTGATCATAGGTAGCTTCCCCATGAACTATCTGCTGCTATTTTATCGGGTCTGGATATTGTTGCGTGTTTCTGACCATGGCATTTTGGTTATACTTCTGTCACTATCAATACCAGACATGATTCAGAATTGTGTGGATCTTGGTTGCTTCCCATCACATCTCATGTTAATACATGGCAATACTCAAAATAAGAAAATAAATTTCTTTTTGCAGCAAGAGGCTTTACAGTGGATAATGCAGAAAATCCTTTTTCCCTTATTCCTTTCTTTTTGTAAAAAAGCATTAATATTCCTTAATTTTTGTTCCCCATGAAAATTCCTACTAGATTTCTTTGCAAAATTTGTACCCTTCAGTGCCGAGCTGATCAAGTGTAACAGGCTTAAGGGTGAGTGTGCTGCATTGAGCTTTCTAAAAAGAAGTGAAATCTGAAGTTTTCTGTGAGGGAGAACCAAACAGAATCAAAGCTTAAAATAATTGCTGCATAGCTTGTACAAGTATGTTCATTTATATATGTACAGGCTATCCAGCAATATTGTTTTTTTCATTGAAAACCTACAGAAGCATTCATCTTCAAAGCAAGGGGTTGTGTGTATCTTAACTATTTTGAATGAGTTCAAGAACCTGCTTTAACTATTTGGGGTTTGTGTCTGTGTTTTTGGACAGTTTATGTAACCTCTACAACTGGCGTTACAAGAATCTGGGAAACCTGCCTCACGTGCAGCTTCTGCCGGAGTTCAGAACAGCCAACGCTGGGTTTTTATACGACTTCCAGCTTATAAATGTAGAAGACTTCAATGGTGTGGGAGAGTCTGAACCCAATCCTTATTTCTATCAGGTAAGCGACATATTACATGTATACTCTTATTTAATCTGGATATAGCTTATTAAAGCTGCAATGAAGAGAGACTATCAAAATACAGTAAACTGATGTTTAATTCATGTTCTCAGGTAATTGAGTCATGTATGCATGATTTTTTTTTCTCCTTTTAATCAGTTTTGAAGGTTGAAAATGATAACTTACTATGCTGGGCTTTTTGCTCCAAGTGAATGACTTTGCTTGGTATGTGAGGCTTGATATGAGAGGGGTGAGATTTGGTGTGTAATTCATTATGAAACGTTGTTTTGGCCTATGGCAGATTAAAGTCCATTATAATTCAGCTGTACTGCCATGATAGTGAAATAGCATTTCCCTTGTATATGAAGGATCAAAGTTTGCTCTGTGGCACATATTTGAGTTTGAAGAGTCACTGTTTTGATTTGATCTATATTTAAGAATTCTAAAAAGCCCATTCATAAAAGAATGAAACAGTACTGCAAGAAATATACATAAGAGGCAGAGACATTCAAGCTGAAGTAAATTTCAAAAAAAAACCCTTAGCCTTGGAATTTCTCAACTAAATTTTACAGTTAAACCAGTAACAACAGCCTCTGCCCATTTCTCTAAATTATAGGAAAACCTTTTACACTTGTAATGAGATGCCTATATTTTCAGTCCTCTTATTTTTCTTGTTTTAAACACAGTGATGAAAGCAACTCTGGTGCCTAAATTACCAGTTTGGGTTTTGGCAAAGTTAAGGCTGGAGCTTTGTGCAAGTCAATGAGTTTAGTTCAAACATGGAATTAACACCTTATATTTTGTTTAATATTATGGAAAGCAAACAATATACTTGAAGATTATAATATTTGTGGTTATTTTTTCCCTGTGAAGATCATTGAGAGTTATGCTGTTTTTTGAAAAGGCATGAAAGATACTCATAGTTTATGCTTGGGTTCCGCTCACCTTTTTTTTAATACAAGTTAGTGTGCTGTTAATGAACAAAGCCACAGTGAGCCATAATCCACTATACCTCATTTCTAATTTGAGGATGGGGTTGTTTGGAGGGGAGAGTTTCTTATGATTTTGGTATTTTAAGCTGTAACATTGTAATGTACAAGTAGTACGTGGTAACAGCTGAAATTAGTGCCTTAAAAACAGGATTCTGATAACTGAGAATCTGACCACCACCTTAGTCAACTCCTGTGCCAGAAAAGGCTGAGAACACTCACGCAAGGACACAAAGCACTTTTATCACTACAACAGTGCTTTCATGAGCAAACTTGTACAATGTGTCCTACAGTTAATTTTTTTCATGATCTTGAGGATGGAGAGATATTAGCAGTGTATTTTGGTGACATTGTGTGTTTTTTCATGAGATAACAAATTCCTGCCATGTATTACTTCTCTCTGTGAATTTGGGTATTTCTTTCCAGACTTAAAGGGGATTAAGATTTGTAGAATAGCTTTACGCCCACAGGTGTTTGGTATGTGTAGCAACTGCATTTTCCAAGTAATGCAGAGCTCACTTAAGAAGAGGAAATTAAGGAGGCTGGTATGTCTAGCCTAGTCAAACATATACCAAGTGGGGATAAGATTCCCAGTATAAATAGAGCAGGAATAAATGTCAGCAATTAAGAAGAAGTTTTTAGCCTGAAAGATAGTTTTTGTTGACAGAAAAGGGATTTAAACAGGCTATGAATAACTTTAGTCTGGAAATACGGCAAAACTTTCTACAGACAGAAGAGTGATGCTTTGGGACAGACATTTATTCTTAGTAATGGCACAGAAAAAAAGTTACAAAATACAAAGTAACAGCTGGTCATTTGAAATTGAATAGGTACGGCCTCAGTAGAAACAACCAGATTTGATAATCCAGATATCTCTCTCCTAATAAGTAGTTGAGAGGAGTTTAGTTATTTTACTTTCCGCTTACTGGAGAATGAGTCATTGCAACTTTTTTGTGTGCTTATTTGGAACCATGTTAAATTGGCACTAATGTTTTTTAAACCCTGTATTTAAACACAGATATATGTAGACTATCAGCTTGTAATACTTTTTAACAAATAATAATCCTATGGCTTTACATAATAGGTGGGGGTTTTGCATGTGACCTTTAAGAAGGAAAAAAGAAATATTGTATTAGTTGAGTTCTGCAGTAATACAGTTAAGGTGGCAGTTCCATTGGACAGACAGATATAAGCATACAAATGCACTTACATACAAATGTGTAAATATTTAATAGCTCATAAATATAATTTAAATGGACTATTAAATATTTAAGGTTTAATCTTTTATTGAAATAAAACTGGATGCTTCTGAGTAGATGTTGGAAAGTGTCAATCAATGGCAATAATACTGATGTAGACATTTTCAGCAATTCTCTCGAGGAATCAGAATGAAGTTGTTAACCTATTTGTGGTTCTTCTGTTCTTTCAAAATGGCTTTTAAGTGAGCAAAGAAAGGTCAGGTCTCTAGACATTTCTCAGCACTGAGATTTTTTTACTAAGTACATGATAATGTCACAGATGTTATTATTTCCACCCTTACAAGTTGAGTAACCCCTTTTTCTTCCCCCCCCCCCCCCCCTCCTTTTTTAAACTCAAGAATCTTGGTGAAGCAGAGTATGTTGTAGCACTCTTCATGTATATGTGCCTGCTTGGTTATCCTGCAGACAAGATAAGTATCCTGACAACATACAATGGACAGAAACACCTGATCCGTGATGTCATTAATCAGCGGTGTGGAAATAATCCACTGATTAGACGGCCAAACAAGGTGAGTGAAAGTGTATCAGACATTGGAGTGGTGGTTCTGTTTTGTTTGTTTTTAAATTGTTGTGTTACGGAACAGACTAACTGAAGAGATTCACAGCTTTCTGCACAGGTATTCTCTGGTTAATTACATATTTATTAACCTACATTCTATGGAATTTCATAGAGTAGTGCTCTTGTTTCTGCCCATTCGTAATTTGACGTACAAGTCAGTGAAGTCGGAAAGGCTACAGACTACATGAGACAGAATAACTTTTTCCTTTGTCATTTATTTTGTTCTCAACAAAAAAAAAAAAACACCAACCCCAAAAAATACCCCCACCAAACCAAACACCTTTAGGAAGATCCACCCAGAGTGGAAATGATTGTGATAAAACGTATGATGACAAATCTGATGAAGCAAATAAAAGACACAGTTGTAAAAGTCTGGTGCTAATTCTGCAGGTGAAAACTCTGTGTTATAAAACCTGATGGCTTTCCACAATCTTTTGGTATTAGCACCTCACTGTTAGCTGTCTGAATAAAAAAGTAAAAGAATCAGTATACAGTCAGACAAGCTCTTCCCAACATCTCCCAAAAAGAACAGGCTGATGATATTTGGTTAGAGGTCAGGTAAAACAGAGTTAAATAATTTTCTTTTATCATCCCATTTATTACAGTCTCAGTCTGAAGTTGATGTTATAATTTTGGTGTCACGTTTTAATTGAAATGGCAAAGATTAACCTATGGAGTTTTTTTCTTGATTTTTGATTCTCTAGGTAACAACTGTGGACAGATTTCAAGGTCAACAAAATGATTATATTCTCCTTTCACTAGTGCGTACTAAAGCTGTAGGCCACCTCAGGTATGTAAGAAGATAGTCTTGCAGTGTCATTACATGTTTCCTGTATCAGAAAGATGTTTATAGTACATTATACAAAAGTGTTCAATTATTTGCGTATGTAGTAGAAGTTAAGTTTAATGCTATGTATTGAATGAGGTTCAGACATACTTCCTTTATAATTGTCTGGTACCCCTTCACAACCACTTTATCCTTTAGTTATGGCTCTTCTACTATAATTAGTTTATATTACTGCAGATAGGCTGAACTCGGTTTCACCCTAGTAGAACGATAGGAATGTAATGCTTGTTGAACAAATGCAGGCTTAAATTTTCTTACAGATTCTTTCCTGTAAGTGGGCTTTTTATTTGTTTGATATCAGAAGCGTTTGATCACTGCATAAGTTGTGTTAGGATGTGTAGTTTAAAACATTTGCACTTCACTTTTAGGGTGGGGTGGAGGAAGACTTAGCTTTTCTAACTACTGCTGAATAGACACCACACTCATGTTTACTCATTAAGGGATACAGAAATGCTATTGTCATTTGTTCTCAATGTAAATCTTCACCTCTGAATTCTAGGAAAATAGTGAAGAGTGATTTTTCATCTCATTGGTACAGTGAACCCTCTTATATAATGGTTCTAGGATTTGGTAGTTACTGAAACACTATGTAGGGGGGAAAAAATAAAGACAATAGTATTTTAGCAGATGATTTTATATTTCCTTTAATAAAGACTTTTGTATACTTCTAGTTATTTTTATTGCAACTGTGTCATTGGTGAAAAGAACATGATTGGTTTTGTTTGTTTTCTGAAGGGACGTCCGACGATTAGTCGTTGCCATGTCAAGAGCCAGGCTTGGGCTTTATATCTTTGCAAGGGTATCGCTGTTTCAGAACTGTTTTGAGCTAACTCCAGCTTTCAGCCAACTCACAGCTCGACCACTTCACCTCCATATCGTTCCCACAGAACGTTTTCCAGTGACAAGACAGGTAGGAACAGCTGCTCTGAATTTTGCTCTCTCATGGATGGGTGCGTTTGCCCACTTTTTTTGAGTGGACTATAAGATGTGGGACTATCTTCTCTGCTAAACCGGTGCCTCTTGGATAATTATGTCCCTAGAGTTGACTTTTATCATGATACACACTAGCTGTTTTTAATTGATTTTTCACAAAACTTAGTTATTGATGTAACTCTGTTGTGCCTGCTTTTTCCCAAGTTCTGCCTGTGTAAGCGATTCAATATTTTTCTTTTATGATAAATAGGTAAGTTTTTAGTGTGTTACATATTTTGGTCTTGTTATAAAACAAAATAATGTTATTTCTCAAAAAAAAAAAAAAAGCCAAGGATCAAATTTTAATTGATTTTTCACAAAACTTAGTTATTGAAATGCAAGATTGAGCAATTGACTTTTTTTTTTTTTTAATTGGGTCCAGAATCACAAAGGAGTTTTGTTGCTGAGCTAGGTTCATAGGTATGAAAATGTAATTTGTAATACTGCTGCTGTAGATCTTCAGTGAAAGGTTTGTGTTAAGCATCTAACCACAGGAACACACAGCATAGGATGCTAAACGAAGAAATGGAGCAGCATATCCGCTTTGCTTCCTGGAGCTTTGAGAAGGGGTGCCTACATAAATGCAAAATTCAGTTACAGATCTTTCCCTGGTCTTAAGAGCTGTTGACAGGTTTGAGAGGGAGCCTTTCAGTTGAAACTTTCAGGTCCACTGTGCAACAAAGAATGCAGTGTGCATGGTCAGCGAATGTGAGCAAGAAGGAGCTGGACAGTGGTGGGCAAGTAGGCTAAGTCCTAATCTGATCCTACACTATTTGTGCCTTTAATATGTTAAATGACTCAAGTCCAAAATGTACTTGTGGAGTAAGCATCAGAACCCAGCCTTTCCTCTTGAAATTTCTTTGTTGGGCTGCAGTATCATGATTAATCCAGTTCCCCAAAGTGTAAGACCTACAGTTCCTATATTTCCAAAGAATTTAGCTATTTTTTTCTTTAAAAAACATTATTTAATTTCTTGGTGTTTATGTTTTCTAATATAGTTAAATAACCTTTGAATAATGGTTGTTTTGCTTTGCTTGCTGACTGTCTTACTTTTTTTCACCTTCCTTAGAATGGAGAAAGACCATCTCACCAAATACAGGTTATTAAGAACATGCCTCAAATGGCTAACTTTGTGTACAATATATATATGCACATGATACAGAGTACACGCCACTACCAACAGGTAAGGACCTTCTAACTTTTGGAGGGTGTGCATTTAAAATAAAATTAATTTTTTAGTGAGTGACATGGGATGTTGAGGTTTGAGACTGTTCTTGTTCTGTTTAAAATTCAAGAAAGTTTTATGACTGGGAGTGAGAATATTGAGGTCTTTAAAATCTTGCAGTAGAAAGAGTTGCATCTTTTAGTAATTTAAGGCCCCAAAACCGGCATTAATTGATGCCAAGTGCTAGACATGGATCTGTCTGGGCCCAAAAATTCCTCATAAATACTAAAGAACTAGCCTGTCGAGTATTTATTTGGAGTAAACTTGTGTGTTATGTTTTAGGGAAGTGCAGCTAGTGGTATTGTAGCACCACTGCATGGTGCAATAATGTTTTGTAATACAGGTTTTCATGACAAGCCTGCAGTGTGTAGAAAGTCCAGATCCTGTCTTGGGACCATTTTAACCACGTTAGCTCACTGCATTATCTAGGCTGGTTAGCAGCTGTAATGTTTTTATTCTGGAACAATTTTTTTCAGCACTAGTTTATCATCAAGCAAAATAGCATGGGGTTGGAAGCTGTCTCACTTCTGTACCTAATTTTGTCAGTGTTTAATCCCTGAAGCAGAATTCAGAACCCAACAAAAACACCTTGTCTTCTTATGTATGTGAGCACAGCTTTAAGGCAGTTTAGACAGTATACTGAGCAGAAAGCTGCCTTTACACAGCATACTTCAATCTATAGATGCCTAGAGATAGTTGATAGTAAACAGAAAGGGAAAGGTTTTAAATGCTACCCCTCAACTGCATCAGCTTTCACTTAATGTCTGGAGCGTATCATGATTATATTACCTATAATTTATTCTTTCATCATATTTCAACATGCCTTGTTGGTTTTTGCTCTTCTGAAGGATTTCCAAAAGTGGAAAAAATTGATGTAAAAGGACACTGCTTACTCTGTATTAGCTGGCTGTGGGAAGAGAGTGTGAGCATGGCTCTGTATCCTTGAACAGATTAGTCCCAGGTACTTGTCTGTGAGGTCTAGGTTCTGTTCCTGAATGCAAGGATGTTTCTCTGTCACCTTCTCTTCCTTCCTTCTTCCGGTGACTGTTTCAGCTAATATGGAACAGTGTAATCACTAGAGATCAGAACCCAAAACTTCTCCTTTAACTGAATGTCAGATTTTCAGGTAGAAAATTTCTTTTCCTCTGCAGTTCTTATCCAGCGAATCTTGGATTATTTTTTTTTTTCTTCTGGGAGGCACAGCTTCAGCCCAGTTTGAAGCATTTTGCTATCCAGAAAAAGCTTTTGCCAGGTGGACAGGATAGTTCTCATTATTTTGAGGAAGTGCTCTAGTTATCTGCCTGCTGTAAAGAAAAGGGGATAGAGAAAGAGGAGTGACACTACTAAAATTTCCTCTTCTTGGAACTATTGTTTTTTAAAGTAGTGAAAGCTCACACATGTTAGAAACCCAGTCCTATGCGCACATGGTGAGACTTTTTTTGGAGCCAGTTTGTCTAATGTAGTTGGAGATGTCTCAACTGTGCAGATCATATGTGATGAAGACTCAGTGGACTGTGCAGTTGGTCACATTCAGATGCAGATGAATACCTGTCAAAACTGAGAGCTGTATGCGTGTCCTGAAAAGGAGGTGGTAGCAACTAAATGTTACCAAAATTTGTGCTTGACACCTTAATCAAATAAGGACCTGATCCTTCTGCTAATAACAGTTACTCTTTTTTAGCATACTAATCTTATCCATTGCTAGCTAAAATTAGTTACAAAACTGCTGGTTTCCTACTGTGGCAGTGAATTGCGTTCTTGCAGGAGAAGCCAAAAAGTTAACGAGGAAAAAAAAAAAGGGCAGGCATTAAATTTTTTTTACCCTATTTAGTACAACATGATATTTTCCTTTTCTTTTACACTAGTCTTAACAGTAGTAGTCACGAAGCACAGCATGCATCTAACTAAATCACAGAAGTCTGAGTTGTCTCATGCATCAAGAATATCTTTTTGTAATTAAAGGATCTCTGGTTTTGAAAAGCACTTTTTCTGTGAACAGATGGATTATAGGGACCAGTATGATAACTTCAAAGTTTATAAAAAATGCCGGTCGTATCTTTGCTGGTAGTCATAATTGCTTTGTAGATTTGCCTATGCTTGTCAGAAATTTGTAATATCAGTGTCATCTAATGGAAGATAAGAATTCACTGTAACTAAACAATTTGTCATGTGAAGCCAAGTTGCCTTTAAGCAAAACAAAACTAAACTGTCATCCATGGGAGGTTTCTCAAGCTTTCATTTCATTAAAATGCTGCACGATATTTCAATGAAATATCCATCATGTCATTAAATAATATCAGGCTGCAAGAAGTATGAGTGTTTCTGTACAGCCTGGAGTTGCTTAGCATTCATCCTCTTCAGCTTACTGCGTTCTTGGTATTTTTCTTCCAAAATCTGTAATATGGCTGCCATTGCTGCTTACAATGTTTTGCAAACTATTTTTTTGGTTGCGAGCAAAACACTTGGAATATAGTAAAGTACTTTTCCAGAAGTATTATGTGAAAAATATCTAAGCATTGCTTCAGCTGTTAATGGAATTTGTGTTGTTCTACGCTTACAGCTGTGAGTGAAACTCCTGTAAGTACAGATAACGTTCACATAGCATTTTATAAGAGGTTTCAAGGGGAAATTACCCGAATGAGTTGTTAAAGGCCTCAAAAAGGAAGTTAAACATATCTAGGAGTTTGAAATGGTAATAGATGAGACTGTGGTAGGAATGTGCTTGTTGCCCTAAGTAGAGATTTACCATAGTCCTATTGCTTGTCTGGCTGTTTGGGATAAGAAAATGTGTTTGGTAACCTTGAATTGGAAGTACTGAGTTTTTAACAGCCCCTTTTCAGGCAGAAAAAGTGTCTAATAAGACCATTGTGTGAGCCAAGTTTATTATCAGGTTTTTTTATACATGGGAGTTAAGTGCCTACAAATGAGTAGGGCTTCTAAATTCTAAGTCTTTGTTGTTAACTTGTTATCTAATGCAAAACCCTAAATATAAGGTGAACAATTCAAGCTAAAATAGGAATAGGTGCCCAAATCGATGCATTTGTTGTAAAAACTGAAAATCCTTTATCTTTTTTAATCATTTAGCGTTTACTGCCCCCACCTGCCATGATTGAAGAACCAGAAACTACTCGGACTCAGGAGACTGAAGTGGAAGGTGAAGTGCAAGGCATGCAGGAAGATGCAGAAGAAGAAGAAAATAAGGTGGGGGAGGAAATTACAAAGGAAAGAGAATTGAAAGTAGTTGAAGTGGATGAACATCAAACAATGCCAGAACACCCTGGAAGAGACAGTGATAGTGGAGACAGTGAACCTGAGAATGAGACTGAAAAGTGATCCATGTGATGTTTGTTCCTACGTGTTTTGGAAAATGGATGGGGGAAGAAAGCCGTTAGGAATATAATTACTATTTTTACATTGACTTTTTTAAATGGTTGCTTGTGTAATGTGACCTGTTTGGTATATTTTTCACTGAATGCTTTGTGGACAAGCAAAATGTTTGGCAAACATTTTACTGAGTTCTTGTTAGTATCAGTAATACAATTTGTTTAATGGCCTCAAATGATACACAATTTCCTTTTCTTAAGTTGCTCAGTAAAGATGCTTTATATACCAGTTTTGAGTATTTGACCTTTAATTCAGTCACTGAGTTATCCGTGAAACCTCACTGATGAAGAGTGTCTGACCAATACGGAATACACTTAAGTTTCCTTAATATTTTGCCATGGAGAATTCCTTATGCAGAGCTGTGCTTGTATACATGGAGATTGCATTTTAGGTATACGCTCAAATTCAGTAAGATACTGAATTGTATGCCTGAGAAAAGTGATTTACCATGGGACTTGGAAATGTTTAAAAGCTTTATTGAACTGGGACCTTAACAGAGTCTCAGAATTTCATAAGGCTCAGGTACTGGTAGCAATTTCTCATTGTTGACTTCTGCCACTGAATTGAGGACATTTTCAACAGCACTGTTTTTTTAAATTAGTATTTTGAAATAAATTTCTTTTGCTTTAAGAGGACACAGTAATTGCCCAGGATAAAGCCATGTGAGGAAGAAAAATGAAAGTAGTTCCCTGAATGCAGGGTTTGCAAAACATACAATATCAATATTAATGACATAATGGTTGAGTGGGTTTTCTAGGGTAACTTCCAAGTGTGCTTCTTTCATAAAGTGATCAGAGGAAGGTTTTTCCCTGCTTCATTAAGAATGCCTGCCAACTTGGCAAATGATTCAGTGGCTCAACGAGACTTAGGAATTTTCAAGTAGA
The DNA here is from genome assembly GCA_034008185.1 of Gorsachius magnificus. Taxonomy (NCBI): domain Eukaryota; kingdom Metazoa; phylum Chordata; class Aves; order Pelecaniformes; family Ardeidae; genus Gorsachius; species Gorsachius magnificus. The sequence continues at coordinate 37,403,393 of CM067086.1, forward strand.
TTTTCAAACAAAGCAATAGCCATATGAACACCTTTACTGCTGGCAAAGGAAAAATGCTTGGTTTCAAGTGTTGCAGTTGTGAAGCTGCCAGAAGGACTTCCTCACTAAACTGCCGGGAGAATAATCAACTTACAAGCTTTTATTAATAGCACTGAAGGTCTTTATACTACAAAAATGTTAAGAAAAATAGTAAGGAAAAAAAAAATAGCATCAAGCAAGCCAAGCCCCGTGAAATACATCTCTTGCATACTTGTGCATGCTGAGATCTCATCTGCCCTGCTCCCTGAAATCATTCTTCCCCTGTCCATCAGAGGGGAGCTCAGGGGTGACAAATCCTAATACTTGCTGTTGGTACACAGTGTTCTCTTCATTTGCCGAAATGAAGTTTTCTCAAACAAGAAAACTAATCATTTGAGTAGAACATGAGTTCTTTCATTGCTTGTCTTGATTGGAAGGGCGTGTACTGCTTATTACCAAATTGTCTGCCTTGGGAGAACGAATATTAGAGTGTTGAACATGTGGGTGGTAAGTTTCAAGCTCTAACATTCACATGTTTGTGCAGGGTTGAATAATACAGGGCCTTCAGGCCACAAGCAGCTAGCTCAGCTGAGGGCTGTCATCTGTTTTCCAGCCTATTTTCTAAAAATATTTGAGTCTTACATTCATTTATTGTGCTTTAGTATCCTAGGAATTGGAAAAGGATTCTGCAGGGTTTTTTTCTAAAATGGGTAATTTAACTGACAGAGATTCCATCAGTGATTAGGACAGACTGTTAGCAAGTGTGCAGAGCTGAAAGGAGCTGTGAAGGCCTCTTTGAGTTGTGCAGAGTTTGGGATGAACTGTGGCCACAGCGGCCTGTGTGATGCTGGGCTCCGTGTGCGGGCCCAAGTGTGCGTGGTCACGTCTGGGTCAGTCCCTGGAGAACGACAGCCAGGTATGGAGTTGTCCTCGACTACAGTGTAACCTTGAAACGGTGAGTGCAGCTGTAACGAAGGTTGGTTCTGGCCAAGGTGCAGGAAGAGGCAATTGAACTGCAAACAACTGCAAAAGCTTGAACAGCCTTAATCTGCAGTTTTCTGAGGGATCAAATGCCACCTGTAAAAGAGACGGAAGGTCTTGCTGAGTTGACCCAAGCTGAGCATGTGGTTTGCTATCCTTGCTGCCATCCTCTGTGTGTTGAACTTCACACTTTTGCAGGGACATGATAGCATTAGGAGAATGCATTTTCAAAACTGGAAAATCATGTTTTTCTTGTAGCAGTGGCTGGAAAATTCTCGAGGCTTTGATTTGGCGTATTGATTTGCAGCTTTTTTTTTCCCCCAAAGAGCCTTTAAGTTCTGTTTTTCATTTTTGGAAAAGGATTAACTTTGTCTTTTCCCCCAAAATAGTTTTTATGTTCTATTTACATTTTCTTATAAGAAAGGGTGGGTGGGAGAAGTGAAGCAGTCTAAAATTGTAACTTTGATCTACATGGTTTGTTTTCCAGTGGCAATATTTACTTGGGATTTAGCATCCCCTTCTGATGTCCCTATCTTTATTCTAGTGAACAACAAGATCCAGTTAAACTAAATGTGTTGAAATTTTTTTAAAAATACATATACAGATTTAATTATTTTTAAAGGACAGAATCTGTAAGTAAGTGGACAAAACCAGTGTTAAAATAGCTTTTAAAAAATTCTATTCAAGCATTGTTGCAAAGAATTATTACAGCACTGCGTGAAAACCTAGTGAACGAATCTTTGTGAAGATAAGATGTAAACTGGAGGAAAAGATACAAAATGACTTTCTTTTATTGTTCCAAAGCCATGTAATTAAAAAAACCCAAAAAATTAAGGACTTTTTGAGTGAAACTAAAGAACTGATAGTGACTTTTTTTCAAATTTATTTAGGCATCACTTCGATGAATTGCTTAATTTTCCTCTGTTACTCTGAGCCTGTAGAACAACTCAGGCACTACTTTCCAGGTTTATTTAAGTAGAAACTAGTTTAGAAACAGCTCAACCCTTGGACTCTAATGTTGTGCTGATAGGAAAATGATACTGTAATTCAATATACTGTTCGTTTCTGTAATAGCCAGAATAACAAGGGCAAAGAATAATTTACTTAGGGTTCTATCATCCATATGTAGCTGGGACAGTACTATATAAATGCAGGCCCCTTTCCATCTGTGACTCTGAAATAAGGCAGTAAGTGGGAGGTTTAGGTATGACCAAAGAAAACAGATTAGTAACGCTCGGGGAGCGTGGCTTGCTTTTGCTTTAGTCTGTATGGGACTTTGAAACAGCTTGGCAGCATGGCAGGGATGGTGGAGAAGTTAGCTCTAAAAAGTTCAGGACAGTTTGCCAAGGAGAAGAGACAAGCTGGAGACTAAGCAGCTCACAGTAATGAATGCGTCCATTTGCTTTCGTAGTGGATATCAAATACCGCTCTACATGTTGGATAAGGTAGGTCCTAATTTCCTTTGAAAGGGGAGCAAACATCTGGCCCCTTCTCCTCCCTCTTGGAATGGATCTCTGCAGTTTCCTGGGACATAAAGGGATATGAATCCAGAAGAAAAGTATTCTCATGAGGAGCAGAAGCCGTTTTCCTGATGGAATGGCTTTGCTGACAGGACGAGAGAGACCAGTTTTATTCTCTGAAATCACAGAATTCTTTTTTAAAAGAAGACCTAGAGGTGATGTTGATCACATACTGGATAAATGTGATGACATACGAATCTATTGAAACAAGAATTGGGTAACACTTAATCTTGTAGAGCAAGCAGACAAAAGCAAACGTCCTAGCCAACAAATGAATCACGACCCATAGCAGTCAAGAAGCTGTGGGTGCCATTAGGGCATATGGCAGTGCCGTTCCCTTTGCCAAACATGGTAATCCTCCCAAGTAGAAACAATCAATGAATGTTTTGGGGGAAGTTTTGGAGGCTGGTTTTATGGCCCTCAGTGCTTCCTTTGCTATGTGGTTTCTCAAGTGTAGTTCTCTTGCAATCCTTTTTCTCAGGGGATTGGTTGCTTAAGTACCTGTCATAAAAAGGCTCAATAACTGTGTAATGTTTATGTCCTATAGTACTGATAAACACATTTTAAGTGAATGCTGTTTCCATTTCAAATTGAAAAGTAACTTTCTTAAAAGACTTTCAGCTAAGCATCCCCTGTAAATCCATGTATTTTCCTAATTTTTGGGAGGTTTCTGAAGAAGTACGGTACTCAAACTTCCAAAATAAAATCCCTCCTTGCCAATGCAGGCACCTACAAAATTGCTACAGTGAAAAGAATGCAAGAAAAGAGGGAGAAACAATACCTGCAATATTACTGCCTCTCAGTTTGTAAATATTTCAGGAGACTAAATACTGCTACTGTAATGAGAAAGTGATCTTTTCCCACTCCTGTGGTAGGTAAGAAGGTCAGATTATTTCTCTGGGCCTTGCTCTGGCAAGGCTTTAATCAGCTTAATCTAGCCCATATCAGGGATAATGTAATATGTTGCTATTAAGAAAAACAGTATGTCTCATTTAGCTTCCGTTATGATTTTCACTCACCTTAGAAAAAAAAAGAGCAAGGACATGCATCTCTGAATCAAGTAATAGCATGACTTTGGTGTAATGCAGAGAAGCCTGTTGCTGTACTGTTATATGTGGAAAACAAGATAAAAGCTGAAGAAGAGTTATTTCAGCTATAGGTAAGAAACTTTCCAGAGTTCAGGCATTATCTCTCTGCTTGAGAAACACTATCAGAGCAAACCGGGTATGTTTCTGTATGAGTGTCTTTTCAGAAAACGTAGACCCAAGCAAAAAGTTGAGCCAGCTGCTGTCAATTATGTAGTTAATCTATAGATGTCAGTGAAAAAGCGTGTACAGCTACAGTGTGTGTTTGCCTAATAAAACATCAGAATTTTATGATTCCAGAGAACAGCATAAAAGAACGAGCTTGAGACCCAAATAAGGGTCAGGAATATATCAGTCCTGGCACCGTTTGCAAGAGATAAAAAGAAGCCGCCCTTATTGCATTTATCAAGTGTGAATTCCTAAATCGCTGCAAGCCAGTGTAAGAGAAGCCCTGCTATGCATCTCGAGACGCTTCAGCATCCTGCTGTGCTAGCCTGACATCTCTCCCGTGTCAAGAGCGCTTATTTTTAGATGGGACAGTCATTAGGGACATAACATATCTGAACTACTGTAAAGGAAGCAGTTCAGGGGCAGCAGAAGTGGATAGGGAGAAGCTTGGTGGAGGGGCATGAAGATTCTTTTTCTGACCTTAATCCACAGCAGTACAGACTTGCCCTATTTTTTTTAGCATGATTTTTGGTGGCAGCAGTCACATCCTATTGGGCACCACCATGTTTTCTGAAATGGGACATACCCCATGTTTTGCATGCTGAGTCAGAGAGGGGAGAAAGTGCCTCACCAGTAGTCCTCTCGTGCTGAGGACACATGCAAGAACACTGAAACAAGACTCACTGGGGAAAAAGAAAAGCCCAGCGGGAAGAGTTGTGCCGTCTGTCATTGACCACCTCTGGAAACATGAGCAGAGTTAAATAAGTAACAGCTGTATTGGGATGTGCGTGAATATGACCTAAGCTTGAACAGAGCTCATGCATATCCAAATATTGCCAAAAAATGACTAAAGTTAAGATAAGATGAGATATGGGTTTGCTTGTCGGAAAGATAAGCTGAAAATTACTGTTCTTTGATAAAAATCTTTACTGCAACTGAAGTCTCTAATTAGCAGTTCTGTGGTTTCGTACAGATCCTAGAGGAGAACATTACATATTCACCTTATAGAAAACGTTGAGTTCTTATTTTGCTGATTGGCTTTTACTGATTCCCTACTCTGTATTGGTCTGGATTTTCTCATCTCTGTCAGTGTGTAGTACTGAAAAACCATGTGGAGTGGAAGGGCAGAACGCGTGGCATCCTAGTCAATTCTGTACTTATTAATAACATTTTGTCTGAACTGCTGTAATGATTGTGATTTACATAAACCTTGAGTGATAAACTAGGGGTTTTCAGAACAGAAAACGTGTTAGGGTATTAGGAAGCTTTTGTGGGGTATTGTTTTAGGAAATAGCGTGATTGTAGAGTTGACGACAATTTTCCCAAAGCAATGCTTTTCCCAAAATGTTAGTTAAATGTTGCAATTTGTTAGTATTGTACTTAAAAACAAACAAAAACTGTTCAAGCACTTGGCTTTAGTAATGCACTTTTCCCTTACATGAATCATATGCTATTAGAAAGTCAAGTGATAAAATAGAAAGTAGAAGATACAGTATTCCCAATATTAAAAAAAAAAAAAGCACAAAAAGACCCACACCAAAAAACCCAAAACTTTTCAGGGTGTTTAAAAATTCCAATCTCTTTTTTTTGTTCCAATTAACACTGAAAGGAAATCTTAAAATTTGGAATTTCACACAACACGAAAACTTGAAACTCTGGCCAGCACTGATCGAGTATGTTTGGATGTTGAACCCTTCCTACAGTACCACTTGAGTTCCCGTTCTGAAAACTGACTGACCTAGACGCAGGAGTGAGTGGTTCACTCTAATGTTCATCAAGTTCAAGACATTAAAATTGTCTTCAATGCCTGGCTTTCTTGTCCTGGTACAGGATGTAGTAACGTACCTTTTCTTTCCCTGTTTGGACTGACCATGTTTCAGGCACCCGCTCGTTTCACTCTAGAGCTAAGAGATGCCCCGGAGTAGCTCGTTATTTGCACAGGCTCCGCTCTTTATCTCATTTGATCTCTAATGTAACCTGAACTAATCTTGCTCCTGCGTACCCAGCTGCTTCAGTGATGGGGCAGTTGTCCTGGATCGCTCCCCATTCCTGCGATGTTCACCCCGCTGGCGTTCCATCAGCCGGAGCTGGGTGAGGCGACGAGGCCCGGAGGGCAGCTGCTGCTCCTCACTCCTTTTGGTCCTCAGTCCCATGCGCAGCACCTTCCTGTGACTAAGCTGCCACAATTATTGTCATAAATTGGAAAGACCGAAAAGAACAACTTGGCGAACATGGTGGGTTTAGTGTTTTAAATTTTATTTATTGAAAGACAAGTGTCAGTGGAAATACACAACTTGTGCAGCAGTAAATTTATGCAGAGAAAGTTGATTCTTAAGATAATTTCTTACTGTAATCATAAATGTGATATGCTTAACTGTGTCAGTATGAAACCTGATATTTTACCTAATATAAGGTAAAGCCTATTCTGTAAACTACTAGTTTAAACCAGGACTTAAAATGTTTTTGGTATTATTTCAATATACAGAACTATGAATGAATATATGCCCTAGAAGCTCTGTTCCTTATGGGAATGTATGAAAACCCTTTCAGTTTAAGCAATGTAGTGCCCTTTTAAGCAGTGTTTTGGCATCTCATTTTTCCAAAAAGGGTTTGTCCTGCAAATTTATCCTATTTGGATTTATTTTATTATATTTAGAAATGATGCCTTACAGTGTTCCAAGATGAATACAGTGGAAGAAAGAGCCAATGTAAGTTATTGCTGATGCTCCATGGAGGAGGAGGTGTGGAGAAGGCAATCCTTCTCCTAGGTTTCTGAATTCTGCCAGTGAAGGAGAGTACTAGAGGAGACCACGTTCCACCCAAGCTAATGAGGGTCTGGGTCAAGAATTTTTAGCTTAATCCTCCTAAAACTTAGTTAAAGATGCTTAGTTTACATAGATACAAATATAAAGCTGTCCTAAAAACTGCTGTCCAAACTTCTGTGTAAGGGATTGCATGACTGTGAGTAACTGGGACCTGGAATGCAGTAGGTAGAAACTGGTGGGAGCGTTAGACTAAGGGTGCAATAAGCATAATATGTAATAAGCATGTTACAAGGAGATGCCCAGTAGCGTGTAGCAGTAAGCTAAATATATACCTCAGTGTTTTTGCTTTAATTTATGAATCTAACAACAGTTCCATGTTTCTTCTGGTGAGATCTTTTAAATAAACTATAAATACAATCGCAAAAACCCATTAAAAATAGATGCAATAGCAGGGAAAAAGTTTTAGTGACTTTAGATTAAAAAAACTGGGATAGATGTGCAGCTTACTAAAGATTAGCTTGTTTTATTTCTTTCCAAAGCCTAACTTCAGGAGAAGTATCTGTGTGTGTGTGTGTGTCTATGCACTAGGTCTTACCTAGATGTGAAAGAATGAATGTGCTCATAAGTAGAAATTTGTATTAGGATAATTGATCTAAATTGCCAAACTGCCAGTACATTAAGGTCTCTCATAAACCATACAACCCTTTGGGATTAGGCAGAAGCTCTGTGCAGATTTTCAGGTTACAGTTTTAGATTTTGATGTTTACATGCTGTTGTAGTCACAAAAGTCTTTTTTTCCCAGATCTAGCTCTAGGCTGTATAGATACCAAGAGATGGAGAAAAAGCCAGTGAGTCTTGCAGCATCCTTTTCAGATCGGCAATCTTGGAGATGACGAACATTATTCATAACAATCTTTCTGGTAATTCTGGGAAAAGACTTCAACGTATTCATAGTGTTTTCGTTAAATTTTGTGGACTACCAACATGTCAGATACCCCAGTAAAATCTGCTTGAAATAGGGGAGTCATTCAACAGGACCACAGAGACTGTTACTATCTTGGTTTGTTCTAGCTTGAAGCCAGATTGAGGACTTCTTGAATATATTGGCAACTGAGATGGTTGAAGACAGTTTTAGTTAGCTATTTAACCAGTTTGTCCATGAAAGACAATCAGAAATTAAGCCCAAATTTGCGACATTGTTTTGGTGAGTACACGTTCAGAGTGAAGATTAGCCTATTTGCGTTCTAATGGAAGAAAAAAAAACCAAAAAATACCCACCGCAAAGATGCCTGCAATTGAATTTTAAGGGCCTGCACAGCAAAGACAAGACTGAAGATCCAATACCAGTGTTTTGCTATGTCCTGTGTAGCTTCTTTATTTTAATTGATTCTTCTGCTTAAGTTGACTGGGTGTTTAAAATTTCAGCTGGCAAGCTGTCAGGCTTGCCAGCTGCATTATAACTGTGAATATCATGACATCCATATACTTACATTTTCAACCATAATACATGTTTAGCAACTTCAGTTCTGAAAAAAATTTGTGAAAAAACCCGCACCTCTTCATATACACTGTGAAAAAAATGTTGATGTAATTCAGACATAATTTTGACATAATTCCTGTGTTTACCTTGACTATAAGAATTTTTGTTAAACTAAACGCTCAAATCATTTTGTGGCTAAGACTTTCTTTGAGATATCTATGTTAACAAGAATGTTACTTAGAATATCTTACAGCATTTCACTCTGATGTCATTTAATATAGCCTAAGTGGATTTTACCAGAATTTTCTGAAGCATAAACATAGCTGAATTACAAAAAGCTCCTTATATATCAGCATTTGTAAGCTGTCTTTTAAGAAATTACCAAACGCGGTAACAGATATACACATGAAAATTCCTTGAAAATCATAGAATATTCTTGATATCTAACAGAAAGCTGGAAAAGACAAAATGAAGGAAACTGGAGGATTGGAGGAACAGCTGAATTGCTTGTGTAACTGATGCAAACAGAAATGTTTCCACAGTGATTTTGGGAAACATGTTTTCCTCCCTGTTTGGTTCTTTGCTGTTTCTACTGTATGTCTGCTCTGAAATGGACTCTTTTCCACTGGGCACAGTGGAGTTTTCTGTAAGATCGCTGCAAAACTTTTTTAGCCATCCTTATTTCTCTGTCCTTTTCATGGAAGGAAGGGGGTGGCACGTTTTTAATACCCCTAGGATACACCAGGTGTCTCCTCCAAAAGTTTTCACGAATCAAAATGTGACACACACATGTATTAGTGTCTATCTTCAGTTTCCCTACCTCATGGTTTTGTGGTTGAGATCAGGGATGTTTGCCATATCAGCTAAAATGCAGCTGCCAAAACCATGGCTAAAGCTGGAAGCTGCATAGAATCGTTTAGGTTGGAAAAGACCTTTAAGAACATCAGGTCCAACCATTAACATAACACTGCCATCCCACCGCTAAACCATGTCCTTAAGCACCTTGTCTACCTGTCTTTTAGCATCTTCAGCTCTGTGGCACAGGCAACATGCCGTGGCTTTACCCGGGCAGCTGGCGGTTCCCCTTGGGATAAGCAGTCTCTGGCTGATGTTGGTGACTTCAACACACTCCTGTCCTTGCCTGGCAGCTCCAGCCATCCCAGCCACCCTGTTGGGTTTGCATGAGCCCGTGAAAAGATAGTTTCTCCCAAGGTTGCAGGTTTTCAGGTGTGAATGTCAGGTTCAGGAGTGCCTCAACTCCTGAGAGGTGTTTGCTGTTTGCAGTGATCCTTCTGTTCCTTGCAGCCCACCCAAGACCTGAGCCGCTTGCTGAGGGTGGCCACGTCTGTTGCTGTGGGCACGTCCGTGTTTTGGTACAGTGCGGTTGGTCACGTTCTGGTGACAAAGGACAAGGGCTTTTGTCAAACAATGCATTCACCTTGCTTTCCTGCTTCGGTGAATGCCTGGCAGAGAAAATCTGATCATTTAAGCAGCCGTAGAGTTGTGCTGTAAAGGTAAGGCTGTTCTCCATCTATTTTTCTGCTTTTACTGCTAATTGAGCAATTTGTGTACTTTTCAGTGCAATATCACAAAGCAGCATAAATTCAGCTAATAAATCCACACCATCCTTTCCCTGAGGGCTGCTATGGTCTCTTTTTCTAACCAGGAACAGTGAAAGCAGTGTTAGTATGTTAGTATGAAATATCAGTGTGATCGGTATGAAATTAGTCCATGGGCAACACTATAGGTAGAGTTATTTTGTTCAAGAAAACATTCTTTCTGATTGTATTTTAAATGTTTTGTAAACAGAACTTGGTTAAAGAAATGGAACTGTTTAGGCTGCCCATAGATCCAGAGTTACTGTTATTTTTCAAGATGTTGTTTACTCTGTCATGATTTCAAAGCAGTGCCTGCTACCGTGTTGTTAGTGTATTTTATTAGTGTCTGAATTAAAGCAACCTGTTTAACTCCGCAATACTGTGCCACCCACAGTAATCGCTCATTCGGCTAATACTGCTTTTTACCACCCCAACTTTTGCTTCTGTCTATGTCTCCTTGATGTTTAACCACTTTATCACCTTATATATATGGCTGATTAACAGCAGTCTTGTGATAACCAAGGTGCATGTAGAAAATGCTTGGGGTTTAATTTTAAAGGAATTTCCTGAGCAGTTTGTATTTTCACCATGAAATCTCAATTATGAATTGTTAAAAATGAAAGACTAAGAAATGTTCCAGCGTTTTAGGTATGATCGGTTTGGTTTTCCTTTGTCTGATTTTTTTTCTTGTTTTATTTAGCTGCTGGACATCTCACAAGACTAGCAGAAAATGCCAGGCTCTGTTTTGGATTTTGTAGCATTTTCATACATATAAACGTATCTGCAATTTTCCAGACTGCTGAAAGAATGAACAAGGCAGAAATAAAATGCTCTGACAGCTCACAACAGACCTCAGTCATTGGGGACATAACTGTTAATAGTGTTGGTGGATAATAGGCTTGATGGATCTGTTAAATAAAGCTCACAGTCTCAAAGCTCAGCACAGGGAGTAGGTGATAACGAAAAGGACCAGCAGATATGCAAACTCAATTAAGCTGCTACTAGTTGTGCACAACCCGTTTCTCGTTAAGCCAGAGAATAAGCAATGGGAGATGTCCTTCTTAGGTTGCCCGTTGACAACCTGAGACGTTCTGCAGCTTTATGGGCTAACCGTAGTCCAGACCTCGAGATTTCCTTTCCAAACATATTCTATTCCAAACATTAATTGTGTTCTTCTGCCCTATTTTCTTGTGTGTTGAAGGTACATTGCAATTTATCTCTGTAGAGCTATATTAAAAATTTGCATCCAAGTCATTCTAGTCTAGAAAACTACTCCTTAAAGTGAATCTGATATTTCCCTTTCAACCTTAGGAAGTTTCCCATGAGGCATGTGTGACTTGGTATTTGTTACGTTAGATTTTTGTTAAATACAGGAAGCAGCTTTTTCTTGGCTGAAAATATATTTTTGTCCCCCAAAATAAGATATGCAAATGAAAGAGAGCTCTATCTATGTGTGTCTGTATACACTTGCAGTCAAAGTTAACCCTTCTTTTCCGTGTCCCTGGGTTTCAGACGTCAGACTGCAACTGCTCAGTGTGGGGGTCATTTTGGCTTGTTGTGCTGGTGTTCCTTGGCTGGCCCGTAGGCGTAGCCTTGTGTGCCCCCTGTGGATTCCTTTCCCCTCTTGCTACTTTAATAGGACTAGGTGAATTAAGCGAAGTGTTGCTGAATGGTGCGTGTTTGGGGCAGCAGCACGCTCAGAATGTGTGCGATGTCAAACCCCTGTGTTAAGCAATGAAGACAGCCCTGCATTGGACAAGCATTCGACTGTCTGCTGCTGGATTTCATAGGTCACTCTATTAAGCTTTTCAGTTCTAACCAAACTTTTCTTAATTTTTGTACATTTCTCTTGAGGGCATCTAAAAAACCTTAACAATCCAGAGGTTTGTCTTCTAAAGAATACAATAAAAGTTGCAGCTACTTTTTTGAAAATGTGTAAAGATAGCGTGTACGTGGAGAAGGTAGCTACATATGCATCTCAGCTTTTGAGCAGTGCCAAAAATCTAATTAGATAGTTGAAAATACTGCCTAAGAGGTGGAATTCACTTACTGGGTCTGATTAAGACTCTTGTGAAGAGAGGATTCTGAATTGGAAATTTATTTTTGTGACTATTTTAATATACAGTGTACACTGCTCAGTAATAAGAAAAGTGAAGTTCTGATCTGATTTCTTTACAGTGTGTATTTTTTCATATATACATTTCAGTGCTTTTTAGTTTCATTCCTTTGCAATAGACATTAGACATCTTGTGCGTTACCATCTCATTTTGTGTTAGTTTCCTGTGAAGAGAATTTTTTCAGTGAAACAACTTTGCTCATGTGGGTTTACCGCCATAATTTCAAGTATATTAAATTAATAAACAATTTCTGTAAACAACCTCATTGAAATGTCTCCTATTTTGTCCTTTGCTTGACCTATTTTTTATTTTTATGATTTTTATGATCCATTGAACACTAAGCATTGTCTAACCATTTGCTTGTAAGACTTTGGATTTCTAAGAATTTTCGTAGGTCTCTAACGAAAATACTTTTTATTTTGCTTTTTAAGGCCTGTGTTTGCTTGTTGTTTCATCTCATATTTTTATTACAATAAGTAATTATATGAAAAATAAGATTTTTTTTAAAAGTTTCTTTTCTTGTTTTAAAAGACATTGCATAGCTTAAAGTGCTCAGCTGACAGAGTGACAGTAACTACAATTTCCTGTGTGTTTCCAGAAACGTTTTGGAGATTAACAAGTCTAGAAGGCAGTTTAAAGAGTTTTAATTGATCCAGAGGAGGGTTTGATTAGATGAAACAGTGTTACATGTCAATGTTCCAAGAAAAGAAAGAAGCTGTCCTCTGAAAACCTTCAGAGGTCTATAGTGGCTGCCTAGGAAGTTCAGAGTTATACCCAACGATACAAGTGAACTCACTGAGGATGGAGAAGCCTTACTTTCCTTTGTTGATCATTTTCAGTTGCTTATCACTTCATCCAGTTTGTCACCAAAAGAATGTCTTTTGGCTAAAAAAATAAAAGGAAGTATCCCCCAGGTCAGCTGTGAGAGACTAGAACAGAGTTGACGCAGTGGGACCAAATTCCTAACAAATTCTGAGTAGGACTTTCATTACTTCATGGAAGGGGTAACATGACATGGTCTCTGCAGTAGCTGGAGATCGGACTTGATAGTTTAAGAGACCTTTATCTTGCCAAAACTGTAACCATTTTGTCAGAAATTTTTCATGTAAGAAGTCTACCTTGGGTTGGATATTTTGGAAAGTTTGACCCAAAATTACTTAGCCATTTTTGAAAGCAAAGCTGGGGAAAAGGATGTATATATTGTGTAAAAATAAAAAAGTACAGCCATTTTGTTGGGAGGTTCTAATCACCCCAGTATTTACACATATGAAATTTGACAGGGGAAGTGTGATGGGTGACTTTTTTTGCTATTTTCAGGAAAGTCTGCTGAAATTCAACTGCTTCATAAGTTCTTAGAAAAGCCATGTTTATGTGCTGAGCAGCTGAAATCTCTGGAGTCTGTCTTCTTTACCTATATTCAGCCACGCTCATCTGTTGCACAAGACTGGGCTATGTCCACAACATTCCTATAGAACTGGTGAGCATGCAATATTTGCCTGTTCATGCACAGGGAACTCAGTGATTTGCCTTGCAACTGTGGGCTGAGATATCAGAACTCAGAAGAGGGAGATTTTCTTCCCTTTGTTTGCCATAGTCTTCCCAATGTGAAGGAAGAAGCTTCTTAACTGTAGAAGGTAAAACTGAGTGAAACTGGGACTAGGAATGAAAACATTTTTCAGAGATGGGGCAACTGGGGTTAGCCACTATTTTCAGCAAAGTCATAGATTTCTGGAAGAGGATTGAAACTGGGAAGCTAGAGAAGCCAGACAAGATTACGTGGAAGAGCTGGACTTGAATGTGAATAAGCAAGAATGATGTTGTGGGGGTAAAGAGACATTGTTGGAAGAGCTGGAGAAAGATAACAGGTCCAGGAATTATACCTACCTTCAACATGGTTGTAGAAACCTGTTACTCCTGTGACAGTGATATTGGTGAATGTAAAGACACCGCCTTGCTGGGGAAAGAGAGTGGTGTTATGATGTGATATGATGTCACTCCTGAGTTTCAGCTTTCTTCCTATAACCTCCCCAAAACCTTTGTGCAAAGGCAGTTCAGTGAAAGTATATCATGCTTGCAAAGTCAAACACCCCTTGCAGTTACTGATTAAATAGAAATTAAATGACTGCACGTTTTCTTCAGTAGGGGTCTTGGCATCATTCTGGGTAGGTGCTACAGGGATGCGCTCTGGGTGTGATGCTTTGGATTTTAATACCATTAAATCTCTTTCAGAGCTTCTCATATGTGGATATTAATGTATCATCTTGTTCTGCAGGACCCTTGGGAAACCCTGTGGTAAAGAAGGGCAAAATCCCTGAGGTAATCAGCTAGTCCATCTTCTACAGCTTAGAGAACCAGCTCCAAGGACAGTTTACAGAATTTATATACAACAGTTACTTGGTAAAGTACTGAAAGGGAAGAACAGGTACAGAAGCAGCCCCCAAATAGCTCTTGTTTCCTCTTTTTGAGTAAGCACCTAATCATTAAGGTATAGCAAGAGATTCAATCTTGTGTGTATACTATAATTATTGTAAAAGCTCCTGCCTAGAACTGGCTGTAACTTGGTTCTGGGAGGCAGAGATATGCATTTCTATCACAGTAGGAACACAAGAGGATTACATATGTTATTTTCCAGTAAGCTACCACAATCAAAAAGCCATTGTAAAATAAAGGTGGCGATAAGTGAAGTATTTTTTGTTTCTTTCAGTGAGAATAGCAAGGGGCTTGAGCCCTTGGAAAATGGTTTCAGGGTGTGCATCTAGACCAGTAAGAAAGAGCATCTGAGCTTTGGAGATGAATGGTGTTTCAGAAAGACCCTTGTCCCCATTTAGCCTCAACCATCAAGCATCATCTTATGCTGAATTAGGTGATGATGCATAGGAGTAGTTTAATATTTTAGAGGATAGGATCAGAGAAAACACAACCCTCACTGAGATGATTCACTGGGGGTTTTCTTTTTGCTGATTCTGTTCTCTGACACTTTTAACTTCTCCTGTGTATTAACACTGAACTCAGGAGCTGTGAATTGTGCTAGGGCAGAGCAGACAGTTAAAACTTAGGCATTAAACATACATCTAACATGCATTTTAATATAAAAGGTGGAAATATGAGCTTTAGATTGGCCACAGTATGTGCTCTGAATATGGAAAATGAGAGGAATAAGTGCACCCAAGCTCAAACCTTAAAACTAGTATGTAGTTCATGTGATGGACTCCCCGTAGGGAAGCTTTCCGAGTGCCGGAACAAAAGAATGGTTTTTGTTTGACTTATTCAGTACAAACAGAATAACTTGGATATTTTCTCTTTTCTCCCTCTTTTATAGCTCCACATTCATCAAACAGAGTTGAAACAAACTTCTGAAAAATCAGATTTTTGTTGAAAACTACTTTTGAAATATCTGTCTGTGGTAACTTTTTCTTCTGCATAGAAATAAGCTTTCTGAAATCAGTGTTATAATTAGATTACCTTCTCAGTCATAAACATTACAGCGTGACTTCCAAAAGCAATTGTACTAGCTGGTAAAATGGAGCCTGAAATGTTCAAACATTTTTAAGTTCCTGCTTAAGCCTAGCAGCTATGTTCTGGGAGTACCGGAGTGTTAGTGGTTTTGCTCTTCATTTTCCTTCTATTACGTATCTGGTTGGTACCACAGGGGCCCTGTTGTGTCAAGGCTGTGTCTGTGATGCTGAGTCCCAGAGGGGTTTGTGAGAGATACACTGGGGGTTAGAATGCTGAGTGGTCTTTATTAGCAGCTCTTTATGTTGCTCTTCCTTCCCCATTGCTCTCAAATTAGAAATTAGTAGGTGTTTAGTAGATTAATTAAATTAATACACATTACAAATAAAAGGCCATTAAAAGGCATGAATATTCAAAACGAACAGCCTCATGTTTAGCTTTATTGAAATTTTACTTGCAGATATATCTACCCAACATTTACTTTTTGTAACATTCTTATCCCCGGCTCAAATTTCTATGGTGCTATGTAGAACCAGGATCTTTTCTTCCTTAAGTTTTCCTTTTAGAGTTCACCTATCTCACATGACTTTTTCCCAGGTTAAGTAATTAATCTGCTCATGACATCATATTAGTGCTTTAGCAGCAGTGACATTTTGATATCCAACTACATTTCCACAGCAATTCCAGATGCAGGAGGCAGACCAAAAATTTATGTAAAGTTGTTGTGATTTTCAACCCACTTGTGTTTCTGCGCTCATTTGAATTCCAAGACTGTCGTCTTTCTTTTCATTTGAATACTGCAGAGATATTTTTTCCTAAAGGTAAGACTTTCAGTATTTAATTTCCTTGTTGTTAATAAGTGAACTCAGAATCTCACTCCTCTGTGGCTTCAGCTGGGTATAACTTTGCTGAAATCAGCAGAACTTTCTATGGCTTTCAAGCAGATCAGCTAGGAGACTCTGGCTGAGCAAAGCAATTTCTCCATCATGGTAAGTATTTGATCTTGCTATAATCATTGGTAAAATTGCATGCTCCAAAACACCAGTAGGAATGGTTGATAAGTGGAAAATTTGAGGACTACTGGACTGATGCTTAAAACATTGGAGTGGTATGTCTAAGTTTCATTTTTCTTTTCCAGATTGATCAACAATTTCTTGTTTATTGTTGTCAATTAATCTGTACCTCATTGCGTTATGTATAAAAACCTCACAGGAATGTTGGGAGTTTAAAATTCACTAATAAATATGAACATCTTAGTTATACCAGACTGGAAAGCCTGTGTTTACAGCTAGAAATCTACTGACTGTAGGGCAGAAGCAGGTTGGTAGCTAGCACGAGACTGTAGTTACAGTGCATATTCTAGATTTTTCTCTTAATGTCTCAAGCTTTAAAGGCTTACTTAGTTTATATGCTTCCAGCCCAACCAGTCTAATTTTCAGAATATGCTTAGACATGATATTTTCAGCATTCATCCTATTATTTAATCTTGAATTTATTTTAAGCTTGTATAGAATTTGACCTGCTTCCTGGTGCTATAGAAATCAATCAACAAAATCATATTTCAATTACTTAATTCAGTATGAATAGCCCTGGGGAGATCACTGTCCAGTTCCTGATGGGATTTGTGAAGATGACAACATCAATTAAGAGGTTTGTAGGGTATAAAATGATTCAGAATAAATGGCCAGAGTAAATTTGCTAGTTATGCTTCTACCAAATAAATATTTCTTTATCCTTAGGTATTTAAGCCAACTATAAATAGTTATTATGTCCTCCTTAATTTGATAGGAAAGCAACATACATAGAAAACACTTTCTGAGCTTACTCCAAAGCCTATAAAGTCAATGAGGGTTTACTAAGAATTTCAGTGCAGTTTGTATCACTCCTTAAGTGTTCTTCTCAGGACTTTCTCTCAAGCATATAATAAGCTTTTTGAAATTCTGTAGCTAATTCCCATTTTTCTTGCAGGTGGATACTTAGAAATCACTGCAATATCCTAGGTGAAACAGTTTAATTCTTACAACAGCCATTTAGATAATTTTTACTTGAGTTGTCATAGAGTCTTCACTGGGAGCCAGTTTTACCATCAATGACAGAAAAGGGAAATGGTGCAGATGAGTCTTACAGAAGATAAAAGTATTTGTCAGTTTCCAAAAGCTTTGACACAATTTACATTTCACAAGAGATTCTGTATTAAAGGCTTTTACCTTTAAAATGGTGTATATTTTGAAAACACCATGGATTTTAATTGCTGCTTTCAAAAAATATATGTAGCATGCTAAACGGAAGGAAGGCTGGAGGTGCTGCAGTACCTATTTCTTAGCTGCCTGTCACTCAGAGAGAAATCTAGAGAGTTGACGTGGGTGTGTAGGTTCCACCTAAAATATATGAGATGATTTAGGCACTGGAACATGCCAGAACAAGCTAAAGTAATGGTAAGACATTTAGAGCTAATATATTGGAAGCACTAAATCCTGGGATGTAGCTGAAACACCCTTCCTTTCTGGAGTTAGTGTGCTTGAACTGGAGAAGCTAGTGGACAGATACCCTGTCCACTTGGGAGCCAGAACCTGAAATCCCTGTAGAAATTGTCAGCATCTTTTCTTCCTGAGAATTTAAACGGGACTTATTTATCGTTTATTTTGTTGGCTTCTTTTTTAAGTGCCACCTGGGCAATGAAAAGGAGGTGGAGGTAGAGAGGAGGCTATTCCTTCTCCTTTTTATTGCAGATTAGAGGTCAGAGTACTCTGCTGGGATGTGAAATTCAACTTTACCACCCCCTTCAGCTCTTAGGTTAGCATCCTAAACACCATGATGCCTTTGAAGCTTAGCAGATAAAATTCTGCCTCATCCTTTTTCATGTGGGCCTCTGGGTATGGAAAAGGAAGGGAGAAAAAACAAGAGATGAAACATGACTCTGCAATCCTACTAGCTGTGCTTGGCTGAAGGTGTCCTGCTTTCCTTTTTTTAACCCAATGTCTATGTAAAGCCTCTGTGAATGGTGGTGAGCAGAGCAGAGGCAAGTAATATATTTGCTAGAAAAGCTGAGTGGTGAAAAGGCTAGCAAAGGGCATTGACAAATGGGGGGTGCAGCCAGCAAGATCAGTAGCAAAGATTTTGGTGTGGTCTCTCAACATCAGATGAGGGATCCCGTGGGGGATAACATGGCAGGGCAGGTCAAGGCAGGGCAGGGGTCTTACTGGTCAGGTCCCAGTCGCACAGTGCCATGGTGAGGCAAGCAGGACAGGCCTGGAGATGGCAGCCAGTTCTGAGCAAGAGTCCAGATCATAAGGCAACATCACGCTGATGAGGCAGGTCTGAGGTCAAGCCAGGAAGTCAGTCTACAGGACAGGGTTCAGAGCCACTGGTGGCCAGCAGGACCAAGCACAAGGTTGTGGGGATCAGGAGAGGGGGGGGATGGCCCCAAGGGGGGGCTGTGGGAGGGGCGCCTGCGCGTTGCTAGGGCAGGGTCTGCTGGACCTGGGGAGCTGAGGTGGGGTCCTGGGTGGTGGGCAGGGTGGGGGAAGCCCTGGGGGAGGCTGGGCAGGTATGGTCAGGGCAGTGATTTCCCTCAGGGCCATGACAGATACAGTCTCCAAATGTCATGTGGTTGAACAAAGTTAAATAAACATCCTTTTTTTCCTTTACTCTGTCAGTCAGCCTGAATATAGTCTGAATCCTTAGAAACCCTGGTCCTCACTATCTCTACTGGTGGATAATGTCAATGCCAGCCCATCTGTGTGCCCCTGTTCTCTGTAGAGGATGGCTGATTTGAGACTTGGGAACCTCACTCAGCAAGTAACTTTTCTTTTTTCCTGGTTTTTCCTGAGTAATTTTTTTTACTGGGCCATTTTTTCTCATTTCATAGGGCAGTATGCTATATTTGAATTTTTCTGCATGTCAAGCGTTGTCAAATGTCTGTTGAATACCTTGGTCTATCTAAGACAATTTGCACTGGGAAAAAATTGCTTATCATCAGAGTCATTCCTCTCAGGGCAACCACGTGGCCTGGTAGTTTTGATACTGTTTTGCAAAAAGGAAAATCATCTAGATTTTCTTTGTGGTGACTGCCTTTGGTTGTGTTTTGTGTATTATTTTAGAAGATATTTTATGGGAAAATAATTGCTTTATGAACCATCAAATTGACCTTTTTTTCCCCAAACATCTACTATGCTTAAGGCAGCAGATTAAAACTGTATTTTCAGGAACATTTTCCCCAGTTGACTTAAATGATGAACTTTTGCCAATGAGATCTTACTGATGCCATCTGGTACTTCCTCTGATCTTGAATCACTGAGATTTTAAGTAGATTACCTGTTCCTTAAATATCCATTTAACCTTTCAATTTTAACACATTTTCTTTTCCTGAAGTTTTCCTGGGTTTTGTAATAGTTCAAACCCCCACCTGCGATGGATCATTGTTCCTGAGTTCAGGACAGTTTCTCTCTGGCCATTCTTTGCAGGAAGAATGACAATAAACAGAAATTTTAGCTATGCCTTAGAAATATTTTAAACAGAAGAGTACATTGCTGCTGTCCACAACTCTTTATTTATTGCAGGACACGTTGAACAGCTTTATACAAAATGCTAACTTAAATTTGACTTGTAAACATCTTTGTATGAGCATAATTAATTACTAAATTGGCTGAGCTGATAACAGGTCTTGATATGTTAAGGGTGACAGTAACTAGAATAAAGTATTCCAATATATTGGAAATCAAGCATTCTGTTCTACAGGTAACTCAGAAATGCCCCTATGACATTTTTCTGTGATATTAATGAAGCATATTAAAGTGAAATCTGAAATACAGTGATTATTTACAAAATATGTACAGAAGAGTACGAACTTCTTGCTAAAGCCTTGGTAAATGCTTAGCCTTGTCTAAACCAGAGCCTTTTTACAAGAAAAAGGAGGTAGACCCTGATTTCTTTTCTCTGTAGTTACGACTTTGGATATATGAGTGACAAAACAAGTACTGGTGAAAAATATTCCCCTCTGTCATTTTAGAATACTATTTAGAAAATTAGTAAACCCTAGAAGTCCCCCAAAATTGTTTCCATCACCAGGCATTCTAGAACAGCTAAAAATGTGGTTCCTTTCAGTTGAACTTTGTTTCTTTGCTGTGGTATGGTTTTTTGCCCTGTGTGTATGTAATAGGAGTAGCTTACAAAATGCTCTCTGAGATCTGAAAAATCTGTCAGTGCTGTTATCATGTTACACATATATTTTATTGTTGAAATTAAAAATGTCAGTGTGGTATGGTTCTTTTGGATTGCACTGAACATATTATGGGAACACTGGATCAAAATGGAGACTATATTACTGAAGATAACTCACTGTAGGATACTGATTTTTGAAATATTTGGATAGGCTTTATAAAACACACTATGCAATTAACTGTTCATAAAAGCTAGTGAAAAACTTACCTAGGCCATACCTGCACAAAAAAATGTGCTCATATTATGAATGCACCATGAAAGTAAAATTTATGGTCCAGCGGCTGACTGAAAAATCCAGAAAATTGAACCCATATTACCTATTGTCTTCACCGGGAAGTCTAGATTTTTGAATCAGACAGATTCATGCAGATGACACCAAGCTGAGTGGTGCGGTTGACACACCAGAAGGACGGGATGTCATCCAGAGAGACCTGGACGAGCTGGAGCAGTGGGCCTGTGTGAACCTCATGAGGTTCAACAAGGCCAAGTGCAACGTCATGCACCTGGGTCAGAGTAACCCCCAGTATCAGTACAGGCTGGGGGAAGAAAGGATCGAGAGCAGCCCTGCCGAGAGGGACTTGGGCGTGCTGGTGGATGAAAAGCTGGACATGAGCCGGCAATGTGCGCTGGCGGCTCAGAAGGCCAACCGTACCCTGGGCCGCATCGGGAGAAGCGTGGCCAGCAGGTCGAGAGAGGTGATTCTGCCCCTCTACTCTGCTCTGGTGAGACCTCACCTAGAGTATTGTGTCCAGCTCTGGAGCCCTCAGCACAAGAAGGCCATGGAACTGTTGGAGCGGGTCCAGAGGAGGGCCACAAAAATGATCCGAGGGCTGGAGCACCTCTCCTATGAGGACAGGCTGAGAGAGTTGGGCTTGTTCAGCCTGGAGAAGAGAAGGCTGCGGGGAGACCTGATTACGGCCTTTCAGTATCTAAAGGGGGCCTATAGGAAAGATGGGGAAAATCTTTTTAGTAGGGCCAGCTGTGTCAGGACAAGGGGTAATGGTTTTAAACTCAACCAGGGTAGGTTTAGACTAGATATAAGGAGGAAATTCTTTACAACGAGGGTGGTGAAACACTGGAATGGGTTGCCCAGAGAGGTGGTGGAGGCCCCATCCCTGGAAGCATTCAAGGCCAGGTTGGACGGGGCTCTGAGCAACCTGATCTAGTTAGCGGTGTCCCTGCTCACTGCAGGGGGGTTGGACTAGATGACCTCTAGGGGTCCCTTCCAACCCAAAACATTCTATGATTCTATGATTCTATGACTTGAGAGCATTCTTGGATGAATGGATTATAAACCTTCTAAGGTAAAATGTATTTTGAAGAATCTCTGGGTTTTAGCAAGAGAAAGATTTTTTTCCAGAAAGTTCCAAGCCAGTCTCAGCATCCTCCAGTTCTGCTCTTGAATTCAATTGTTGTAATGTTTTCTCCGTATATCATGGTCCAGCTACATGCTTTGTTAATAACTGACATGCTTTTATCTAAATTGTCTTACAAGTTTGCAAAATTGTAGGTTGGGATCACCACACTTTTATGAGACTCATCAAATGTCTTTGTGTTCCTAATATGACCAGCAGAATCCATTGGTCTTGTAAAATGGTATTTCTTGGAAAGGATATATCTATCAGTTGCGGCAAAGCAAACTGTTTCTGTGTGCACCACAGATTCAGAGAGCCTTATGTACTCGTATTTGAGACCAATGGCACACCTGTTATTCAGAAGTAGGATTCAATTCTTCCATTAACTGCTAATTTCCAGTGTGACTTCAGTCAAGGCACTTCATCCTGCTGAACCTTGGCTTCTCATCTGTAAAGCAATACCTCCTGCTCTTCTTAGTCTACACAGATTAAGAGATGTAGGTCCTTCCGCTTTAACATGCAGTACAAGATAATGCATATAGAGACGTTAACAGAAAAGCTAGCATTTGATGGTTTCCTTTATTCAGAGTTCATTCCTTTGCTAGAATACAATTAGAATAGACAGCTTCATTGTCGCTTTTCTTGTAATTATGAGACTTCTGTCTCTGATTCTGAAAAATAAAAGGCAGCTGAGAAAAGAAGCACTCTGGAAACTCAGTGCTTTGCAGCAGCTGGTAGATCCAGGTTCCTTTTGGTTCAGGTTATTGAACCCTACTCATTGCAATGGACTTCAGATCTGCTGATGCAGATCAGTGAGACCAAAGTAATGTAGTGGTTTATAAATAAGATGACTGGCCTATGTGATATGCTAGTAAAGGCAAGATATACATATTAGATTTCATCTTCCTACAACTGTATGCTAGCTGGGGAAGGAGATGGGTATGTTTCTTGTTTCTCTTGAAAACCTTTTCTTGCAAATTGAATCCTCTATTCTCTTTGCAGAGTCAGTGTCTGCTCATTTTTCATATAGGTGTCTGCATACAACAATCTATGAATACTGGAGAATATAGGGCTGGAGGACCTACCAGTATATAGTGAGGAAAGCAAAGATGGAAATGACAAGAGAAGGAAGGTGAGGATAGTGGGAAAGTGATAAAAACATAAATGAAAGTAAGGGAACTTGGTGAAGAAGGGGACATTAGAAGTGGTGAAGAAGGGAAAAGCTCAATTCCTAGTACGAAACATTCTGAAGAGTTCTTAGAAACTGGCTTTGACATGAATTACTGCAGGTGATTGTGACTCAGAGACCTTGCAGAAGGACTTGCAGTAGAGAATTAGGCTAAATTGAAAGGTTACAGCCGTGTGCTGGAAACACCACCATCGGTAGTAGATTTGCATCGGTTCACGATACTGGTCTGGTAGCAGTTGTGATGCTAAATTTGAAAAGCAATGCATAGATAGGCTCTGGAGTCCTGATCACTTTCTATAGAACGTGACAGGTGCAGAACCTATAGCAAAGAAACAAGAGCACAGTGAGTTTGGAGGAGACTGAAGGTGGAGTGAGACATAAATCAGGGTGAGGAAGTGCCTTTGGCTGAAAATTTCTGAGTCTGTCTTCCTTTTCCTCTCTATTTCTCTCACTGTTCTCCCTTGTCATTTTTAAGTATCTAGGTATTAATCTACATAATTTATATACTAATGAAACATCTGCTAAGGTCCTATGTAATTTCATTACACTTCCTGAATGACCATTCTGCAAATCTGAGCTTTTTACAGTCAAATAAGAGAAGGAAATATAATTTAAATAAAAATAATCACAAATTTAATTTAACTGGGCAGAATTTAGCCTTAAGCACTGGTGGTTTTTTGAAATATACCTAGTATAAGATACTGTCAAACCATCTTTTGTACACCTAGCAATTACACATTGCCTTTGGAATTGTTATTTATTGATATGGTACTAGCAGCCAGAGACTCATCAAGTATCAAATGATGATCTTGTGGTACTGAACAAACATACACAAAGGTGTTTTTCATGTTCCATCTGTTCTGGTGTTTAGGTCAGATGTGTTTTCTAACTGGAAAAAAATCCAACAGTTGAAATGAGACTTAGAAATACTGTTAGAAATACATCAGCTTTCTAAAGTAGGGCAGGTATCTCTCAGAGACACGGCACAGGAATGGCAACCGAGATACATGCTGGCAACAGCTAAGTGTTCAGGACATATTTCTGTCCTCTTGAACTCCTCCATGTCCCTCAGTGCGTAAGACAGCCTGAGGAGCCTAAATTGTAGCAGTTTCCCTAGGCTGCATTTTATTTCAGAGCAGCCTGCAGCCTTCACGGTATGAAAGGCTGGAGTCCTGCCCCGCCGTGCGTGCCATGCTCTGGCTTGAGAGAGCAGCACAGCACTTCTGGAAGCAAGAGATTCCTACGGTGCGGGCATGGCGCTTCCTGCATCTCCCGGCACCCTCTGAGCCCTCTTTCTGCTGGGAAGAGGGTGTAACGGGAGAGTCCCGGACTTTCTTTGTAAGTGACGTGTGGCAAATAATGATTCTGGAGGGTCAGAGACTCAGAAGCACAAATTCCTTTCACTGCCACGCACCTCCACTTACATTGCCCCTGCCTAATTGTCTCGGCTTCATGAGAGGATGTTTTAGCTGCATCTCTAACTCCCAGTGCCCACCTTATTACTCTGTCATTTCAGCGCACACTTAAGAGGTTTTAGGTTAATTATAGCTGTGCAACAGTTCATGAGTGAGTGAGAGCAAGAGATGATAATAGCCTGCAAGTATGTGAAGGGCTTAAATGCTGAGAAGACAGAGAATGTATTAAGTACAAAACATGGGCTATTACGAGGGTGAATGAGACATAGCTAAGAAAAGAAAATACCCGATGAATTCTCTGGAGAAGTTTTCCTGACTGTGAACTGGGACACTCTCCTCTGGCAGAACAGGAGAGAGATTTCTCACCCGGGAGGTTCAAAATCTGATCGGAAAAATGTAACAGAACTTTGCATAGGGAACAGCTTCAGGCTGGTGGTGACTGCAGAATTGCCTTCTCATGGCTTCTCTCAGTGTGTCTGCATACACACAGAGACAGATTTGTAACTGCACGGGTGTAGATAACCACATATGACTCCTTCGTGACAGTGATTCATTCATGACAGTGATATTCATCATATATTTTATGTTTGGGATTCTCATCTCATCAGGACTCCTGCCCATCAATAAGACTCTGCTGCGATGCTTCTTACATTTCTAATGCACATATAGGTCCAAACAGCTGTCGTGGGACAAAAGAAAACCTGTCAGAGTGGCACTTGCTTCTTATTCTTGAAAAAGTAAAATTTCTTCCAAAGATTACACTGGCCTTAGGCTTAAGTGAGGTAACATTTGGCTCTGTGCTAGGACAGATTTTATATGTCATCATCCATTGGATTTAGAAATAGCAGATTTTAAGTGAGAAGTCATCTGCTCTAAGACTGGCTGGGTCAGTGTATACTGTACATGCAATAGTTTGGTGTATTATAAAAAGTTTATTGGTTTTATTGGAACATGTACAGATAATAAAAGAATAATCTGAAAGGCTGAAAAAAAGCAGAGGGCTTGATCCTACAAATTTTCAATTTTTGAATGCAATGTTAACTTCTGTAAATAATCTGAAGTCTGTGGCAATAAGTGTTCTATGCTTTAAATTTTTTGAAGAATCGAGGCTTTATTTTTAAGTGAAGTGGTTTTTTTCATTCAAAAGCTGAATAGCACTTGTGAGGATTTCTGGGCATCATAAGATCACAGTGTGAACTTTTTATTAATGTTTTCCCACGCAGAGGTAAGAACTCATGTTCTGATTTTGGTTGCAGTCACAACAGTGTCTTATTTGTTAATACATCCAGTTTTACTCATGTGCATGTGTCATATATATATGTATTATTTTGCTGCCCCATTAATATTGTGTACACATTGAGGCTTCATGCTCCTATCTGTTCAGGCTGGTTTAGAGCACATGCAGGTCATGTCCACTGCAGATCCGCCTGCTCCCCCAATACTCCATAGTGCCAGTGTTTCCTTTGTCTCTGGGGTCACTCCCAAAGTTAGGTCATGAGAAGTGTACACAGTGTGTGGGGACCCTGGTCAGCCAGGCGCTAGAGTATTTTTCTTCTAGATGACATTGCATAACACACTTCAGCAGGTTTTTGCTTCTTTGTTTCCTTGTTTGGTTTCTTTGAGGCTGTAATCGCTTTATTGCAGAAAAAAAAAAAAAAGAATTATTTTGGCCAAAAGAATAAGTTTAGCTGGGTACTTTTTGAATGGCTACGAGGAAGCAGATGCGATTTTTGACTTACGTACATTGTGTGGTGCCCTTTTCATTTGACCTTGCAATATAAGGGAGTGGGGCATTGACGAGCTCTTGAGTGCATCAGGATCCTAGATGCGAGTCCTGCTGGATTAGAAATTTAACACTTGAGGAAAGGGTAGAGAATGCCAGTATTTAGTTGTAAAGGAAACAAGAAAATACAGACTGTTTTGTGTAGATTTTGCAGTGAGAGCTGGCTCTGTCTCTGTTTCAGCAGAGTCTTTCTCTCTCTCTCTAGCCAAGGGGAATGTAGGATGTGACAGGGAGGGTCTGATTGGGGAGGAATTCAATGCAGCTATCGGCAGCGGGCTTCTATGTAAATACTGTAACACCTCTGAACCCAGGAACAGCTGAGATAACACTGTAAACTAATCTCTAGTGCCGGAGAAGCTGGCCAAAGCCCTCACGTTATATGGTTTCTGTAGAAAAGATGTGCTAGAGAAAAAAAGAAGCAGATTGAAATTATATATGGCAACTTACCATGAAGTAAAATATGCTGACTTTTTAAAACTGAAAGCGGCAAATGATAAAGTATTTTTTCTTTGAAATGGTACTCTGTGCCAGTGTGTATATCCCTATACATCCTTGCTTATATATGAATTCTAATATAAACAGGCATCGCTTTCACCAAAATATTTCCAACTCTCTCTGTTGCCTGTGCCTAATTGATTTAGAGAAATATTTACTCACTTGGGCTCCTTATCCCACCAGTATTGATTTCGGTGGTTTTTTCATCAATACCATGAAAACTAAGAGCCAAAGTTTGTCCAG
Source organism: Gorsachius magnificus (assembly GCA_034008185.1). NCBI lineage: Eukaryota > Metazoa > Chordata > Aves > Pelecaniformes > Ardeidae > Gorsachius > Gorsachius magnificus. The sequence goes on from CM067086.1 coordinate 37,430,278, forward strand.
AGCAGGGGCACTGAAGCTCAGTCTTTCCCTGCTTTGACCTTTTGAGGTCACTGTATTTCACAGTCCTACACTTTCCTTTCTTAGGTAGCTAAGAAAAAAAAAAAGTAATATCTACATATGTGTATATATACACAGATACATACATGCATATATAATATATATGTGCATATATATTTATATGTATGCATAGATGAAATACACATACCCACACCTTTATACACAAATAGTGTCTCACCTGAAACAGGTCGTCCCTCCTCAAGACATTTAAAGAAAAGCAGGGGCTATCAGTGGCCAAGAAGTTTGTTGCTACATCTGCTTCAGAGTTGTGCTCATAATTGGGCACAACCCCAAGATAAACTGGGGCTGGGGTGGAGCTAACCACCTCATTAACTGTGCTAGAAACCAGGAAAATGATTCCCCTATCTCGGATTTCAGAAGAAATTAAAGTCGAAGCATCTCTGACGCCCCCTTTGGATACAGTTGAGAAACAAGTAGTCAGTGATCTCCAATTCTCGCACTCTCTGTCAGAGCCAAACCACTGTGCAAAGACAGCTCTTAGACCAACACCCCCCTTCCTCCCAAGTCCCCAGATTGCAGGTTGGGTTGCATTTGCACACTTTTTCCTTCCACCTCATTTAAGAATCATATAACCTTGTGATGGCTGCCAGCCCTTGTATGGTGTCCAACAAACAGGACCTGTGTTTAAGGAGTTGATCCAGTTTACTGAGTGTCCCCCTCTTGACCTTTACATCCCACTCTTCCCTTCTGTCCCAAATCTCAATTATTTTTTTTTTTTTTTCCCCATTGTGTCTTACACAGGCAGACATTGGGCGGTATATCAGCCAAGCTCCCAAACGACACTGCACTCTGTGTTATAACACAGTTCCTCTGGGACGCATGTTGACAATCTCTGTCTTCACATACCAGGCCAAACCCACTCAAGGGATGCCTCTCCAGTCTTTCTATTTTTAACTAAAAAAAAAAGTAATCCTGAAGATACATGGATTTTCTAGGTTCCACCGCTGGAACAAATTATCAATGTGGCTGTTTCAACAACGCAGCAGGAGAACAACTGTCACATTACATTAATACCAGAGCTGGTTTTTGTCCAAACTCTTCCCATCTCTCATCATCTGCCCTATGCATGTATCACTATGTGCTGCTGATCTGGTGTGCATTAAAAGAGCAAAAATGGGGAGTTTAAGTATGTGCACGTTAATGTAAATGAGCAGATCCCATTTTGTGCTATAGATGTCTGCCAAAAGCAGCAAGACGAGCAGTTTTTGCTGCACATGCTCATCAAAGTTTAAAAGAAATTGAGTGTGCGCTGCTCCTTCCTAAGGCAACATGGGCAGCAGATGCTGCCTCCGTGCACTGGAAGAGCCTCTGTTGCTGGCACCGAAGTAACCTCGTGGGCCGTCGATTAAACAGGAGCTCGACAGGCTTTTTCTGGGTGGAAAAATGAAAAGCCGGGGGAGGAAGCACCCGTGCAGCTTCCCCAAGCTTGCCTCCGCCAAGCCCGCGCATCTCCCGCCTCTGGGCCCACCTGGGCCGGCACCCGGCGGGGGCTGACACCCGGAGGTGCCGGCGGCGGCGGCCCGGGGCCACCTTCCCGCCCAGCTCCCCCAGGGGCTGCGCGGGGCTCCCTATTTGGCCGGGGGCCGGGGGCGCGCTGCCCCGCGCCTGCCTTACATGGGCCGGGCGGCCGGGCCGGGGCCGGCCGGGCCATTCAGGCTGGCGGCCGCTCAATGGCGCGGAGCCGACCAACCGCCGGCTGCTGGGGCCGGGGCGGCGCCGCAGCCCCGCGGGGCCGGTCGGGGCAGGGAGGGAGGGACGGGACGGGACGGGACGGGACGGAAGAGATGGATGGATGGACGGACGGACGGACGGATGAATGGATGGACGGATGAGTGGATGGACGGATGGGTGGATGGATGGATGGATGGATGGGTGGATGCATGGACGGACGGTGGGAAGGAGGCACCGGCGGATGCGGGCCGGGCGGGTACAGCCGCCGCTCTGCCTGCGCACCGCCCGGCTTGGCGTTATTCCAGCCGCCGCCCGACGGGGCGCGCCGCCCCGCCGCCGGTGAAGCGCTCCGGGCAGGGCCGATCTCTCCGATTTCAAACGCCTTCCTCTCCCGTTTCAACCTGCGGCCCGAGGGTACCGCTAATGATGCCCTAATGAGTGCCCTGCCAGCCGGGGCGCGCCTTTTGAAGCGCGGAGAAGAAAGCGGCGGACGGATCCTATTTAAAGCCCTGCCCCGGAGCCGGCTGAGCCCCCCAGCATCCTCCCGGGACGACTCAGATTTCCCGCTCCCGCCGGCAGCTGTGGCTCTGCCGCCGCAGCCGCCCGTGCCCGACGGGAGGGCGCGGAGGGGCGGCCCGGGGGCTCGGCGGGGCCGGCCGGCAGCGCCGCGCTGGCCGCCGGGGTCTGGACGCGCCGCCGCGCTGTGTTTCAGGTCCGTGCCGCCCTCCGGAGATGTGTGACGACGAGGAGACCACCGCGCTGGTGTGCGACAACGGCTCGGGGCTGGTCAAGGCAGGCTTTGCCGGAGACGATGCCCCCAGGGCCGTTTTCCCGTCCATCGTCGGCCGCCCGAGGCACCAGGTAAATTCCCGGGGGGGGGGGGGCGGGCAGGATCGGGGCAGGGTGGGGACTTCACCCTCTCTCCAGGAGTCTCCTCCACGCACCCCTTCCCTCCTTAGTTCTTCTGTCCTGCCCCAAATACCCTGCCCTTCTTCCTGCTCACTTCTTGCAGTGGTACTAGCAGCACCTTTCTGCTCCTGTCCAGTGTTTCCCTCAACTCCCCCGTTTGGCTGCCCCTCACCTTCCTTCTATCTCTGGCTCCCTTTCCCCCAGCTATTTCTAATTCACCAACTTTCCTCTTGACTCTCCCTCTTCTCTCTCCTAATGAGCCCAAACCCAACTTCCTACAAAACTGCTGCCCACTCCATCCCCCAGGCCAGACCTGCTGCTGGTGCCAGTTCAAAGGCATCTCCATTGGCTGAATTTCCGCACGATGCAGCCTGTTCAAGGCCCTTCCCACCCATCCTGTCCGATGTTTTGCATACCAAACACCTTCTTTCAATCTCCTCCACTTCTTTTTTCTGTCTCTGATCTTACGGTCTCACCGCTCTCTAAGCTTCCTTTTTTCTGCTCCCCTTTCATTCTCCTCTTTTGTCAGTTAAATCGGCATATAAAAAATACTGTACTTTTTCTCCTACAATTTCCTTGGTAAAAAGTTTGCAAATTCTTTTTTTTAACTAAAACTTTTGCAATTTGTATTTTGTCATCATGAATAAATTACTGCTGAGGCTCCATAGTGATACAGAGTATCTTCCTTCACTAGAAGGCTCATTTCCCTCTGTATTTTATTACTTATAAACTCTCTTTGTATGTCTCTCTGTATCTTTTCCTGCTCATGCTATTGTGCAGCTTACTTTCAGTCAAACTTTTCGACCAGAAAGAAGTAATTGCAAATAAGAGCTGCATTAAAAAAGGGGCAAAAAATCTTTCATCCGATTAAAGGAAAAAAGGATTTTATGAGAAAACTTCAAATTCTGTTGACTTACTATTTTAATAATGCTCATTTCTTTGCCTGAACAACCTTTTAGTGGTGTGACTGCTTGTACCGTTCTTGAAAATAGTGTAGTGATCTGTGATGTAATTGTTTGGGCTCTGTGGTGTTGTCTTCCTCAAATAATGCTTTTCTGTGTTTTCTTCTCTTAGGGTGTTATGGTTGGTATGGGTCAAAAAGATTCCTATGTGGGCGATGAAGCTCAGAGCAAAAGAGGTATCCTTACTTTGAAATACCCCATTGAACATGGCATCATCACCAACTGGGATGATATGGAAAAGATCTGGCACCACACTTTCTACAATGAGCTCCGTGTGGCCCCTGAGGAACACCCTACTTTGCTCACAGAAGCCCCCTTGAACCCCAAAGCTAATCGTGAAAAGATGACCCAGATCATGTTTGAGACCTTCAATGTACCTGCTATGTATGTGGCGATCCAGGCTGTCCTGTCCCTGTATGCCTCTGGTCGTACAACAGGTAAAATAAAAACAATAAACACTGTTTGGTTTTTTTCCTTTAAGGACCCCTCCTTCCTTCTCACTCCAAATAGGAAAAAAACCTAATAACTCATTCAAATTGACAGAAAACTAAGTATTTTTAGTTTATAGCAACTGATGATAACAGTAGCAGAAAAGCTGGAACAAAATAATCTGTGGACAGAGCAGGTCTGTGTTTGCTTTCAGAGGGGCACTGTGGAACTGAGTGTCCTGCCGCTTGGCATGACACAAGCGAGGAGACATCCTGGTGAAGATACTGCAGTTACACAAGTATTACACCAGTTTAAGGCCTTACACTGGGCCCAAAAGATGCCCATTATTGGACCAAGACGATCACTATCGCGAATATGCTTACTGCTCAGTGTAGTAGCAGTGGAAGACTGTATGGATTAGCTTAAAATATGTGCGGGACAACTGTTTTGTGGGAAAGTTCACACCAAATAGAAATGTCCAGGCAAGCCAAGGCAGAAGGAATGGGCAAGATCTTTATGGCTAAAATAGAATGGTGTTATTTTATAGTGCCTGAAAAATCCTGTATTTTGTTGTGTTTGTTGCTGCTTACTGTGCCTAGGGGCTCTAAGCATTTGCCAGGTGATGCCAACTGCTCTCTGACACTCCTCTCCCAGGTATTGTTCTTGACTCTGGCGATGGCGTCACCCACAATGTACCTATTTATGAAGGTTATGCTTTGCCCCATGCTATCATGCGTCTGGATCTGGCTGGCAGGGATCTGACTGACTACCTCATGAAGATCCTCACAGAGCGTGGCTATTCCTTTGTGACAACAGGTCAGTCCTCTCTTGGCCCATCTTCTTCCTCTAGTATTTTGCTTCTCCAGACATTGATTTTATTCCCATATATCTGCAGCTGAACGTGAGATTGTTCGTGATATCAAAGAGAAATTGTGCTATGTTGCACTGGACTTTGAGAATGAAATGGCCACTGCTGCCTCGTCCTCCTCTCTGGAAAAGAGCTATGAATTGCCTGATGGTCAGGTGATCACAATCGGTAACGAACGTTTCCGCTGCCCTGAAACTTTATTCCAGCCATCCTTTATTGGTAAGTGTTGCCAGGAAATTCTCCTTTCTGTAGGAAGTATGAATGAATCAGAAGATCGAAAAGGTGTCCCACTCCTCTTCCTCCTTATCTAAATTTGGCATGAAGTCAAACATAAATGAAGCGTTAGATCCTCTGGTCCCGTAAGCTGTGCTTGATACGAGCTCAACTGGTAATTAGCTGAGCTCTGGGCTCGTGTTGCAAGTTTTAGATCAGGTTTTAGGGTCACAATTTTTTAGTGATAAAATGTAGAGTTAGAATTCCGTCGTTAAGGAGTTGGGCTCGATGATCCTTATGGGTCCCTTCCAACTCAAGATACTCTATGATTCTATGTCACTGATGGCAAGAACAGCTTTTAGTGCTGTATTTATAAGGCTTACACTTAAAACAGTATCTGACTCCATGAAGAAGTGAAGGGTCTGGGAGGGAAAAAATGGAATGAAGGTGCGTGTATATTTATATGCACTGTAATTAAACATTGCCACGGTCAAGACAGTAAGCTTTGCTGTCTGTGAGTGCAGCTGACGGATGTAGCAAATGCTTATACTCTAAGTCCTGAGTAATAAATGCAGTTGTTCATCAGCTGACATCTTACTGCGGATCTAGTGTCAGCCCTTTCAGGAAGCACCTGTTAAAATTAATAAATTGGAATGCAGCCTACAAACACTTGCTTCTGGTTTCTTTTTCCTCACCACCAAGTACGAATATCTTCATCCATGTCTTGGTTATGCCTTGCCTTGATGTTTATAAATACTGTATTTTGAGTAGGCTGAAAAAGAAATGAAGTTACTATTGTCTTCTTTAGTTCTAATTCAACTGCTTTCATTGTCTTTATTGCTGTCTTTTCTATATTCAACTAGTGCTTTTTGTGAGACTCTGATGTTACCTGATATTCATGTTTTCTTTTCTATATACTAAATGCAATTGTCTTGTGTGTCTACTTCTTCTGTTAACTGTATATTTTGAGTATCTTCCCTTTGCACATGCATTATGATTCTTACCCTTTCTAACAAATAATTTTCATTTTCTTAGCTAGTCCTGTAATTCTATTTTTTTTATGTTTTTCTATAACATTTAATAATCAGTAAGTAATTTTGCACAAAAAATGTCATAGAAGTTCATATTAATGATGATGAGAAATGCCAAGAATTCTTTTCACAAAGACCTCTTGTATAATTTATTGATCTACTGTCTTATTTCTTCTCAAGGTATGGAATCTGCTGGCATTCATGAAACTACCTACAACAGTATCATGAAGTGTGATATTGATATTCGTAAGGACCTGTATGCTAACAACGTCCTCTCAGGTGGAACGACAATGTACCCTGGCATTGCTGATCGCATGCAGAAAGAAATCACTGCACTTGCTCCTAGCACTATGAAGATCAAGGTGAGGAATTTGACTCTGACTATAAAATGTGTGTAAGGATGTGGGTCCACATCATTAAATTGGGATATAGGAACAACTCAGAAGCGAGATCAAGAGCGGATGGACGAATGAGAAGAAATTCTGTTTAATTGGTATAATTATATTGATTAGAAGCAAGTGTTAGAAAAGAGGAAAATATGCTTATAGATTTTCTTAAGGAATATTACATGTATTGTACTAGCTGCTGAAGATCAATAGTGTTATTATAGAAAAGTTCTTTATTTACTTAAGAAAACATCCAGTGGTTTGTTATATCGGTGATGTGGGTTGGCTGTTTAGAAATGTAACTGTTAAATGAGAATTTTGTTGCTTTTCTTTATCCTAGATCATTGCCCCACCTGAGCGCAAGTACTCGGTCTGGATTGGTGGCTCCATTCTAGCATCTCTGTCCACCTTCCAGCAAATGTGGATCAGTAAACAGGAGTATGACGAAGCTGGTCCATCCATTGTCCACCGCAAGTGCTTCTAAGCACTTTTCCCTCAATTTACTTCCCACTCAGGATGACGACAATTTGCTTCTTGGAGTCTTCTGGCAACCCTTCCTGAACTCTTCAGTCATTGTACAGTTTGTTTACACACCCGTGCAATTTATTTGTGCTTCTAATATTTATTGCTTTATAAATAAACAAGATCTGGGACTTGCAACCTACAAATGATTGTCTTTTGTTTTATTATTAGTATTCTTTGGTTAAAAAAAATGAGACTAATCACTCTGGGATTTGGAAACTCCCATAAAACCTATCAATGCCTTCACTGCATGCGTGTCCTTCTAAGTGATGTAGGCGTGTTAGGTCATGGTTTTCTATTTAGTAAGAATTTATACTTTGTAGTTTTAATTTTGAAGCTTGAAACAAAAGCAGCATCATATATCAAGGCTTATGATAGAAATAGCCTTCAGGGTAGACCCAGTAAGCAGAACAAGTGGAAGGAAACCTCTCCTAGTCACTCACTGGGGTTAGAAATGTTTCTTCTGTTGGATTTATTATAACCGAAGTATTTTAATATTAATTTCTTGAAAGCCAAAGCTTCCGTAAAAGAATTATGTTAATACATTTAGAATGAAATTTATAACTAATTAGCTCAATCACAAAGAGTCATAGACTGTTTTCTGTGGGCTATAAATATTTATGACAAAACATTAATTCAAACTGACAGTTTACTCATCTTCCCCCACCTCTTCAAAGCCAGAGATAGAGGAGTGAAGCCTTTATTGTACTAATGCACAAGAATAAAAATTTTGCCGTATAAACATACAATTGTTATAATCACGATTATTTTCACATCGTCATACATATGTCTTAGGAATTCTTGCTATTCTTTCTACTATTTGACCCAGATACTACAGTCATAAATTGCCTACTTTCTGTGAGCTTTTGTGTTCCTCACCGTGACTTTCTGTAACCATGCTCTTCAATTTTATTTTTTTTTAAAGGTAATATCTAAAAGGTGAAGTACAGAAAGACCTGGGACATTTTCATTACAATAAAGGAAGCAGTCAGTGTCATAGTTTGAACTATGTACAGACCGGAGTTCACCTAAACTTGATTTAGGAAATCAATTCAAACATTTATCAAGCTGTGCATGTGGTTAGTTAGGCGTGTGCTCAGCTGAGGGCCATGACAGGTGTTTGAAAACATTAGATTTCATGCTAATTTTATACTCAAATGCTAATTAAAAACAAAACAGATAACAACAATACGCAGTTTACACAGTTGCAGGGAAACTTTTTCTGTTTCTTTCATCTCTTATTTTCTAGAAAGGCATGAAAACTGGCTGGTAGATTTGAACTGAAGTTAAGCAGAACTGATTTTACTCTTTGAATATATGAAGAAGTATTTAGTATTTGTCTTCAGTTTACTTATCATTAGAAGACATTTTATTGAGGTGCCATTGTAATTGCCTACCATCGGCTTCCAATTGAAATATTAAAATATTTCTAGACATTTTTGCTTTTGGACAGAGGAAGTGGATGGATTTGTTAAATATAAATAAAATTTAAAGATAAACATGATATTTTAAACCTTTTTTACAATTTAAACATAAATTTAAACATTTTAAACAAGCATAAAAATGACATTTTAGCATAAATAAGAAAACTTAACATAAATATGAAATACTTATCCTCAACACTGCACACAGTATTACTGAAATGCTGCTACGAATAGTTCTTTTCACAGTACAATGAAAATTAACCTGTAAATCTGTTAAGGCAAAGCCAACAGCTTCCACTGTTCTTAAGAATGTTTCCAGAGTAGGAAATCAATCTGAAGTTCACACCATGGAGAAATTTTGTGTGTTTTGAAAACACAGGAACTTTTCCAGATTTCTGACCGACACAAATTTAATTGTTCAAACTTAAATGACATTTGCCAATAATGTCTGCATATTGTTGTTCAGAACCGTTGTAATTTTCTTCCTTCTTGCTTGCTAATTTGAAAGATTCAGCTGGTCAGAAAGGTCATCTCAGGTATTAGTGTGAATTAATAGGCTGATACTGGACATAAATTGCAACTAACTGGAGCTTAAAATGTTAAGCGAGTATGCAAAGGGCGTGCTAAGTCAGACCCAGCGGATTCCTGACTGCCTGGCTCTGACTGACAGGTCAGGAATGGCAGGCATACAGCTGGCACCACGTTCATGGCTGTGATCAGAAGTTCACCCCTGAGCATGTGGGCATGAGGAGGGAACCAAAGGAAGCCACTGATTGCATCACTGATGGAAAAATTCCCTCCATAGACATTTTGGGATTTGCAATTCACAGTTTATGGACATGGATGTGAGCAGCAAGGATTGTGCAAAATAGTGATAGGCTTGCATATATGTAAGATATGACTAAAAAGTAGCAATTCCTTACCCTTTTTTCTCTTCTTGCAGCATGTTTCCAGATGTATTCAGTTTTAATGCAATAATCCCATATTTTCCCATTGAAGAGTATGTATTCACACTCAGTGCAGGGAAAACTTTTAATAATTTAATGTGATGGTAGTTATGATAACTATGGAAGAAAAACTAGGTCTTTTAAATATGGATAATGCAACTGATCAATTTGATTGAGAGGAATCTGAGCATTGTCACATAAGCTGGGATTCAAAACACCAATAAGAGATGTCACTGTTAAAGTTTCCCCTCTGTTTACATTTTACAACAAGCCCTAATCACAGTGGTATGCATTTTGTATGGGAAATGAAGATGGTGGAGTGGGATGCAGAGATTAACTGGAGAGCACCTATATGATAACCAGTAAAACTATTGCAGATACTTCCTCAAAAAAGGCACGTTAAAAACCAGCTGTACTCAAATCCTGCTGTGATCATCAATACTCACCTCTGAAACACATCAGGTAATGAAGACATTGGCATAAATTTTGAGGCTAAAGGATCACAGCTTCATTTCTCTTAACGAGATTCTTTCTGGATGGAAGAAGGAAACGTAATGTTTAGCCAAATTTATAGATGCAACACACGCATTTTGAAAAGCAGCGTGGATACACGGCAAAATGTCTGTCTGCCACACCAAAGCGTGTCCTGTTATCTGGCTTTGCAGCTCCTTGTTGCTCTACATGTAAAATGGTGCGCAAGTCATTCTGTGGAAGTCAGTCTGACTTGATTTTTAAGCCACATAAAGAGGCTTTACCCAATAATAAGGGCTAAAATGTGTTAAGAAATACTAACACACATCAGTAAGAGTTGGGACAAAATCTTATGGCCTGTTCTGGCAGCCAGAACAACGCAGCCCGGTACTTCTGCTTGTGACTGAAGGATATTGGGGTTTTGCCACTGTTGCCTGACCCATAGATCTTACAGAAAACTTTCTTTGTATGTTGAGAAGCATATTGGCACTTAAGGAGCAATGGGGGATAGGATTACGGTCAGAACAGCAAACTTGCAACATCTCTGTGAAGGATGTTCTAAGAATCTGAAAATCCTGTGATTCTGCTTTAAAAGATGGAATTTTTTTTTGACAGGAAATAAGGACATGTTTCAGAAATCACTTGTTAGTGCTTCAAGGCTCTTTCAGAAAATTTGATAGGACGGTCATTATAAATTTCATAGAATTGTCTGCTTTGCACTAATCTTGTCTAAAAAGGCTGTTTTAGCTAAAGCTTTAAAAAAGTTAGCCTGAAGCAAAGCACTAATATGAAAATTTTTAGCTTGACTAACTGAATTCTGTAGAGTGATAGTTTTTTAATGTAGAATAAGAGGGTTTTATACTTAAAAACATTAGGTGACTCTAAATATATGTGACAGTCAGATTAATCTGCAATAATAACATAACAATGGAAAAAAAAGAGAAAAACCTCTTATCTGCTGGTTGGATAAACTGAATATGAGGTCCAGGCAGAGATTGTTGCTTTCTTCCAGTAACAGCCGAACCCACTCCCACCCTGAAGCATCCTGTGACAGACGCCTCTGTCATTATCAAGACAGAAGAAAAAGGGAAAAAAAATCATGATTAGAAAAATTTTATTATGCTGATATATAATAAAGGGTGGATTTAATTTGTGATTAAGCTGCCCTGTGTGAATTTTGCTGAATGAATATAATTTAGCAGACATTAGCAAAAGTTAATATACCTGGTGGCAATCTTATTTTTCATCATAAAGAAATAATTCAGAAAACACAGTATATCTGAGGTCTACCAAATATAAGGCAGTGTGCTCTCTTAGAGGAGAGGAATTGTATTTTAGAAATATTTTTTAACCTTTTTCTATCAGGTGAGATATATATGCAAGGGAAACAGTGTAAGAAACATTGATCTTAAGCAAGAAAATTGTCTACCTTGGGTCTTTTTTTAGCTACAAAATTCCCAAATATACTTCTAAATTTTAATGTAAAACCCAAAACCTTTAATATGTGACAAAACCTGTCTTATGTGTTGAACATGTTTACAAAAATGGTCTGAAGCCTTACTAGTCTTACTAGTGTGGAAATGATTTTAGATTTATTTTTAATTGACTTGGAGTTCTCTTTTGCAGCTCAGCTCAGTATGGCAACCAGACAAACCGCAGTAATGCAGTAGCTTTTGATCTTTTGCCCATGTATTTTGGCAGCTAAATCAAATGGACTTTGAAAGAGACTTACATGGAACTGATATCTCCACTGTACATAGGGAAATGAGTGATTATGTTGTTGCTGGTGATAGGCACTCTTGCATTTGGTTCTGGGTTCTCCAAAACGTTTGCTGTAATAATAACAATAATAATAATTATATATATTTATAGATATATTTATACATATGTGTGCATACAAATATATATACATACAAATATTTTCCCTAAGTCTTCTCTTTAACTTTGTAATGAAAGAGAGTCCTTCACTCGGTAACAAGTTTCAGAGACCGCATCTGTATGATACAGCATATGAGTACCACTCCTCGACAATTAGCATAGCTGAAGTTGGAAGGACAAATATTTCGTGTCAGAAACTAGGACAAAATAGTGGGTATTTTGTAGCCTGATTCCTAAGACAGAAGTTAATTCCTGATTTAGTTTCCTGCTCAAGGGAAAACCTCAGAAGTTTGGAATTTTGAGAAAAGATCAGAACTGAAGTGTTTTTAGTGGTAATGGGAAATACTCTTTCCTTCTTACAACCTAAAGTCCAAGTGCCACAGTATTATGTTCTTCAGACGTAGCCTGAATACATCGCATACCGCTGAAAGTGTAAAAAGTGCCCGAAGTCATGAGAGAATAAGCCTTGGTACCACGTTCTGTATTTTAATGGCTGCAGCATTAGTTTTGTAGACTTTTCCTTTCTGATCAAACCTAATGTTAGCTGTTGTCATCAACTGGGTGGACAAACTTGTTTCAAGCCCTTTCATTTCAGCTGAGACTATGAATTCTGCTCATTGTACTGGCACCTAACAGAAATAGGAATTTACCTTCTGACCTGATTTTTGTAAATAAACAGCATAGGAAATTATCAGGAATAGTATCTCACAGTGTCTTCCTTCTGCCAAAAGACATACAAAGGGTTCCTTTGCTCATTTTGTCCATACATATTATACAAAGCAAATATATTGCCATTTAAAATGCAAAAAGACTATTTATTTTTTAAGTAATAATACAGAGATGGTGATTGTGCAGTCTCCAAATAGGGTCATGTGGTGACAGAGGGACAGTGGGTGCTATTAAAAGCTTGACATTTATCACTCACAGTGGTTAAATTTATCACGGTATTTGTGGCATTTGCCAATCTAAGTATAGAGAATGCCACAAATACTACAGAACAGATAAATACTGCTGTGCAAAAAACAGCAACCTGCTGGTGGTGCATTGCCAAACCTATAGCACTCTATGTTCTGGAAATGCATTGAAGGTGCTATTGGCTAGGATATTCTCAGTATGGAAAAGGAAAAAAGTTTGTTATGTTTGGTTTTTTTTTTTTTTTGCCTTTATTGCCTATTGGCCAAAAAGTTTTTGTATAGGAAATATTTTGCGTGTCTCTCTGTAGCCTCCAGAACAATGGAGTCTCTATCAGAGTCTGAGTGTCCTAAAGCTAATAAAAACCAGATCGTGGAATATCGTCCACAGACAAAATGGAGTCAGTCCAGCACATGAAGGTTAGGAAATGTGCCACTGGAAAATATGCCATGTATCTTGTGACAAACAACCCCCTGTGTGAGTCTTGTTGGAAAAAATGGCTTTTCAAGCAGAAAATTGATCTCTAGGATATAATTTAAGAGCTCTAGAGCTCTGTTTAAATCCTGAAGGGCAGAGTGGACATAGTCAATCACATTGTACACTTACTCTAAGACACACAGAAAAATCATCCTTATTTTCTTTACTATAACTGCAGAAAAGGGATTAAGCTAACAAAGCGCATAATCAAACTATTTTTTCTTCACCTAATGAAACAACCTTAATGGTGGTAGAGGAGATAAAGACTTTGCCACTGTCTTACAGTGTTGGGTTTTTGGAGTCTAGGCACCCAAGTCCTATTTGTACCTTAGAAAAATATTCTCAACTTCTCTTCTCCAGGTTCACAGGGTGAATGTGTAATGGACAGCTGCTCTCAAGTCTTACCCGCGGGTGCAGTTCTGTCTCTGCTTGACTGAAGGAGGTGCTGTGGTGCTAAAGCACCGATTCTCATAGGTATTAAGTTGTGTAAAGGGTATTTTGCTACAGCTTAAGAAAGGGTAGCAAAAAGTTGAAAGAATGTGACCATAGCTGTGACCAAGTTCATCTTTGGCGATGATGTGCACTTGATCCCTTAATGGGATTCTACTCTTGTAGGACAGACCTAAGCCTAGAATTAGATAATTTCCCTGCCATGGAGCTGTTGAGACCGGTTATTTGATTATCTCTTAAGTTTTTGAATGCATCTGATTACAGCAGATGGCACTGAAGAGTATATAATGAAATTCCTGGGCTATCAACAAAACCTGTGTGTTACAAGTCAGTCCTACTGTCAGTCCTTGACAATGAACTCTCCCCATTAATTTGGCCTGCATTCTCCCCCAGATTCCCTGCTCTTTCCACAAACACAATCTGGCTGGTGAAAGCACTGGAGGGAAGTATGCTAGGGAAAGAGGGTAATGCATCCAACTTCAGTCATTTCTATAAACATTTAAATTTTACCCAAATAATAGGTAAGTTGACCTCTTCAAAAATCTCTTGAAGAGTGGAATGTGTTTTGCTTCAATGAGTATTATTTTGGAAGACTAGAACTTCAGATATAACTTAAATGCTGAACAAAAATGCCGCACTATATTCTTAGGGCCATAAAAAAAAAAAAATAAAAAAAATTAAGGGCCAAATACTCAGCTCAGATAAACCAGAACACTGCTCTTGTTTTAAAGCCAGTGATATTAGTAGGACGTCTAAAGTAGGTAAGGGTATGGCTGTTTTCCTAAATAGCTTTTTTTTTCTTCCCATGCTGTAAATGTCCCATGCATGCTTCTAATTAACCATTAAATACAGTGGCTGAAAAGAGTCAAGTGGAGACATTTTAAGTTTGTCTTTGTGAAAGGGCGTTTAGTGTGGATTTTTAAAATTGTGTGTCTTGGGCTAGATTCTAGTGCAACTTGCTCCTGATGCTGAGAGTTAACCTAAATGCTGGTGTGTACAACTTCTGAATTGTTTATTATGCCCACCAAAATGCTGGCTGCTTTATGTCTTAAAAGCAGCTTTGTATCTCTGAATGTACTTTTTTACTTCAAAGAAGATGTCTTCCATAATAAATATCAAACATAAGAAACACTTTTGTGTTCCTTCAAGTAAGAATGCAATGCTACGCAGTCACGGAAGACCACTTAGACTTTGACTTTTCTGTGCGTGTTGTGATTTGGTTTTCCTATTTGCACATTCACGTAATTAATTAATTAAAATGTAAAATATTTTAACAAGTTATTCATAGCCATTGTAGCAGTGTGCTTGATTTGTTCCTGAGCCAGCTGTGGTAGGTCATACCTTCTCTGCAGGATAGTCATCGCTGCCCTGTGAGGCAAGTATATTGGCACTTCCTAGCTCCAGAAAGATTATTTTCCCCTGCTCCCAGAAAAAAAGAACAATTAAATATCTTTTATTTGATTCTTTTGATATGTTCATTTGTTATATTTCTCTGACCAACCCTCCCAGTGAAAAGAAGCGATAGTTCTTATTTACCAAGTCAAACCCAATGTTTTGCTCTACACTGTACCTTCTTTTCCCAAAGTCATCTTAAAAACTGAAAAAACACTGCCTGCAATATTGGGAAGGGCTAATCATAAGACGAGAGACCTTATAAAAGGGGAAACTCAGTCCTTGTTCGCTGCTTGAGGATGTTTCTACTGCGGTGGCGCAGGTAGGCAGCTTGCCACCCAATTTAACTCAGCTTTCTGGCCGCATGGTCTTCCCCAGTGAAACACGCTGTATTAAGTGTATTTTCCGTTCACCAGGAGCTCTGCCTGCACGGTCTGTGTGACTCATCCACCTGTCTAGCTGGTGTTCTTTGGATTAATTGATCTATCTTTGAGCTGCTGTTTTCTCTCATGCCTTGTTTGTCTTTGTGGCAGTCATATTTGGATTTCACACATGCATTTTTGCTGTACGCACCACCTTCAAGCCCAAGGACCAGTTTGCACTGACATTTCAGGTAGCATGATACTGGACTTTGAATACTAGTTGGTGTGATTGAACTAAATATGCTTCACAAATATTTATTAAAGCCCTGTGGGGACGGCTGTCATTTCTTTTCTCTCCCCCACTGCACTAGCTTTCCTGCAAGCCTTTTCTCTTTATAATACAATTTCTGCCCCAAAGCAGATCCTTTCCTCCAAGGAAATATATGAAATAATGAAACGTATCAAACAATACTAATGAAACAAATCAGATCAATAATTTATCCATGTATTTTTGACATATTCCTTATTGACATATTTTTTTAAACAAGTCAAGTCTTTAAGTACTTATCAGCAAATTTATCAAATCACTTGCCTGTTTTTTGTTGACCGAAACTATAGGATGAATATACTTATATGGTGAAATCAGGGCTGGAAATCTACTGATTTATGTTCCTCAACATCAGAAGAAGTCTGGTTTTGAGAAAATACTGGATAGGTATGAGGCCTTGAAATTTCTGTCTGAAAATGCTCTGTGGGTGTGTGTCATTTTAATCTATTTTAACCATGTGAAAATCTTTATTAAATCTAAAGCCTAGCAGCCCTTGTCCTTCTGTTTTGTTGATTCACTGTAACCTGTCTTTTCTTTTTAGGCAGAGTAAAGCCTCTGGGATGAGACAAGTTCTCCATGACTCGTTCTTAGAAGTTTCCATAAGAAAACCTGTGTTCCATTGTGGCTCTGTGCTGATGAAGGAAAAGGACAGTAAATCTGGATGGGGAAAGGGAGGTTTACTGTCCCATGTCAGGAGTTACAACCTCCTTCTTGGTTTGCACACAGCCTGAGTGAGTCTGTTCTGAGGAAGTTGTGTGCAGAATAGTGAAATTCTGGGGGGGTGACTGAAGAAAATAAAATTCTGTATCTTGATTATTGTGTGCCCAGTAGGTACAGACACATACAAATGTCAGAGATCCTTCAAAATCTGAAAAACAGAAAATGTAAATAAAACCCCATGTAGTATTTGCAGTCAATCTTATGAATTGGTACAAAGTAATAGCTGATAAAATTGTACACATAAAATACTTATCCACGTGCATGCAAGTGTAAATATATGACACTGTTCTCACCCTGATGTAGCCTTTGAAGTTCAATTGATGAATATTTAAATGGCAAATGCTACGGTTCAGGGTCTGTATTAGGTGTTCAGCCTGGCAAGAGGTGGGTAATGGAGCCTTTCGGTTTCCCTTTGATCCTCAGCTGGGTGTAGAACTGGTGGGAGAGGTACCCAGGGACAGCTCAAGCAGCTGCTGGGCGCTGTTGTTGGTGTGAACCAGCCAGCCCACCCCAGGACCCCAAACATCTTGGGAATGTCGCAAAGAAGATGTGGATAGGGTAAAGGAAGGTGCATCTCTCCATGCTGTTTCCCGCTCAGTTGGACAGATGCAGCTTTAGATTAAGGAAATCACAGAGCAAGATCCCATGAATTTTTTTCTTTCTTTTTTTGTTTTTTATAAATCACTGGTAGTTTGGTTATGTGTCTCACAGGAAAACAGTTCCCACTTTCTTACAGGAAAGTGTGAAAGAGGTTGCAAACAGCTACAAAGCAGAGTTTCTAAATCTAAAATGCAAAGTAAATATCCGGTTAAAATGAGGACAGATTTGCATAGGATGTGTGTAAATCAGTGCAGCCCTTGAGCAACTCTGACCTATGTGAGAAATTACGTGGGTTTCACTGTTATCTAGAAAAATAAACTGTAACATCCAGTACCATAGCAACATTAAGCATAATGCTGATTTGCCTTTTTCTGAAGAGCATAGAAATAAACCATGCACAATTGTAGGTGTTCTACAATGTTTTATGAATGATTGAACTTACCTTTTTCTCTTGCTGTGTCACAAATTCTTTCCTGCAGCATAGTAAGAAATACATAATCTCTAATAGATTCTGGGAAATATAGTTATGAATTGAGTATTTCACAACATGAAAGCTTTTGCAAAATCTATCACTTCAATTTTCTGTGGGATAAAAGAAATTGAGTACCATAATCACAACTTTATAAAACTCAGGCCTTTTGATTCATAGAAGATTTTGATATTTCAAATTTGATTTTGCTCCATTTTGGAACAGAAACATCACAAAAATTTAATGAAATGCTCATCCTGTAAAACTTTTTGTTTAGAAGAATTAATAAATGGTGTTCTGAGAATGAAGCATGCTCTGCAGCACTGAGCAGATGTTGTTTGTTAATAACAGTTGTGGAACTCACAAAAATGCCAGTTTAAATCACCACCTGTGAACTCCAGATGTGCATGATTGGGATGGGTCTGGGAATTATTCTGGGTCTATAAATCCGTATTTTCCAGTGAAAGTGTGTAGGTCTATAGACTAGACTAAAGGTTCTAGGCTAAAAAAATGACACTCTTGAACGTCTAGAAAACAAATTCTCGTGAAGATTTTTTTTTTTAATATTCCATGAACTCTACAACACGTGTCAGATTCTCCTCTCAAACCCATTACTGTATATTCTTGATCCATTTGTACTAGTGTCACTGGAAAGGTAACTCAATAGCTAGGGCCTTACCTGGGACAAAGTCTAAAATCACGTGGAATTGAAATATATTCTCCCCACACAGGCCATTTAAATCATGTCAATAATCTTACAAAATAGGATTCCTAGAGAATAGGAGTTCCTATGGAACTATTGATTAAATATTATTTCATATTTCTTTTTGCAGTCTGTCATGCAAATAGACACTAATTATAATCCACATACATAAATACATGCATTTGCAAACACACACACACGTGTGTGTATGCATTTATGCCTCATATATCTGTGATGGATTTCAAATCAAATATATTTCACTCACTTTCGTTGTAACTGTAGAAACTTTGAGTGACAGAAGGATAAAAACCCTCTGCATTTCTTACCGAGCTTCTGCTTTTCACTCCCATCATTCACTGACATAGTTTACTTTCAAATCAGTCATTTGACTGCCCTAGTTATTTCAAGGGATTGTTTCAGCCTGGCCTCTGAAGGGATGCTTTAAGGTGATGTGAATTCCCTTCTGAGACTGGTGAGATGGGGAGGGAGAGGGCGAGAGTGAGGGGCACCAGCAATACTGAAGACATATGGTGGTGTAACAACCAAATCAAAGGAAAGCAACTCGGCCCGAAATCATGTCACTGAACTGAAAGCAGCTGGGAGTATAGGGATTCGGCATTTGGATGAAGACAAATGTAGACAAGGCAAAGCAAAACAGTAGGTCTGAAAAAAATGCTTGATATAATGCGTTCATATTGAAACACTGAAGCATGATTTCTCACAATTTTTTTTTCCTACAGAATACATGAAGCATCAAAATGCTACTTAGAGTTCTAATACAGAGGATTCTCCTCTTATTATTAGGACTCTCCTCTTATTATTTGATCTTACTTTTTGCTGTTCTGGGTATTCTGAAGGACTCACAAACTTCTCATCTTTAATATTCTGCCATTAGAGATTTAAAAATATTCTGGTGTAAATAAGGTCCTAAGGGTTTTTAAATTCTGGCTCCACTAAAGTCAGTAGGAATTGCCATTAGTACCACAAAAGTTGACTCCTGTGGGATGGAGGTGTTATGATATAAATTAAAAATAGATTTATATTTTTAAAAAATATATTATTATAATTAAATTTAATTCTTTCTTCTAATTAGAATTTATAACTACTTTGCTTTGTAAGGAAAAGAGACAAATAAAGTTTGTCAAACTGAGTCTCATCAATGTTCTGTATCGGTTCTGGCACAGTGGCTGCATAACTGTCTGGTATTTTACCATAATGCACTCATCAGTTAAATAGGGCTGCATATCTTATGGAATACGTATCTTTGAAAGAATAGACTCTAGGAAAAAAAAATCAATTTTTAGTCAATGAAAGATGATTTTCATTCACAGATTTGGTTTATTATTATCTTAGTATGTGCATATTTCTTTGCATCTCTACAATGTGTATCGTAGATTATATGGAACCCTTTATACTCTTCCTTGTCCAAGGTATTTTTGAAAGGCTCTTTCCTTATTGAATATGGAACCTTAAAGTAGAGTATAATGGGAATCCACATAAGATGTGCTCACAAATTTACACTTAAGCCATCATCGTCCATGAAGCTGCATTAATGGATGCTTTAGCAGAATGTGAGCGGTTTTTTGAGACTGGTGAAAGACAGAAGGGAAGATTAAGAGACTGGCAGCAGATGATCCGGCCCCTGGAATATTTTACTACTTTTTTACTTCTTTCCAGAGCCTGTCAATTCATAAGGATTTGATTTGATGAAGTTTTCCTTCTAGCTGCAGACTGTCTGCACACGAATCGGAGCTTGCAAGAAGTGCAAGAAATGCTGCACTGGGAGCTGTAAATATGCCAGAAGTATATGCAGTTGTGATTCAGTATGTATGTCCAAATTATTTCCAGGGAAATCGATTTGAGCTGTTCAGTTGTGCATGAGAAGGTCCTTGTGGACAGCTGACAAGACCCCCCTGAGTGATTTTGTCTGCCAGGGAATAAAATATTCTATAACTAGAAAAGTACGATACTTAAAATCTGTTGTCTAGTTCAAGCAGTTACACTTAGATATTTTAACTTCTCATAGTTCAAAACATTGTGGAATATTTACTTAATACCCATCCCCGCTCATGAATATTTCTTACACTAATGCCCCTGGCAGGAATAGTTATGGAAACACAATTTACAAGCCCTCACTTTAAAAGCTCATGAATATTCATAGATTTCCTTCTTCTTTACTGATAGCATTCATTGATTTGCCGAAGAACTTTCCATTTATAGTAATCTTCAGTTGTAGATATGAACCCTGACACGTAACAGAGTCATAATATGATTATTAGGATTTTGTCTGTTTACACGTTACAGACCTGAATTCTGTGCACTCGATGCCTTGCTGTTCTCAAGCAGGTAGTGTGTAGATGCAGGCTGTGTTCCACCCTCACAGAAGAACACAAGTGCTTGCTCTGCTGTTGACAGTTTTGACACCAACACTGTTGACTAGATGTGAAGAGTGTGCTACCTATTTCTTGGCAGCGACATGACAGTGTTCTTGCAATGGTGCTTTATCTTGTGAAGGGCAGAGGTCATTAGTACATCCAGATCTTGTCCCTTTTGGGAAGTCTTTAATTTTCAGACAGCATGAGAAAAGCACTTTCTGTGATGTGAAACCCTAGAGTTGTCTTTTGAAGGAATTCCATTTAAGAAAAAGATGGAGAGCGGGGTTTCTTATTGAGATGCACATAGCAGCTGACTGCAGCTGGGATTGTACTCATACAGTGCGGGGAGAACGTACACACGAATGCTTGTTTTAATGAGAGAGAAAGTGTAGGTGCAAGCAGATGACCTAGATGATTTTATGAATAAAAGATATAATCTGATGTAATCATTTCATTAATACACACATGGCACCAAATGAAAACAGAGCATAGCAGATGGCTATGAGAGGTCTTAAAAAGGCATTTTCAGTTTAGTAGCTAATGACTTAGATTTCATGCACTACAACAAATGCTGTCAGAAAGGAAGCACTTATCATGTCAGTCTTCCAAAGAAACTTCTACTGCTTCATGAAAGCAACAGTGAAAAATCTCTCTTTTGTGATGCTAGCTAGAAAATGCAGTCACAAGGCAGATATGGGGCAACGTGTTTCACTAAAATTTCTAAAAGAAACCCCCATTATTTTCTTTAGTAATAGCTTACAGTTTTTAATTAAAAGCTCTTTCTTTCCATCCAGTCTGTGGAAACAGTGGTTTGCAATAAATAATGCAATGTAGTAATTTGTCATGCAGTTTTGGAATCTAAATATGACATTTATTTGTTTGCTGCAATTATGGATCTACTAAGAACCACTGCCAAAAAAAAATCAAGTTGGTATAGTACTAAAAATATGTAGATTTATTTTAAAATAAAATCTTTGGAATAAATTTAGGATTATTATATACCTTTAAAAGGAGGGAGTGCATGTGGAAGGTTTGTGTAAGATCTGGATTCTTTTTTACATTAGTTTGGCTCAGCGTAGAAAATAACGAAGCAGGGGAATACCGTGGTTTAGCACACTGTCTGACAGGGGGTATGGCACCAGCCATGTGGCTTCTTCCCTATGCCATCCAGTCGTGCCATCCACGTCCAGGCTGCAGGGAGTCTGACGGGAGAGCCAAATGTGTCAGCTCCACTCCCAATGTGATTCACCCTGTACTTGAGGAATGCGCAGCCTGCGAGGTTTGACTGCTCTCTGGGCCCTTTACAAAACCAGATCAGGGCAAAAGGGCTGGATTTCTTAGCGAGAATCTGGCCTACAGCTTCTTAGAGACAGATTAACCTCGGTTTGGCATCAAACTGAGGACGCAGAGAGCCTCATTCTTCAGACCTAATCCAAGATCAACTCAGTCTATATTATTTTATCATGAATTAATACTCTGAACATCTCTGAAGACACGCAGACTCTGAAGTTTTCTTTCTGCAAAGCCTGTTTGATCTTCTGTCAGGATCAACAGAGTTTACATTGAATTTTGGCTGTAGATAAATGCTCATCCTCTTCAAATGCAAAGCAAAACAAACAAAAATACACCCTCCCACCCAAAAGCCTGTGAGTGGGAAGCTGATTTTTTTTTTTCTTTGTGCGCAACTGACAAAAAATATTGAACAGGACAGGCCTGGCCCTGCTGCAAACTGGTATCGCCGCTTCATTAGGAAATGGTTCTTTGTAAGCTGGGAGACATAAAGCTTTGATAATCCTGAATGCTTGTGAATGAAATGTAGGCATGGTTTTCCAATGTGAATACCGTACGCTGTGCAATATACATCCACAGCATTTCTGGCAGCTTGCTGCTCTGCAAATCCTGGCTGAAGCATTCGGGGGAATGGTGTAAAACCTAAGATGAACCTTCAGAAGCTGAAAATCTTCTTATGTCTACAACTCTCTCTTACGGTCATGACTGTACATAGTCAAATTTGTGATTTAGACAATTTGTCAGATAAGTCCACGGGTTGCTGTTACACATGCAATGGATGATGGAAATGCAAATAATTACATTCTTCATACGCCTTTCACTGTTGCACTAAACACTCAGATAGCATCACCTTGATTCTTATTACTTCTATTTTGACAATAAGTCAGGGCTCAAATTAAGGACAGAGATTCATAATTCTAGAGATTGTACGTGTAAGTTCGAGATATGTCAAACTCCTTAGAGATTTCCAGTCACTTAAAACATATGTTAGCATAGTGAAAGAGGCTCTCACATTGAAATTATTTTTTTTCCCCAACGTGCTAAGGTCTGAGGCTCAGTAACTTCCTCAAGTCTAAAGGCCAAGTATCCTGCATGTAAATATGGTTTGGGGTGGAGGGCGTGTGTGTTGGACACATATGAGTTTACTGTTAAAAAAGGAGAGGTCAGCTATTTTGGAGTGAGATGCAACTCCTGTAAGAGCAGGGCTGAAAGTATTTAGCTTCAAACCATATTTCAATCAAAAACAATTTTGTAAGTGCTTACATGTTTGCAGCATTCATTTATGATATTTGCCCTCCATGTCTCTACAGCTGGGCTGTCAGTAGCAAGTAGAATTTACCACGTGCAGCAAACCCTGACTAACAGTTCATTAATTTGAGTGCTGAAGGAGCTGGCGGAGGAGCTTGCCAAGCCACTCTCTATCATTTATCAGCAGTCCTGGAGAACAGGGGAGGTCCCAGATGACTGGAGGTTGGCAAATGTGACACCTATCTTCAGTGTCTTGAGTGTGCTCACCAAGCACATGGAGGACAATCAGGGGATCAGGCCCAGTCAGCATGGGTTCACGAAAGGCAGGTCTTGCCTAACCAACCTGATTTCCTTCTATGACCAGGTGACCTGCCTGGTAGATGAGGGAAAGGCTGTGGATGTTGTCTGCCTGGACTTCAGCAAAGCCTTTGACACAGTCTCCCATAGCATTCTCCTGGAGAAGCTGGCAGTTCATGGCCTAGATGGATGTATTCTTCCCTGGGTCAAAAACTAGCTGGATGGCTGAGCCCAGAGAGTCGTGGTGAATGGAGCTAAATCTAGTTGGCAGCCGGTCACAAGCGGTGTCCCCCAGGGCTCAGTTCTAGGGCCGGTCTTGTTTAATATCTTTATCAATGACCTGGATGAGGGGATTGAGTGTGCCCTCAGTAAGTTTGCAGATGACACCAAAGTGGGTGGGAGTGTTGATCTGCTGGAGGGGAGGAGGGCTCTGCAAAGGGACCTGGACAGGCTGGATCGATGGGCCGAGGCCAAATGTATGAGGTTCAATAAGGCCAAGTGCCGGGTCCTGCACTTGGGTCACAACAACCCCATGCAGCGCTACAGGCTTGGGGAAGAGTGGCTGGAAAGCTGCCTGGTGGAAAAAGACCTGGGGGTACTGGTTGACAGCCGGCTGAATATGAGCCATCAGTGTGCCCAGGTGGCCAAGAAGGCCAATGGCATCCTGGCCTGTATCAGGAATAGTGTGACCAGCAGGAGTAGGGAAGTGATCGTGCCCCTGTACTCGGTGCTGGTGAGGCTGCACCTCGAATACTGTGTTCAGTTTTGGGCCCCTCACTACAAGAAAGATGTTGCATTGCTGGAACAGGTCCAGAGGAGAGCAACCAAGCTGGTGAGGGGTCTGGAACACAAGTCATACGAGGAGCGGCTGAGGGAACTGGGGTTGTTTAGTCTGGAGAAGAGGAGGCTGAGGGGAGACCTGATCGCCCTCTACAACTACCTGACAGGAGGCTGTAGTGAGGTGGGGGTTGGCCTCTTCTCCCTGGTAACAGATGATAGGACGAGGGGGAATGGGTTGAAGCTGCGCCAGGGCAGGTTTAGGCTAGACATGAGGAAAAACTTCTTCACCGAGAGGGTTGTCAGGCTCTGGAATGGGCTGCCCAGGGAGGTGGTGGAGTCCTCATCCCTGGAGGTATTTAAAAGAAGGATAGATGAGGTGCTTAGGGACATGATTTAGTGGTGGGTTTAGGCTAAAGGTTGGACTCGATGATCTTAAAGGTCTTTTCCAACCAAAGTGATTCTATGATTCTATAATAGGCCAGTGTTTGATATGATCAGAATTTAATTTCTTTTTATTTATTGGTCCTAAGAGCTCAGATAAGTGGGGTTTCTATCCCAGTGCTAGAGAACAGCTTTCCTTTGTAGAAATTCTTATACTTGTCTGTGAACCAAAATCCTCTCTTCAGTGATTTCCATCATGGGCTTTCCCTCTCTGTTTGGTTTGCTAAATAGGATTATCATCATTAGCTTCTTGGCATATTCCCTGCCCTCTCTCCTTCTACACATGCATCACTGCATGCTTTACTGCTTTGATTTCTCTTGTTTTCAGATCCACCTCCAAACAGAAACTTTGGGGTCCAAAGGAGACACTCAGTTGTCAGGCTAGTTGGATAGATACTACAGTCCTCTTAAAACAAAAGACACCACCTCTTCCTTTTAGTTACGGTGTTGCTGCAGCAGCACGTTTTACAAACTACACGCAAAAAAAAAAAAAAAAAAGCAGGAATTGTGAGCACCAGCTTTCAAGAAGCATGAAGTCAGATTTTAAGGAAAAATAGAGACTATTCAGTCTTCCCAGTAGTTCACAACAGTGTGGGAAGGAACCAGTCCAGATTATCGAATGCTTCTTCACAGACTCTTGACTGTGAGAGAAGAAAAATCTACCAATTTCTGTGCAAACAGAGGTATTCATTGATCTTCTCTTATTTGATACTTTCCTAATTCAAAGATTTGGGCATCCAGTCAGGCAAGGGATCCAATATCATGTGAATCAGAGACCATCTGCACACTCCAAATGAAAAGACAACAAACCTTGGGGTGTCTAAAACACACAGATGTCCTCTGCACAGATGAAGCATGGTCCCACCTACTCAGAATATACTTAACATCATAAATACAACATGGAATAGGTTTACAAGACAGCTGTGAAGAAAACAAAGGAGTACACTGTTTACAATGGCCTGAGCAGTTCTGCTTTTGAAAGCAGCTGATTTTACTGAATTTGGCAGTAGGAGCAGACTGCCTAGAATTTTTCTTATGTTGCTTTTTACTGAGATTAGTTGAGCAAAGAGAACAGCAGGTATGAAACTATACTTGATCTTTATGGAAATATACAGAATACATTTTACTCTTCTCCACCAGCGAAGAGTCAATTCCAGTTGGTGCCAATGTTTTGCGTGAAATTGTTTGGTGGTCTGTCTCTAAGGATACCTGTAAAGGTACAGTCTCCAAAGGTATCTGTAAAATAAAAAATAAGAAAAAAATATTTTACATGCAGCATGGTAGTTTATGGGACTAAAATATGTGGACCAATTATAATGCAGGGATTTATTCAAGATACTTTATTCTTGTGCTGTTCAAAGATGCTCTGTGTGAAAGTTTGGTGTCTTTCCTAGCACAAATCCAATCTCAGTCTCAGAATTCTCTGAACTGGCTATATGTAAGTTTCCATTTCTCCTCAGTGAGCCCGATATCTGTAGTGAGGGGAGAATAAAGATGCAATTTTAAGTCCAATATTTTCCAAAGATAAGCAGTACTAACAGGTAAGGTTATTGCTGTTCTCTGGGTGCCAGAAAACACAGTCAAGATCTGGGAGAGAAGCAAAGCTCAGCAGCCCCGGGGAACCCCCCCCCCGGCACCCAGGCGTTGGTGGCCGGAGGGGCCACGGTGCCACAGTCACGCCCTAGAGCAGCTTTTCAACCCAGCGGCCGAGGGGCAGCGCCCGTTCCCCGGCGGGGCTGCTCTCCCCGGGCGGGGCGGGCCGGTCCCGCCTGCGGGGCGCCGGGGTGTGCGGGGGCCGGCGGGCGGGGGCCGGGGGCAGCGGGCGCCCGGCCGGGGTGCTCCGGCAAGGAGGCTGTCGGCTGCACAACGAGCCTCCTGCCGGCTGGGGCAGCTCTTCCTCCGCCCTCCCTACCCCCACCCCCCCCTTCCCCTTTTTTTAATTTAATTTATTTTATTGCGTTTATTTATTTATATTCATCGGAATAATAAAAATGAGAAAATCCGAGCGCTGCTTTTGGCTGCTCTCCACCAACCTGTCAGTGACGCAAGCGGAGACTACTTAAAGGCAGATTAGAGGCAGCAAGACGTTAAAAGCCAACCTTCCTCCCTCCACGCCGCGGGTCCGCCGCGCCGCGCCACGCCACGCCGCCAGCCGAGCGGGCCGGGCCGGTGGCGGCCGCCGCGGGGCCCCGAGCCCAGCCCAGCCCAGCCCAGCCCAGCCCAGCTGAGCCCAGCCCAGCCCAGCCCAGCCGGGAGTCCTCGGCAGGGCTGCCGCTTCCAGCCGCCCTCCCGCCACCGGACTGCGGGCGGTAGAGAGGGGTTGCTCTTTTCTTTGTTCTCCCCCCCAAAAAAAAAAAAAAAAAAAAAAAAAAGGGGGGGGGGGCGGGGAAGGAAGGAAGAAGTGAAGAGATCCCCTCCGCTTGCCAAAGTCTTTTGTCTCCGGATGAACAGCGATGGGGGAATGGACCATTCTAGAGAGGCTACTGGAAGCTGCCGTGCAGCAGCATTCTACTATGATAGGGAGGTAAGGGCTCCGGGGGAGCTGCGGGGCCCCGGGGGGATCCCCTTCCGTCCGAGCGGGCCGGCCGGCGGCACTCGGCGGGTCCCCCCCGCGGGGCACCCTTCGGCGGGGCTCTTGCGGTGCGAGCCCCCCCGCGGGCGGGCGGTGCGCGGCGCCGGTCACCCGGGCGCGGGGACGCCGCAAACGCCGCCGGCCTTGTCCCCGCGGAGCCGCGGGGCAGCGGGCGCCCGCCGGGGAGACCCCGCCGCCCTTGGGGTCCGGCGGCTGGAGCAGCCCTGTGCGGCTCCCTCCCGGGCTGCCGGGGGCTCTGGCTGCCCGTGGGGTGGCTGCCTCTCCGAAGGGGGGCTGGGGCGGGCGGGGGGGGGGGGGGGGAACGACACACGGGGACGCTGACCGCCGCCCCAGATTTTTGACAGCGGCGGATTCTCCCGGCCGCACATGGCCGCGCCGAGGCGATGCGGCGCAGGCTGCGCGCCTCCCGCGCGGGAGCGGGGCTGCCGCCGCCGGTGGTCGGGGCCGGCCGGGGCCGCCGCTGGGGGTGTCCGGGCCGGGGCGGCCGCGGCAAGGGGTCCCGCTCAGCACCGGACAGCTCCCGGCCGCGCGGCGGCGGCGGCGGCGGCGGCGCGGTCTGACGGGCTTCTCTCTTGCAGGATCCTGCTGACCGTGGTGGTGATCTTCAGGATACTCATTGTGGCCATTGTAGGGGAGACGGTGTACGATGACGAGCAAACCATGTTTGTCTGTAACACGCTGCAGCCAGGCTGCAACCAGGCTTGTTACGACCAGGCTTTCCCCATCTCTCACATAAGGTACTGGGTGTTCCAGATCATCATGGTGTGCACTCCCAGCCTTTGCTTCATAACGTACTCCGTTCACCAGTCTGCTAAGCAGAGGGAACGGAGGTACTCCACTGTCTTCCTCACCTTGGAGAGGGACCAGGATTCAATGAAGCGTGAGGACAGTAAGAAAATCAAGAACACGATTGTCAATGGGGTGCTGCAGAACACCGAGAACTCCACCAAAGAGGCAGAACCGGACTGCTTAGAAGTGAAGGAAATCCCCAATCCTGCCATCAGAACTACAAAGTCAAAGATGCGGAGGCAAGAAGGCATTTCTCGATTTTATATCATCCAAGTGGTCTTTCGAAATGCCCTAGAGATTGGATTCTTAGTGGGACAGTATTTTCTGTATGGATTCAATGTCCCTTCCATGTACGAATGTGACAGATACCCTTGCATTAAAGAAGTAGAGTGCTATGTCTCTAGACCCACTGAGAAGACTGTATTCTTGGTATTCATGTTTGCTGTCAGTGGGATTTGTGTGGTGCTCAATTTGGCAGAACTGAACCACTTGGGCTGGAGAAAGATCAAAATGGCAGTGAGAGGAGTACAGGCAAAAAGGAAATCCATATACGAAATCAGAAATAAGGACCTGCCAAGAATGAGCATGCCTAACTTTGGCAGGACTCAGTCAAGTGACTCAGCTTATGTGTGAGGCTGTGACAGAACTGAAGCACTGTGCCAGGTGGAACAGACCCAGACACCATTAGAGAAAGGTACATTGCTTAGGCAAGCATTTTATCAAACCACCAAGAAAGCCATTAAGGTATTGGATCTGCACTTACTGATCTAGCTGCAAAATGCAGTGCTATGTAAAAGACTGAAAAAACAGCTCTAAACCCATGCTTGATCTAGCCTTACAGCACAGCTACTATTATTCCTACTTTTCTTTCTAATGATTGGGTGTTACCTGTCGGTGGAGCGGCTTTTTGGTCGTCATTAGGTTAAGTTTACAGTTTGGACTGTCTGACTAATTGTTGTAGACGTGTAGAATGTTCATATTAAAAATCTGAAAGGATACTCTATATGGGGGGGATGGGGGGGGGGGGGAAACTGTTGCAATGTGCAGATGTAAGCATGTTTTAGAAGGAGGGTAATTGCACTGTAAGGAACCTGACCACAGCTCAATCAGGATATCTGCGTTCACCTATCTCACAGATGTCTTATATTATTTTGCTTGTCTAAATCACGGAGTTCATTCCTGGTGTGTACTACTAGCTATTTTCTATCACAGTTTGTGCATCAATTAGTTATGCTGAACAATAAATGCTGAATATAATTTTGCCATTTTTTTTGTTTGCCTGTCCACACACACACACCAGAGACCTTAATCATCTTACATCAGTTGTGATCTGCAAAGTATATCAGTACATTTCAGTTCATTCCCTACTATGTGCATGATTAAGATGGAGTTGGTTCATGCCAGCCAAGTTATGTATTTACCTACAGATACCTATGATGACACATATACCAAAGGAACAGAGTACATTGCTTTTAACTGTGAATATATCACCTTCTCTCTGCTCTTATTTATATAAGTGCCATACTTGAAACATCTAATTCTGTACTTAGTCAAAAGGCTGTCTTGGGATACCAGCTGGAATAAAGTGATTTTGTACTCTCCTTTGTTTATTTTATGCTATTTGTTTAGTCATTGCACGGTGTAAAAAGCAGCTAAAATCTCTCTTGATAAATAAAGTACTTGCCTTTTTTTTTTTTTGTAAGCCAGAAGAGATTTCTTCTTCTTTATTATTGTATGCAATTGTAGAAACATACAGGGTCAAAATAATTGACTTACAACAATTATTCTTCAGGGTTTAAAGTGTCTTGTTGATATTCTAAACTCTAAGTGACATAACCTGGGAAATCAGGACTATTTGTTATGTCTGTTTTCCTCCTTAAGCAAGCTTTTGCTGTCTTTAAAGCCTGATCCAAAGCCCACTGACACCAACAGCCTTCTTTCTGCTGACGCTAAGGGCAACTCAGTTGGCCGCCAAGGTCACTCTGGGAATAGCCAGAGTACATTTACCTATAAATGAAACAATTGCAGCTTTTCATCAGGGAACTCGAACAGTAACCTCAGCTTTTCTGCCTTACAGCTGGTTCAAGAAATACACTGTTCGTGTCCCATGGTAAGCCACTGGGGCAGCCACAAATAAATCTCTGTTAACAGCAACCGTTTTAATATAGGTTACTAAGTTTTTCGTAAGGACCTTATTTAATTCCCACTGAATTCAACAGAAAATATCCCACTGGCAACAGTAGGAGTTGGATCAGGACTAAAAAGCCACACAAGTGCATTCCTAACTAAATATTATCTGCCCTTTAAAGAAAAGGGCCAAAATGGTGCTGGAAAATTTGGCAATATTTTAAAACATAAGAAGGAGACAGGGGCTCAGAGTCACAAACAGCCTTTTGATTGTATTTTATTTCAAGCCTAAAAATGGATTTCATTGTATTTTGGCTTGGAGATAATGCATATTTCCTCTTGGCTTACAGTAAATACCTTAACGTTTCATTCTTGTGGTTTGCCAGCATTGTCACTTAAAAAAATGTCGATTAATTCTTAGATAGTGTATTCATTATCACTTTCATCTGTGGTCTTTTTTCCTTCCACTGTGAAACATAAAAAGACTTTGAGATGTGTCATGTTTTTTAAAGATTTTTAAAATATTTTTCCCTGTGTATAAAAGGAACAGGTTTTCCTATTTGATTATAGAAACCTATAAAGATGGATTTCTCAAGTGATTCTTTCTGATATAAATGCACACTGATATTGCTAGTTGACTGCATGCTCACTGGAAAACTGTATGTTATTTTTAGAAGGACAACATGGCAGCTAAAATCTCCATCTGCAATATAACAAGCTTCTGAAGATTATTATTTGACACACAAATCCAAGTCTGATTTTCAATTTTGCAGAGTCCTGGGATGGTTTGCAAAATCTCCTTTTGAATAGATATTGAAGAGAAAAATGCTGTTTGACAGTCATAAACATTGCTTTAATTTTGAAGAAATGGGAGATTGTGTGCAAAGGGCTTGATCCAGTGCCAATTAAAGTTGAAGGAAAAAACTCGCACTGTATTCACTGGGCTTTGGTTCAGGCTCAGCACAATTTCCTGTTGTGCAGAAGCCCTAATGCAAGTTATTTCCAGTGGCTGCATAGCAGTGTTTAGTCAAACTCTAGTGAAGGTGCATGTTTTGATAGCTGTAAGGTTTTAATACCTTAGAATTCTTTAGGTAAGACCAAGAAAGGATCTGTTTATAATAGTCAATGGGTTATTTATTATTTTGTGCAGTTGCACATTTTGTACTCCAGTAAGTTCATTTCTTCAGAATTTTCCTATATATTTATGTAAGGAAATGCAAATGTTAATTTATGCAATGGGATCAGTGATACAGTAGGCAAATACTCTTATTTTGATCAACAGAAATGCCATCCTCCATATTTACATTGAATAGAATATGGGTTTTCATATTTCAGAAGAGAAATGAAATGGTGTCAAGAGATCAGTTGTTCTAGCCTTCCTTTTCAATTGTTATTTTTCATTTCTTAGCAACTACTTATTTGTCATGGACAAGAGAAATATCAGAAGTGCGCTTTTTTGTCAATGTGTCACGTGAGAGTCATATGATTAATGCTGAGTGTTTGCATGAAATCTGGCTATTCATTTACAGAATAAATGCTTTAAAATTGTCACAGCAATGGAAAAGTGTGTTAAGTGAACAGAACTGAGTGAACATGAAGCTGAAGGGCACATTAAGGGCCACTTAGGTCTTGCTCCTGTCTTGTTGAAATGAATTAGTCTTGCCATTGACATCTATGGAAGAATCAGATATTAAATATGAAAATTGAGTTAATGTGTGTTCTAGTCATTCTGTGCTCTGTTTTGTACTGGTGGACAATGTTGTGTGTCATCATACATGCAAACAAAAATCTATGTTCACTAAGCTGTTATGGAGAACTGCAATAGAATTTAATACACTATTGGTTCCGTGGTATTTTAAAATTTATATAAATTAATGATATTATTTAATTTTTGCATAGGCTTGTCTTGTGCTTCCTGAGCCTGTGTGAATTTCAAAAACTATTTAAATTCTATAATTTTTATTTTTTTTTAAATTAGGGGTTTTTTTTATATAATGAAAAATAGCTATATTTTTACATGGGGAAGCTGGATTGACTGTTCCCATAGATAGTTCAGTTTTAGAGACCATTGACTTTGAAGAAATATATAAGTTTTTTCATCTTAATCTTAAGGAAAATCTGAATAACAAAGAGATCAACTGAGATGAATGAATCATGGATGTGGTGTGGTGGATTTTAGCTTGGTTTACACTAGAGAAGTTGGAAACACTCAGAAACTCCAAAGTAGGCTCAGTGCTTGTCCTGCATTATATCTAATAGGGTAGGACATGGCTGATGCTATGTAGAACCATAGGAAAAGGTGTACATGGAATGTTAATGTTAAATGTGAGGAAGAATTCTTTTCATCCACATCTAAAGAATACCTTTCTTGTAGGGGAAGAGGATGGACCAGGTGGACATTGTCCCTGCATCCTTCTGGCTTTATTTTGTTTGAATATAAATGTTCCACCTTCTTTAGTGAAACAGGTTAGAGGCTTTTGTTTGTTATACAAGTATAGAAGAGAGAATAAAAGATTGAGACATAGGAGGAGAAAACAGACATAGGTTTTCCTCATTTAGGGTCCAGTCTTGTTCTTCATGAATTCAGTGGTGAGACTTTGTGTTCTGTGGGACCAAGTAAATTCCCAGCTGGGGGAAAACCGAGTTCATGAGGTTAACGGGAGAGATTACAGTATTTCTGTATTGCACACCCATCCCTGGATGTTCTGGGATACTTCTCCCAGGAATTTTTTTGTAGGCTTTCAGAAAACAGACTAGGTTAGTATCAGCTACTGACACCAGATTCTAAACCTTACCATCCTCTTAATGAAACTCTGGTAATATTTCTGTGAAGAAAAATTGCACTAGGAAGTGCTTCATATTATGTCTATTGAAATGTACTAAAGAAGTCAACCAGGAGTCAGCAGCCCATGAAATAAGTGCAGATATGGAGAATTCCACAGCACTGCATTAATAATAAACCGTACATATGCAAGTATATCTATAAATAGCTATATACATGCAAGATTGTTAAAAGAATTTTACCTAAGTTACATTACTGTGTTACAGATGGGATTTCAAAGATGGATACAGAAGACATCACATACCCAGAGACAGTTACAAACTGTGCAAATAATGCACAGATATGAATTCTTACAACTATGTGCAATGACCCGACCAGATATTTGACATGCAAAAACCCCAACAATCACCCTTTTCCTGTGAAATTCTGGGGCTATGGGCTATACTAATTGCTTTAGAAAGTTTAAGTGAGAAGCTGTGTAGCTAAGTTATAGCTAAAGAGAGGTTTGCCTTCATTGCATTAAAATCTATCAGCTTTTTCCTAGTGGTGACTGAAATACAGGATGAATCAGATCTCTAACCCATATATGGAATGCCTCTGATGTCCCATCAGAGTGAGAATCTCTCCTGTGTTTAAGAGAATGTGAAAGTGAGGTAATTCTTTACTATTCTACCTCTTTTTCTTATGTGGTGTGGCTAGAAAAGAAAGGTTACCAGTACCTGGAGAATAATTAATGTATCTTAAAGTGATTAAGCTATTCTGGACTTTTAGTTTATTTCACTGAAAACAGCATTTGCTGCATATGACTTCTCTATAAATACATTTCATGGTACATGATTAAATGTAACTTTCATTTTTTAAAATGTTTTATTAAGTTTCTGATGCAATCATGGTCAATGTTTTCATATTTTTTATCAAAGAAAGGTCAAAAGACTGCTGGTTGAAGCTGACTCAGTCTCTATTTTTTTAAAAGTGTTATTAATAGTTAATGCCATATTTTAAATCTGTTAGCAAAATATTTCTTTTTGAGGAGCACTAAAGTAAATAATTATTTGCACCAGTAAAGCAGCATTTCTCTGGAAGTGATGGTTTCCTTTCCAACGACAAGCTTTATTTGCCATATCTATAAGCTTTTTGGAAAAATCAACATTGAGCAGGGATTTTATAACATATTAGAATTACATGTTGTAAGGAGATAAGATGAAGGAAAAATACATAACAGCAAAATTAGGAAAAAAGTAAGGATTTGTAGGTATTAAGGAAAAACAGTGGCTGTGGACTTTTCCCTACTTATTATGCAGTTTAAGGATAAAAGCAGGTTCAGAACACGTTCCTGAGCAAGATTCCTTGTATTATCACTTATGTAAGATAAACATTCTAGAAATTATTTACAAATATTTTCCAGCTTTTCTTGAAGAATTTAATTGCACATTACACTGTCCAAAGCCGTCATGAATACTAATGTCCCTAGCTTCATCCTTAGCTTTAGTGAATTTAACGTATCTGGAAGTTTTTTTGAAATGCACCACGTTCTTCACCACTGGTCTGCAATGAAAACCATTTTGCACATCAGAAAATGTGCCCATCAGAAAACAGATGATGCTTGACATGGATATTTAGCTGACTTAGACAGAGCAATCAGACTTAAAGCTTCACATTGAAGGGTGAGTTGCGATGAACATGCGTTGTGAAAACAGTTACTGCATGGCGGGAAGAACTGAAATGTAAAGGGGCTTTCACATTTGTACTGCATGTGATGTACTAGAGATTCAGGTGTTTTGAAGAAAGAGAACATCCGTAGGAATTTCTTTACTTTCTCCTTTTAAAAAGAAAACACCACCTGCTTTAGCAATGCACTTTGTGTAAGAATGCATATAATTCTATATATGTACAGCTTCTCAGAGGCAAGACTCCACATCTGACATTGTTAAATGCCCACAAACAAACTTACTTGAGCAATATTTACCTTACATATATAGAGAAATAATGCATTCAACCCTTTACCACCATTTTCTCACATGCAAGTGGGAATATAATTTGTAAGAGCAAGGAAATAATTTGTTGTATCTACTACATATTTGTAGTAATTTCACCAATGTGAAACACTTCGTATTTTTACCTCAGGATACTATTGGGGTTTCTCTATTTATAGAAGGGGTGGAAACACGTTTCTATAAAAGATTTCACATTTTTACATAATGTCACAGCTTCTTTGTTGTTTTTTTTTTTTCTCTGTGGTGCAAATTTTCTTGATGTATTCTTCCATTTAATATTCTGGCTATTATTTGGACTGTGTCTCCAGAGATGCGTCATTTTTCTGTTTTTCTTTTTTAATTATCATAATTAACTTAGATGCTGCACATATTTTAAGATATTGTAATTCTTAAAGAGTGTCAGCAAATATAGGCAGTTTTTATGTTAAATTTGCATGAGGCAGAAAATTATGTATCATTGGAATTGTAGGGTTTGGTTAAAAAAAAAAAACCAAACCAGAAGGTTTTTATTTATCATTTTAATTATTACTCTATTTTAAGAAATTATGTCTCCTGCACTTACTCATGTAATTTGTATGTAAGTGGAGACTGAAGGTTTTCTCTGCCTTAAGCTATGTGGTGTGCATCTCAGATTTTGGCTTACTTTTAGACCAGTAAGTCCACAGCATATGAGCAAGCAAGGGAATCGCAATGCTTAGTGGGACATGCCAAAAAAAAGAAGTGCGTTTTAGACTGATGTTGATCTTATAAATAACATACAGTAAATGAAATCAGCCTTTATGTTTAATCACACATACACAAATGGGTATCATTGTATATTTTGTATTAGAAAAAAGCAGTGTTAGTTAATACTGAGATATTTTCATTTGAAAATAATTAATTTAAAAATTTCTCAAAGGGTTGTTTAAAAATCCCTTAACACGATGCAAAGATTGGAATGTAATTGTGAAATTGGCCCATCTTCTTAAGCTACTGAAGCACAAATGATAAATACATCTGTGGTGATAAAAGACTACTTTGCTCGTATGCGTGTACTCTTCAACTTTGCCTAGCTGGCAGTCGAGAGAGAAGGAGCTTTAATTGTACGGTGTTTATTGCGCTGCAGTAACAGCATAGCCAGATAAAATATTTCTAGTAAGATTTTTGAAATTGGCAGCATGACTTCTATTAACATTAATGGAGGTTGTACAGCTGAATGTTAGTGTATTAAGCAGAAAATATTCATCCCTGCTGTTCGCTCAACAACTTGACCTTTCTACTGTAAATTAATACAATATTTTGAGTTCACTTTAAACTAATTAAACTTTGAGGGCCTCCTGTTCTCTTTCATGAAAACACATATCAGGGAGAAGCTAGCTTGTCAGCATGAGCATATGGTTATCTAAATTTAGCCTATTTTATTGAAAAGGTGTCAAATTTGATACATTGAAACTGTCACACCATTGGAATAGCAGCTTACACTTTTGGGGGTTTATAGTGATACACCGTGCCAAAGAGCTATGCAGCATTGGATTTTTTATTCCTCTTTGTGATGAAAAGCCTATGAATTCCTTCCCCATTTGTTTCAATGACCTTCTGCTTTGAATAAAAGAGAAAAAAAGGAATCATGCCAATAGCGTGGTCAGGAGGTCTGGCTATGCTAAGGTCCCTGACCATGCTGCCTCCTTAGTAAAAGTGTGAGCTTGTAAAACAAAAATATAAAAATGGAACTGTGTTTAACTGTCAATCCTAGTCAAACAGGACTTCAGCTCTGAAGCTTCCTCTGCTACTCTACTGTATGACTACGAATGATACTACAGGGCTGTCACAGCTACCATAAGGCTGCTGCATTCCTGTGTGCAAATATTTAAATGTATTTAGCACCTGAGTGGCCTCTCGTTGAGTGCCTGTCTTGAAGATACTGTATGGCTTGCATGCCTGTTAAAAAGAGCTAAACCCCCTGATATTTTTTTGGCTGGCATCACTGCATGCAGCTGCCCACCACGAGGTAAAACTCTCATTCAAGCAACCGTGTTTTTTCAAAGTTTATCCTAGGACAGCAGATCATATTCTCACAGGAACTAACAAACACAAAACTGGCTCCAGTCCGCTCAGCAGCATAAGCAAAACCACGGGAGAGGGAGAGAACAGGAAGAGCTGGGTTTGCCAGTTTTCTGCTGCTAAGGAGAAGTGGGAAAGGAAAGCTGTGATTACTGCTTGTCCTTGCCTTCACCCCTGTCCTCGCTGCTCAGAGGCGGCTGTCACCTCGCATATGCAGCCACTCCCTGGACCCAGCAGCTGTGGAGAGCTCTGCCGTTGTGCCTGTTGTTCTGTCCTGCCTGCTGGTGCCTTTGCAGGGACTGCAATGGGCCCAACAACTGAAAGACCCTCACAGTTGGTAGCTCTTGCTTGTCCAGGGATGGCTTCATTGTTCGTCAGCAAGACATCAAGCTTTTTTCCTGTGCAAGACAGCTGCCTGCAATATCATGCCCAAGGCAACTCCTGATAATTCAGGCGTTCAATCCATAGTGCAAAAAAGGGTTTAATAAACACGAGAGTTATTTTATGAAATTAAGGCTGTAATTTCTCAGTTGCTAAGAGATATACGCAACAAAATTCTTTATGTTGGATCATTCACCCAGAAATGCTGACTCATTACAGAACTAATGCGTATTTGAAGATAAATTCTACCTAAAAAAGTGCGAAGGTACTTCTGCCAAAGCCAGTTAGAAATCCTTAGACTTATCTGAAAAAGAACATAATATCACATGCAAACTAGAGTGAAGAGGAAAAAAAAAAAGCAACATTTTCTAAAATGTTCCCTTTTATTTTAAAACACTAAATATAAAAAAGATCTTCCTTCTTTACTTCTGGTGAGCATAACATGCAATTGTCCCCTTACAATTTTTTTTTTAATACTTTTTATAACACCTTCTTCTGACACTCAGCATACTCAGAGCTCCAGGACAATTCAACACTGAAGATGAACGTATTTAAATACATAAATACCCTCAAGTGAAAAAAGATAAAGTTCAAAAAGTCTTCCAAAGAAGAAATGCATGGTTGACCCTATTATCTAGAGATAACTTGAAGTGTTTTTTAAGACAGAATTTACCAAGAAACATTTTAATCTAGTGCCAGGAGAGACTAACTTAAACCTTCTAAAGAACTGGGGGAGAGAGTTAGAATGTGGACTAAAAACTATTTAACATATTGTTAACATATCTATTTTGCTGGATCTGACAGCCTTGAGAGAGGCGAGGCTGCCGCAGCTCTGTGTGCCAGGTCCAAACAGTAGTGAGACTGATCACATATTCCCCGTGGGCCCCTGCAGACAGTGCACACACGTGTGCATCAACGTATGCACGGCTGGCCGCACAGACCGGACAGACACACAGAGCACTCACGTGGACCTCATCCTGCCCCTCTCTCTGGCTGTGCAGGATGGAAGTACACCAGTAGAAATATATATACACATGTACAACATGGATCTCTCCAGCAGCTGGGCTCAGACTCTTGGTCTTGGGCCAGCCCTGGGAGGGGCCTAGCCAGGGTAGCCCTTCCCTTGAGTCTTTAATTTAGGTTCCCTCCTTGCTTTTGTAGTCCTGTACTTCTCCGGGCTTGAGGAGATGGGCCTCTCTGGGCTGACGGCTCCTGTGATGGATGTGGCAGTCACTGGGCAGGGTATTGTTTAGGCCCCCCCAGCCTGCCATTATCTCTCTGTCCTCTTTTGTGGGTGTGCAGATGAACTTTGACCACATAAAAAGCTTTTATCAGATATAGATGTGGCTTTTAGAAACATTACTATTCTTCTATCAGAACTTATAGCAGATATGCATGACAGAAAAACTTCTAAAATTGCCTCAGCTGTATGTGTGAGATCCTGCAACTTATTTCAAACTGCTGAAGAAGGAGTTTTAACTAACATGGTAAGCTTTGTAAAGAAGAAGCTGAGCTGTGCAAATGTGGAAGGGTTTTTCTGCATATTTTGCAAGGGTAGTCAATCACTTTTTGTCATTTCTTTCCTCAACTAAGTGAAAGCATTTCAATTAAATTGGTTCAGATTTTTTAAGGAATTCAGTCCTATGAGTCTCCTGCAGAGAAGAGGAACTGAGAGCTGGGGCCAGTGACTTTTTACACCATCTCAGCTCATTCTTCTGCAATACCTGTCAGCACCCTTAGATCCAATTCTCAGACAGCAAAGCAGTTCTGTCCTTTAGTGGCATGTGCTAAATTGCTTTCCTGGATTGAGACATTAAGCTCTACGGCCAAATCAACAGGAAGAATACCGTGGCTTCTGTAAAGGCAGGAAGATTTCTGAGCATATAAGGTCATTTAAGTCTAAAGTTCTCATCTTAAAGATGAAAATACAGTGTAATTTCCATGATTCTATTCTTATTGACAACTGGGTTATTGAGAGTACATAGTAAAAACTTAAAATCTGGACAATTTTGACCCTCGCTGATTTACACTGTCTTAAAAACATGAAGGGATTGATAGGCCGGTCTTGTTGCTTTTGTGCTGATTTCATTGAATTTATTAATCTAGTTGGTTCAAATGATAGACTGTATCTCAGTCCTTACTCTTGTAACTCAGTCGCTATTCTTCAGCTTGATGGCTGTTGACAGGCACAGAAGAAAGTATTTCAGAGCTTATAAAATGCCTTTCATAAATGTTCTGTTAGAATCCCTGCAATCATGTACTTGATTAGTTTTTCATTATTTTATTACAGATGGCAGGTCTGCATTCACTGTGAGACAGGCAGCAGCTTCACTGCCTGCCCGCTTGCAAAGACAGTGCAATGAGTGTATCATGCATGGAACAAATATGAGGACATAAACAGCTAAATGAAAAAGAATATGCAGAAATGTTTGCAGTATAGGTTGTCCATTGTGATCTGGACACCTTTCACCAGCTTACAGAGTATAATAATTCTGTGGAGATTTGTAGACTCAGTGCAAACTCATATTTTCACCATGTCAAGTGAGAATCAAGTCTGGCACTGTTTTTTACAATAAGCAATGTCATAAAAATATAATTCAGATTAAATTTATTCTGTCGTGCAATTGTTACAGCTTTATGTCAATAGGAACTGTATGACACTTCAAAATGAATATGCCTTTTTTATTCTGGTCACATTTTTGGTCAGCTGCTAGTTCCCCATTAAATGCGTATGTGTGTCAAAATGTTTATATATATTGTGAAGATCTAAGGTTGTATTGATGCCCTGTGTGTTTAAGCTGCCCTTTCAGTCCTTACAAAAGGAAACATTGTGAAAGATCATTTTCTCAGCCCGTGCATTTTAGCCCTTCCCTTCCATGTGGACCATTCTTTGATAGCTGCTTAGCCACGGGCTTATTGTGACTTCCCTCAGGTGATTTTGAAAGCTAATGACGGAAACACTTGTGAAGAAAAGCGAGTGGCTCAGCCCCCATGGCACAGCAGAACTTCTTGTTATCATAGCAAGAGAAAATTCGGTCATCTTTATTTAAGGGTTATATTGTGCAACCACTTGTGTTGAATTCAGCAGTTATTCTTATTTATAATTACTCCACTGACCTGACTGTACTCTGAGGAAATGTATACATCTCTGTAAGCCATCTCCTCCTTCTACCCCTTGCTGTCACTCTCTGACTATGAGGAGTATTTCCACGCTGCAGTTGCACAGGTATGCTCAGAGGCTGTTACGAGCCCGACCATGGGGTCGGGGAGCTAACACCATGCTGCTAATGCCTGCTGAGTGCCATCCTACTGGGGCTCAATGGCCTCGGTTTAAATGAACCTGGTTTCATCATACTTGCTGTGGGCAATTTAGGGAATGTATCTTCTGTGATCTGTGGGTTTTCCATGGATTTTGGTGGAGCTGTACTGTCATAAAAAGGGAAATGATGAAGCAAAGCCCTTTTTTTCCGCTGTTATTAAAAACCAGTGATAGACCAAGGGGTGTCAACTGATGTTTTATTAAAAAATGTATTGCATGTTACATTACAATGGAAGCTAAATAACAATAAGCTCAAATATGGATGTTCCTTTATTGTAGAAACCTTTACTCACTTCTGTAAGGTTTATTCTCTTCATTTCCTTCCTTGGATGTGTGGGACTGTGGTTGCTTGCTTTTTAAAAAGCTTTTTTCATGGGCTATCTTTTAATAGCTTATGTACAAGTAACAATCTGCGGATAACAGATTGGGGAAAAAAAAGGCAAAGATAACTTATACAACATCAGTAAAATAATTGGCAGAGTCTAGAATAAAGCTTACAGGAAAAAGCAAAGCCTAGTAAGTAACTTAAAAGGTCAGTATCTCACTCTGATTTCTAGTGTTCTGCTCTTAGGAGTGGGTGAGCCCTTCTTAAAAATTAAG
This sequence comes from Gorsachius magnificus, assembly GCA_034008185.1. Classification (NCBI taxonomy): domain Eukaryota; kingdom Metazoa; phylum Chordata; class Aves; order Pelecaniformes; family Ardeidae; genus Gorsachius; species Gorsachius magnificus. Next base: position 37,471,536 of record CM067086.1, read on the forward strand.
AAGCTATTCAAGCATCTATTTGAATCTATTTGTTATCTGATATATCACATAGATCATGTACCACACATTTAGTCACACAGATCTAGGTCATTAAGTAACTCTGCTTTGTCCGGTTCATTATTGTTCACCTTTGTAGCTCATACATGAGCTACGTTCCTCAATCACATCATTACTAAACCACATCAATGTAATTCAAAGTCTTCTCCTACCTGACATCCCTGTAACAAAACAGAGTGGCCAAAATACTACCCCAGGTGTTTCTGAGCAGCTGAAAGCTCTTTGGGAGAGATTTTTAGCTATTTGGTCTAAAAGGTTTCCTAATGCTGCTTACCAAGTTAAACTCTTATATTAAAAACTGTTGCTCTAAATTAGTTTATTCAAGAAAAGAGCTTGTAATTAAATGGATTTCACACATACTTCCCTCGCCTTCTGTCTTAAAGTGCTGCAGGAAAAGGAGCAAACTGAAAACAAATTAGCAGCAAAGCTTTCAGCTTTGAGCTCCATCCTTTTTGCCTACAGAGGTGTTCATGAGTCTACAGATAACTTGGAAAAATAAAGCAAGATCTAACAGTGAATTAAGTCTGTATATCTGTGAAAGGGCAAGAGAGAGAGACAGGGAGCACTTCTTGTGTGGGATTATCAGCAGGAGAGGATCGTCAGCTCATCTCACGTCAGGGACAGCACTCAGTTCAAAGCCTGACAGCCACCTGGAAGTCCTGCTATCGACATGTAGGTGGTTAGCAGGAATTTTGGATTGGGAAGGGAGATGTTAAATTCCCTGAAAAGCATGTAACATTGTTTATGTTCTTCATGCATGATGAAATTAGTGAAGCTTCCTATGGCCTTCTGCATGGAGCCACCACTTGGTACTGTTGAGGGTGTTATGATTCAGGACCCAGAACTCTGTCAAAAGTATGCCAGCTTGTGGCTGGAGGGTCTGACCACTGTCTAAAACCCAGGAAAAAAACAAACATTGAGAACTTCACTTCATTAATTAGTTCTAATCCTTTAAATCCAACCCAAGGATGCTTATAAGATAGTAATGTGTAATACATCAGCTCTCCTGAGCAAAACCAAACGAATAGAAGTGAATCTCATTATGCAAAATCTTGAAGGTGAAAGAACTGGGGATTCCAAAAATATTCTCCATATGTAGTGCTGTGACACCTGATGAGAGCTTGATATCAGGGGGAAAAGTGAGATATGCATCTAATTGCAGCCTTCTAGCTTCTGCAAAATTATTTGAGTGGATTACCATTTACCAGCTTTGCAAGTCCACTTTTTCTAACCACTTAATACAGTTTTGATCTTAGCAAAGAATGGATTGTAATCTTGCACTTGCTATCTTTATTTCCGTAAAAAATGGATGTGCATATGAACTTTTGCTGATTTCTTGTGAAAACCTCAATCAACTTTTTTTTCTAAATAAGTGGGAAAATAATTTTTAATTTTTCACAGTGACTGCTCATTCAGTTGAATATAGAGTCTTTTTTTTTCTATTTTTTGTGATAAAATTTTTATTTCCCTGGTAAAAACCCCTTGCCTAGGTCATTCCACTAACCAGTTTGCTTAATTTATCAATTTGCCCTTAAAAAATGAAAACCTTGTACCTGATCTGTTCTTATTTATCTTTCTGCTTAGCTGAAAGACAGTATTGCATGGTACCTTGATGCAAGGTTAATTTCAAAGACCAGCTCTGCTGTTATGGCTCGAGACTTAGTAAAGACAGTGTTGAATAACTCCCACTTTTTGTCACTTTCTGGATTATTTAGTGGGTATCGCGTACAAACACAGCTATATCATCACTGCTGCTACATTTCCATTTCCACCCTTTACCTGTGAAGAAAATGTTTCTGGCTTGTCTATGTGGCACAAGCACGTAAAAGCATAGCAGTTATCCTGACAGAATATCTTCTAGTAATATTTGCTAAGCCTAACAATTCTATTTAGTCTGTGTAATCACCCTCACTTGTTTACAATGTTACTTTTACCTCTGTTGTGGTCTCTCAACCAGTACATGCAATTTAATACTGCAGTTCAAGTTCTTTAAACTGTGATTTCTTTTTTTTTTTTTTTTTTGACAGCTAACTCTATCTGCTTGTGAAAGAAACATGAGTGGTATTAGAACATTGTAGGTCTTTCAGATAAGGTGGTCTTGCTTACAATATAACCATGGGATGCTAGGAAGCTAGAATTTGATGAAAGTGGCAAGATTAACAGCTCTATGACCTGAGCATCTAAGGCCAGAACAGGAAAAGAATTCTGTGGAAATCTTACTTCTTGAGCTGATTGGAGACGGCAGTCCTCTATATCAAGAAACTTCTATGAATGTTCTTTATAACCTGTTTGCCAGAAATCTAACCTGCTTATATAAATACCTGTTTTGTTTTATCATTGATTGCATTAAAAGAGGGTAGAAACCAGTGAAGGGAAGAATGGCCATAGCAGGCTATGAAGCAACAGTTCTAACACTAATTTGTTCTTTGGAAAAACCTTTGTTTATTGCAACTGTCCAGAGCGCTGGTAAAAGTTTCATTTGTTTGAATTTTGACTAGTGTCAGAGAAGAGATGTTGTTAGACCTATATTGCAGGAAAAAATAAGGTGAACAATATTGATGCATATCCTTATAACATTAATAAAAAGTTAATTCTGATTTGTTAATCAAATCATATGAGGATAAAAATAGAAGACGATGCTCTACTATGTATATAAGATACTTATCATATGAAATGTAGCTATTGTTCATATCTGATTATTCTGTGAACATTTACACCTGTACAAACCTATTGACTCCCTGTTGCTAATGTGTGTGTATCTTAGAGGAAAATTTGGTCCAGTGAGTTCATCTGCTGTCACATAAAGTAACCAGATTTTTTTGATAGGGAAATCCACAGGGAGAAATGTATATATCTGTATGAATTAACTTGATTTAACTACTGCCGGATGGGATTTAATGATTAAACACACTCTGTTCTCTGGTAAAAAACAGGTACCAGATGGTATGTATAGCAAAATATATTTGCTCTATACCTGTGGCTTTTGAAGTAAAATACAACCTTGTTAACATCTGGCATGCCACTGCAGGACATCCAAAAGTGCACAAAGTGGACAGATATTATCAGATTACAGAAGGCTATGTTGAGTAGATTTCATCAGAATTTTATATAGATAGTGACATGAAATAGTTAGGAACATCAACAGCATACAAAAAATATTACTTCCATGCAAGCATTTTATATCTAATTTGTAGATTGCTGGCTGTGCGATACCAACTTTCTTAGAATAGCTACAAATGTCATATATAATTTATTCTGTAGTTTCCATTGCTAGACAGAAAAAGTACACTAAGCGTTATCTAAAAATGTGTTGACATGCTGGCTTATATATAAATAATAAATACGTTTGTACTATCTCCTAAGGGAGCTGTCAGAGAAGAAATCCAACAACAACTTACGGTATCTTTTATTTTTCAGTAGGATTGACATATACAACATTATTGTTCCAGTCCAAAACAGGATCTGCATATGTCTATATGCATCAGTACCTCAATAGAGTTATCTTATGGAGCCATGTGTATACACAAAGTTGTGTCTGAATTATTGGGGACTTTAGGGGGCTGTGAATCTTTATTTACAACCTGGTCAATTCCACAGGATACTGAGTGTCCGATTTAAAGTTCCTAGAATATCCAACTTCTGTGGCATATAGAATAATGTAGTTGTGATCACGTTGCCATTTTTCATATCTAACAGCTGCCTGAAGTCTGTATTTTGTTTTTTTTCTTTAAATTGGGTGAAGCATGTCTTCTGAATAAGGAAAGTAGGAAAAATACTCTTTTCTTCCATTGTGTCTGAGCTGGGGTATTGGGCTGCCTGGTTAAAGATTATGTAGCCAGAAGTGTGAGAGGAGTAAGCAGGCTGATATCCACGGTGGATTGACTTTGAATCCCCATTTCAAATGAACAGCTGAGGAGCCTGTAGCTAAGGCTTCAGGGACAGAAGGCAGTAGTACTGATGCCACACTGAACAGCTTGGAGGAGCTGGTGGAACCTCTTCATGCAGCTGGTGTTCAACATGTCTTCCAACCACCTTTCAGGTGGCTTGTTATCTGGTGGCAGGTTGTAGTCTGAATACCCACAGAAGAGCCTGACAGGGCCTGACAGAGATGTTTGACCAAGATTGCTCATGCTTTGATCTTATATATGTGTCTTAGGTGTTCTGATGAAAACTGGCTGAGATAATGTTTTGTTTTCATGTTTTCAGGCTTTGAAAATAATGTGGAAAAATTCTGAAGGAAAAATCACCAGACTATGTATATCTCAAGCTGATCAAATACTTAAATGACAGCCTGAATACAAATACTTTCCTAAAAGAGCATGGCTAAATACTTTTCCATACTGTGGCTTACGAGTTTGGATATTTATTTAGCCAGTTTTACGGAGCTTAACAAGACCCAAAGGCTGCAATGTGTTTCATTTGCCAATTTTGTTCAATGGAAATTTTTTCAGCAACATTATGATATTTACAGGAATTACTGCTTTGCAACAACATTTTTCCTATGTTCAATATGAAAATCAAAAGCCTGAAAACAATCTCAGCATTAGGTATGCATTTCTCAGAACCCTAAATATTACTTGGACGAGTTGATTTTTGCTTCTCTGTCACTAGTATCTGAAATTATATTTGCTGAGAAACAAAACTATATTGCAGAAGGTTTTTCCCTCTTCCATGTACTCTCAGGGACTGACACTTCTTGAGCAGTTTTGTGGGCAGCACCTGTTCCAGTTATTGTAACAATCTCTGTATTTCTAAGAATGACCGTCCAACATTTGCAATAAATAAATGATGTGCCATTCTCAAATGAATCACAATAGTTTAGTTCAGTACAAAACCTAATGAATACAGGAATAATGTTGCACCGAGAAACTTTGTCCTGATTCAGACTCTAAATGAAGCAGCAATCTTTCCTTTTCCTTTATATCCATAGGTAAAATTGGATAGCAGAAATTCACTATGAGAACACCTCCAGTCTTTGTACATTCTCCCAAGTCCAGTCTACAGAATAGCCTGTAGCAGTTATCACATTTTTGTGGTTAAAACCAAGGCTGTTCAGTCTGAAGCCTGGTTCTACTGAGTGCAGTTATTTAAATTCCAGTCTCATTTCAGTTTAATGTAAAAGCAGAGGGAATGACATGAGCATTTTCTGTCCTTCACCACAGCTGGGAGAATAGGCATTGTCAGCTGCAGCACACTGCCAAACTGGAAACCTGCCATTCTGTTGAGAAAAAGTTTATGGTTGGCCTAACCTTGCTGTTTCTTGGGGGCAGGTGGACTTGCAGGCCAGAACGCTGGCTCGCTGAATCACGTACATTAGTTCTCTGTGAGCCATTTTAAAGGCTCTGTTTTAAAACATTGCTTATTCAAGCAAGTTATGTAAATAATTAACAAAAAAAGGGACAGGCAGATGATGGCATGGTCAGGTCAGTAGAACGAGTTATTTTGCTTTCTTGACAGGCAGTAAAAGCCCAGTGGGACATAGGGAGGCAGTCTGACTCTTATTCCATGGTCCTCTTTGGAGCATCCTATCTTCCTCCTGTCTCAGGGAGAGATTGCTGTTTGCTTAACCAAGCGAGCTGCTTTTTCAAGATGATCTAAATTGGGCCCTCAGAAGCAATATTCTGAGCCTGGCCAGAGTGAAGTGCTAGTGTGTTGCACCTCTCAAATGTACTTCTGTTTCTGCTTCTGTTTGAAGAATATGAGAGGTACTAAACTCACCTGAGATTGCAGGTTGCCCTGTTTCCTCTCAACTGTGGAGGAGACTTATGAACTTGCAGGTCTGTAACAGACCTGGTCTGATGATGACATGTGATTGAAGGAGGGCAACTGTAGCGGTAATGGCAGCCTCAGCTGAAAATTATCCACCTTTCAAGTGGGAAAATATCTTTGGGGAAGAAGGGTTAAACTGTTGCAACCTGTTCATTGCAATTGTGAGACCATAGGCTGGGATTCTTAACATCTGTATTTTATTGTTATCTGGAAAAAAAAAACCAACTATGAGAGTGGTGTCATAAAAGACTGATTGTTATCTTCAATTTGCCTACATGAGGATGCCAGAAAAGGTGAAATGCAGTGGGAAAAAATGTAATTAAAATTCCTGGTCTAGTTTTTGAGGACAATGGAATCTCTTTCTTTGCACTTTATCTCAGTGTAATTGACAAGGATGCCATACTTAATTACCGAGGTAATTTGCTCATAGTAGGGCAAAGAATGAAGGTATGATAGGCATATTTGGTAGATTAGGCTTTCCGCATCTCCTCTGGTTAAAAAAAAAAAAAAAAAAATTAATTGTTATCTTGATCCATTCTTCTGGACAGAAATAAACTGGTGCATCTGTGAATTTTTTAATAATTGATGACACAAGTGCATATTTACTGGGAAATTCCCACCTCATCCATTATCTAAAAGACATAAAAATATGCCCAAATAAGAGTACGCTAATGTAGGTCTGGGGAAATTCTACTTCTTTTTAATAAAAATAGCAAGGCCAAGTGCAGAAGTATGCATTTAGTGGTCCTTATAAGGAGGACACCCTTTCTAATGAGTTGGATTGGAGGATAAATTCTACCAGAAGTATCGTACTCAAACTAGATAACAACAGCAAACATTTACAAAAAGGTTATAGCGGAAGCGGAACTGTAAGAACACTTCACAATTAATGGTTTCACATATGAAGAATGACCTTCTCAATTGAATAGCTGTGTTTGAATTGGAGATATAGGAAGAGTATCTGGACTTTTCTGGGTTTATCAACTTTCTTCCTGCAATACTGAAAGCTCAGCTGAAAATAATTCCCTTTTATTCCAGTTATTTTGCCTATGGGAGAAGAAAAGCCATATACTGAAGCTTGAAGAGCTTATTTTGAACCCTAATGTGAGCAAATACATGTTTTCATTCTCTCAACACTTTATTATGTCCCTTTGTTGAAGGAGGTATTGGTTCTCTCAGATCTTTGTAGACTTGTGGCAATTTTCCTCTATTTTCCAACTCTTTTTCCCAACCAGCTTTTCCTTAACTGTGGGCAATTGAACTATATCAGAATATACACTTCAATATCTATAAATTCTTCTGAAACATTATTTAGCGTAGAACAAATTTTGCCTTGTTTGGTAATTGGTTTTGCTTCTTTCCCCATCCTAACCCCTGGAATCAATGAGGAGACCTTGAATCACTGAATTAGTTTCTTGGTATCACCTCCATGAATCTATTTCTCTTCCTACAACAACCTACAACAAAGCTGGAGTAGTGAAATACTTCAACTGAAGATATCGCTCTCATCACACGAAAACAGAAGTATACTGAGAACTGAAGAATTTATTTTCTGTGAAAGAAGTTTCTTTCTCAGTGTAGCAGCAGTCAGATATCTGAAATATTGAAGGTTCAAATAAATTAAAACTTTTTGGTTTTATATATTTCTGTGTAGAACTATGTAGGAGAAGTTGAGGTACTCTCTGAAGCCATGTGGAAAATGTAAGTTTTCAAAGCAATATGTTTGTCAGCCTTCTGAATTTAGCATCTAGACTGAAAACCATAAAAGCAAGCTGTTTCTAGGGATCCAGAGCTCAAGGAAATCAGTGGCTTCCAGAGGTCTGAAAGAGGATACATACATAATAAAGGATAGAGTAGAAAGTCAATTACTACTAATGATTCTCATTGAGATAATATGAAATTCCAGATCATGACAATCAGGTTCCAATTGATTTTGTGACAGATCGGAGGCAAGGGACAGTGGATTGCACCTCAGCAGCAGGCACACTGGGGGTTTCAGCTTAGAGCAACTAATACAAAGAGCAAGGAAAAGGAGATAGAAAATGATTGTTTCTACATGTGAGCCACATTAACAGATTGTGTAAAATCACATAGTCAAAATCTGCTTAATCTCTTAGTGGCCAAAACATGAAGAAATTGAATGCTGATGAAATACAACAGGAGTTTGTAGAGAGAGATGTTTTCATTCTTCCTTTCCATAATAATTTAAAAGAAGGAAAGAGCAAAAGTTATATATTTTTAATGTATTTATTGTGTTAGATATGATTTAATATTTCTGTTCTAATATTTAGCATTGAGAAATAACATGAGAGGCTGAACTGAATACAGTAAATTAATCAGGAAGCAAGGGGGCAAGGAATATATAAAATCCAGGCTCAGCATAATGGATAGTCCAGGGCCAAAAAGAGGATGATATAAGCTCCTTAAAATCCCTGGATTACAAAATAAACTTTTTTCTTTTTTTTCTCCTTGAAGAAAATGCTGATTCACAAAAGCAAGAGCATATTAAATCTCTTCTGTAGTTTAAAATTATCTTATGTGCTATTTGACATTTTCAACTAACTCTTGCAACCTCTTTATAAACCATCCTGACTGAAACAGATGGATGTGTAATTCAAATAATGAGCTGGATCCTCTCCCTGTAGCAGTCAATTATACAGGTTTTTTTCAGTATAGTATTCAAGAGACTAAGATCTTTCTCTATATATAGATCACCTGAAATGACCTTGCTTATCTAGTGTCAGAGCCAAAATGGAACAGTAGGATATGTATCTTGCTGCATTTTTAAAAGCCAGACTGATAGCATAAGAACTATTGTATTTGCCAACATTTGCACGTAAATTATTCCCAGTACTTATCACTCTGATCTTTTAATGTGATACTTTCTTCAGGTAAACTGCCCAGAGACATCTGAACATGACTGCCATGCAAAGAATCTTAGTGACACTGTATTTTACTGAGAAAATAATGACAGTGAGGGAACTCAAGCTCTTTTCATTAACAATAAATGACAGTCTCTAAATGGTGAGAACTCTTGGCAAAGCTTTAATTTGCATCTAGCACTGAATATGAAATCCTCTAAGGACCTGTCAAGCGGTGTGCGTGCAGTGTTGATCAAAGGTATTACATAGGAACGTCTCTTCCTCTGTGCTTGTCAACATGCACTCTGAAATATATTTGGGACAGGACCAGGTAATACTGTAAGAACCTTTACTTGTAAAAGCATTTGACTGAGTGCCATGGAAATTTCCCTGGGCCCATAGTAAGGTATCAATGACAAAATAGTGAGCTGTGTCAGAGGATTTGAATACCTCATTAACAAGTGAAGCAAACTTGCTAAGATTGGATAGGGGCCTCGGTGCTGTTCATACACGTCAGACTCATCAGAAATCATCAAGAAAAAAGATATGCTGCTTGCCTTTGGCTTACAAAGCTCTGTTGAGGGTGCAGTTTAGGTAGCTTGTGGGGTAAAATCTAGAAAGCCTCATAAGGCTCTGCAATGGGCTCGATCTACTCATGAAACAGCTTGCCTGCCGCTCAGAAGAAAACTTCTTTCCCATTACAGAGCAGCTCAAAAAGTGAGAAGCACAGTAATTTCTGTTCTATTTTATATGATCTGTTGGTATGTGAATTAATTACACACATTGTTTGCGTGTGGCTGCAGTCGAAGTGATGTGGAGCTGAAGAATGAGAGGGAGCTGAAACCTGGATCTGCAGTTCAAAACAGCCTTAGAGCTCCCCTTTTGCAAAGAGATGGGATATAATATACTAGAAATCATAACCTGCTGAGTTTACATCTTTTATTTTCTTCATAAAGGGACATGGGAAGTCTCTAGAATTCCTGTGTTACATGATATCTATGAAATAACTTGTTTGTGTAACTTACAATTTTGAAATAGTTTACTGTTTATGAAGTATTAAAAGGTACTGTGTTGACTAAACAAAGACACTGTTGTGTTCTGACAATTAACAACTGTATCATTGCACTCTGAAAATACTATCATTTGTTGTGTGTATGTGTGTTCAAAAGAACATTTACAAGAAATGGAAACAGAAGTGTTGCAAATAACACAGAAAGTATTTTACTGCTCTTTATTTTGGAATGAGAGGCACCACTTCAATTTTTGGCTTACTGGAGAATGATTGCTTTACTTTTTTCTTGTTCTCTTAACATAATTCCAACTTTCAGGGCAATTAGCACTTCTAGAGAAATTTAAGTGTTCTAAACCATTTCAAATTGTGTTTCTCACTTCTTGGAGTGAGACCTGGAATACCTCATATAGGGCATCAAGAAATGGAAAAACAGTCAGTATTTACCCATAGAAAAAGTAGGTTAGGAAAACACAATATTCCTTCATCAGCTAGTCATGCCACATTCTCTGCTCTGGAGATGGACAAGAAGTTTAACGTAGGAGAAAACAGGGAACTTGGGGGGAGTGTGTGACTTTAAGAGGGGGGCATAAAAAGATCAGAGTTTGGAACATCTAATCAGGAAGATACAAATTCTTGCTCCTGTTGCGCTTCTGGCAGTTTTGATGTACTTATTCTGAAGTACAAGTTACCTAAGCACTATCTGCTCTTAGCATTTATCACAACCAGTGGGAAAAAATGGAGCTCTAAATGTAATGTCTAACTTGGTTTGCAGTAAAGTATATGGACTATAGTAATTTATTTCAGCTCTGTTTTGATTCTGACAACCTATTTACTTTTGCTAGGGAAGATAGAGACTAGCAACATGAACCTTCTATGATCTCTACCAGAAGGAGAAACTTATGTAGTAAGTATGTGAAATAGAGACTGTTTGAGTGATTAGGCATTATAGATGGCCATTTACACAGAAATTGTGTGCCTAGAATAACTTTGACCTTGTTCAGTGACCATGAAGCTGAAGCTGATTAAATGAGAAGTGACAAAAATTCAAATTTTTTGTACCAACACCTTTCTTGAAAAGAATATAGTGTAGGAGGAGGTTTTAAAAGTACATTTGCTCACCATTTCATGACCCATTGAGCCTGCTTTCAGTTATACACAACATCTGTGCTAAGGGTCTGTATGTCTCATATGCTGATGGTGACACTTTCAGGTTTCTTTTAGTTTGGATGTGGTGCAGCTGCTCCCACAGTCAATGGTATGAAACTTGATGATGTGCCACGCTCCTTTTGCAGTTGTGCCACATAAATAGAACAACACAGATGGTTGTATGCTGACTTATGATATGGTCTCTTGCCTAACAATAGATTTTTCCTCAGCAGCAGGTAAAGCAAGAGTTTTCATATCTGCTTATGCTCATTTAAGTAAAGTGGCATAACTGAGGTCTGCTGGGGACTGAGCTATCTAAATGTTAGCTAAATCACATTTCTTGTATGTTCTCCATGACATCAAACTACAATGACAACCCATCTTGGTCATCTAGGCTATAAGGCTCCGATGGTCAACCTGTTGCCAAAAAAATGACCGGTATAAGCAGAGATAATTAAATCCATGTAGAAAATACATTATTTGGACATTTGTTCTCAGACTAGCCTAGGCTTTTGAAAATTAAAAATAAACACCTTTTGGTAATATTTTTTTTCCTCTTGTGTAGACTTCTGGGCTTGTCAGCAGAAGAAATAATGAATGCATCCCAATTCCACCACTGCCTTTATTTGTGAAAGGAGCCAAGTCATCTCTTTTGGAGCTTAGGGCATTGTCACAAGGTAAAAGGAAGTTCTGTTGCTGAGTTCAGTGAGGTCAGTCATAAAACATAGGTTATTGCCTTCTGTTTATTATTCATCGTTCTGTATCTGCACATTTTTCTGGAATTTGCTGGAACTGGGGTGAAGTCTTTGGATTAGATTTGGTGCTTCACAGTCAGCATATCCTTGACTGACCCCTTCTGTTCACAGCACTTGATTTTCCTTTTCAAAGAAAATGATGCTCAAATTCTGCCCTCCATCTGGTTTTATAGCTGCAACTGTCTCTTGGGCATCCCTTAAGAAACTGCTGGCTTTCTTTTTTTTTTTTTCCAAATTCTTCCTCTGCATCACAGATAAGAATTCCATGCATGCAGGAGAGTATGCTCCCAACACCTCTTTGCCTTCCATGTTATTGTGTTGTTCTCACTTCTAAGTTACCACAGCTGGATTCTGGATGTAAAAAGGAATATTATAAACAACTGAAAATGTTCTGTTTTCTTTTTTTTGTAAGCATGACTAATTTGATTCTCAGAATGGAGTTTTCTTTATACTGAAATAAAGTACTTTTGAAAATAAGAAAAAAATATTCTTGAAAGTATGGTTTCCCAAGTCATGAGAGCTATTGGAAATGGAAAAGTTCCCGCAGCTCAGTCAAGAAGAACTTAAGAATAGTAAGTACAATAATAAAGGAAAAACTAACATAATAAAAGGAAAACTGTTTTAGAATGTTTTTTCTTTAATTGAAATTTATTGTTTATTAATATTGACAACACATCAAAGGATATTAAATGAAAAAAAAAACATATTTAAACTAATCACACAAAGTCATTGTTTATACATTTCTCTATGAAATTGTACATTTTTTTCACTAAGAAACATTTGTATACCCTAAGTGAAAAAAACTCAGTTTGACAGACTTGTGGAAGCAAAGTTGTTTGGGACTTTGAATACAATAATCTTGGTCTAACCTCTGGTTTAACATATCTTTAAATTGAAGGCTGCTGGAAGCTGAGATGACACATTGGAGAAGCGTAGCTTTTGTATTCATGCCCCATACATCTTGTAAAAGTCTTGTATTTAGATTAACAAAGTTTTACTTGGGGCAGTACAACTGTATTTATTCTGCTAAGAACTACCCTTTACATATATGTGTATGTATATATATAAAACCTGGTTCCAATAAAATATCTTGTGATGTTAAACAACAACATCATAATTTCCTACAGTTTATGCTCTCTCCATTCCTGTCATGGTCTTTGTCTAAAAATCAGTCTCCTAGACTATAAGCTATGTGATACATTATAAGATTTGCACTTCTCTCTTTAAGCATCTCCAGCTTGTTGGCACTAAAGTCATCTTCATGTCACACTAATTTGAAATCTTTTAGACTACTTTTCATACTTCCCTGCTGTTTCAGCTTCTCCTTCCTCCAGTTTCTATGTCTTCTCATTCTTCTAAGTCCTATACTTTCCTGGCTTCAGTCTGTCTTTCATTAGTAGGCGTTTGGATTCCATCTCTTTCAACACTCATTTCCACAACTGTCTCCCTCCATATGGTGATCTGCTCCGAGAATTACTTTTGAGCCCGAGTATATAATTTAGTTACTTACATCTGCCAAGTTGCTGCCTACTATCTTTGACCAAATTTTGGCATTGAAGTAAATTTCTGCTATCTTTTGAAGAGAGAAAGATAGTGAAATTGATCTGATACAAGGTATGTTCCTCAATCTTACACAGTGTAAGCTAGTTTTCAGTCAGACAACCTTGGCTTCTTCTGGGCCATGTCTATCACTTAAAATGGATCTCTCTTGCTCTAGAGCATGACACAATTTTGACAACGTAAGTGGAGTTCATGCTGGTTGCAGGAAGAGTGATGAATGTCAAGCTATATCAGAGGAGCAATATGTGCCATTTCCTTAAAAAGAGGCATGGATTATGCTTGGCTCTACCATCAGTCTATCAGCTTGTGTATGTCCTCTGCCTTTGTTGGAAAATCAGAAGAAGCCGAGTCACTCTCACTTCTTTGGTGGAAGGTAAGAAGCCTTCAGTTCTACTGGTGACCTGGGGCACTATCCACTTGTATTTACTGTATTATTCAACTTCATTTTGTCCTGTGCTATCATGCTCAGGCAAAGGTTGCCACTTCTTTAGGATTCCCATTGAAGTTCTGGTACTTTCTGGCTTTGCTTATATGAATAAATTAAATTCCTTAGTGCTTCTCTCTGTACTCTTCAAAATAGAGTAGCTACCTGTTAAGTGACTACTGGTTCTTGGAAAGTTTAACTCCTGAACCATTCCAGTTTAGCAGTGCTGTAGCTGTCTAGCCAAGAGAAAAGGAGCATTTCTTAGCTTGGTTTCCTAAAGACAATAGGCTTTTGCAGTCAAGCTGTTTTTCTGTCTACTGAGGTACCTATTCCTTGCCTAACCGTTTTTGAATCCTAAGAGTGATTTCAAGTAAGTCTGAAAGATAAGTGCATCTCAGAATTAAGCTCCTAGAAGTCTTGAGAAAATTAATGGAGGAGAAGACCAAGTAAGAGCTCTTGCTGAAGATGAGCTCAGCTGCCTTACTGTCTATTTAAGAATAACTCTGTGGCCAACTGGTGCAAATGTAGCTGCTAACAAGCCCCAGCTCATGCTGTCTCTCTCCCAGCAGAGGTTTCAAAGGGAGACAGAAGGAGCTGTAATTATTATAATGAGGTAAGCATCAGGGAGAGAGATTGGGATAAAGGTTACAAATCTACTGGAAACCATGCTTTTGCAGTTCTGCTGCTCCTGGGGTAAATTGTCTTCTGCTTTTTAGGTTCTTTTCTTTCATAAGAAATGGATTATTTCTGTGACTTGCTTCTATCACAGTTTCTCTTAGAATTTTAGGTGTCAAATTTTTAGATGTCAGTATCTATTTCACTCATCAGATTTTTCACGCAGACATTTTCATTCTGACTGATAGCTCTAATATATATCCACAGCCACAAATAGAGAAAACATTCTCATGATACCATGGCATAATAATCAGTGTGATCCTGGGCTGCATGCAGCTGCTGTCATGATTCCTAGCTGTAAACAAATGACGCTGTTTCTTGAGGACACAAAATGGGGTCTTAAGTTATTTTTATTTATTGCTTTAAAGTGAATCTTTAAGAAACCTGTGTAAACCAGTATAAAGTGGTTGCAGTGCAGATAAAGCAATAAATGAATGAAAAAGAAAATAACTGAAATAAAGAAAGTGTTTGGTCTGGTTTATCAAAGAGCAAGAGCTAATGGTTTTAAATAAATTCTGTAGGAAATTTCCTCAAACTAGAGGCAAACACAGAGAGGAGAGAAATACAAAAGGGATCAGTGGAGCAAATATTGTAGAATATACAAGAGAATAGCTGCAATGAACTAATGACATTGTTATTAGTAATTATTAATAGTTACAATATTGTAGCAGCAAGAAGTCCTTGCCAGGAGTGGGACCTAAGGTTTTACATCATGTTGAATCATAGGGAACGAAGTCTGTGCTCATTCATTCTGCAGCGCTGCCTCCTGTGGCCACCACCCCTGGCAACTGTGAAACTACAGAACTGGGCTGCCTTTATCTGGTTTGATATTTTAAGTCATCTGTGTATTAATTTTATGATGGAGGATAAAGATAACTGCAGAGGACAACAGTGATTTCAAGAGGATGCAGGGCTACTTATTTACTGTTTCTTCACTACATGCAGAAGAAATCATGCAGTCATTCCCTTTGGCTTAGAACAAGGGAAAATGACTGTCAAATGTACAAGTATTTTCAAGTATTGCCTGCCTTCAGCTGCAGGAAGGGTGATTTCAGTCTTAGGATACTTTTTTTTTAAACTGTTTTAGGTGCTTTCAGAAGCTTTCAGAGAGGCCAAGGGACTCTCACCTTTTTCAAGATTAGGTTAAAGACTCGGATATCTGGCTAGAAAGTACAGCTGAGTCATGATAGTTGTACCTGTTTTATTTAGTTTGATCTGAGTGCATTTCTGTAGGTAACTTACATGAAAACCTATGGAAAAAAGCTAGACTAAGCCAAAAAATTTCCACTTTTAGATATTACGTTCTGCATTAGTTGTAATTAGCAACCTTATTTTTGGAAAGACAGAAGCATAAAATCCTAGACAAGTTTAGCAGAAAGGCTGCTAGGAGTCACAGTTACAGTGGGAACACATTGTGGCCACTGTGATTCATTGCCCAGCTGGACATTGGAGAGAAAGCAACAACTTGGATGTGTAGTCATGTACGGCTGAGCAGAGGTTCAGCTTAGTAGCTGTTCAATAAATGGCTGAAAAGAAAATTGTTTTTATAAAGAGGATTTAAACACATCTAACAGTTTCTGTGATGATTAGTAAATATGCCTCTCCCCATCTGCTCTGAAGGAATGGTTGGCATGGTGTTTTCTGCGCACTTTGCCACGCAAACCCACAGGAGCAGCTGAAAGCTGCAAATCTTGGCTCTGCTAAGCAATCCACTGGAATCCATGCAGAGTTGTGGAATGCTTTTTTTTTTTTAGCTACCCCAGGCAGCTTAGCCTGGTGTATTGATAGCAGGTGGAAAAATCATTTCTCTTTTCTAATCATGAGAGCCTTGTTCAAGAAGAAAAAAAAAAAAGGTGGCCTCACATTTTTATTTTAAAAGATTGCATTTAAAAGATCTTCAACAATGATAACAAGGACAACAACACGGACAACATGGATTGGGATTCCTAGACTATGTGTCAAAATATAGCAAGCTGTGACCAAAAATATTGGGCCACTAGGATTTCTGTCTCTGTTCAGCAAGGGCAATCTTTCCACCCACACAATGAAATTTGTGTATTTTTAACAACTTTGCAGCTGCTGTCATCATGAATATCCCTTAGTTGCTGTTCGGAGTCAGATTTGCTGATAACCATATTCAAAAAGGAGGGGCAGTGTTAGGCTCATGAGGAGTCTAAGGAGAAAGAAAGGCATGGGCCTCTCTCTCCTTTCACCCCCACACTGAATGATTTGGATTTCTTTGTAACTTAACCCAGCGGGGCACAACCATGTACTGGGCTTGGGGCTCAGACTGGCTGCTTTTTTTTTTAACACCTGCTCTGCCCAAGAAGATGTTTCTCTCTTCATTATCAGTAGGCAGTGAGATTAGAATGGCATGACAGCTGGATTTATTTATTGGGAGTTTATGAGATTTTGATTTGAAACATAAACAAAATCTCAGCCCAAACTGTTGAGTTTGCCTGATTTTGACTCAATGTAGCTTAGCTTTGTTGAATGGTTTGTTAAACTATCAAGCCTCTTGCGCTGAGGTCTGAGTTTGTAAGCCCATGCCTCTGAAAGGAAAGAGTGAACACACGGAATATTGTAGGTATTCCTTAATGTGTGCTTCACTATTCATAAGATGAGAATCTTCTGTATATAGAAAAGGAGAAGAATTTCCCCTAAAAGGTACAGCAGGTAAACCGACAACACAATAACGTAAGTTGTACCAGATTTCAAATTGTGAATTCATGCAATAGAATTCTTAGCAAAAATTAACAGATAATAATTAGGAGAGTCCTATCAAATTTACTTGCTGCCCTGTGTAAAAAAACATACATGATGGCAATCCAGCTATGAATCATGCCATTCTATTCAAGCAGTACATTTTCATTCTAGATGATGAATTAAGATATTTTCTCTGTTCTAAAACCGGATCCCCGTGTCAGCTTTGCCTTTGTCATTCTGTGGCTCAGCTGTAGCTCTCATGTGTTCAAGCATTTCTCTGTAGGACGCAGTTGGAGTCGAGGATCACGTTGACAGAAACATATGTGGAACCGTCAGCCATTAAATCTCTCAGCCAGAATTTTCTGGCAGACGGAGACGAAAGTTGTAGCAGGCTCTCTGCATTCTTCATGGAAACAGACTTCCAGTTTCATGTGGGGCTAAGAGTGTTGAGTAGCTCACCCCAGACTGCAAGAAAGAGTACCTGGATTTCAAATACCTTTCCAGAGATATAGTTATTAACCCAGTTTTTCGGTAGTGGCTATTTATATTTAGAGAACTACATCCCTGTATTTAAATGTTTAGTAGGAAACTCCTGCATGCAAAATACTGATTCAAGTGCTAGTTAAAGCTTCCTTAAAGCTTTATGCTTATGCTCACATCTCTCTGTGGTGTTTCTGAGAGTCCTAAGGGCTAGAGTTCTCTTGCTGACCCCAAAAAATCATTAATTATCACCATGGCATAGTGATTTTGCTTTAAAAAAGACCTTTACATGCTTGCCTCCCACTTAAATGGCTGAAATACATTTATGGTGAGATCCTGGCCTTATTTGGTTTGATAGGGTGCCTTTTGCCATTGGCGGCAACAGAATGACATTTGATCATTTGATCAGGTTATGTTTACATAGCATAGCATAGCTCTGTCGGGTAGCTGGGTACTCTGCCTGAGCTAGGGAGCTCTGCTTCTTTGTGGGATAAACCATAGTATCTCTGAACAGTTGTGCATTACACAATGTAGAAATACAGTTTTACAGAAATGCAGGGTGTTCAGTCAGATTAGGAAACTGGGTGATAATTAACAATACAGAAGACCAAGTACAGAATGGTACTCTGCTGAAATCTCAAGGATGGGGCATGAATCAGAAAGGCAGAGTATCCTTCAGAACTGTTCAGGAAGGCAGTTTGGATTTACAATGCTGCTAAGGTTTTTTGAGATGCTGCAGAAGGAGGTCACTTGGTGTGTACTTGTCTCTTTGCTCTCATTTGTTCTGCAAATGTAAAAAGCCAAGTAGGGCTGGTTTTGAGGTATCAGCAGCTGAGCAGGACTGGAGCAAATTTCACTCTAACATTGCATGGTAAGGCAATTCTGGTACTGACTTTAAATGAAGCAAGAAGAGGCTGGCAAACAGATGCTTTGATGAATTAATGTTAGGCATTCTCAGACTGATCGTGGGATAGCAAAGTAACATTTTGAAGTGGAAGGGCTTGTTCATTTGTAAATCAGAAAGGAGAATTTAGCTCTTGATGGACATTTATCACTGGGTAGCCTGGTAGTAATGCCAGTTACAAAGCAGAGCAGACAATGTGTTTTTCTTGCCCTATAGAATATTTAAATTGCTTCCATTTGTAATGGGTGACAGTGTTCAGAACTGCATACCCTTCATATAAATAAATAACTATGTACCGAGGCAACTGTTTCAAGGAAAATGCTTTTTTTTTTTTGCGAGAGGAACTCAGTGTACTACGGACAACAGGTGGTTCTTACATTCAGGTTTTTCCCTTCACTTTTTTAGGGTGTCTTTGAAGACTTCTATGCAATCTTCACACCAACTATTCAAAGAGGAATAACTTTTACCAGAGTGCCATGTCAGTCATATCAAAACAAAGAGAAGCAAAAGAGGGCTCCAAGCCAACCAGTTGCTACTGCAGTTGGCCCAGCAACTGGATGTTAAGTAAAGAGTGAAGTTAAAAACAGGGCTGGGGTTCAACATTCTGTCCACACATTCAACCTTGTTTTCATGCTAAAGCTGCTTCCTCCAATGCAGATTTACATAAGATGTTGTGATAATCTGGACCTAGCTTTAAAATAATAGTAAGTATGCATTTTACATATTAACACTATAGGTGTATTTAGATGTATTTACTCTGTTTTGCATTCAATACAGGCAGATCAGACAAGAAATATTACTTTGTGTGGCTAGAGAGATATGTGGATATTTTGCACATGTCATTTAATTTATGAATATTTTTTGGTATGTAAATATAAATATATGTACCCTGACTTTGAAACTTTTCAAAAGTTTCCAATATTCTGAAAGTGCTGAAACTCAATTGAATTCAGCAGAGTAAATTTTTCTTTAGCTCAGTTCAGAGTGCATACTTATTTTTCTCTCACAGAAGTCAAATTAAATCTTTGATTTCAACAGGGTAAGGGCCCTGGTGCAGAAAAGTGCGTAGTTAAAACTACCCCTTTTCATCAAAACCTGACTTTAAATACCACTGTTGCTTTTGTTGCTTTATCTGGACCAGTGTCTGGTCCCCTGTTTCTAGCTGAGCAAGAAAAGGAATAATAGGTCATCAGACTGTAATAATTCATGATGTGTGATTCTCCCAAGGTCTGATGGCTCTGCACACAATAGCAGCATCCCAGCACCTGTTCCGTTAGAATCTAAATGGTCTGTGAATTTACTAAAACACAGTCACAACTGCACAGAAAGCTGCCATATTTTTATGCCATTTTTTTAAATACTAAGTCTGAGAGCTAGATTTGAGGTTTATTCCTCCATCCTCTGAGTTTTATTAGCAGGCATTCAGGTTTTGCTTACGCGTGGGATACAATACAGCTTTTCTTTGGATTGAGTAAAGTTGTGGTGAAAAGGACTGTCCGGAACAAGACCTGAGGCAAGCATCCAGGCGAGATAAAGCATGAAAAAAAATTAACACTTTTACAAATGATCTGATTCCACAGGGCTGAGAGTGTAATAACATCATAGGATATCACAGTAGCAAGCTTCCTCTTAGCTTCTAGCTTTAGTAGGCCACGAACACCAAAAAATCAGCTCCTCCTTACATAATTCAGCAATTCCATACCAGGTACCATACAGGAAGAATCTGGGGTTTAAAAAAAACCCAACCCCATAACACAGAAAAAAAAAATAAAAATCTAACCCCTAGAAAAGGCTCCATCTAAACTGGTTGTCACATTGCTCAGAATCCAGAGCCCATTTTTGCTTATTGCGCTAAGATGAGCTGCCAGCACCAGTGACACAGTGACTTTTAGATGCATTTTAGGGTGATGATTGGAAAATAGCTGAGACCCTAGCCTTGTATTAAGCTGCGTGTGGATGGATGGCCCCTTAAGCTTGCAGTACACAGCTTCATGCACACTGTGCCATTAAAGGATTTGTAAGTCAGAAACAAATATTAGCTTTAAAAACTCTCTTACTGATGGTCAAGGCATTACCCATTTGTATTAAAAAATAAATGTTTTCTCTTATGACAGAGATGTGAAATACAATTTTGCTAGGTTCCAAGGAAGGTTTTTCTGTATGTTGCTAACCACTGATTCTCTGAACACTGAATGTCAAATTCATTAGTATGGGCTTATCTACTGGAAATGGGCGAGGAGGAGGAAATATGCTCTCCCTAACAGAATTAGTAACTACACAGTGGTTTGCAGCACGAACTCAGAATACATGGTGCTGCAATTTGGCCTAATCTTCTGGGACATGGCAAGTTCCAGGGTATTGATCATTTCAGATTAAATTTAGCTCTTAAATTTGAATTGGTCCCTCCAGCTCTGCTGTCAGATTAATAGCAGCAATAAGAGAGATCTCTTCCCTTCTTAGGTAAGAAACATTCAGACAGGGCTTTAGCCTATCCCCCAAACACAGCACTGTTACTTTCACAGCATTAACTGCATGATGACTGTGAGTAAAATGATGTTTGAGGTACTATGGG
Source organism: Gorsachius magnificus (assembly GCA_034008185.1). NCBI lineage: Eukaryota > Metazoa > Chordata > Aves > Pelecaniformes > Ardeidae > Gorsachius > Gorsachius magnificus. The sequence continues at coordinate 37,492,457 of CM067086.1, forward strand.
GTTTATGCTGGCCACTTCCATTTGATTTTGCAAATCAAATCTACACAGTCGATATCAAACTTCTTGGCTGATTGGATTAAAAGATGAGACATTTGGATGAGAGAAATAGATTATGCACATTCTCAGACCTGGAAAATGTCTGACTATTCAATTCCAGATGTATTCAAGTATGCCGGAGAACTGGATTTGGCCCACCATTGTAAGCTTTTCACATTGTGACTATACTTCCTACGTATGACTTTATGAAGTCATACACCTAGAGGTAAAACCGCTGCCTGCGGCAACTCGTCCCCTTAGGGGTGCGGGAGGAGGGCTGTGTGGCTGACCAAACCTGGGGCTCAGCGCACATGCTGTGTGACACCCAGCCTGGTGTCTGGGGCAGGGAGGGTGGCGGTGGCGTGGGACAGCGGTGGCAGCGTGGGACGGCAGCGGAGGCAGGCGCTCTGCTGCTCCCCGAGCATTGCCTGCAGGTGAAGGAACCTCAGCAGACTGACTCTTTCGGCTGATGTGCGGAGCAGAAGGGATTCTTTCTGCTGTTTGCCGAGTGCTCAATCCACCCTGTTTGGACCAGGCACTGGCATAGAATTTTGATATTTAATACATATGGAGGGATTGCCAAGTTTTACTGCTCGTTAGTTACAAACTATCAACAGGGAGACAATCTGTCTATCAGATACCTCCTTAGGTGAAGGTAACTGAGACACGGCACTTGTGAAATATAGAGTGGCGTCGGTGTTTGCCACTGAAATGGGTGAGTGAGTTAGAAACAGTAGTCTACAAGTAAATAAAATAGCAAAATAGTTATGGAGGTGGGCATTGTTCCAAGGAACACATGCCACTGACTGAGAACACGGTAACTATGGCATGCAGAAAATAAAGTATAATAGATCCCCCTCTCTGCTTCTGTCCCAGCTTCTTCTTTCCCAGCTGTAAACATGGACCTGTATCCCACCCCCCAGTCTCCTTCCCTGCCTGACAAATGACATATCTTCATCAGTGGTGGCAGTGCTTCCATAGCCTCCCTCCCTTGGCACCTCCTGTAGTAAGACAACATGGTCACTTCACTGGCACACTACAAAGCCAGTACTTTCCACACCCCAGAGGGAAGGAAATTGGATCAGGAGGATATTTATAGATTATTCTGATGGAATTTCTGATTGCCTCAGAAAAACAGCAACTAGGAATTAAACATGAAACAGTTGTACCCTTCTTCCTCTCTTGAAAAAGATCTATGTTGTGAAGAGAGACATTCAGAATTGTGGACTGTCAGAATGAAAGTCACCTGCACATTTTTAATTCTGTTCCTCTGTACTTATGCATTATGAAAGGAGAATTCATTCTGAGCTGTTCCCACGTCCTGTTCCTATAAAGGTTGTCAGACTAGATGATCAAGATGGGCCCTTTAGTTTTGTAACCTATGGAGTTCTGATCTAAAATGACATGATCGCACACCATTTTCCCCTCAGCCATACCTACTTCAGTGCACCAGGTAGATCTGTACTGTGGCTGAATTTGCTGTCTCTGGGATAACTATTCCATTTGTTGGAGAATCTGCAAGATATATAGGATAAAATGGGTAAGCTTAAAAAAAAATAAAAAAAAGTACAGGCACTCTAGGGAACTGGATTCTATCTTTGACTCTGTCACATAGTTTCTGTGTAGTGCAAATTTAGACTAGGTTTCCACACACAATTATTCATTTCTGAAGATGTAAGCTGAGTTGCTGAGCACTTTACTGGAAGTGCTGATCATTTAAAGCTGCAACTGAAAGCAAAACCCTGTGCTTTGTACAGAGGTGATAGCACAGAATGATAAATTCTTTGCAGAAGTGCTTGAAATTAGGAATGCAAATCAGTGCAGAATTCTGATATTTATGTATCTGGCAATAAGAATGCCAGCTCACCATGGTGGTAGAAAAATAAGCTCAGTAAAGTTGGTGAGGAGCTACAAATGGTGGACAAACAGAATTACACAAGGAGGTAAATAACTGTGTGTTCAGAACAGAGACTGACTGATGTGCTGTGAATAAGACGGTACCACACATCCCTTCATGAAGATAAAGCAAAAGAGGAAATAGCTGTTCATTCCTCTACTGCACACAATGAGAAAGGCTCTGCAGAAAATAAATATAATTTATAAAAGAATATTTTAAAGTATATGAAAATTAGTTTACATGATTTCCATACACATTTTAATGATGTACAAAGCTAGAAAAAGGCTCAATTTTTCAGCTTGTTTAAATTGTCAGATGCTTTCAGATAACTTATATTAGACAGAGGTCTTGAGTAACCACTCGAATGCCAGAGAACACTCTTCACTGTGCTTTAAAATCAATAGTAGCAAAGTACCACCAGAATACATGAAAAGGGGTTAATGTGCACTCTACAAAGTAACATGAAGCACTTTCTTCTCAAGCTGACTTTTGGGTCTATAAATTGTATTCCTCGGTCTGTCATATGGGGAATGCTGATCAGAAATGCTTTAAAGGTAACACACATAGAATTTTATAGGTATATAATTCCTCGCCCACTACGAGTGTTTCCCTCGATAGCTGAGTGGTGTTTTTGAACCTCTGCAGTGTTATGTCAGACCCCTTGGCACAGGCAGGTGTGAAATATTCCAGGGAAGTGACTGCAGTCTTACAGCACGTGGGCACACATTGTGATCCTGGAATACATGGTTTTGAATCAGCCATACTACTGATGAATAAAAGGGAAAACTACAGCTGGTTAAACAAACCCTTAAACTGGAGGGGTGGGGGATACTTGTGGGAAAGTTTAAACTTGTTCAGTTTTTAAACAGTTCTCTTTTGCAAACAGAAGCTCTTGTGTCCAGCAACTCTAAGGTCTTCAGTATTTTCAAAGGTAGTAGAAGACTAAGCAGAAACATCTAGTCATTGCTACAGATAATAGCTCAAAAGGGTGCATGTTTACCCTTTGCACAGAAATATTTTCCAATCCTTGTATCAGATTCATGAATTCTAGTGCAAAGACTAAAGCATAGTTCTCTATGGAGTAAAGCCACTTGTAACGATGGCTCAATAATCAGTTTAATAAAGGAATAAAAAAATCTGATAAGTTAGCAAACCTAGATTCTCTTTTCTAAATGTGGAGACCTTCTGAGATGGTAGGAGGAATCTCATTCTTCCCACACTGAAAGAATGCTGCTGTTAAACTGTAGCTGTGTTTTTTAAACTGCAAAAGTCACCAGAGAAGGGTTTTGGAAGATGTGTCTCATTTACCAGTTTACTATGCTAACATCAATTTGACAGGTGTGATGCATCAACACCGTATTATGAGCTTACGATAAATTATAGTATTCTTTTTCATCAAGCAGCGAACTGCAGTGGCATATTGCACAAAGCTCAGTGTGTTCAGTCACTAGGCATTTGTGCCTGCTGCCTAAAATAGAATGTCTTTCTGTGATGGGTTAATCCCTCTTTGGCTCTGATCCTGGGTAGATTACTAGTTATAACATGCTATGAAAGACTGCTGTGTAAGGCAAGTACTTCACTTAAGTCACTTACCACATTCTCTGGACGGTAGAATTTTCTTGTGCATCTGCTAGCAATGTAGGGAATAATTTCATTGTCTTTGCTGAAGTTTCCAACGTGTATTTTAATAATTATTTTTTATTATGTATTAGTATGTTCTTAATCCTGGTGCATTTTGAATACCAGGAAAGAAATCAGTCTTTGATTTTGCCTAGAAGTTCTAACCAGCGTGTGTTCATAATTTAGGGCACAAAATGTGTTTGGTCATTCTGTATCACTTGTTTTTTTTAAATTCTGTGAGTCTAAACTTTATGACAAGACTGCAGTGATAACTGCAGTTTACTTTACAGTCACCTGAAGGTCAATAAATATCAGAACTTGGCAAAGAAAAGAGAATATTCCTCAAACATCGCCCTGTAAGAAAAATGAGTTTATTTCAGCTGAGTTTGTGTCCCCATTTGAAGGAGCTTTTCATTGGCATTCAATTAATTGAATTTTCCTGAAATGAATGTGTGTAGAAGCCAAGTTACAACTTTAGAAAATTTACACTTTTCTGTCCCTTAGATTTAGTGCCAAACAGGGATACATTTAAAGCGCTTGATTTTTAAGATGTGCTAAACATTGATCTTTATCAAATCAGCTCGTTTTGAAATGCTCTAGCTTGCTGTCCAAATCACTACCCTCATGTGCATGTCAGCAAAATTTTGTTGATTACAAGTGTTTAAGCCACCAGAGCTTGACACTTGGTCAGAGAATGGAAATGGAATTGTGCAATAACCATGAGTAACCAACGCTCCCAGAAATTTTGTGGGAGCTTCATGAGGAAATGTTGAAACATTAGAACAATTAGACATTGGTCAACAGAAATGAAAATGTTACCCAAAAGGTCCTGAGTTACTATTAATAAAGATAATTCTTGGGGAAATTAATTTGTTAATATTTGTGAACAAAAAGGAGAAAAGCCTATGAAAGAAATCCACTATTACCTGCAGTAAATATGGATAACTAAAAGGAATGAGAAGTGTGGTATTTTATTTTTGGATTTTTTTTGTTGGACCCTAATGTCATTGTTATGTTTTCTTATTTTCCATTCTATTGCATTTTGGGTTTTAACACACAATGGGGGTGGACTGATCTTGAATATTTGTCAAAAATACTTAAACACTCTGAGAATCCAAATCCATTTGTACATCTGAGTTGGCTGGATAATGTGCGTCTTTTGTACATAGATCCAAGCTCGCTGTGCCAGAAAAGTGTTCAAGCCAGACAAAAGTGAGCTTTGACCCTGAAGGTATGTGATCCTGCTTGCGCGGATTAGACTGCAGGAGTAAGTCCCACTGAAAGACAGGGTGTAAAGCCTGCAGGACTTTCAGACCGAATAGGCTCATATGGAAGCAGCTCAGAGTTTGGGTACAGTATAAATCATTAAAATAATGCTTATATTTTATTCCCTCATATTTGGGGACAAGGAAATGGGAGATACTTTATGTGGGTGATTAACTGTAGCGTACTGATCCCTTTTTGGGCAAACTCCAGGTCCCTTTTAGACATCAGAAAGGGGTTATAAAGCAAGATAGTCTGCAAAAGTTTGTATCAACAATCATTCTGGGGAAGATGTAAACAAAAAAATATCAATGAAATCAGGTAAACCGGAAGGGTTTTTTGAATACTGGGCAAAAGTTCGGTTTCTCAAGGAAGAGCAGGGAATATAAGAAGGGCTCCAGGAGTGAATGCTGACATCAGAATTTTCAAGGTCGACCAGAGTAACCGTACTAGAGATACCTGCCAAAATCAGCAATGCCACATCCCACCTGTCAGAAGCTACAAGATAAGTGCCCCGGAGTGAGTCATGTTAACATCCGTGTACTCAGCAAACTGAGCAATTATAAACAGGTCTCTGCTCTCCCTGCCGGTCATTATGGTTATTTGTTTAATTTGCTGCTTTGCCTCAATTCTAGTTAATGTGACTTAGGAGCACTTAGTGCATGCTGGAAAGAAAAAGGAGGGAAGCGACTCTGCTGAGGGGCTGGGCAGGAGTCCCAAAGTCCTAACTCTATAGCACTAGCTAGCATGGAAACAACAGTGAAATTAAACAAAACCGTAAGATTGTAAAGGAACTAAACTTTACTTTTTCTAGGGCATGACAGTAAATGTTTCTGTACGTTTCAGACATTACTGACTGCTGGTACATTTACATGACCAAAAAGCTCACTTTCAGTGGTTTCATTTTGCAACATGCACTACTATAGGAATTAGAAATATACATATTACCTTCAATATATTATATAGGAAATGAAGCAAATTATGTTCTTACGAACTTGGTTACTTTTAAGTTCACCCAATATCCAGGTGATGGCTTAGATTTTCTAAAGAGCAGATGTTCAGAAACTGGGAGGCAGAAGCTGGCCAAGAAAGCTGTCTCAGTAGCAATGCAGGTTATAAATTCAGCATGGACAATCTGTTCTCCAAAACAGAGCTAAAGTGATTTAAAAGGTTCATCAAGGTCACTGAAGAATACTATACAGGAGTGCTCCAAAGCACCAGCTGTCAGGACTGCCAAGTCTTGCTAATGAACTGTGGAATCTGTAGAAAATAATACTGATGCTAACTGAAACCTGAATAGCTTGAAAGCCTAGTAGGTGGTAGCTATTGATTTATTTCCTATGATGGTATCAGCTACGCAGGATGGGGCAACGCCTGTCTACCTATAGTAGCAGTTAATCCATTGCTGATGCCATTCATACAAATATCTATCAGGTTTGAAACCCTCTTCATGAGATGGGGAGTGTGGTTACATACTTTTCAGGTAATGGATCACTTTTTGCTTTTCTAATAAATCCTGAGCAGTGGCTCAGCTTCAAAGAAAGCATAGAAAGTGTCCCATGTCTGAGAGGAGCTTACAATTTGCTACCTGGGGCTTTGTCCAGGGGCTGGTGTGGGTCTCAATAATCTCAGAATTGAATTCATCTCTTTCACAAACTGAGTGTGTGCTTTGAGGGAAAAGAAGGAGGCTTTTTTATAAAAGAAAATGCTGGGTGATGATGTACTTTATAAAGGAGTTTAACACCAGTTGTGTCTTAGGTATAGGAAGGTATGTCGGCAGAATCAAGTACCCCCTGAAGACAAAGGAGAAATGTATAAATTCTGGACCTTTAGAGGATTTGGATTTGAGATAAGCACTAAGCTTCCTGTCCCTATAAAGCCTGAGGATTTTTAATGCAGAAGTTGAACTCAGACCACAGGTTGAATTTAAGCATCGGAAAGTAGATTGTCCATGGGTTGAGCACCTCAAAAATTGAGTGGCAGATGAATTGGGAGCTTGGAGAAATGCAGTTTTGAACTTAAGAGCTAAATTTCCCTTAAGTTGCTAATTATGCAACATATACACCCACAGATGTCTGCATAAGAGAACAACTCAGAACTCAGCCTAACTCTGGATCCAGTCATGGTCTAAGTGCAAATGTGTGGCACTGAGTTTAACTGAATGAGCCCTAATTCTTGTTTCAGGAGCCTCTGTGCTTCATGGTGTATGTCCCCTTTGCCCCTTTTGAATTCAGTCTCATTTTAAAATTAGGACTTAAATGTTAACAAGAATGATGTCCATGTCTAAACAGCCTGTCACTTAAGGAGTTATGCAAAACACGGATCAAGCATGTTCAGTATCAGTGTGGTTTGTAGACTGTGTTAGAGAGTTGCACTTTCCCATAAGCAGTGTCCAGAACATTCAGAAAACATTTACCGAACAACATTCTGGGGCTTAATAGTCCTCAAGTTCAGAGGTTCGGGCAGTTTATTCTCCACTTTAAGTTATGTTTTCCCTTTAAATGAGTCTTTTTACTTTATTTTAGAAATTAGGTAAATAGGGATCACAACTTGTGAATGGTATTTGTGTGGGTATGCAAAAGATCTACAAGAAGGCACTTTGAGTTCTGGGAATGTGGGTCTATCTCTACCACTCAAATGGTACAGATCCTCAGAGTCACTCATTCAGTTATTACAAATGAAACTTATTTCTCATGTCACCAGACAGACTTCCCTTTGCTACTTGTCTCTGCTTGTACTGTACGACAATAGCAAATAAATTCATTTAGTGACAAGTTGCAATTTTGCAGATTTAAGCTGTGCTGGAATATTCCCCATGGTATCTGTTTGTGCATATTTTGCAATTTAGCCTCTTAAGTAAAACTCTGGGTTTTGAATTGCAATTACTTTCAGCTAACAAGCAATTAAATACAAAATACTGTCTGGTGAGTGTCCCAGCTGCATTTATGGTCTTAAGGTTTAATCTCACATTATGAAGACTGTAAGGTTTGTTTGCCAACCAAATCTTGAAGTTGAGAGTGAAGCTGTTTTAACTGAGATATGTAGTACATGCTCTCTCTATAGAATCATAGAATGCTTTGGGTTGGAAGGAACCTTTAGATGTCATCTAATCCAACCCCCTGCAGTAAGAACCTCATGAAGTTTGCACAGGTCCACCTCTCCAGCTTGTCCAGGACTCTTTGGATGACATCCCGTCCTTCCGGCATGTCAGCTGCACCACTCAGCTTGGTGTCATCTGCAAACTTGTTAAGGGTGCACTCAATCTCGCTGTCTGTCATTGTTGAAAATATTAAACAGCGCTGGTCCCTGAGGGACATCATTTGTCACCAGTCTCCATTTGGAGATCAAGCCGTTGACTCTGGATTGTCCTGGTTTTGGCTGGGATAGAGTTAATTTTCTTCATAGTAGCTAGCATAGTGCTGTGTTTTGGATTTAGTACTACAAGAATGTTGATAACACGCTGATGTTTTTAGTTGTTGCCAAGTAGTGCTCAGACTGCTCAAGGACTTTTTGAGCTTCTCCTGCTCAGCCAGGTGCATAACAAACTGGGAGGGAGCACAGCTAGGACAGCTAACCCAAACTGACCAAAGAACTGTTCCATACCATATAACATCATGCTCGGGGGGGTGTGTGTGTTAGTCAGTCGGTGGCTCGGGGAGTGATCACGGCTCGGGACGGGCTGGGCATCAGTCGGCGGGTGGTGAGCAATTGCATTGTGCATCATTCATTTTGTATATTCTGTATATTCTGTTACCATTCTCATTATTATTATTATTATTATTATTTTCTCTTATTAAACTGTCTTTATCTCTGCCCATGGCTCTAACCTTTCTTTTCCTTCCCGATTCTCTCCCCCATCCCACTGAGAGAGGGGGGAGTGAGCGAGCGGCTGCGTGGTGCTTAGTTGCAAGTGGGGTTAAACCACAACATGGATGCAACCATCCAACCAATTTCTTACCCACTGAACACTCCACCCATCAAATCCATATCTCTCTATGTCAGGGCAAAACTCTAATGATGTGTCAATAAGAAACTTATAATTGTTTTTATATTATTCTGACACTCTCTGAGAGTAGTTATCATGAGCTGTTGCTTACAGATATGCAACAGATATGTCTCACTGATGTATGCCTGTTCCTGAGAAAAATAAAAATGAAGAAGAAATGGAAATGAAGAAATGGAAATGAAGAAGTCTCAAGAAATTTAGGATTTAAATAGGGCAGCTACAAATGCACTGAATGATCCAGGCATGGCCAGTGTAAGATCTTGTGTCCTTCCACATTCACCACCATATTTTCAAGCTAACGTGAAGGAAGTTACCATTCTTTAATACAAATGAGATGATGAAAATTATTTTTCTTTGAAAGTTATTGAAGCTCTTAGAACCTCTTTTAGACCACCTGCAGAGTTTTAATTTTTACAATGTGTGGCTGCAAAGAATGCAATGAAAGTTTTTTTCTTCAATTAACTTTTTAGAATTAGCCCAACGATTCCAATTATCACCTGAACTGCTTAAAAAAACTAATAAAATATTTGTAGTTCTTAATAATGCCCATTATATATGCATGAAGAATAAAGAAAAAATGTAAGAACAACAGCGTGACCATTGTTTTGTTTTTCTGGAGGTGAAATAAATACAAATGAAGGAAATGAAGGAAAATAAAGGTTAGAAAAGAAGTCTACCTAGCTTTACAGCTCCATTTTGCTGATCACGTGTTCTGACTATAGCTTAAAAAATAATGAAAATAGTTAATTAAAATTAATTAATTAAAATAATTAAAATACATCATTACCTTACAGTAAGTGCTTAACTTGACCTAGATGGATTTTAAGCACAAACCTAAGTCCTTTATTAAATATGAATGTGATGACTCGTGCTCAAAATAGAGCAAGTGTTTAATCAGTGAATAATTAGTGAATGTTTATGAGAGCAGCAGTTACTGGTACATCATCCTGTGTCAGTCATGACTAAAATTTCTGTATTTGCTGTAGTGTGTTCTATAAGACCAATTTGGTTTAGGAATATAATCTCGGTTAAACCTTCACAATGGGAAGCAAAATTACTCGATCTTTCAGATACCAAGATCCTCAAAGACTATTTGGCTGTATCTGAACAGGGAAGAAATCCTGTTAAACTGTTCAAGCAAAATCCTAAATTATGCCTACATGACCTCTTTTTCTCACTATTTTGAAATGAGTTTAATGACTCATTAGATAGCACAGTGGCAGTCCTACCCTACTTCTTGCAGAAGAAAAACACTACAAACATAAGAGGATTATATTATCATTAGGTTTCCTTCTGCATTAATAAGCTTAAGAGGAACCTGAATTACAATAGAAGAAGATGAGTTACAGTAAAATATTCTGCTCTGTACCCTGAGTCTAGTTTGGGATCCCTGCCTGCAGCCAACTCAGATGATGTGGTTTAGAAGACTCCCTTTTGTCATTAAAGCTAATTAGGCAACGCTCTATTTAGACAAATTTAATACTGTTACTAATAAATGAAGATCATAATATCTGGCATGCAGCTGCTGCTAAGAATATATTATTCAGTCAGCATTTATGCTCTCTTTAAATTGTACTGCTGTCCAGTTTTTGTATGAGGGTATTTTTGCAAAAGTAACTATTTATAGTGATCCCAGGGCAAGAGAGTACTCAGCATGGAGATCTGCTGTGCAATGGCTGTAGCAAGTCGTGCGGTTGTTCGCTGGTGGAGCTCTGCAGTTGGTATCTCTCTGAAGCGTGGCTCTCACGAAGGGCATGTAAGCATTAGTGACTTCCCACGGTTCCTTCCTGGTGAAAGAGGATTCAGAACTGATATTCATCCAGCCTGCATGGATGAACGGGGAAGGGCATTTATGGATAAACAGATGTTCTGTCTTATGTGGGATTTTAAGTTTGATCAGTCTAGGGAAATGGACAAGAAATATTAACTTGTCAGACAAGCAGTTTTCCACCATGGGCAAAAAATACTGGAACCAACCCCTGAATCTCTTATTTGCGCTTGAGCAGAAGAGTCTCAAGAGCTGCAATATTCTTTACGTTATTTTGAAAACAGCTTACCTGAAAAAGCAGTGGAGGTGCCGCTTCTCATTTGCAACATTTTCAAATTTGCCAAACACTGTAACTGGACATCTGAGCAGAAGAGAAAAAACTCAGAGTTCTTTAACACACCAGCAGAAACCTGCTTTCTTTTATGAAATCGTGGCAGAGAGAAAATTACTTGCCTAGTTTTTAAGAATATGACACTTGAATATCTGGATAAAGAAATACTTAAAAAAATTTTAGTAGGCTACAAATAGAAGTTAAAATGTTATTTTAATGAATTTTAAAAGCAAATGCTTTATCAATGATTTAAAGATTGTGTCACAGTCATTAGAGGGCAAGTCTTTGCTCTGTAAGGCATTACTGCATATAGTATGTGAATGAAATGAATGTACAGTATTTTAGATACGTACATTCAGGTTCATACTTGTTTTTCTAGATATCAATATGTTGCATCTCATGGATGTATTGTATATCTCAAATATATAGATGGATGAACTCAGGATGTGGGAAAAAAGGGTAATATTTTCAAAAGTAGTGGCTAAATATGATCTTCTATATCAATAGTTACCCTCCTAAACAAAAATGTATTTGGTGTTTAGATTTTGGCTTATATTAAAAGTAAAATTTCCAAAAATTATCTGCTTGGCTCCAGACCCCATATCTCATATTTCATTTTTAGGTACAATTAACTGAGGAGCATATATGTTATTGAATTGCAATGACATTTGAACTTCCATGTAATTTTTCAAATGTAAATTACACTTCAAAAATGCATAAAGTCTTTTGGAAATTTTACCCGTAAGTGCGATAATTTGAAAATATCACCCTAAATGATTTTTTCAGGACTCCTAGCACCACAAGGACAGAACTTAACTATCAGCTATTTTCATTCTCAGTAACATGTTCCTACCTTTATTTGAAAAGTCACTGCACAGAAGATGCAGGTTACTATTACTGTCTTTTATAGGGTAACACATACTCTAACTTCTCCCTATTCATAAAATCAATAATTGTAGATTTTCCCCAGTTTGAACAGCAACAAACAGTTAAGTGACTGCAGCAAACAACTGAATAGATCCTGCTAAACTCATACTCTAAAAGCCATTAATGTTTAGAATAGTAAAGAACACAATAGTACAGTCATTAGACACTAGAGTGTCCAAAACCCTCAATTTTTTTGTTTGTCTGGATAGTAACAGACAAACTTCAAAGATGGAATTAGGTTTGTTGTCACGTCAGGCACAATGTCACTGCAGCCCATTTTAAAAGGAAAAAGAAAAATAAAAAAAGAGCCAGTCCCTCTTATTACTTAGATTTATCAACTCCTCATTTAATGAACACAGATTCTGCAGCATTTGGCCTGAACTGGGTGAGTTACAGTTATTCTACAACTATATACAGTTGTAGGAGAAAAAAATGTCAGCATCATTAGGCATGAAATTTTGTCTCAAAACTGCAAATCATTCAGTGTTTTGTTGCTTGACCTTGCTTTTCTGCCTGTTTGCATGTCTGAAACGGTGCATTGATCTTAGGGGGGTTATTTCAGCTGAAGTGAGCTTGCTAGGCTCCCCGTTGAGCAAGGCTGTTAGGCAAGGCAGCTGCATGACATTTGGTTTAATTTGTTGACACCAAAAATCCCTGAGTTCAGCTCTGATGGAAGACAGATTGTGTAATGCCCCAGTGAAGGACTTGGAGCATTCTTACTGTAGAGGCTTCAAACCAGAGCACAGTGCGCTAATGCTAAATTAACAAGAAGTCAGAGAACTTTGGTATTCCTTGTGTTAATGGAAAGCTGAATTTTACCTTGTGGCTTAACACTTTTTTGCATGCCTTGTAAGGAGCTGAAAAGAGGGCTTAAATGTTAAGATTTTATTTTGTTATTTGAAACAGAAATTGCAGCAAGTTGTACATCTGAAAAAAGTGTTTATCATTCCTGTCTGCCCGAAAGGCATTGAACAATTCTTGGATTTATTTTTGCATTGCTAGCAGTTATAGAAGCAATAAATAAATTAGAGCAGAATTGAATTGAATATAATTTTTCTGTCAGCATTTTTTTGTTTAGAAAAGAGTAAATAAAGCTGACGTTTTTCCATTATTAGAGATTCCTAACAATTGTCCTCTTCTTTCAATTCAAGGATGAATTCCTCACTCTCTGTTAAAAGAAATTTATATTTTAAAAAAAAAAATAAAGGATGTTGATATTTTTGGTATGCTATTTGTATATCAGTTGCATGAAAATATGCAAATGTATTCCAGATAAAATCCCTCTTACTGTAGGATTTTATTCTTCTTTTAACCTCATCTATGCATGTTTTTACTGAAATTCTGGAGTTTCATATGTAAGCTGAGAGTTCCTCTATTTCTTTCTACATGTGTAAAAACCTGATGATATTCAATGTGACAGAGCTCCAGAACTATGAGATCTGGCTTATACGCTCACTGAGACTTAATTAACAAGTAATAATTTTCTATTATTTCTGAGGAACTTCTGGAGCACACCCATCTAGTGCCCATGGAAAAATTAATAGAATGCCAACGGGTTTACAACCCTAAACAGGTGGGTGCAACCAACAAGCAGGTGAGAGAAGGAAACGAAGGTGACAAATTAGGAACAAAAGCACTAGATTTGTGAATTCCTGTCAAATAAGAGCGGTAACAAAAAATATCTGCCTTTTCCAGGCTCTGCTGCCCAGTTTGCTGCTTTCTGAGTGTCCTATAGCAGAAAGTAATTTAAAGAGAAGCTAAGAGGAATAAAAAAATAACATTTTTATGGAGTGGATTTAAAACATGCATGCTAACCTGTGGAAGAATGAGAACATCAGTGCATTATTTCACGACTGTAGCATTTAGAGGGTTGTTTCAAACATACTGTGTCAAGGGTTTATTTTTTTTTCCGGTTGCATTATTTTTCATCACCTTCTTGCTGATCCATACTAAGAAAAAATAATAAAAACATCATGTGTCCCAGATCTGCCAGTCCTCAGGGTGACTGTACTCTTGCAGCCATGTTTATGTAGAGAAGAGATCCTTGAAAACCACCCACCTTCTGTCCGTGCTCTGACAGCCTCCCTAATGCAGCCAGCCAAGAAGGAACTCACATGCAGAGGAGAGAGCTGCAGGCTCTGCCCTGGTGTCAGCTGAGGCTTGGCTGCTCAGAGGCCAATGTGTGCCCTCACCTCAGGTGGCTGCGTGAGGGTAAGAGACTGAAAACACAGAGAAATGGGGATGAAACAAAAAAAAAATCCTTCCTTTCACTCCCCTAAAAAAAGGACAGTGATGATGAAAATTAATTAAAATAATAATAAAAAAGGAAAGACCTGAAGGGAGGAAGCTGCCTGGGAAAAATAAGGTTTGGTCTAGTTCTGAAGGGCTTAGATGCGAAGACCCTGGAGAAAACATGGGGCGGGAGCGGAAGCCCAATTCCACAGTCAGAATTCATGTCAAACTGCTAGTGTTCCTGAATGTTTTCCTGAGGAATCATGGGGTCCAAATTACATCTGCACCAGGCTTCTACATGTGGGATATCAGATGATTGCCTTGAAAATCCTGCCTGGTTTGTTAGCTGACTGAGAGATGCCCAGAGGTTGTATGTAGACCATCACTGCAACTTTCTAACATAGGATCTGAAGGAAATGAGAAGAAGGACACAGCGTTCAGTGTCCCATATTTCTTCTGTTAATTTGCCCATATGCCTTTTTAATCCAGGTAAATAAATCCATGAGGCAACTCAGAGCTACTCATTTTATGAAGAAGTACTGTCTGTGTTGTGAATCTGTCACCTGCTTGTTTTATTTATTTCTCCTTAATACTTTTAGGGTGATATGCTCATTAAAATTAAATGCACTGAACATATGGAAATACTTAATGATAAGTTTAAATAAGATAGATTTGGTGAACCTCACCTGCCTTTGCAGTATGCAAAGTATAGAGGCGCAGATGATGCTTTGTCATAGGGCAGCAGCTGAAGGAGAAACAGAAATAGGACTGAATGATTTGAGTCGCAACCAAAAAAGTTCCCTGCTAGTGCTATTGTGTTGATTTGACAGCTATGGTCAGAAAGCAAACAGCAAGTGATAGCTTGGGTGATGCTCAAAATTGATAAGCTTTTCCATAAAATGTTGTTGTTGTCTTTGGTCCTAAAATATTGCACAGGCCAGATGATCTGCCAACACCCTCCGCAGAACATATTTTCTGTAGTAATTTCTCACACAGACACTTAAATTATAAACATTTTAAGACTGATAAATGTGTTTTGTTAATGAGCAAAAATGAGCTTGCCTGTCACTGCACGGGTAGTTGTGTGACACAGTGTAATGGTGGGAAAAAGTGAGTTATATCTGTGGTCTGAAAGCTGCACAGAGAGTTTTGGAGTTATGGTTTCATTAGGTGTGTGCTAGAGAAGGTTTGTTAGAAAATGTGCTTTACCCACTGCCTTGTCACAGCCTACCTCTGATCTCCAGGTTTCAAATCATCTCCTGGAGTGAAGTTTGTAATTCACTGGGCTTAAGTCACACACTTTGACATGAATTACACTGCTCACTGAACTGGAGTAACTTCATAAATAATCTTCATCCCTCGGGGAGTCCAGCCTATTCATCACTCCCTTCGATGTTCTCTCCCATGCAGATTAGCACACACGGGATAAAAAAGGAGCTGCAACCAATAAATGATGCTGGCTCTTTGTAAAAGGGGATAACAGTGCCATTTCTTATAAAACAGACTGGAGAAGTTGAGCTGAATTATACATTACAGACATCTTACCCGTTCTGCAGTGTCTGTGTTGAAGGCCGTTATCTTCAGTCCTTTGGGAACTGCAAGGAACTAGAGACGTGGAAGCTTAAAAGAAAGAAGAAAGAAGAATTAAAACTTCTTTTGGCTAGAAGCAGATTTTAGTTTATTATTCAGCTCAGCTCCGCTGTGTTCCACTTTCAAAGTTTCACTAGCTGTTCCACTTAAGCAAATGATAACATGAAAAGAAAGATTCCTTTAAAGTTGTATTTCTTCAGGGGGACAGGTAAGGTCTCTGGAGTTTTGACTGCCATTAAAGAAGCTGAACTTGCAAAAATAAGTTAGACAACTTTTACTTAGCTTTTCTTTGATTTTTGTTTTTGAAACTAACTTAATTCACCACAGTTTATAGTCATTTATGTTGGCAAACACTGGTTATGTCTAAACCAGGAGGCTCCTTATTTTGGACTCGTATTCCAACTTACTAGGAACATATTTTGAATCACTCTCTGTAAGAGCCCATGTGTACTTTTTTCCATATAGAGAGAGTTTAGGGACATTAACTTCCTTCCCTAAAGACTTAAGGTAGATGACTCTGCTTTTTTCCCTCTTTCCAAGGGGCATTCATGATGTGTCATTGACAAGCAGCACTATCGCCCCATAATGCAGGCTCTAATATGACTTGAACCCAGACTCGTAGCAGTCTGCTCCATCAGCTCATGTACAGTGAACATCTGTGTGCTGGACTCCACTGTGACTGTAAACATTTAACAGGATAAGCACTAGGAAAAAAATAACCTTTCTTGTGTCTGATACAATTCATGTTTAAAGGCAAAATAACAGCCGAATATTAAACATGAGAATTCCAGACAGCTGAGAGAAACAGGAGGTATGATTTTCCTCTTGTAAGAAATTAAGGAAATTTTTGAAGTGCCATAGAGAACTGTTCTGTCCATTCATAACACCTTTTTTTTTTCAGTCTCAGAGCAGGAAATTTCAAAAGACAGGTTTGTCAGATGAAAAGCATGTATTTTTTTCTCTGGGTGAGAAAACTCATATATTATTGTGCGTGTGAATATAGTTATGACTGGCTTTTCTTGACTGCACTATAATTGAAAAGGAAACATTGTGCAGGTAAACTAGAGCACTAGTTTTTTTGGTATAGACTAAAAAAAGAGTTTGCATGGTTGTGTAGCTTGCTTATGGTCCTTTCACATCTGTATTTCTTTATGTTCAAAGAGCAACATTTCAAATAAAGAAATTGTCTCCTGCTCAGAACTTCTTTTTGTCTGGTAAATAATAGTAAAACTTCTGGTCTTTCTTCTTAAAAAAAAAGAAAAAAAGAAACCTGTTCTGCACTAGTCATCCAGTAAATCAAATCTCTCCTGAAAATACATTCCCTTCTTGAGTAGGTAGTTTGCATTTAGGCACTTTTAGATAATATCTCAGAATTTCAAATCTGGATCATTCCACCAAGCCAATGTGATGTAAATGTTAGATATTTCAAATTGTAATTATGTATAAAATAAAATAGCAACAACCTAAGCGTAGCTAAGACTTACAATGGAACATTTTGTATGAGGATAACTTTTGCCACTTCACACTCCAGTGAAATAATACCTTGATAAAATGGTTCACTGGAAACAGATGCTAGCAGCTGGGATAAAATGCCTGTAGCAAGTTTAAGCAACTTCAGACCTGTATCTCATCTAAGCCAATGCCTGACAGCAAAAGTAGAAAGGCCCTCATAGTCTTTCTGTTGCTTACAACAGCACAGGTGACATATGTTTTCTGATTAACTTTTGGTGTTGTAGAAGCTGCTGTGAGCTGAGAACCTGCTGCGTATTGCAGGCAAAGGAGGGGGCACTGGAGGAAAAAAATCTAGCGAAATATGGCAAATGTATTGTCTCTGACAAGACTTACAATAGGGTCTGTATGAACAAGGAATTGAAGGAAAACACATATTGCTATTTCCATTTCTTAAGACCTCTGTTCAGATCTTGAATTTCTGTCACAAGTTAAAAGGATCATCAGAAAAAAAAAGTGAACCTGGCAACATAGTCAGTGCCTTACACAGGAAAATACAGGGTGAAAATCAGATCTTTGTTACCCTGGGGAATCTAACAAAGCTTCTGCCTGACTAAAACCAATGTCCTAGTTTCCCTTCCGCTCCCTCCCCCTTTCCCTCACTTTTTTACAGAAAATAAATTTTTAAGAAAAAAAATAAAGAAATGTTTTCTAAAAGCAAACCAACCTCAATAGTGGAAACTAAAACCTGTTCTCCTTTCATCTGTACTCTAAAGGTTTATGAAAGTTAGCAGAGATTAATTAAGAACAATCATGAACAAATCTGAAACAAGGGCAGTCTTGCATCAAGTAAAAATTTCATGTTCATTGTTAGTTATTCAACCTCTTCGATTCACTTGGGTTCACCTCCATGAATGAGCTGTAAATAAAATGTGTCCAGCTCAATTGCAGGCTGATGCTTTGAACCTTAGTTTTTGCTGGCATCTTCAAAACACCAGCTGTTATATTTCTTTAAAGGATTAATATATTTTGAACATGCCAAGAAAGAGAAACATCTTGCCAGAGACCTTGACCATAACTCTAGTCTAGGAAGTCATCCCTAAGAATAGCCCACTTCTCAGGATGCCAAGCCTTTTACTTGGATACCTCTTATAAGAAACTCACTGAGAACTGTACCTCAATTAAATGTCATTGCAGAAAAAGGTTAAGATATTTTGAACGGATCTAAACCACTCCAAATGAGGCTGAATAATTTGTTTTAAATAACATAGGCATCATACCGTTAACTTGTCTTCTGTAAGTCTAGCAAAACTACATCCAAAGTTGTGTGTTCAGCCCTGGGCCTTATCAAGAATATTCCACAATATCCTACAATACACTCAAGGGCAAACTTCCTTTGATGCAAAATTTGTCACCTATTAAATACACCCAGGGTGTACACATCTAGACAAACTCCTGACCTCTTGAAATTAAATTATCCTCTTCCAGTGCATCAGATTTAAAATGATTTTACAAATTGGGATAAGCTCAATTTATCCCAGTTTTTCAGATTAAATATTAAAATCCTCCCTTTTTTGAATCACCTTTCTGAAGCTTTCCCGTCTCAATGTCCTTGAGAGTATTATTAGCATTTGTTTAGCTTTGGGGCATTATCAAACATTGAAGAACCACTTTTTAAAGAAACTGAACCCTGTCGTACTTTCATATTTTCTGATTTATTTCTTTATTATTTGTTTTTAGTACCATATATTGCATTGGTACACCTATGAATGGATTATTATAGAATAAAGTCCTCATCCAAAGATAACTTTTAACTATATTCTGCTTTGGATTAAATGGATTTAATTATTTTGGATTTAAATTCATAAATTTATAAAAATATTACTACTTAATCTAATTCAAAAACCATTTCATTTTCAAAGATTGTTTACTTTGGCATTATTTTGACAGCACTGAAATCAGTGCTAATTTTTCACTGACATAAAAAAGAATGTCAGGATTTCTCTCCACATCCCTCTTGCAAACTATTTTTCTGTGCAAATATCTTGTTTCAAGATTAGCAAAAGAATATTAAAGCAGTTTGTAAAATTTCAGGACAAAACTGAAATAACTAGACAAAAGCTAATTTAGAGAACTATATATATTACATACATGCATAGATGCAGCCATCTTTTCTCACTATTTTTAAGTTCAGAACTTTTTTATACGAAGTGAAATCCTCAGACAGTTTTCTAAGAGAACTGACAATCGCTCCAAAATGGTAATCTAAATCATTCAGATTATCTAAAATCAAATAAAAAAGTTCTTTACAGTAGAGCTGATCTCTCTACTTAAGCGTGAACAGAAAATTTTGGGACTGAAAGAGGGAAAGTACAGGTTTGTCTAGTTTTGGGTTTGTGGGGTTTTTTTTTCCTTTTTGCTTGGTTTTGTTTGTTTATATAAATTGCCACATCGAGCTTATTGCACCAACAGGAAAAAATTTTGTGGAAAAGGATCTTGCACTGATATTTCTTAAAATTTGATGTAATTTTAATTACTCCAGAGATCATGAGCTATTAAAGAAACCCTTCAGTTTGGTTTATATTTTCCCAAAGCAGAGTTGACATGAAGTAAATAGTATGGAAGAAATCTTATCAGTTACAGCTTGTTATATTGATGTCTTTATTTCCTACCCTGAGATGTATTTTACCTCTGAGGTCAGGTGAAAGACCCGTAACAGAGATCATACATATATCCTATATGGATTTATGAAAGGACTCTTCTCCCCTCCCTGATATTTGATTTTCTATATTTGCTGATGATATAGCATATCTTTTCTTGAATACTCATCAACATGCATTAGATAACTTCCTGAACCATAAAAGTATTTCATTCCAAAATTTTATATGATCCAAAAGCCTAAGTAATGACCCCAAAATCAAGCCCTTGAAATTAATTTATTTTTATTTGCTACTTATTTGCTTTAAGTTTTTATATGAAAATTATAATTCCTTGAGATAAGGATTTTTTAATGTCTTATAATAAAAGTAAAATTCACTGTCAAAGAATATTATCAGATAATTCTTATATAATAGCCTGACAAAACCTTTCAAATAGATTTAGAAATCACATGTTAAAGTCAAGCCCTATGAAAATCTAAATTGTTTTAATGTAACTGCAGACTAACTATTTCTTTCTGAAGTGATTATTCTTCATTAGCTGCTTTTAAACTGTTTATCAGGCCAGGGCCATCATAGCTACCTTTAACTACACTGTATGATCTAGAAAAGCCTTTGGAAAGGCTTTGCAGTACAGCACAGATAACAGACATCTGTGCTATTTCAGTAAAACTAAGGTTAAAAACGTCTATAAATTAATTATTATATTCAAGCTAACAACAAGTTGTTTGTTTTCTGTTATGAATAATTCAAAGCTTCTGTATGTTGGCAAACTCAGAGGGTCAAACAAAGACACACATTATTTAAAAAGCTTACTTAAAATGGAAAAAAAAATCTAGTAATTGTTAGAGAGGGACATGCAGGTACACGTTTAACCACTGTACAACTTCTTGTGTGTGTATGTATGTGTGTATGCATATGCACAGTCACCCACTCACACGTATCATGTTAATATGGACTCTAGTAAGTCTTATTTGTCAGCTTCTTCAGTAAACTTCCCAAATTAAACTTTGGAAAAACACTTTGCTCACATAGTTGTTTTTTTTCTCCTGCACCTCAGTGGGTCCTCATTGTTTAGCTGAAATTTTTTTACAAAGTAATGTCAGAATAAGTAACTGAATTTCAGAAAGAATAATTCCAGAGAGATGAACAAATCAACCTATGGACTATCCTTTATGCTAGAGTCATTATGGATTAACAGATGCATTCTGAATGACTCCTAGTAAAATCTTCTTAGGATGCTGCATTGTACAATGGACACCTGAAACAAGCAAGTTCTTTTTAACAGACACAGCTATCTAGACCTGGAAAGCAAATACTTGCTGTTTAGAATATGTTCTCCAATCTTTTTTGGGGGAGTGTTTGAGGTTGATCTACTAAAAGATTTCTTTGGATTTATTGAAATATTCAATTTTCCATATAATTCTGGTTTAGGCCATTTCCTTTTGGACAGGATAAGTTTGATTCCTTCTGTCAAAGGAGATTTGGTCAAAGGCTCCATCAGTGGGTAGGACAAGTGTTTCTTCCTCTTCCAACTGAAAATCAGTCAATATTTGTCTCTCCTCATTATACTGAAAAACTGAACAAGTGAAAGAATGTGTAGCTATTTTTTTTAGAAGTGTGTGTTGAATTTGAGTTGGTCCCATTGCGCTAATGCAGATAGAAGTTATACATTAACAGAGAGAAATGCAGAAAGATTGCATTTGTTCACTCTCACATTAAATTTTGTCTTTCAAAGTAGGACAAACATGTTTTCCTTGGTGAACACATAGGGTAAAAGGAAAACAAGAGATATCTAATTGACTTTGTTCATGTACTTACATAATTTTTTACCCTTAATTATTTCTGATAATTTTGCAATTTAATCTAGTAAATGGTTTCTAATCGGATTGAAATCTTTGTACTAGAGCGTTCTGTTCTATCTTTGTTGAGAGGTGAGGTAGTATCTTCTGTGACTAAAATGATCAAACGTCCACAACAGCAATATTATCTACATAAATGCATGTCAGTGAAACATGGGTTAGGTGGTTTCAGAAGCAAAATTATTGTTGCCTTCTCCAATGAAACTGTCATCACTGGTGTCGTTAACTATTTTTCTGCATAAACTTTAAGATGTCTCAAAAATCTCAGTTTAATCATTTACTCCAACCAAGCTGATTGCTTATGCCTCTGAAGTCTTCATACTTGCTCTGCTGGGATTCTTCCTATGTTTGATGCTTCCCTTGGAACAGTGTTTCAGTATGTTCTTTCTCCTGCTGTCCTTTAGGTTCCCATTCTTGACCCCTTCCTTCATCATCCCTTTCTGCTACATCTGAGCCCCTGGTTTTCAAGTTTTCACTTTTGGCCAAATCTGTTTTTTTCATGTAATATTTTATCCTCTTATATAACCATTCTTGAAGCCAAAAAAATGACACAAGAATTGCCTTTTAAACATGAATGAAGCAGTATCCAACCACTGTGCTGTCCAAAGCAGAGAAATGAATTGATCTGGGGAAATTAAATATTGATACTATGCTCTCAGGGCCAGCACAAAACTACGCAATTTTGCAAATTTTGCATGGCCTTCTGAGAGCTGGTGTGAAAAGATATAAGAGTATAAGTAGGACAAGTGGCTAAAAGAGAGGAGTCAGTAGCTGCCACACCAGGATTGCAAGCTACGGGTTCTTGTGAACATCCTTGCACAACTCTGCTTGTCAGGCTCTGGAATGGGCTGCCCAGGGAGGTGGTTGAGTCCCCATCCCTGGAGGTATTTAAGAGACGGATAGACAATGTGCTTTGGGACATAGTTTAGTGGTGGGATGGCAGTGTTCTGTTAATGGTTGGACTTGATTATCTTAAAGGTCTTTTCCAACCTAAACGATTCTATGATTCTATTATTCTAACTCCACAGAATGTAAAATGGCAAGGAGAAGAGTGTCTTTTGCACCATCTTTACTCAGACAGGGACACAGACAACTTGATTCTGTTTGAGTAGGTGTAATTGTACCTCCATGAAGCAAATGTGAAACTTCATGGGAATTTCACTTGAAGTTGGTCCTCAACTTGAGTGAAACCAAAGGAGTTTCCTTCATAAGCTGCATGAATAGCTAAAGGGTAAAAAATTCTGTGTCAGTCATCAGCCAGAGAAAGTGCTTCTATGAACACTTTTGTTTTCTTATACACTATAAGGCCGAATGTTAATTTTCATACTAACAAGATTTCTGTAATTTGAGTTATGAAATACTAAAAAGCTAGAAAATACAGAAGTTTATTTTAACAATATCCTTCAACTTATTTGCTATGATTTAAATTAAGCACTAGCTTTTATCTCAAAAAAATGAAGAGCCTTTTGCTTTTTAGAAGAAAAAAATTGTGGCCACATTGCCTGTTATACGTTTGAAGAATACTTAGGTCAGTTAAAAATACGTCTCTACAGAACAGTAAAATCTCATCCACCCTGGGGGGGGGAGGGGAAATGTGCACACATGCAGGCACAGAAAGGGACAGGTCATCAAGCTCTTATAGCCTAGACACTCTTATTTGTATTAGGAAGGGACACATTGAAAGCTGATCATTCAAGGTCATAGATTTGGAACAAACTTGGCAGCAGTGCATGATGCTCAGCAAGACTGCTTCTCCTAACCTTTATTTTGTGTCAAATTCAGAAGCATTCTTTCTACTCACACTAGTGAAAATACCTTGTACTCATTTTCAAAACAGGACTAATGTAAAAAACAGCATTGCAATTTGTATTGACTAAAGAAAGGTTCCTTTGCTTTCTTAAGAGACTATAATGAACCCATTTAATCAGCTCACTAATTCCACACCAGCGTTCACTTAGCACAATTTGAGAACAGAAAAGTTCTCTCCTCTCCTTCTTCTGTGTTCTTACTTCCTTACACTTCTCTCTGTGAGCAAAACTCATTTGAATACTGCTATGAAAGAGACAATATGTTATAAAAATAGAAGAGCATATAAATTCATGTAATTGTGAATTTGATTTGTAATCTTAGAGAGATTCACTCTGAAGCAAAATTTCATCTTTTGTACATGTTTTTGGTTTTGAATAAACTGTATTTTTCAGAAACTTAAATCGCTGAATTAAAAATTGCTCAAAATCATGATAATCTAAAAGAGAAAAAAACCCAAACAATACAGAAACTAAAACTGTAATGTTTTAGACCTCATTCTCCTCCACTTATATCATCTGTGATATATCAAACTTCTGAACTTTTCTTAAATGTCATATAACTTTTTAAATAGTATTTTTCTATTATCAATTCTCTTCAGGATGATCTCTGGCTTTTTATGGCTAACTGTATTTAATCTTTTAAAAATAAAAAATGCTTCAGCAAATGCATAATTTTATAAAACTGACTATTTATTTATTTATTGTTTATCTATTTATTTATTGTTCCTACTTCTAGTCAGCTACTAGTCCGTGAGCCTTTTATTGTTATTTATTTTAAAATAGGTATTTTGATTACTTATGAGCATGTACTGAAGCATTATCTGTAGCTCAAGTTGCAATATGGCTTTTTGTTCTCTGTGCTTTATAGTTCTTAAATCTTTCTCCTTCCCAGACTCTCAATATTTTTTTTCATTTTTAAAAGCCTTCTGCTTATTGCTTCCACTAATCTTTAGATCTCTGCTTAACCTCGTTGCCCACTATTGCCCTTTTCTACATTTAGATTTAACCAGCATGCCAGTTACAGTTTCTCCAGAAGGTTTCTTATGCATTTTTCATTTTTTATTAAAAAAAAAAATCCTGAAAAAATCCACATCTTTTATGGTACTCATGCGATATCACAGCTTTCCTCAAGCTCTGTGTCCTGAAAAATCTATATTCTTCCTGTTTTTATAGGAAATGTCAATAGAAGTGGAGAAAAGATAGGGAGTAAAGACTTTTTTTTGCTTTCCACAAATGTCCCCCTCTTTAAAAAAACCTCACAAAATTCTTTGAGCATACCCCCTTCACTTCTGCACAGTTTGGTTTCTGAATTTGTCTTGGCAAGATATCATTGCTATATCATTTACTGGTGGATCAACTTTACCCACCTTCAATTCTGCAAAAGTGAATTTTAAAGCCTGAAGCTGTAAAGTCTAACTGCCCTGGTGTGATCATTTCTGTCGCTTGGATCACAATGTGTATGCTCAAAATTATGACTTCCTTTCTTTAGCCATCTCCTTCACCTTGCTAGCATGTATGACAAACCCACATCCTTAAACAACCATCAATAATTTACTCAGTTTTCATACCCTGAATGATTCTTAATTACTACAAAGGAACAAATTTTTTTTAATTATGCAATTAATGTATTGATTATGTTGGAAGAGGTGCTGGAAATTATTAGTTACTAGTACTGATATTTTAGATAAGAAGGAATACGGTTCTCAGCTCTCTGTCCATGGAAACTTCTCAAACAGCCAAATCGGTGTAGCTCAACTAAAAAAGAAGTGGAAATTTACATTTGGAACAGGAGGACATGGGCCAGTTCATTGGGAGCCAGAGCTAGCCCTCTTCCAAAATGCAGAAAGATTATTATGAGCAGATGGTGCTATAGCTGCATTTGGGTAATAAAACATGGAATTGCATAACCCATCTTTATTCTTATGCTTTAAACAACCATTTCCACTACTCTTGTGAATCATCCCACTTGAAAGTCTCCTGAGCCCCTGTATTTCATCAGTGATTTTCTGGCCTGCTTCCCTCAGCCTGCCTTGTTTTTTAATTTGCTCAGTACACTTACTTGAGTTCTTTCGTTAGACAGTCAAAGAAAAAATCCTTCAGAGGGATTAGTAATAAGGTTGTGTCAAGGAAGCTTATGGTAAAAGGATTTCTTAAACATACCATGCATTAGTGAAAGTGGTTGGCTAAAAAGGTGTGAACTTTCTACCTGCTGCCTGCTTTGCCGCTTGCTGCAAGTCCCCAGCCAGCAAGCAGGGTTGTTTACCTGGCATCTACAAAGTAGGCAGATGAAGTTTTCAGATGCACAAATTCTTAGTGATAGGTTCTAACGCATTGCAAGGTACAAAAATATTAGAAATAGGAGAAAGAATTTCCCTTCCCATCCTTCTTTGCCACAGTGTATACCGTTAAAAATGTGAGAGTTGCAGCTAAGGAAGACTAGTGCTGTTCTGGTATACGCCTACTTCTGAGCAGCTTTATCTTGCTGAAGTACCATGGTCCTACAGGTGCTGTTGTGGCAGTCTTTGTTCATATCACCTGCACACTTGCTTATTTCTAATCCATGCTTCTAACTCTAAGGCATGCTGAAAAGAAGTTTATATACCATGTTAATAATCACATATTCGTTTGCAAACACATTATAATTGCAACTGGCTTCCTCGATTTTTGAAAACCTTGAATAATTATGAAAAAGAGTTTTCAATGAAACAGCAAAAATCCAAAGACTCTGAATTAAGATTCTGTTTCTGACGTGTGCAATGGGTCTCCCAGAACACAGCTACGCCACTTTTTGGCTTGAGAGTGTTCACATTTTTAGCACAAAGTACATATTGTCATAAATAACACCGTATTCTTGGATAATTTCTACGTCAGCAAGCAGTAGTAGCCAGGGTGCCCATATCTGACTTTTGAAAGGGAAGAATATGTGTTTACAACTGCCAGTCATGCTGACTGAAGGAAAGGACAGACTGAAAGCAGCAGGATTTTGATTGCTAGTAGCTGGAATAAACAAACTGATGTTTATTTCTCTTTTTCTTTCTCTTTCTATGCTGCTAAGAAGAAGCCAGAAACATTTTCCAGCTGTGTTATAGTGAGAATTTGTTATTTTAATACACAATGTCTGTTTTGCTTTCTTTATACATCCAAGATGACTTTCTGGACAATGGGGAATTTAGAAAATGTAGAACATCTCCCCTACTAAGTCAGATAAATACAAGCAATTAACAGGAGAAAAAAGAAAGTTTAATATCTTACATTAAAATGTTGTATTTTGCTTTATTTAAATAACTGTAATTCAATTATCCAGCAAATATTTTACCCTTAGAAAGAAATTATGCTTTTCAAATATATGGCAATAATGAAAGTAGAGACACATCCTCAAAACAGCTACAGATGTTGCTGCCCAGTGGTGCCATTTATGATTATCAGGTAAGACTCGGCTCCAGTTCTGCTTATCCATGTGTAATCAGGACCTTGAATTTCCAAGTCCCCCTTAAAGCCTTTAAACTACTTAAAGTAGAACTTCAAAGGAGACCCATAGCAATGGTCAGCAAGAACTGCGTGAAACTTGTTTAATTTCATTGTCTATGAAGGATTTCTTGCTTTCAGAAGAGTTGTGTTGCAATGAGACAGAATTCTGAAAAAGATGAGCGACATTAATTACATTGACCCTCATGATACTAAAGTTGATTCTGGTAGGGATCCCAGTCTAAGTCCCAAAATAAATACAAATTTGGATCTAGAGGCAGTTTAAAGTCACAGCCTCAGCTGAGAACAGCTGAACAATAGGAGATACCGATTAGGGTAAACTTTTTTCCCTCTTGTGAGACTGTAAATAAAAATTTGAATGTGGCCTTATGGTCAAATGATTTATTCATCACTAGTATGTTATTTAGACCATTGAGAAATGTGTTACTTCAGTTATTGAAAAATTGAAGGATTTTGTGAGGACGGTGAATGGCGAGCATTTTTTAAAAGTCCTTAATGTACAGGTTAAGGGGGATTGCTTCCTAGGTGGAAATAGTAGCTTTCATTCACAAAAGTAAATGCTGCCACTGAAATAACTCGGGTGAAAATCTTTCTAGAGCGCTTCAGTTCTGGTGAAAAGCCAGGAGTTTCTTGGCCTTTTGCTTTGAATGCAGAAATGCTTCCACAGTTCTGTTACCCTGCAAGAGACTTCACTCAGGCAAAACAACAGAAAATGTTAACTTACAAACCAGACTGTCACAGCTGCAGCTGTTTTTTAAAAACATGTCAGTGATGAACAACTTGATCTAATTCAGAAGGAGTCAAAGACTGCAGAAACATTTGGCTGTCACTAGTTTAAAAAAGCACCACCATAAAATGTCATGTACATGTTAGTCTTCTAAGCATATATTTCTTGTTGACTTCATTGCACTGAAAATCAGCTTGAATTCTTTTTATCGGTATCATAATAGATGACATATCTCCCTATGCTACTCTACTTATTTTTTTTAAGTATACACTTGTAAATCTTATATAGATATATTAGATACAGGTAACAGCTATTTCAACTGTTCTTCTGTCTTTAGTGTACTTCATAAACTATTTCTAACTATGCAGAAGCTAGCTACAGTGACTCCTGTGATACAGACAAGGCAAAAAGCAGCTAGGAGGTGCCTGAGGATCCATCCCTGTACACCTAATTGCTTACTTATCTGCCTAGTTTTCCATGACTGTCTCTCTTAAACAGGGTAAAATGCTGAAGATGGTTTATTTGCACCTATATGGTACTGATTGCTACTTCTGCATGAAATTTCCATAAGAAACTCATAGTCCCCACACTTGGTGCTGCTGTTCTGAGCCTCATGAAAATAAGAAGTGAGTTTAGAGAGAAGGATGTAGCTGAAGGCAGACATGGTCAGAAATGTGGTGCTTTGCAAGTGATTTGATGGCAAACTGCACGCATTCTTGCTTTGAGAACTGGGTTATTCTGAACACCACAAGAAAAAATAATGGAATCATGAAAAGCTGGAAAATCAAATAAAGCAAAGTGAAAAAAATTTGTATGTATTCTACTTTACCCCCAACCCACCTAATAACCCATCATGGTGAGAGAAACAGTAACAAACACATCCATGCCAAATAAACAATCCCAGGTGTCAGCACTGATGATCTTCTCTAGTTACTTCAAGGCATCCCAGTTATTCACAGTAACAGAGGCAATGGGAGAGGTCCAAAGCACCTCTGAGTACTGTCATGTCACAGCTCTCCTGAGAATTTCAGTTCCCTCATTAAGGCAATGTCATTACCATGACCTGCTCACAAGCTTGATTGAAATTTCTCTAACAATGCACAGCGCTGGAGACAGGATCTTGTTATCCAAGCTCACCTCAGCTTTTTCCAGGTCATTAGCTGAGAAAGGTAGATTTGAAGGCAAACAGAAATCTAAGAGAATGCCTAAAAAAAATGAAAGCTTACTAACTGTACAGTGATTATTGTTATACAAAGCTAACTTCATGAGCTAATGTAAAAAAGAGCAGCAACAGAGGCTGCTAAAGGTGCAGCTCATCTCATCATTCACCGCATTTGTACGTATGTATCAGAATCAGCACCGCAGTTTGTATGCTGGACTTTCTCATGCATGTAGGCTCTGGAACTAATGCGAGACCATCCATGTTTTTTCACTTATTATTATAGGACATGAATTCTTCTGTAGGGCAAAGCTGGTACATTTACTCAGACTCCTACGTAAATTGTCCCAGGATCTTAATTTGATGTACTCCGGTGAAAAGTGATTAGGGTCAGAGGACTTAAGCTGTATTCTAACACATATTAGATTTAAATAATCCTGTCTCATCTCTTCTGGCTGCTAGCCAGTTTATTTTAACATGTTTTGCTGAGTGAGTTAGTTTGTAAGGTTTAACCAAGTTTTAACTGCATCTAGTGACATTTTACTAGCAAGCACACAAACCCCACCAACCCAGGCTCCAAAGTGCATCCGTGTTCAATTTTTGTAAGATTTCACAGGACCCTGAATTTCCAAGAGGAAACTAAGGGAACATGGTTTGTCAGATTAGGTATCTCAGACTTTCAAACCTGGGCCATTATAGTTTCATGTGGAAACTAGACCTGTATCTTGCATTTCCTGTGCACCAGCTACCAACGGCGGCTCGTGCTAATTGAGTGTCGTGGTTTAACTCCAGCCGGCAACGAAGCACCATGCAGCCGCTCGCTCACTCCCCCCTGGTGGGAGAGAATCAGAAGAGTTAAAGTGAGAAAACTCGTGGCTTGGGATAAAGACAGTTTAACAGGTAAAGCAAGAACCACACACACAAGCAAAGCAAACCAAGGAATTAATTCACTGCTTCCCATGGGCAGGCGGGTGTTCAGCAATCCCCAGGAAAGCAGGGCTCCACCACACGTAATGGTTACTTGGGAAGACAAACCCCATCACTCCGAACACCCTCCCCTTCATTCTTCTTCCTCTAATTTATATACTGAGCATGACGTCATATGGTATGGAATAGCCCTTTGGCCAGTTTAGGTCAGCTGTCCTGGCTGTGCACCTGGCAGAGCATGGGAAGTTGAGAAGACCTTGCTTAGTCTAAGCAGTACCCAGCAACAACTAAAGCATCAGTGTGTTACCAACATTCTTCTCATACTAAATGCAAAACACAGCACTATACCAGCTACTAGGAAGAAAATGAACTCTATCCCAGCGGAAACCAGGATAGTGAGAAATTTGCAGAAAGCTTATTAAAAAAACCCACGAGTACTGCAGTGTGTATTTTTCTTTGAATTTTTAACAGCAATCTGGCAGGATGTGTCAGGGCTCCATGTATAGTCCTTGCAACCTCCCCAGCTGATATGAGAGGAAGATTTTTCTTCTCTTTCTCTCCCTCTCCTTTCTCTATTCATACATCATCCAGCTATTCGAAAAGAGTGCATAAATCTAATCTGAGGGAAATGCCTCTATATGTTAATTAGATTAGAAGAAAATAAACTGGAAGAATGTATGGATAGACCACGTGGAGCTAATCTATTTGAAATTATTAGCTTAATGAAATAAACTTCAAACAGACATGAAAATACCATCACCATATATTTAAATTTGAACTCTGGAAATACTTGATTCTATTTTCCCCCTTTATTTTTCACAACGCTTCATTCTTGTGACAGTAGTCAGTTATAATGCAAAATTTTTTTTTCCTTGAAACTCATCCTAGGCCATTTTACTGGAATGAGCCTGCAAACCCCTGAAGCCCCTTGCTTAGAATTTACTACAATGAAACAGACGCTTGAGGAGCATTTGATAGGATTAGTTCTTGTCATAGAAGATGGTGTCTGGGTTGGACACTGTATATTCTTATCACCCCTAGGAACTACAAATAGTTTTACTGAATGTCAATCCAGAGCCCATGGGGAACACTTACACACATTCATTTCTTAATATGGTACTACATAAAAATAATAAGCTTGGAAGAAGGTGAAATGTTCTTTATTCCAATGGAAAATGGAATGCAAATATATGCAATGCAACCATTTTTTGTATCAGCAGAGACGCTGCAGACCAATAAGAGCTTTTAGAAGGGATTGGGCAAAGACTGGTGAAAGGCAAATCAGACCGGAGTAATGCATTTTCAAGGCACTGAGCTGGCTGCTAAGGTCTGTTGGCATAACTCAGCAACATAAAAAGAGACTGGAGGAAGGCATATTTTGTGTTGACTTAAATAACTCTTCTACTAGCCACGGCATTAGGTAGGAAACTAGCACAATGCCAGCTCTGCTACTGTAAGCACTGAAAACTTAAACAAAGGAGTTCTGAACTCGGACATTCTGAATAACTCATTATTTGTTCCACATAGCATGGAGTAAATCAAGTTTAAAGATATTCTGATCCATGGACATGTTAAGCCAAATGACTAGAAATCAACACCCTTCTCAAACTAGCAATTTGTCAGAAACATCTAACTTTACCACTGTTTTCAGTACATAAGCTGTTATCTTGACAGATCAGGATAAGAAATGCAAGGCTGTTTTCTTGTAATACTGACATCATTTATGTAGAGGAAAAAAGGGAGATAACTTATATTAAGAAGGGTAACCACTGAGTACAGACTTCTCAAGCAATGAGTCGATCCTTTAGACTGAGATATAAAACCAAACTGCACTGGGACAACAGGGAATTCATGAGGTTATGCCTCTTTGCATCCGTAAATAAATAGGTATTTTAAAAATATGTTTAATGCTTTAAAAATATGATTCAGCAAAGAAAAAGTGCAGTGCAGTGAGATAAAAAGATGATTTATCCCATGGCCAGTGTGCTTCAAATTGACCAAAGAAAGTAATCTAATCAGACTTTATTAAACTGATTCTGCACTACATCCCCGATGCCTGGAAGCATTGTCTGAGCTGGTCTGCGGTCTAATCCTACTTTAGGAGGCTTGCCAACTATTTAGCCTTTTCGAAGTAGAAACACAGCCACATACGATTTAATTATTGCAAACTTTTTAATTAGAAAAAATATGAACTTTTGATGGTGCCTGACTTCTGAGAAAAGCTACATTTGTGACAGCAGTATTTAAATAACTCTGAACAAACACGTCCATTTTATCCAGAGCCAGCTATAGCAGATACTGTAGGCTCACAAACCAGCCTAAAGAGCTGCTGCCAGGTTATATAATCTTTGAGCACCCCTCAAAGGCAGCCCTGAAGGCAACCACAGAGGGCAGAACTGCTGAGGGGTTGGTGTTGCTTCAGCCACTTCCCCATTACGTGGCAATCAATGCCCCATAAGCTGGCAGTATTGACAGTGGCAGTTTCAGACCCGTGTCGAAAAGGAAGTTCCATTTGTGTGGCAGAGAGTCCCCCACAGATTGCCAAAAACCACACTAAGACAATAAGGGCAGACTGTTGTCAGTCCTTGCTTGCACATGCAGATGTTTAAGTTTGCTCTCCTCATCCCTTGTTTGCCTGGTTAAATCAGTAAGTTCCCATCTCACACGGTAAAAAGATTACATGGAGAAACTCCTTTTTTTCCCCAGAGCTGAGGCAGTGCAAAGAAAAGAGTTTATCATGTTAAATGGAGACATGAAGCCACTATGTTTCATGTACATGAATCCATTCCAGGAGGTACTGCATTTCCTTGGTGTATTGATTCTGGCTTGGATAGAGTTAAATTTCCCGCTGCAGCTA
Source organism: Gorsachius magnificus (assembly GCA_034008185.1). Taxonomy (NCBI): domain Eukaryota; kingdom Metazoa; phylum Chordata; class Aves; order Pelecaniformes; family Ardeidae; genus Gorsachius; species Gorsachius magnificus. The sequence continues at coordinate 37,525,059 of CM067086.1, forward strand.
CTATGTTACTATGTTTTGGATTTGTGACCAAACCAGTGTTGATAATACACCAGTGTTTTAGCTATTGCTGACCACTGCTTGCACATCGTCAAGGCCTTCTCTGTAGCGAGGAGGCCGGGGGTGCACAAGAAGCTGGGAGGGGACACAGCCAGGACAGCTGACCCCAGATGACCAAAGGGATGTCCCATACCATGTGATGTGCTCAGTAACAGAAAGCTGGGGAAAGAAGTAGAAAGGCAGGGATATTTGGAGTTATGGCATTTGTCTTCCCAAGTAACTCTTATGCTTGATGAAGCCCTGCTTTCTTAGAAATGGCGGAACACCTGCGTGCTGGTGAGAAGTAGTGAAGGAATTCCTTACTTTGCTTCGCTTGCATGCACAGCTGTTCCTTTCCCTATTAAACTGCCTTTATCTCAACAGGCAAGTTTTCTCACTTTTGCCCTTCCAATTCTCTCCCCCATCCCGCTGTGGGGAGTGATCAAGCAGCTGGGTGGGGCTGAGCTGCCTACCAGGGTTAACCCACAATGCTTGGGCACAGCATCTTTCACCGTTTTACTGAGGATGGTGTACCTGTGCTCTGTGCTGTCTTCCCTGACACAGGAATAATATTGCACTTCTTAAGTTAAAAATCTGAGAAAATCCCAACTTGATGATCACACCTTTCAAGAAATTGGTCTCTCCTTTGTATTTTGCCAGCAGTAGTGCCATTGTGCAATATAACAAGTCCCACTTAATTAATCAGTTCTGTATTCTTTAATCTACCAACACACATTAATCCTCCCGTTGTCTCCCTCCAGTTGCACGTTCTCTCACCCTGCACTCTGCAAGACCATCTGCTCCATCCTTTTGTGTTTGCAGCTTGATGAATGCTTCTGCAGAAAGTCTTCGATCTACCTATGTTTCTTCCTCTCCTGGTGAAGCGATACTACCTGTGTAATTCCACTGACATGTGTCCATGTCTTAAGTTGCTGACTCTATCTTCTGTCCTTCTTCTACATCCATCTTCTGTTTGTTCATGACCTTCTTCCCTTCAAGAAACAAGTCAGTCATTCTTTTAGAACTGCCAAAGTCTATCAGGACTCAAATATCGGATTCTCATTGCCTTCCTTTCTTGCCTCAGGTAGGTAAGATATGTTTAGTGGTAATATGCAAGTCTTGAGTTTTCAGGGTACTTATGATGTAGAGTTCTATGGAGGGAAAGAGAAGAACAAGTCTCTATCATCAAATGAATAATACCTCACACATGAGATACCACCAGCTCTTCTGCATGTTGGTTATGAGTTTACCATGAGGTTTCTTATAAGGTTATACAGCACTGCACAAAGACAGTGCATCAATACAAAAATTGACAATATTCAGTATAACTGGAGGGATTTGGACCAGCCGCAAAATGTGTGTTCGTTGTTTCCCAGTGCCACACTGAAGTACTGAGTACCAGGAAGTTTCTACATGATGAGAGATGACAAGCAAGGAAAGATCCAAAGTAGGATTAACTCTATTATATTACCATCTGCAACTCAGGTACCTCAAACAATAATAAATGCTTTCTAGAAATATTTAGCTTTCCTGGCTTTTTTTTTTTTCCCAATTACACTTCTCATTCTTTCTCTGTGATTTTTCCTCATAACTGTCAGAAAGAGTTTCCAGAATTTTCCCTTTCCTTTTATGCTGGTGTCTTAAATGCTGACATTCCCCTTACTCTGACCTTCCTAAGACACACAAAATTCTCTCAATCTCTTGTTGTACTATACCCAAATCATCCACTTTTCTAGTACAAGTACCATTGCACTTCCCATTCTAGCTTACTCCACTAGTTTATTGTTGTCCACTGCTCAACTATCTCTTCATGTTAGAGGTTCCTTGTATGTTCCCATTGCCTTTACAAGGATACTCTTTTATCTGATCGGTTCTTCCCATTGCTCCAGGAAAAAAAAGTCTTAGTGTTGCCCTATATTTGTGAAAATCCTGTCTTTAGTCACAGCAGTATAGCCTAAGGATAAATGGAGTTGGGGTACTGTCCCTCACATGAACCTTGTGAGCTGGGGTACTGTCCCTCACATGAACCTTGTGACCCATGAGAAAAGAACATGTGCCTGAGTTCAGAGATGTGATGTGAGTGGAAATACTACACTGAATCAGTTGGCCTTAACAATTCCCATTTATCCTGGTCCTGGTGCTGGCAATACTTGTGGTATTCACAGAACGGTGCAGCACTATGGTTTCTCTCAGTCCTCTCATGCAGGCAAGAAATAGGTTGGAAACATTTTTCAACTGGAGTTCTAGTGGTCGCAGTGCTCTGGAAGAAGAGTCATGGGTAGAAGATAACAGGAACACCAGTGCATACTTCCCAGTAAATCTGTGCTTGAAGAAATGCTGGTTTTGGCCTCTAAAATTCTTCCTTGGATCTAATTCCGTTAAAAATAATCTGGCTAATGCCAATGGGCTTCCACCATGGTCAATGAGGTCTATCATTTCATTCATAACCATTTTTTTAAGAGAAGTTTGTGGAACTGTTTCACTACATGTGCCTGCAAAACAAATGGATAGCTTGGTCCTGAATGAAGTGTCACTGAAGAAAAAAAGAAAATAAGCAAAGAATTTCAAGTTCCCCAAATTTATAGCAATCATTGACTATTTTATATGCCTTTAAAAAGCAGTTTTAGACCATTTTCAGTGTTCACTGGAGATTAGCTGTCAGGTTTTACTGGCGCTCTCACCTTGCAAACCGCCAGCCATGCAAACCTTGTATTTCTAACCTGTTCCTTTAAAATTCCTAGGTTTTGTATGTGCAATGCTAATCCAATTCTTTTATTTATTTATTTTGCTTGTATGATGGCCTTGCACTTGGACGGTTGCCTGAGGAAAGACGCCTAAAGGAAAAGAGGGCACCCAGACAGCTATAAAAATATCCTGCATTCTTTTCACAGCATACAATGTATGGGCATGATGGCAACCCTCCCCCCTTTTAGTGTTGGAGCTGTATATAACAGAGCAGATAACATCACTATTGCCCTGGTGTGATCTTCTGTAAGATGCAGATAGTGCCATGCTGTGATATTTACAGCATTGTGCACTGTGTTTAGTGGCAGACCTGCCAACAACAGCAAATTTATTCCTGGCCTTAGAGAGTGGAATTCTGCCTACTCACTCTTTCCTCTCTCTGCATTGCCTTCCTCTTGTCATGTATGTTACATTTAGACCTTCGATGTTAAGTAGAGCCCAGCCAAAAAAGAACTTTGAATCTGAGCGCTTTCGCATTTCTGAGTATGGAGCGGATTTGAATTCCCAGATTAGAAGTAACCCTTCTGATTTTAGTATTGGGTCATGTCCAGAACCATATGGGACCTAATTTCTAACTGTATTCACATGCAGCCAAGAACATAAGCTAATCTGAAGAAACCTGGGATAAGCTGACTGAAACAGTATTATTGGCAGAATAACAACGAAAGATTTACACCAAAGAGGACAGAAACCTCACAAACCTGGATCACTTTGCTCTTACAAGTTTTTATAAGATTGCAGAAAAACTGAACACTAATTCTACTTTTTTCTATAGCAACGAATTGCATCTGTTAAAAATTAAGTGTACTTTCTAAACTAGTTGTTCATACTCTCTCTGATGAAAAGAAATGGCAGAAAAATTAGTTCTGCAAGTCTTAAACAACTAACTTTTTAAAGTGGAATGAATGGCTCACTGGAGGCTCCTTTCTCCCTCTATGAACTGCAGACAATTACTTTAGCCTAGACATACAAAGTTTATATGTCTCAATGTTTTTATACAACCCAAAGTTCTCAACCTTTGCGTAACTTTCATATGCAAAACCCATGGAGTAGGGTACAGTTATGAGGCCCCACTTTACAACAATCCCAGGTGTCATGTTTTTTGCATTATTTTTCTCTACCTGGAGAGGTTAAGGCAAAGATCAAGTTTAGATTGTTCTTCACTGTTCCCTTGAAAAGTAGAGAAAAAAAGTTTTCAAAATCTGTGAATAAATGGGGATTGGCTGAACAGTACTAATTCATAATGAAAATAACTTGTTAAGCTATTTTCATAGCACTGTTTATACAAAGACCAAAATACCCTCTTTTAAAAAAATCAGTGCTTTAAGCCTTGGGACATATGTAAATTAAAACTACCCCTTTCTTTGTACAAATGGAAGAGAGAAATTTAAACTAGCGTGAAGAGATAAAAATAGAGCCTGCTCTTCTCACTCCTGTAGCTGGGCTTTTATCCTATTATTCTCCTCCCTCTACAAATCAGTAAATCAGCAAATTAACTGACACTAATCATCCTCAAAGCAGAAATGCGTTTATTGCACACATAGCACTCACTAAAGGTGCATTTGGGCTTCTCCGGTCAAGAGGAAATATTGATCCAACACAGCACTTCAAATGTTGGGAAGACTTGGGCACCCTCTTTCCAAGCAGCTTCCCTGAAACACCAGCATAAAAAGCATCTCTAAAATGCCTGTAGTAGCAATCAGTGTCCCCATTAGGATTTCAGCATGTCTGAAGAAACTGAAGCACATAACCAGTAGTTTGCAAGGCAGTCAGCTTTTAGCTATGAGGAGCTTCAGTTACCACATTCCCCCCTTCCACAAGGCATGAGGATACAACACATTTGTGGCAGAGTAACGTGAGCACTCCCTCCCTCCGCATTGCATGAATGGCTGAGCCCATCATCACTCACGCAGGAGTGGATGCTGCTGGGGAAAACTGAGCCTGCACATTTCAGTCCTTGGAGGCATCATGGAATGAGGATTTCTTAACATATACAGTTCTTTTGAGAACTGGGAAACTTTTTTACTTGGAACATTTAAATCCTAGGATGTGTAGCTTATGAACTGTGGTCAGGAGGCTTGCTAGTCAATGTTTGTGTTCAGTTTTTGATCTAGAAACAGGAAAGCAAACATGTTTGTCAAATCCTAACAGTGTGTATATATAAAAATGTTATATTAAACATTTGTATAGGTGTTTATGCAGTTGGGCCCGGGGTAAGATGAAGTTTGGCTTTGAGTATCTATTGAATGCATCAAAACCCCAAATCCTCTGGACTAACATGACAGCTTAGAAATCATTGCTTCCTTCTTTGCTTTCACTGACCACAGACTGAACTTTTTATAGTGTTCCACTTTGTGCTTCAGTGTACAGGGTCTCAATCTCCGTGCCACACCAACAGGCTTCATTGTCCAGTTACACTCGGCACAGTCAGCCTTCACTATGCCAATCTTCAGGGAGCTGTTATTCTTCATCTAGCAAATATGTCCCAAAATCTAGAGATTCCTCTTCCTTGACGCACCCTTCTTTCAGGATGATATGACTTTTGAATGGTCTGGTCTTCAAACTGTTCATAACATACATCTTACAACATCTAACCTCAAAGTTCAGCAGGCTTGGTATGGTACCCTTCTAGAAACTACACAAGAACGGACCATTTCATGAAACACTTTGAATAACCTGGAAGTGATATTATCCAGGAGCTAATAACTACACTGACATGGAGTTCTGATGGTTTTGAAGATGCTGGATGCAGAAGTTGTGGTGTATGCTTTCAAATGCAAGACTGAATCTTGGCTGATTGGAGAATCTTGACAAATTAGAGAAAGCACAGTGAAAATTTTGTGTTATGTTTCAAGTGTCCATCAGCTTTTATGATTATTAAGGTGCATTTATCAGTCATGAACTGAAAACAGTGAAGTAGACTGCGGTCTACTTAGTCTGTTTACCACTTCATACTCATGTTTCAAAACAGCTGAAATAGATTCCACCTAGGCAGAACTTTCTGCCCTGCATATTTTGTACATGTGCATATATTGGATACCTTCCTGCTTCCTGGTATCAGCAGCTGCTATCACACTTTTTTATGAGCTGTCAGAATAAATAATTTTTTAAAAGCAGTGATAATTAAAATATCAATACCTGAAGGTGTCAATTCTTCTGTTCCCATACCTGCTACATATATGTGTCAAATTTTTTATTAAGTTATTTCAAAATCTCTATTAAAAATAATGCTGGAATAAATCTGGCAAGGTGAAACAAGCAAGGCACAAAACTTACAAGAATTGTAGTATTTCTTATGCAAAACCTAACAGCTGTTTGACTAAAGAAATGCAGATGATAGGTGCATGTATAAAATCTGGGTACAGAATTGCCTATCTTGTCAACATCATGATAAGCTAGAAGGTGCTTATAATTCAGATCAATAACATACCCTCTCTTCTGAGTGATCGTGTCACGTAAGATTGCACACTTACGTACACAACGCACACAGCAATTTAGCGCACTGAGATTCCCGTGTCACTGTTTGGCTGCACTTACTGGCTGCTTCTGCAGCTCCAGTCCCCAGTCACCCAGGCCATGGAAAACACTGGACTATACTGCGGCTCTTTTCCTCCCTGAACACTCAAGTTTCATTCTAAAGGAAAGAAGGATGCATGAGGGCATGGTGTACATACAGGTACCATTCTGTTATAGAGCCATTTATCATACAGCTGAGATGCAGGCAGTGATTCCTCTGTGAAGACATTGAAGAAGACAACTTATTTTAAGAATGAACTCAAGTCAGATTTAATAGATATGATATTTTAATAAATCCCTTAGATAACAAGAATTTACCTACAGGCTCCATAGGATTCCTATATTTAGCCATAAACAACAGCAGTGAAGGGACATACTGTAGTTTCCTTCTGCTCCAGTTAGTGTTAAGTGTTATAAAAATTAACAGATACAGACTGTTATATTCCTTGCACGAAAATCTTTGTGGAATGTGACATCGCCATGTGCCTTGTAACTGGTGAGACACTTTTTTCCCCATGTACTTTGTTTCTAAATAAAGCAACAACAATTTTGCCCTCCTCCCTTTTGTCTCTGGTTTCTAATGCTGTGATATTAATAAGGAGTGACATGTTTGAAGCCTTTATTTATACTGGTGGAGAATACTTTTGCAAGATGTATAGTGTAGTGCTCCAAGATGAGGACATTTTTATGATGATTTTATGGTGTAAGGTAAGAGAGGATTTTCCTCACAAAAAATCATTACTCAAACCAGTAGATCATTATAGTAAATTAAGAAAGATAAATTATTTTTGTGGACATTTCAAGCAATGTAATGCACACAACTGCCCTCTACTAAAAGTGCTATGATGAAATCTGCCTGATCTGTGCACTACTTACTTTGGCCAGCCCATAGGATTAGGTTCAGGTTCGAAGTGGGAATAAGAGGAGCTGAAATGGTTTTGGTCTGATAGCAACATCTGTTATAGGATAATAAAGAGTTGCAATGCTGCTGAACCACCTTCTTCATCTTGCTTTTCCTCAGCATTCTCTTCAATCTGAAGGCCAGTAAATTCCTTAAGTATTCAGTGAAGATTTCCTGAGGCCTCCCACGCACATTAGGGGCTGCTGCTTGTTACTGGGGGTGGCACAAGAGTATCAAGAGCCTAAAGAGTCTAAAGACTCTTCCTCCACAGTGCCGTGACAGTTTCTCCCCTTTTTCTTTTCTCTGTAAGACAGATTGCTTCTGAGCACCTCTCTCACTAGATTTGACACCAAGTGATTTCTAGCAACAGGTTCCCCGCGTTTCTTTCCTCCAATCTCACCAAGTGAGAAGAGGCACAGCCAGTCCTGTGCAGGAAAAGGAACAGTCAAGTCAAGTTACTGGACAGCAAATCCAGCAACTATCCACACAGCTGATGAGCTGGATTAGATTTTGGGTTCTCTGTGATAGAAGAAACAAAGCAAATACTTTTTGGAGTGAAAAGAGGAGATAAAGATATCTCTCTTTCTAAAATTTAATCTAATCCTAAAACTTGGGCTGTATGCTTCATAATAAACAAATGTTGATGCCCAAAAGAATGGTGAAAGCAAACAGACCCTGCACACAGGGAATGTTCTACTTTACACTTCCCAGAGGCATTTCTCAAGGACACAACTGCACCCTCAGTAAACACTGTCTTGATTTAAAAATGAAGGCACACTAAAGGCCATATCTCCATCTCATTAGTAATCATAAGCTTTTAGATCATGTGGAAAAGAACATCATTATTCTCTACTGCAGAATGGAGACCAGCATTACAAATACTGCCATGTGTCCTCCCTTTCCATATTTAGTTTTCTTGTATTCTTCTCAGCTTTCCAAAACTGTTTTTGTAAACTGAACTTAATGCTCATTTTTCCAAATTAGCTGGTTAAGAAGATATGTCATTAACGGCACAGTAGCTTTGTGCATTTACTTCTAGGATCTATACTTATTAACAACCAGAAAGTCCTTTACTAAATCTACTTTGGAAAATTTGCACAGAAATGTTAGACATTAGAGCACATGAATTATTGGGGCTTTTGTTGTTATTGTTGTTTTTCTCCAAAAGCACTTTTCCTGTCTGCTAAACATCAGAATTATAATGTTTAAGAGTACACAGAACATTTTTTTTTTCACATTACACAGAAGGATCGTTTGGCATATGTTGTCTGTTAGATTGGCTTGGAAGAAGCAAGTGACAAGTGATTCCATGTTTGTTTGTGCTGAAGTTGCCACATTTTCCAAAATACTCTGTGCAAATATTCTATGGAATGCATAGCACAATGCAACACTGTTCCTGAAAAAACTGTTTAGGTTTTCACAGAATCACAGAATTTATTTTTTTTTTTCATTTTTTTCAGAGTGGAAATCAGACGCAGTTATGACTGAGCAGTCACAGAATCATAGAACCATGGAATCATTAAGGTTGGAAAAGAATGCCAAGATCATCAGGTCCAACCTAACACTACCATGCCTACTAAAACATGTCCCAAAATCAGTCCTGAGCTGATTTTTTCATCCTTTCACTTACTTCAGCTGTTCAGCATTTTCCTACAGTATCATATTGAAAAACAATTAAAGGAAATATATTTTCAAACCTCTTCACTCAAAATAAGTGAGAGAATCATGCTTCTTTCCACAAGCTGAATTTGTGAAGCTGGCTATATGGAGTCTTTTCCAAGATGTGAAAGCCCACAATGTATTTTCAATTAATTTTGTGGCACAAGAAGTATAATATCTGATTGGGGAACTTGGCAAACATTCCTCATAGGATAAGTTCTGTACGACAAAGGTAATATAAACCTAAGACAATGCTCACTTGCTTCATCATTACCTAACCGCTCACTCCTTGTCCTAAATGATGAGTTGACTTCCTGAAGATGTTAAGTGTGCTACTTCAGACACATTTAGATATTGTTTTTTAAGATATGCTTCTACCCACTGTCTGACACATGAAGAGATTTCATTTTGGCAACAGAATCATTAGTCACTTCTGAAAATCCTGGCCATCCCCATGGTTAGACAGCTGCACAAGATGCCAGGATGCCATTTCCAGCAGAGAGAGTTGGCATCTTTTACTCCTCTTCCTTACAGAGAGAGTTGAATGACATAACATTGTGTACAGGGAAAATTCTGAACATTAAGTGAAGTGGTGAGTTATTAACAAATATCTAATATGCATTTTAGAATAGCTCTTAGCAACAACAAAACCAACACTTGAAGCAGCCTTACTAACTGTCACTTTCCTCAGCTTTCTCTCTCTCTTATTGTTTTGTTACTGCTCCTCCTATTACCCCTCATTTTTCCTGTCATTGGGAGGACAGGAATTTATAAAACACATTTCTGTTGCACCAAAAGCATGCATTATTTTCAAGTTTGAAAATACAGGAGTATAATGACAGTTTTCTGTCCTTCTGGTAAATAATATTAAAAGCCTTTGTTTAGGACTGTTATTGTATGTGAAAATGTTTAGAGAATATTAGTGATAGGAAATCAAATGAAATTTCAGTGCAGCAAGAGGAACTCAAACATTTTTTTTCTCAAAATAGCATTTAACCTCTTTGCATATGTGCTCATCCAAAACTTAGGCAGATTAATCTTTGCTAGGAAACAATTAATTGGATGCATTTTCTGGTAGTTTGTATCTAATTCTTATTTTGTACTACAAACCAACTCTTTAATTTATCTGACTGCCTTTTACTTTAATTTTCCGCATTCATCAGTTTACATAATAAAAGAAAAAACACCCATTACAGATTTTAGCATTTAAATTAATTGATACCATTAAATTGACAGCTAAAACTTTGACATAGGGTTTTTATGTGGTTTGTACCATAGCTAATCCTACATCCTCTTAAACAATACAGTCTGAAATTTCACCAAATAAAAAAAAGAATCTGCCAGGTAGTATTGGAATTGTTTTCTTTCTGTTGATTTCCCAGTTAGTACCAAGCTTCTTTAAGCCCTTCTCTGGGTCTATGCAGTTTTGATCTAGCTTGCACAGCAATTGCTCTTCAGTCACTTGCCTGCATCTGACCAATGATCTCCTTAGCACATAAGGACATCACCATCAGGGAGGTTGTCTCTTGCCATGCGCTTATGAAGTTTTCTAAACCACTGGAAAACTCCATTGTAATTTAGTGGTGTTTTATACCCAGTTAATGTGATTGAAGGCTCAGGGCAATGCGGACTCTGGCTGATGGTGTTCTTTCATCCAAAGCACCAGGAACAATCTGAATTATTGGAAATATTTCAGATGCTTACAGAACACATTCCTAGTCTGTTTAGCAAACAAAATCTCAATATAAATGAGATTTTTTAATGAAAATCAAACAATCTATGTGAATACCCCAAAATCTCTAGGCCTCTCAATAATTACCATACCATGTCTGCTCTGTAGATTTTTTTTCCTCCCGTGCTTCATCAGAAAAGAATGAAAGGAAAGTGAAGTGGTATTCTTCAGGTTATTTCCCAAAGTATCTGGTAATACTTGTTGAACATCCACATTATTTTCCGGCTTCCCTATGACTAGAACCACCTGTCAATGTTCTAGACAAAAGTCTGTTTCTTATAATGTTTTGTCAGCTCTCTTCTTTTAATTGAAGCTATATTATTACAATTCTATTTTAGATATACCATATAAAACGTAGGGACAGTGTAAAGACTATTTCTGCTACATGCAGAAATAATTTGATGAATAGCCATAAAAAATACGTTTGTTTTTATAAATAAAATCCCAGCTGTTTGAAAATATCATTCCTATAATATCTGCTCAAGAGTTCTCCATGTTGTTTGCAATCAAATTTTTAGTAAGTGCTTATGTAAGGAAATGTGAGTGTTTCCAAAAATATTGCTCTTGTTTCCCTTTTCCTTTCCTTTCCATGGCATTAAATGAATCAGTGGTAAAGAGCAGACATATTTAGGTTAGAGGAACATGAACAGCAAGAAGTGACAGTGGAAGAAGACAGTATTTATGCTTTATGTGTAATGCTGCCAAATCATCTGCTACTTGCCCTTTTAATAACCTCTTTTTATTTCACTTCTGTTAAAAATATCTCAAAAACCCTTAGTGAAGCCATAATTTAACAAAATTCAATATCCTGTAAGAACAACAGGTTTAGGAGTCCTCAACCATGCCCTAGAAAAACCAAAAGAACATGAACAATCTACAGTATTTCTGGGAAAAGTCCGTGTCATAATCCTTTGCCAGCCAGAATCAGCAGAGATTTAAAATCTTCTCCTGGAAATGTTAACCCCACAACTGATGAATCTCAGGGGACAATCTCTGATGCTTTTCACTGGCTTTAAGAACAGCTCAAAGGTTATTTTTCTCTGCAAGTGACAGTTATATTAAAAATAAAGTGGCGCATTGGAGATTAATTTTATTTGAATTTACACACTTTGACGTGTAATGTTCAGTTATCTGAAAGCTGCTGGAAGAATCCCTTAACGGCAGACTGAAACAGAGTAATGAGCAGAATGTGGTAAAGGCAGAGGGCAGAGGGTAAAGTCAGGACCCTATCTTCATTCAAACCTCTTGGCCTTACTACAGAACTGGAAAACATTCCAGAATACAGACCTTGGATTTCAATTACTGGTGCTATGTCGGGGCAGCAAAAGAATGCACTTATACTTGTTTGGGGTTTAGATCAGAAAAATGTAATTCAGTCCTTTATGCATTCGATAGCATTTCTGTTTAATCAACTTCAGCATTTTTCCACAAGTTACCTACAGAGGGATTTTTGCAGCACAATGTAAAAAATATTGTAAAAATTTGCTATGGACTCCAGTAGCTGATACTTTTTGACCAATTTTAACTCAAGATTACAGTGTTTCCATATTCAATTATCCTTTCCCATAAAGCAAAGACATCATTTGTCACATGAGATATAAAAACTCACTATAACCTTGAGTTTTGACAGTAATGTCTGAATGATTTTCAAGATAGCTTTGCCTGGGCAAACACTAGAAGAATAGAATAATTAGAAGTAGGAGATCTATTTCATTCATTTAATCTCTCAAAACCAATGTTCAAACCCCATATATTTAACCAGTAGCTTGATTTATGTATTGACATTTTAACAAACAGTCAACTCTTTGATATACACAGATGCATGAATTAACTCAGCCAGCTAGACTGTTTGGTTAGCCCACAGCTCATGTTGCCGGTGCACAGGCTCCTAGATAGCTCAGTGCAGCCTCTTTTGGTCTGGCAAGCCTGCTGACAAGAAACGCAGTGCAAATGCAGTGATTTTGTTTCACTATTTGTAGAAGTAGCCACATTTTTCTCACACAGTTCTTGAGCTGCTAGGTGTGACCGAACACAAGCTGCTTTTATGCAGAGGCAGCTGAGACATGGATGTACCATGGCATTTTCAGGTTCTGGTTGAATGTATTGTGTGAGATGCAGCACAATACGGAGATGGCCATATCACTACTAGATTCTTGCTTCCATAATATCCCATCCTCCTGCCTCCAAGGCAATAAACTGTCTTGGAATGGTGTATAATGCAGCACTGAACATAGACGCTGATGCTGTGTACACCAGGCTGCAGTGACTGGGATCCTTTCTTTTAACCCAGGTGTTTCATTTGCCTTTTATTCTATTCCTGCCAAATAGGGAACTGACTGCAGGGCTGTCCTGTTGTGGAGGGGATGCTGGAGACTTAATACATCAGTCTGGCTGGCAATACGTGGAAGATCCTCTCCTTCTCCTTCTCTTCTCCCCGGTACTGCCAGCAAGCCAAGTGCCCTTTCCTGGGCTACAGGCAAGCAGCACACAAGGGGCTGGCTCATTAACTCCAAAGAAGATAAATCAGCACTTTGGAGACATGCAGCTGCCCTTCCAGAGCTGCTCCCATCTTCTACCACACTTGCTTTGATGCTGGTCAACCATTTAGCAGCTTAGTCTGCTAAGTTCTATCCTTGCTAAACCCAGTTTCATCCCATTTTCTACACCTGAAGTTTTTCCTTCAAAAATCTGCCTACAACATCTGCACATGATGGAGACTGGGCCTGTAGCTGCCTACATTGCTTTATGCTGGGCAACATTTGTCAGTCATTCCCCTCATCTCCTCCCAACCTTTATATTTTTTATTATTCTGTGGTAATATTCAGAATGTCAGTACAGACACTTTCTATTTTCAAGTTTCCACATCATACCTGGCCCTGTGGCTGGTATTCACTAATCTGCAAATGCTCTAGTTCCAAAACACATGCCGGATCTTAGGCTCTGGGCTACTGAAGCCTAAACCTGTCATGAACATGACGTATATAGCTACCAGAGGCAGCAGGTTCTGAATATTCAGTAACACTAGAGCAGTATGTTGCATGGGCTATGTGCTGTGAACATTATTTATAGTTCACTTGTGAGTCAATTGTTTGCAGCATTTGCTGGAGGTAAGTAGGGTTTTCAACCTTTAAAAATAGATGTTAACAATAGGCACGAATACTACCTTACATGCATATATATGTGAGTGCCTACAACAGAGCTACAGCTAGCCCTCTGAAGAGAAGCCAACTGCTGCATCAGCACTGTGCTGATGAGCTCATTAGGCCTGTTTCAAGCATAGGGCTGTACATGAAGTTGAACTGCTTTTCAAAGTTGCGCCTTTTCATCACATAGGTCTGAACGCAGATCTGCCAGGCTTTGGCGGACTGGCTCGGGGTTGCATACTGTTATGCACCACTCTCCAGCCACTGAGCCATATACTGACAACGGCAACGGGGTCGGGTATATCACAGTCATTATAATGAAGTGGAAGGGGAAAGACCATTTTTTGTCTGTACAGCCTTCTGCACCTATCTTTTGAGAAGCCATGCCAGAGGGTGGAAGCAAGGAGATGTTTTGCATCCTTGTCTCATCTGAGCTTCATCTGGGAAACATTGACAAAGTGACAGAGAAAGGGTTTCAAACTAGATTCATAAAGAATAATGCAGAAAAAAAAATAATCTTGAAACAGACCTTGTTTTCAATATTCTATTAAGCACCTTAAAGTCATTTTCTTGAAATACTTCTACGCTTTGTAGAGCCGTGTAACTTCAAGGCCTCAGAGTAGTTACTAGGATTTCATTCACAGCAAGGTCTGCCAATCCTGAAAGAAGTGGGGCACATTGCCACTTTGTTCTTGTTTCTCAGCTCTGGCCAGTTAATGATCCAACCCCCTTTCATAGTTCGATTTAACATAAAGCTTAAAAATATATATTTTAATAATGTATGAGGCTTACAAAAAGGCTATCACAAAGGAATCCTAAGGGGGTCTAAATTAGACGTGACCTCTAGAAATACTTGCTAGCCACCTAACACATCCAAACATGCTTATCTGTTTCTGTGGGACATTTCATGTTAGTAAGACATTTTTAAGGCTTATTTCTACACGAGGACACATTTTTGGATGAAGATAGATATGTCTAAACTGGTTCTTTTTGTCACACCAAGTTATCATCACAAAAGCACTTTAGGGAGAATAGATTCTAAATAACACAGTCTAGGTTTGGGCTAAAATCAGCATACTCCTAATAAAAATCTCCAAACTGAGACTAATTAGACATGAATGGGATCATCCTTGCTTTTTGCGAAACCCAAATCTGACCCAGATTATGAAAAAAAAGTAACAGTTGTAGTTTTACCTAATTGGACATTAGATGGATTAAATGACTGAAAATATTCTCAGAAGATTTCTGGGTGGGGGTGCCTGTGGGGTTGGCAGGTATCTTAATTTTCGCCTTCTAATTGTTGCGACAGAAACTGAAACGATTCATTCTCTCCTCAAGTCCTCTTATTTCAGGAGAACACTGGAATGTTGTAATTCTCAGGACGGATAACACCTTCACATGTATGCTGCTCGCTGACCTCAAACTACATGAATAAAAGGCCAAGAGAAACCATGGTGGAATAAGATGCAATGTTTTAGTAAGGAATACATTTTTTATATTTTTTGGCAGTGTGCCACTCTGTTCAGAATTAAGGGATGGATTATTGTGGATTTGTTTTCTTTCAGGAATTAGGGCTGGCCCTGGCTTAGCTTCAGTACTGCAGAGGTATTAACTGCAATGCATTTCTGTCTTACAGCTTCATCCCATTTAGCCATTGTGACTTTGGAGTGACTTCCAAAGCAATCCAATCAGAATGAGTTGGCAGATTAATGTTAACTTTCATGTCAGGACTGAAGGCAATGCAAAATGAAAATGCTAAAAGAAGAGGCATTGCACCAGCCATACTGTAGCTAAAAATAAACCCAAACTGTCTCATGTGAGCTAATGAGCCTTTGTTTAATCTACAAATGGGTCAAGCATTAGTAAACTGCCTTTCTGTATATTAATCACTCTCAAAATTTAAATAAAATTGATGCTATAGCCTCTGGCCAGTATACTAGAGCATATCCAAGGGCTGCCCCTTATTCATCTAAAATTTTGGATTACCACAAAAGTTTCCATCTTCCTTAGCCTTGGCAGCCACTGACTTTGTGATAAATTTTATACTGCAGTTCCTCAGGAACAGTGCTGGCAAGACTGGAGGATTCACTGTTTCACCTTTTGTTTGGGCATGGATTCAAATTGTGCTTTCCTCCTCGCAACAAATCAGTATGGAGTAGGCTGATACATTTTAGGGATCAGAGACCAAGGGGGAAGTTTGGAACAGTATAAATTAAACTCCCTGTACAATTTAAATATTTTTTCTAATTAATCACAGATCAATGATCAGAAGCACAGCTCTTAAGCAGGAATGTATTACAGCTAAGAAGAGCCTGTAGTGTCACGTGTGACTCAACCTTATAATCTAACACATTCCCTTCGATCTGATGACTTAATTTCCCTCTCAGTCTAAATATACCTGCTGCTTCTCACATGCATGGTACAGGTATGGAGACAGCTACTTTTTCATCTCATAACATGTGAATGCTGTGTATGATTAAGCCTACTTTTGGATTCACAGTTTAGTAATTTCTGTTCTTCTTTTTGGTTTTCTGGTTGAACATGTTCTACTGACTGTCAGTTATCACTGGCTTAAGTGATATATGGCAAACAGTAAGCCTAAAACCTGTGTTTTTCAGCCTTAGTGTGTGGCTTTGGAGAGCCATTTTTCAGTAGATCTTGTAAATCTTAGACAAAACCAAATAGATAAATCTTAGCGATGTAGTTGTATCCACAAAATACGATCTATCTGCATTAACTTAGTCTGGATGTTCTTAACATCCAACACAATTTACTAACATTGCAGTATTAATCAGCACTATGCCAATTTTTAGCTTCTCAGGTCTGTAAGCAAAGCTGGTGAGTTCCTGGTCAGAATCAAATAAAACTAAATATGCTGTTCTTTCAACATTAAAGATATATTCTCTTTACCTGGACATCTGTTCTGTTTTATTGTTACCTGTTTTCCTATGTGTTAGAACACAATTTAAAAATATCAGTCTTCCTGTCGTTTTCTGTAGAGTATTAATAACCCCATGCTTTAATACGTAAATACACTTCTATCAGTACTGATTTCTTCCAAGATTCAAATATCTTCTGTTATTCTCAATAGAATGGAAGTCTTGATATGTAATTTTGTTTTCCCGCTCATTTTTCTTATAATTTGGGAAGCGCATGACAGAAAAAATCTAACAATAAAAATAGCAGGCAATGGGACTCTGGACAAATTATTGTTCTGGTAATTTCTCATACACACATAAGGTGACACAGATTCTTTCTTAAAAATATACTGATACATTAAACAGTTAGTAAATAAATTAATATTAACAATTCTCTAGGACCTAACAGCTGCATTAAGCGTAGAACAACCCTATAATAGGGACACTAGAAAATAGAGACACCTCCCCATACTTACCATATGCAATTATTCTAATTAAAACATTCTAGGCTAATAATATTGCCAACAAAATGTCATCTGCAAAGTTACTGACATTTTCTAGAAGGTCAAAACCAGAGAAAAATTAAATACAGAAATGATGGAACTAAGACCAGCTAAATTTTAAGGAAAAAAGTCACTACATTCAGTTCATTAAATATAAACTATCAAATGCATTTGCCCCACTTCGACTCTCAGTTGCTTTAATGCTTTCTTTTTTGCAGAGTGGACCCGTTTCCTCTGGAAGCAGTTGCTGTTAGCTATGGATTCACATGGGATGTCAGGGTGGAGGATAGCTCCTCCTGCAGCATTTCAGCTGATGCCAGCAGAACTTGGACAGGCAGAGCGATACACTTCTTACATAACACTCCAGGGTTAAAAGTTGGGTTCCCTCCCACTTCCAGCAGCATGCAGCTTGCATTTCTTGTTCTGCAGTGTCATAGAGTCCTAGATATCAAACTTGACACTGTTGAAGGACTGTATAATAGCCCTTTATTTCTGAGGAACCTCGAACCTACTTAATCTTTGGGTAATATAGGCTGGACAAAGCAATTCTATCTTTGGAACATTTCGCTGGAATTTTTTTGAATTGCTTTTTCTTTGTTTCTAAATTTCAGGAGCTATATATGCTGGTGATATTTATAGTGCAAAATTATCTTCTTCAAATGCCGTGCTTCATAGTATGTGTTCACAACTCAGATATCAGGATTACTGCCCGCACATACCACGGAAGTTTTACTTGTATAATGGAAATCACTTATTGGAAGACTTTTCTTTCCTCAACATAAAATACAGAATAATGTATAGGACATTCCCCACAAACCTAATGTAATTTTGTAATGTGGAGTAGCAAATTCCCTACAGAAATTATTTGCTTGTCTTCAAGGTTTTTAATAGATCATCACTGCTTACACTAGTCTCTTTCTCATCCGTTTGAATTTAATAACATCTTGTTATTAAACTGAACTAGAACAGGAATGAACCCTGGATGAAATAGTAAACACATTCATAATTCACAGTATATCATTTCTGTGAACGTAATATTTTGCCCAGATCAAATAAAATCACCTTCTGCTTAAAATGGTCCTACTGTTTGGCAGATCAGTTTATGTTGTAAGAAAAGGGCTTGTAACATGTTGCTGAAATAATATAAGAAAAATAAAGAAAATGAAAGCATCAATTTAGCTGGTGGTGATAACGTATGTTACAGATCGTTCCTATAGCTATAATTTCTCCATGAAAATTAAAGAGCTTGGCAAGATTAACTCCCACATGCTCACAAACCCCATTGTGTTCTGACTAGGTCAAAACAGAGTAACACATGGTTTCGTCCTGAAGACCTCTGAGCTAGCTCCAGGCTTGCTGGTGTGGTGCTTTGGCACAATGCATGGCTATAGCTATCACAGAGCTATCCATTAACATTTGAAAAAAATACAGCTGTGGTCCTTCAGTTCTGCACCCAGGCTAACTGGTCAGACCTGTAAACCAGTTTGATTAACTCGGTTACAGCATGGCACTGAAATAGCTATCTTACTTACCAATCTGGAGTTGAGTTGCAAATCTCTCCCACGACACAGTAAGGAAATTTTTAAGTAATTTTGTCTTCTTCAGGATGAAATCAACAAGAAAATGACCTGTCAAACCCTCGATGAAAACAAACCTGTCAAATTATGCAGTGAGAGCATTAAAACATCTCTTGTAAGATCTTTCTATTCATAATTTCATCTCAAAATATGTTTTGTTTATTCTATCTCACTGGGAACTGCAAGGCAATATGATAGCACTAGTTCAGTTTATGTATATCAAACGGTTGGTAGGCCTATTTAAAAAAAAAAAAAATCAAAAATTTCTGGCCTGAAACTAAGCATATAAATTCTGGAAAAGGATATATTTAAGAAATTCTGCACATTAAAGGTATTAATGAAACAAGTTTAATTATTCTCTTTATTATGAGGACATGTAAGAGTCTAAACAAAATAAGATTCCATTATGCTTTAAATCTTGCAAACTGCTAAGTGCAAAGTTATTTAAAATAATGTTTTCCTTGCCCCCCCCCCCCCCCGTATTGTTCAACCAAATTGGCTTGTAATAATTACACTTGAAAATACATTAATCATTTGCTGTTATGGGCCAATGTTATGCAAATATGCTATTTGGCTTTCTGTTGTTTGTGCTCCACTTCATGTTCACCCACTTTATGTGCACAACTTGAGAATCTGCAACAGGAACGATTACTTTTCTTAAACATGGATTTGCCCTTGCAGCTACAGAAATAAACCATGTACATTTTTCTCTGAAATGTATTTTAAAATAGAAAATCTGCAAATTCCCATAACACTTCTAAGGTTAAGAGTTGTCTTAATTTCTTTTTTTTTTCTATTTTCAGATGCTATTGAGTATAAGATTCTTCTGTGAAGTAACTTTTTTAGATCACTAGCAAGCTGAAATCTCAGATAAGGCTAATCCTTGATTTGATATTTTTAAAGAGGCTATATAGTGGACTCCACTTTAACTGGATGCCAATTGTCCAGACAATCCTGACAAAAGCTGATTTTCCAGGCTAAATCCATTTTCTGTATGGCATGTTAAGCCCAGCGGAATATTTTTTTTAATTCACTATTTATGGTCACTCCTAACAAACTCCTTTCACTCTCTAGTAGGTTTCTCCATTATCTTCTGACTATAATTTGCTAAGTGCTGCAGGTGTGCATGGTACGCTGAAAGCAAACGAAAGACCATACTTGTCTGAAGGAGCTTACAGCTGAGGCTATGGGCTTGCAAGCAGTTCTGCACCTGCCCAGTTTCTCTTTGTGACAAGTCCCAATGAACTGGGATGCTGAACCACATTTGATTCTCTATCCTTTAAATCAGCAGAAATTAGGTATTGAATTCAAATTGCAGAGGAACAAACCTCTTCTCTATTGCGTGGTCTGGATTTACTGCGGTGAGACAGCAATATAAAACTGAGAGTAAACACTACTGAACTGAGACTTCAGACACAAGGGACATGAAGCAGCAAGAACTTAGATTTCAAAGCGGGATTAGCTTTAGTAACACTGATTGGTAGGTAGCTGTTGTCTAGAGAACTCGTCAGTCCAGATTTAGGAATTTCTTGCACATGGAAAGCATCAGGATCCTAAGAATAGTCACCCAAGCCAGTCTGTAAGAAAGACCAATGAAGAAAAAGAAAAGGCTGCTGAACAGCAATGTTGCTAAGGTAGTCAGAAGGAAATTACCATCTGTGGTGTGGGGGAATTTGGATATGATTCATTAATCCTAACTTCTAATGGACTTTCTCTGAGAAAACAGGCAGAAATTATGTTTCTTTTTTATACCACATCCCAGTGAAAATGTTCAGGTTCCTACCTTCCTTGTATGCTTGATTTAGAAGAGGAATCTGAAAGCAGATTTCCTACCTCCCCCAAAAATGAACAAGAAGTGAATTAATCAGAGATAACCTAACATCCCTTCCTCTGGCAATGGGATGCCTGAAGTCTGATTTGATTGTTGGCATATGAGGATGTCTGAGATTAGTCCCCACAGACAAGCCAAGCAGCAGAATGCCTAATTTGAGAATTTGCCATGCTCACATTCGCAGCTGCTCGGCATCTTCAGGGTATGCACAGGATATTGCTATCCAGCATCAGAAATTTGGGCACCTAGAAGAATTTATTGGTGGAGTATTTCAGTGCTGAGATAATTTCAGTGCCTTTCAGGTTAAGTAGCAGCTAAGCAGGGCTTTCTGAGGGTCTCACAGCTGGATTTAGAGAACTGAAGTGGCAGTCTAAATTTAGAGAGCTAAAGTGTTATCTAAATTCCTTTGCGAAGCTATGTGGGAGAGGTAGGGAGCTAATCTTCTGCCGGGGTAGGATAGCTATTTCTAAAGACTTGGACCTAAGGAAAGCATGTGCCAATGCAACTACTGAGACACTGAGATTTCAGTATTTGCTTGTATTCCTTGCTCGGTTGGGACTGTGCTGAGTTAATCATGTGAAACAATTATGTTTCTTGTACAGAAATACGGAGAATTTCTTGTACAGAGATACAGGGAAGTATTCATGGCCAGTCCAAGATCTCTGCTTAGCTGCTCTGAAGCTGCTCCATATTTAAGGGGTTGCTCAAAACTAAGATATTTGAACATAGATACCTTAAGTAGGTGCTATGTAGCCTGAAACAGATCACAAATGGGAGACCTGGTTACAGTCAGTTTAGTTTCTGAGTTTCTATACAACAGTTTCTGCTTCCCAGGGTCTCCTTCCTGTCCTTTAAAGGCACATAGTAAACTAATATGCAATCTGCTACCTATGTAAAATACAGTATCTCTCTTTTTGTGCCTTCTCTTATGTATTGCCTGCACACAAGAGTTTACTTTAACTCCATACTTATTTGCTAAAATCTGCTTCAGTACTATTCTGCAAAGAAAACAAGAATGACAAATAGTATTATCCAAAATTATCCCATTTTTTTCTGTGACTAAAATGCTTTCCTTTTGAGAACTTGTGTATTAGATTTTAATCCTGAGAGAGCTTTCATCAATAAATTACAGTTAGCTAGTAATTATACAAATTAATTCTAATGGAAATATTCCAAGAAGTTTAGCTACAATATAATCTATTAAAAAAATCTAATATTACTAGATAGATAGTAATATATTACTAATAAATAGTGATAAAGAGATAAATAGGATGCAATATCTACTAATTTTGGCAATATCTATTGATTTGTAGAAACTCATACTATTTATATATTATTGCAGCTTGCTAGAATCTTTGTAATTAATGGTGCTATTTCGCTGAATTTTCTCCCAATCTTTCTTCTGATGTGGTGGTGCAGATTTTGTCAACTCTTTGAACACCTCCTTTTGCAAGAGGGGGAACTTTTCTTCTCGTAAAAGGAAATTACAATCCTTTACACAGCAGGCATGGATAGCTAGTAGAGGACTACGTTGGTACATGCCTGGCATGCAAGAGTCACCTCAAAGGCCTGTTCAGACAAGGAGAGACATCTGTGTATTATTTGCATACAGACAGAATTGCTCAGAAGAGGTGGAGGCTGCCATACAACTTGCTGGTTTCTATTTTTTGTTCCCAGATATAATATAAATGTGATTGCCTTTTAACAACTTCTCATATGTGCATATGCTCATGATATGTAATTGAAAAGCAGCTTTGCAGAAAAGGATCTGGGGGTTCTGGTAGAACCAAGTTGAACATGAGCCAGCAATGTGCCCTTGCAGCAAAGGCAGCAAGTGGTGTCCTGGGCTGCATTAGGAGAGGTGTTGCCAGCAGGTCGAGGAGGTGATTCACTCTACTCAGCACTGGTGAAGCCACCTCTGGAGTACTGTGTCCAGTGCTGGGCTCCCCAGTACAAGAGAGAGTTGGTCATACTGGAGAGAGCCCAATGAAAGGCCACTAAGTTGACTAAGGGACTGGAGCACCTCATGTAAATATTAGCAAATGTCATTAATCTATATACTGCTAGATCAAATGATCAATGTTTTAAAATAAAGGTTTAAGAAAGGAATTGGACTATTGTCTTGAAAATTTATGTCATTACTAGCCACATGAACAATATTTCTTAACAGTGGGATAAGTTGTTTGCTCTAAATGGTAATTGTTTTCTCCTTTTTTTTTTTTTTTTTTCTGTATCTCAGCAATATATGGACTCTAGCTCCCTTCCAGGAAGAAGTACAGAAATATCAGAAACAGCACTTTTCCCCTTCACGCATGCTTGCAGTATCTAATGGTACTGTAGTAGTAATTTCCTCAATAGTCGTTCATTACCAGTAGTTAACAACCCCTTCTGGCAATTAACTAATTACCTTGCCTTTGACTATGATGAAAGGAAATGGCTATCAAGGGCATTGTTTGCTCAATTAACCAAAAGCAATAGACACATGCTTAGTAATAACTGCAGAAGGAAATCCCTCCAAAATACTCTCATCTTACTCAGTTTTTCACCGGAGCTGTGCAGTCTGAAATGACACATTAAAGAAATTCAGAAGAATTAACAGGCAGGATTTTTTTTCCCAGGCTAGTGTCAGGGCAAGAACATTCTTCTGTAAAACGCAAGTTCCTGGGCTCAGCCAAGGTTCTTGGTACTCTCAGAGCTCAAACTAATGCAGCCATGGGCAGCTCTGGCCAGGATAGTGTCCAGTATCCTGGATGTAGCCCAGGGGATGATTCTGCTTGGCCAACTGCCTTTTCCTCAGAAGAGCTGACACAGCTTCCTCCACGTGGGCGGAGAGATGGATGGATGGGGATGTATGCCTCCTACAGAGGGCCCAGCAACACTTCCATATGGCCCATGCAGAAAAGACAAGACAAAGCTGGTAACTCTTCTTGGTAAAAAGATTGGGCTGTATCTCTCAGGCACAATCCCTTTAGGCTTCAGCTACTCTAATCTGTGTAAGATTTGTAACAAAAAAGCATCAACCCACCAATTTATAAACAGTTGCTGGCTGAAAGTTCTTCAGTGAAAGATGGCATATTATGAAACAATTTTCAAAATAAAAGAGATTACTTTTATCTAAAAAACAGCTGACAATTTATCACTTTTCATTTTCTTCAGAGGAAAAAAATTATACTTCTTACATCTCATAATGCTAAATCAGTTATCTAATAGGAACCACAAGTGATACAAACTTAATGGCAGCCCTTACCTTTTCCCCATGTTCTTAACGCTTCTCAGTTCTTCCTGTTGTATCCCCAGGACCAGAGCTGACTCCGTATTTTGTCATATGACTAAAATGCCACTGCAAGGTAGGGTGCTTTTTTTTCCCACTTCATTTCCCTACAGATAATAATAATTGATTCACTTGTAAATGACTCACAACTCTCCAAAAATATCTCTACATTATCACTGCCTTTTCTTTCTTCCCTGTTAGTGGGAATGGAAAAAAGCAACGGCTCCCTCTTCCTTGACCCCTCCCACCCCCAACCATGAACTACCGCTATTTTCTGGCTAGAAACAAAAGCAGATTTTAGAAATCTGGAGATATGAAAACTGCCAATATTTCTCTTCCCTTTAGAAATATTAAAAACATAAATATGTTAGAAATACAGAATTCTGGGACCTTGTGTTGTAATAACAACTACAAAGCATCTGAGAAAAAAAAAAACAAATCAGATTTTCTTCCTCAGAAAATAACATTTGTGGCTTTTCCATGTAAAGCACTTTCTCCTCGGTGATCTCTCTAAACTAGGTTACACCACTTATCTGCCTTACCATTCATGTAAACAAATCAAACCAACAGTCAGTCCCCCACCTGCAGTTTCTAAATTCTTCGTGTTTCCCATTGTTTTCTCTCATCTCTCGTAGCCCTGCATGAACAGGATTTGCCTTACAGTTTGCAGCGGGTAAAGCTCCTTGGAGATCTCCTTGTCGAAGGAAATGCAAGGCATATAATACATGGGGGTAGAGATATCTTACATTTAATTCATTTTATTAAAGACTTTTGACTAAAGGGTAAGATCTTTGTCCATGTCTAATGATCTAATGTTACTTTGATTTTATAGAAAGACTTCAATTAATTTTAATGAGTGATCAAGTCTTAAAGAGGATTTGTAGAAAAATTATATCCTACACAGAACTGCATGTTCTAATGTGCTTAGACCTGTAGTCGATGCTTATGCTGAGTGACTCATTTTTTGTAAATAAATTTCAAATTTATTAAGTATGTGCAGCTGCAATTAATTCGTAAAAATGTATTATGTGAACCTGAATAACATTTCTACTACCCACATAAGGACAGGCAAATACTGCACACTACTAACATAAAGACTGTTCAATATCCCTGTTCTCTCATTCCTTTCTTTGGATGTTCTGATTTAACATGGAACTATTGACAATATCCCTAGCATAACAACTGATACATTAGAGGCTATTAGTCTACTAGCAGTAAATCTATAAATCTGTCACTGTAATAATTAATATTATGTTGCTTCCAACCTAACAGGAAGTTTAGGATTTTTTATAACCAATCTTCATGAATTGCTAACCAATTGAACAGGTTAATATTGACACAAAGGGTGACTATAAATAACACAGTAAAGGATCAACTGCCAATAAAAAATTATCTGTACAATATTTCAGAATCAACAAATTCCATGCCTGAAAGACCATTCCTGCTCTTTAGTTTAATTCTAGATTATTAAAACCAGATGGAAATGAATGCCCATATGTCTTAATATCCTGTGGGCTCACCATCCTGTGGCTTCTTTTTCTTTATTCTTTGAAAACATCTATCACTTCTTGAAACCTTGGGCAATTAAAGCAAGTTTAAGTGACCAAAAAGTGTCTAGATTCCATGTTTTTGTCAGTCAGAAGCCATGACTAATGAATGACAACTTGGAAAATGGAGTCTTCTATCCTACTGCCAGAGTGCCCAAGACTTCTGCAGGCAAAATAAAATGTTGATGTGTTATCCAAAAGAGAGGACAATTGCCCAGATGATTAGCAATGGCAATAGTGAAAATCTGTTTTTAAGAATAAGATTATGGTTGCAGCTAAAACAGAAAACGGTTGTTTGTAGTAAAATTTACCATCTAGATGCTGTTCCCTGCGCTGTCTTAAAGCCCTTTTTTAAAATTCCTTTCAAATCATCAGAAATGACGATAAAATAAAGTGTACAGTGCTGTACAGTGTCTATGGTATAACAGGAATGAAGACTTCACAGGACAAATTCATACACTGACTTGCAAAACGCTCAGACTACATATACAGTTATTAAACTTAGAAATTTCTACTGTAAAATTGTATACATGTAAACACCAAAGTTCAAAATAATGAAATAACTGTCACGTGACAATGAAAACATTTTAAAATAAATTATTTAGCTAAATGAATATAGTTCCAGATTTAGCCAAGAGCAAAGATGTAGACAATTTTCATAAAATAAGCCCTATGCAGAGAATCTGAACAGCTGCTTATTGAACTCCTGTATAATCGGCAGCAACAAACAAAAAAAATTCTCTGTCTATACCCTTTTCTGTAATGCTGTGTTGTCAGGAAAGACATTTTATCCGCAGTCTCCCCATACTCTGAATTGAGGATCACGTTCCAGATTAACATAAAAACAGATGCAGTAGCACATCATGCCTAAAGTAATATGCCACTTACACAGCAGATGGAGCCCAGTACCTCAGACTAGTTTGGGAAAATGACCACAAAAGAAGTATTTTACCATGAAAGGAGAACAACACAGCACAAAAGCAGGCATTTTTATTCTTCCCAGTATATTCTCAGCAAGCTTACTCCTCCTCAAAGAAAAAAGCCCATTGAGATAATTGTTTCTCTCTGACCCGCTGCAGTGGAGCAGACACGTCACTTAAAGATGTTCAGTAATATCACTGCAGCAACCCTTAGAAAGGGAACATTGGTGATTAATGTTTTAAGAATAGCTTTTTCCATTTTTAAGGCAAATAATTCATCTGTTCATTCATCTGCAGAGTGCTGTTCTTTTTACCTTCCTTTTAGGTTTCCCTGAAACATCTGATGGAGATTTTCAAAGGCATTTTGTTGGTGGCCTACATTCCTTTCTGTTGCAGTCAAAGGTAAAAGTCCCCTTGATTTTCGGTAGGAGCAAAGAACTGTAAATTCTAGTTATAGTTTCTTCTTACCATAGGCTTCTGTCTTTCTGTCATCATCACAAATTTTTTAATGTTTCTAAAAGAACTACTTTTTTACCAGTCATTCAACAAATACTCAAATAAAATAGTCTGCATATCAGTTTTATTACTATTTCCAAGAACAGAAGTGATAACCTCAAACAGAACAAAATGTTAATTATAATTAGTTTAAAAAAAATCAACAGTATTAACTAGCATAACTGCTTCTTTTTGAATTTCTATGAAACTGGCTGTTAGAATGAACAGAGAAAGCATTTATGCCATTTTGTAGGACACCTTGAAACAGTAACATCCAGGCTGCACAGAAAATGGCTGATTTCCACTATAAAAAAAAAAGGCATTAGCATTGCATAATAGCTCCAGGGCTGGTTTCAGCTGCATTATGTCACATAGGGATGAATGTGAGAATTGCAAGATGATCTGGGGTGAAAAACACAGTATGTTTGCTAAACTAGAAACAAACAAAACCTCTTGATGCGTCCTGATAACACTTTCTTTCAAAAGCATTCGGAAAATCAACAGATCTCCTTAAAAGCCTTCCTAAATCTTTAACACCTTGGCACAAGAATACCTATGACCTTAATGCAGAAGATTTTGCCTAGATTACAAATCACTAATATATATTTTTCAGTTTAAATCTGCAGCATCCTTGGTGCTCGCCTGTGTGTAGACGAAAGGCGTCCTTTGACACTCGGCGCTCGCAATGTTTGTCAGCTCCATGGCTCTGGCTTGAGGCTCTTGGGTAGTCATGAGACAATCTGAGGGAGTAGCCAGGGGTTTGAAGTTAACAAAA
This sequence comes from Gorsachius magnificus, assembly GCA_034008185.1. Classification (NCBI taxonomy): domain Eukaryota; kingdom Metazoa; phylum Chordata; class Aves; order Pelecaniformes; family Ardeidae; genus Gorsachius; species Gorsachius magnificus. Next base: position 37,552,628 of record CM067086.1, read on the forward strand.
AGTGATTGAGTTTATATCTAGGACTATGTTAAATAAGGTTAGGTCAGCTGGTTTAAGTAAGCACACTATTTATAGAGTATGCTGTTTTTAAAGTAAGTCTTTTTCATAGAATAACTTAGGTTAATGCCTCATTGTGTTGCTTGATTTGTCCCTTAACTCAAAGAGAAGTATTTGTGAGAGGTCATTCAGAGTTACTATTTGACATAATTTTTTTTACCTATTTATCTTGTCTTAGAAGAGTTATTTTGTAGATGGAGGAGGAAACTAGATGTGTATACTGACACTGAAAACTATACAATGTTATCTAACCACTCAGAGAAAAAATATAGAAACACAAAATATTTGGCAAATTATTTGAACAATTACTTTTGAGAAACCATAGTCTGTGTACAGAGGTTTCCAGACAGAGCTAAAATTCGTTAAATAATTTTTTAAGCAAATTGTAGCAGTGAACATTAGATTGGGAAAAGGGCAGGGCCTCTGCTCCAAGAGTATTATACCTAGCAATGTGGCCTAGCAATACAGTTTGCAAGAAAATGTCATATTCTTTTATTGTCAAGCTACTAGCAAATATCTGTCTTCTTAGAGGCAGATAATATCAACTGTGTGACAGACTGGGAGATCATCTGTGAAAGAGAACTTTGAATGATGGCTGCTCGAATGGAAGACTGGAGAAGAAAGAACAGGGAGTGTTGTCTCAGGATCAGTGTAGCTGGATTCCAGGTACAAGTACCAAAGTACCAATTCTGTGTCTTTTCTGCCTGTGCTTCTTCTGAAGAATATCTAGAAAGTATTTAGTGTGAATGTTTTTGTATGCAGTAGTGCAGTGTGAATGTTTTGTATGCAACATCTCATACCATGCTCCTCCTCAGTAACTGTCAGCTGTAAGTAAACATTTCTGGAGCAGCTAATTCTGACAAGAATCACCAGATCCTCATGATCCCGCAACAAAGACAATCGCACAGACAGGAGAAAACCTAGGTGCAAGCTCTCAGGCAAGTGTAATAGGCTGCTATACTATTTATCTTTTATTTTTATGCATTAGTTATTCAACAATAGCAGCTGGTGGCACTAAAAAGAATAAACATTCCATAAAACTAGGTACTATGACTGTTAGATGCTGTCTGAACATCTTATCTTCGAAATAGGTGATGGATTAGTGCAACACATTTAACACAAGCTATATTCAGGACAAAACTCTGAAGATGTATGTACATGGACAATTTCTAGCACAAAATGAGAGAAACATGAAGGAAAATCCTTGTGGAAAGCCCAAATGCTTCTGCTGAAAAAAAAGTACATGCACTGACAAGTGAAACTACCATTCTTCACCAATGAGCTGTAAATGATTGTCAAATTCAATGACATAACTAGGAAAGTAAAAAGGGCAGGAAATGACAAAAGGCACAGCATCTTATTCATGACAGAAAATCACGTACAAGGAGTAGTATACTGCCTAGTACAGAGACAAATTGCTTGTTCATTGCTTTTGAAATGTTACTTGGTCTACACACATTGATCAGACAGTATAAAGGACAACCCCAGCAAAATCTATGAACTCACTTATACTGAAGGTATACTATTTTATGGTAATCGATTTTCAGTTAAATATTCTTCACTGAGCCTGCAACAAGAGATGTGTAATGAAATTCTCATTTGTAATGAGAAATCAATATTTGATCAAGCATTTAACCAGACTGTGGAACATTACAGGGAACCAATCAATACAAACAAAAAAAAAAAATACAGGGATTAAAAAAAAAAAAAAATCAAGCTTTTTTGACTACTTTCCTAAAGAAATAGATGCAAAAAGACTCTATGGTCTTTATGGTAGTTAAACCATACAGTTATGAGCAGTTAAGCATCTGACAGTATCTCAGAAATTGTGTAGTACAGTTACCTAAGGGGAAGGGTTCAAAAGAAGTACAAAATATCAGCTAGAACCATGCAATGGTGAAATATCACCTTTTTCAATGATACACACTATTATCAGAAAAAAAGACTAGAAGGAATATTTTTCAGAAGAGCTGATATCCAGATTAGACTGACAGGGTAGAGAAGTGAACATAGAAACATAGAATCGTTTAGGTTGGAAAAGACCTTTAAGATCATCAAGCCCAACTGTTAATCTAACCCTGCCATCCCACCACTAAACAATGTCTCTAAGCACCTTGTCTACCCGTCTTTTACATACCTCCAGGGATGGGGACTTGACCACTTCCCTGGGCAGCCCGTTCCAGTGTTTGACAGCCCTTTCATTGAAAAAATTTTTCCTAATGTCTAACCTAAACCTGCCCTGGTGCAACTTCAGACCATTTCCCCTTGTCCTATCACCCGTTACCAGGGAGAAGAGACCAACACCCACCTCACTACAGCTTCCTTTCAGATAGTTGTAGAGGGCAATAAGGTCTCCCCTCAGCCTCCTCTTCTCCAGACTAACATATTCATGGGAAAACCAGGGCTGAGATACTGAAAAACAGGCAGAAGAGAAAAGAGAAAAGCAGATATTGAGCAGTAATGTTCCTTACCATGGACCTATTTCTGCATCATCTGTGGAATTGTTACCATGTGCCCTGTGGAAATAAGCAATTTGTCTTGGTCAAAGGCTTATGGTGCCTGTGAGACTGTCAGGACACTGGGGCTTGCAACATCAGGTATGGAATACATTACACCTAGCCATAGCTTTCTGAAAGTAGTTAGTCTAAACCAATCAGCGGGGCACCCCATTGTATCATAAGTACCTAAGGTAGGTAAAAAGTAGGAGCGATCTTCCACTGACTATAAAGCAAGCTAGGTAATAGCTTACTGTATCTTGTTGAAGGTGGATGCCTCCCCAGATAACTTACCTTGCACATGGGAATTACACCATTTATGGGAATCAGTCATGAAAATTATTAAATCCTTATCCATGACCACCTGGTGGCCAATCTGATCATGCTAGAGGAGCTGAGACAGCAACAAGAACACACAATGGCAAATCACAATTGAAAAGACTTTCCCTTCGGAAGGATAAAAGGATCCAAGAAGAGAAAGCAATGCCAGATGTGACTAGGTACAGCAAATGAAGTCCATCAATACCTTCTGTGCACTTTTAGAGCTTATCCAGCAAGGTCTCAGTATGGAGAATCCTGCTAAAATGTATGCTATACCTATGGCTGGGACAAAACAGTAAACCAATCTTTGTTAAAAAACCAAAAATATTCATTTTGCCAGTCTGAAGGGTCAATTATTTCTTTAGTGAAACAATGGGAAGTAAAGCATTGAGAATGTCCCAGAGAATGGGAATGACCCAGCGAAGCAGAGCAGTTTTAAAATTTAAATAATTTTCTTATTCTTGTAAGTATGCTTCCTTGGTGAGAAGAGAAGGCTTTGCTTCCTGTAATCATTTCCTACTGATGCATAACAGATGGCATAAAGACGGAGTTCTACATAGGGTGGGTCCCACCCAAAACCCATTGCATGTTCTCTGTAGGCTGAGGGAAATGCTTAGGGGATGATTCTGGAAAACTAGAGATATTTTTTGAGCCCACATATGGCGTTAGTTTATCCAAATGCAGCAAAGGAATTAAGACCATGTCTCTTAATTTCAAGAGATTGATAATACATTAACACTTCATGGAAACGTGGGAAAAAAGTGCTGGGAAGAACCCAGATCAACCAGTCTCTGCCTCTACCATGGGCCAAGTTAACCATGATTAATTTATCTTTCTGGCTGCCAGACCCTTTTAAAAGGCAATCTTCTCAATATACCAAGAGAAAAAGCCATAAGTCTCCCAAGTCACCTGGAAATGCTAGTTTATATCTGCTGTAGTTGCCAGGCAACCATCACAATCTTCCAGTTACTAAAAATTGTCTGACTGGAGTTGACCTTACTTTTATGCTATGGTTGCCCCTGCAGCCTTTCCCAAAATAACAAAATCCTGTCAATCTGCCAGAAACAAAATTCTGTCATTACACTGAAATTTTGCAGCCCATTAGTCCATAATATGAACTACTGCCTTTAGGTATCCCAAAGGCATGAGCTGCAACTTGTTTCTTTCAGTTAGAAACAAGGTTTTTGTTTTCCAGCACATGTGCATTTCTTTCTTTCATTTTCCTAAACAAAAAAATATTGATTCTAAGCCTGTAGACCTGGGGACCTATTCTGCACTGCAGTCTCAGCCAAAATCTCAATTCGACTGGATAGGAACACAGCCTATTTTTAAGAATACAGTATGTGGCCTTACAGCAACAAAACTTATGACAGTAATTACCGTGTGGCAGTGTCAATATACAGATCAACATCAGTGCAAAACTGATATTCAAGAAATTCCATCTCAATTAAATCACATTAGTTTTTAATCTATTTAGCATTTATTGCTTATATTGCAAGAGAGTCATGAAAAATAAACTGTTTGACAAAAGTAGACAGACACCATTCCTACTTTGCAACCTGGAGAGATTAAAAAGAGAGATGTTAAATGTTCCTAAAGGCAAACTACTCAGCCTAAATTCCAGTGTCACTCCATTCTTCCAGTTCAATGACACCTGAAATTCTTAGAAGAGCCATTCAGAAAGAAACTGAATATTAACCAGGGAGCTACTGCGATAATCTTTAGCTCAGCTAACCTTACTGAGCTTAAATGGATGCACCTGGTTCAAGCTACATTCTTCTCTACTGACAATGGGGAGCTCCCAAGCAATGTTCATCCCATTTGAATGGTGTATTTATGTCTGCAGTAACAAGAATTGGATGCAATCCAGATGAGTAACTTAAAACAGATACCTAACTTTTAGACAGCTGAGGTTCAGTGAGATGAATTACTCAGTTATAGGTAATCAATAGGAAGTACTATGCAGATGGACTTCGAGGTCACATTGTAATTATGTGTACCAAAGGTAGAACTGCTCTGGTCTCAGATTATCTAGCTCTGTGATTTATCCACTGAACACTACCCTTTCTGTAGATACTTTTAATGTGTCGGAAATATTTTTTTTCTAGCACTTAAGCCAGATATTTATTGGATTAATTGACTCACTGTTTCTTTCTAGCTAGATTTCATTTATGGTCTGTAAGCTCAACATCTTAGCCTGGAAAGAAATACAATTGTGTTACAACAATATGACTTGTACTTAACCTACTTAAAAAAAAATAGCTCTAGTGTTGCCAAGTAAAATTATAATATAACAGTGCTAAGTATAAGAAAGTTATAACGACCTCCAAGAAAGAACACAGTTATTCAGGATCCTTCTTGGCAAAATTCCGATTTACCTTCTATATCCTTCAAAAAGAAACAAGACATATAGGAGATACAAGCATAATTTTCTTCTACTTTACAGCCTATTTGGGCTTTATAAAAGTAGTGTTTTATAGTGAATGTAATGTAACTTTGCATTTCTTTTTTCAAGATGTTGATGTTCACACTACTGCCAGTGAAGTCGATAATTAAATTAATTCAGTGATGTATTTGCTAACTTTTTTTGCTCACCCATGTTAAAAAATTAATGTGAAATAGTGTCTTAAAAGTGATTTGTATACGCTTCATAAAAAATTCCTGATGCATCTGTCCTTTTTCTATATCAAATGGAAGTAATTCCTGTTGAAGTTTTCAGGGAATCAAGATTATTATAATAGTCTTACAGTCTGCACATATAAAACGCTGATTGATGTTGTACCTTGGTAAGAAGCTACCTAACACTTCACGTGTATTATTCCCAAAGTTAAGCTGAGGCCACACTGGGCAATGATGTCTAAGTGCAAAACAAAGAGTTTCACAAATGCTTTGACCCTTAGGAGTTGTCCAAAAGAGATGCTGACTGCTCTTCATATTTGTTTTCAGCCCTATGCTGTTTTATTCCTTAATACCAGAATAACCGTTTGTGGAGCTGCATAGTGAATGTATGGAGCAACTACGGACTGCAATAACCATTCAGTTATCTATGTCTTGTGCTGAATTAGTTTTAACCCAGGTCAGGTCTCCCACCCCAACTTTAGATTCATAGTCTTATAAATGTGGCATAGGGCATAAGGGTGTGGAAGGGCAATAAGATGGGATGGAGAGGCACAGAAACAGGAATGGACAGCTGTATCCACTCCCCTATTTGACTATGGAGGTTTATGCAGATTTAACGTCTGTGAAAAGATCATCTCAGGCCCCTGAACAGTAGAACTGTAAAATGGTTAATATAGGCATGTTTAGTGCTGTTAGTTAATTATCCTTCAAAATTACTTTTTAAATAGTTTTACAATAATCTGGAAAAAGTAATATGAACAGTTGGTGAGTAAATAATCTTATGCATATGTTTAAGATTATCAGGTTTAGAACAGACCTGCAGTATTTTAACATATCAAATCACATGGATATTTTGTTTAAATGGCACCTGCTGTTTTTAATATCTGAGTGCTTGCAATGAAGATATCAGCAAAGCAAGCAACGATGCATCTCGTGAGACTGCGTGCTCAAAGATGAATGGTATCTGGAAGTAGGACAACAGCAGAATGTAAGCAGATATGCTAGAGGATAAAATGCCAATGTCTGGAAGCAATTTGTATAGCAAATGCTGCAAGTTTTATGAATGGCTGTCAGGACTCAATTGTATGAAATAAAACTTACGTAAGACACATAGAAGCTTGGGAATAGACTTGTAAAATATTTTGTGCTCCCTTCTTTAGCATCATATTGCGGATCTAGGTCTAGATCTGAATCTAGATGGGATTGATCTTGGTAGAGCAGCACAGAATCTCCCTGAATTAGTTTCTAACCTTAGAAGAGCATATCTTTCAGAGAATAAAATAAATACATTCATGAATATAAAGATGGAGAAGCCATCTTGACGTGTCATTCCAGCAGCTAGTTATTCATGTTTCTAAAAACACAAACAAATCTACTGTGAAGTTATCTGTCTTCAATTCCAGCCTCTGGATTCTTTCACACTTTTTTAGGATAGTGTGAGAACTCATTCTGTACCATCTAGCTGTTTAGACACCATGACCAAATCATACCCTAGCTTTCTTGGAGTTAGTGTGAACCAATATCTCCTAGAACTTTTTCCTATTGGGAATGTTTTTCTACTCTTTTTATCACAGTTATGCTATAGGACAGCTTTAGGCATCAGGAAAGTAGGTATGGCTGACATCTGATGTCAGCAAAATGCCTCCAGGATGGACATTTGTGGCTTTGGCTGTTTCCTTTGTCTCTGGAGGAAGAAACAGGAGACAAATTACTAGAACAGTGAAACTTTCCAAAGAGTCCAAATCTCCATGTTCCCTCCAAAACCTCTATCCAGAACACAACAGAAGTCAGCAAAATTTCAGTGGAAAAAATTTCAATGATCATAGCTGCCAGAATATTTTCCTAAAAATACTGACACTCCATCCAACAATTATAAACTATTTTATGAGCAAACGCCCAATTTACAGCCACACAGAAACTAAATAGTCACTTGCCTGAAGTCAAAGTGGTATTCAGAAACAGACCTGGAATAGAAACAATCCTTCTCTTTGAACGTTCATCAGAGAATGCATCAAGTGTGTTCTGTGGTTTAGTGCACCTATTCAAAGCACGAGTGAAGTTTTTAACAGTTGATCTGTAATTTAAATATTAAAATCATGATTTTGTATGAGTTCACACAAATGATGGTATCTAAAACCTAAGATGTCCCAGAGCAAAATGCAAAAAGATTTAAAATGAACTGTTTAACCATCATTTAAATGGCAAGGTTTCTTTTTCACTCTGCCATGTTCTTTTTAATAAGTTTAAAACATACAAGAACTTTGAACTACTTGATTACTTGAATCTTATTTTATTCCTGTTTTCTTTATGTCTAAGGTTATTTGGTGAGGTGTGGTTGCATCACCAGGCCCTTAGCATCAATAAGCCAAATAGGTCTGACACTAGTGAATAAATAAATACATACTTGCGGACATCTGCTGTCCTAATTTCATGCAGCTAAAATTGTAGTTTTGCTCAACAGCAGTTCATATGCACCATTAGTGCCCTCTGCAGTATTATAACGTAGTTGTGATATGCAGTATGATAATAAAAGTACAGAAGAAAAGAGCAGCAGAGCAACATAGTAACCAGAAGTGTTTATTTGATTTCCATTAATTTAAAATCAATAGTGTGGTGCTATATGATTGCAGATTGATTTTGAATGAAGATCTTCACTCATGCAAGCTGCTGTGCTGACATCAGCTATCAAAATAACTGTAAATTAGGAGGTTGATGCTACATTATGACAGTTGTATGATATTGCTAGGAATGTGTGCACATGACTAAAGTAATTCAGCACCCAGCCTTCCAAGGCCCACTCAAACTCTAAATGCTCTTGACTTTGTGACATTGCTACTCTCACTCTCTGTTTTGTGCAGTCTGTCATCATCTCAGCTATTGATTTAATTTACTCCACTGGCTTTATCCTGCTTAACCACAGTAATCCCAAACCTGCTTACTCCCACATACCTTTCTCCCATTCCTAATAAAGTTTTGCTGAATGCATGTGCTGAATATTTCTGCCACTGTTTTTCATCAAAATCCTAAAACTGCTACTCAGACCTTTATCAGCAGTAGAGAACCACTCAATGAAAGACCCCATAAATTAGACTTATCCCCAGGTTACCAACAGTAAGAGGCAGGATATCTGCTCTTGCACCAACTCACACTGCTCAGCTTCTGAGCTACTCATTGCTGGTGTCAGATTTTGCTTCCTGGATCTTCCTGTGTCATCTCCTCTCCAGCAGCTTGTTCTAACCCAGGCTGGGCATGGGAGACGCATAGAACTATGATGTCTGTCCCGTATAACTAAATCAGAGTTTGTAGGCTTTCATGTTTTAAACGTTTCTTTAAGCATCTATGGCAAATGTTTTGCATGTGCTTCCTATTGGTAATAACTGAGGAGAAATTTCTGTCACAGAAATTTTTTGATTGGTTAATAAATCTACAAGAGAAGTGAAATTTTCAGGTATAGAGAAGGCTGTGCTGTATATAAGAGATCATACGTGAGCGATGTTGGAAAGAAATGACTAGGAAGGGTAAATAAGGGGAGTTCAAAATGAGGTAGCTTGCTTATCAAGACCATTTGCATACTGTTACCTAGTTAGTGTTATTATGAGGTCTTGGACATTGAAACAATCTGTTTACTTTTATTACAATTTTAGATAAACCATAATATCAAAATGCAGAAATACTTTTGCACTGTTCCTTTTGTTTATGTACAAAGTTAATAGGTGCTAATCTGGGAAGCAATGATTTTAAATTGGCTTCTGTTCCTGAGATCATTTAGAAATAAACAAACAGAGATGACTTTTGGTCTAGCTGAATGTGTGATAAAGATCAGAAATTAAATGTACATTCAGGCAGATATTTGACAAATTATTCAGAATAATCTAGGAGTTGAATAGCTTTATATGATAGTAAAAAAATGCATATTTTTGTTGTCAGCTGATGGAAAACACCTAAAACTGGATGTAGAACAGACAGCTCAGAGAAAGGAAGTAACAAGTGTGAAGATGGAAGCCTTAAGTGTACTTTACCAACTCTTTAAATTTTCTAATGAAGCTCAGTAAAATGCCATAAAGCAAGAGCTTTGGAAGGGCCAAAGGCTGCTCAGGCATTTTTAACACTTGAGATAAACAAGACTACATTACGCCTCAAGAAAAAGCAACATTTCTAGAATGGTATCAGGCTAATCAAAATAACGTATTTGTCCTAAAAAGAGCTGGCACATTATTGCCAGCAGGATGAAAATTTGTGAAACATGTTTGGGTTCTCTGAAAAAAAAAAAAAAAAAGAGAAAAAAATCACAGACATGACTGGCAGTAGATGTAGGAGAGCGAGTTGGATGTTTTGTTTGGGAAAGAGGTTTTGTTTGTGCAGACCTTCTTAAGTATGTCACACATGGCTGAATCTTGATGGCCCTACCCAGGCTTAAAATTTTAACCATCACTCAGAGGTCACGGCCCACGGGACAGTATCCTGCAGCTACCAGCCAGTTTGTCATGAAAATAGCCTGTAGCAAATCCAAGTATTTGGAACATTTCAGTAGACTGAGAGTTTAAAGTGGACCATCACTTTCTGCATTCATAGCTTTTGAATTTAATACCTATTTTTATATTTGTTGTAACCTCTGGTCAAGTGAAAATCTGTTCAGCTTAATTTTCTGTCTCTCTTTAGGGTTGACTTTCTAAAAAGGCAGTGATGCGCAAAAAAAGCCACTTCGTGAGACAATAAATACAAGGCCCTGAGAAAATGGGGAACTTTCTCGCCAAGAGAGCTGCCTCAAGCTTTGGCCATAGGATGCTCCTCTTGGACTTTGGCCTAATGCTAAGATACCAGTGTACATAGTAAGCTACAATATATTCTAAGGCTAGTGAGAAAATCAACTTTCTGTCCATGCAAAACACCCAAAAAAATCTCCAGACCACCTTAAAATCACTTCGAAAAAGTTTAACTCCTAAAAATATTTTTGATTTGCCAAAATTAAAATATGGCTGCTCCAGGGGCTCTCTCCTGAACACTAGTCATCGGGCTTGATTTACAGCTCCTGTTTGTGCATGGAGTCTATATGGTCGCTGGCAAACAAACAGGTAGCCCAAACCCATTTTGATGCACAGCTGCATCAGAAGCTGCAGTGAGGAAAGATCTGGCCAAAATACAAGCGTTTCTCTGGAAACTTTTCTGTTTATCTGAAGTTATGCATCTGAACAAACAGAGGGTATCTCAATGGATCATTTTGCTGATTTTTGTTGAGCATGAGTCAGCAGTGCGCTCTTGTGGTGATGGGGCTAACTGTGTATGAGACACAGAGATGGGACCACAGCCAACAGGCCCAGGGACATGGCTGCTCCCTGATTCTTGCTTTGTACCCAGAAGGCCACTTCTGGTGTACCCAGTCCAGGCTCAGACCTCAGAACAGAGAGATATGGGCAAAGTGGAGAAAGACTTCTGGAGGGCCACTGAGATGGTGAGAGAGGCTGCAACGTATGTTCTTTGACAGGGAGCTGAAGGAACTGGATTTCTTGAGCTTCAAGGAAAAGACTGAGAGAAGAAGCTCAAATCTTCCTGTCTGTCTAATGGAGGGTTGTAGAGGTCCTGCTACCAAAATCAAATCTGTGTTTTGGGTTATTAGTAAAAGAACTGGTACTTCTTACCTGTGTTTCCCCAAATTTTGGAAGTATAAACAAGTGCAAAGTTTTTATGCATATATAATAGAAGATTGCCTTCTTCATACTCTTAAGGCTTACTAAGTAGCACTGCTAATGAATCAATGGCGGTCGGGCACCAAATGTGAAAGTCCTTTCTAATTGACTGACGCTTGCCCATTTAGCTCACATTTCTGATCAGATATGACATGATGGGACAGATGGTTGAACTGAAGGACTGTTTTGGAGATGAGAATTTTCAAAATGTTGGGGAAAATATATTTGCACCAGTAGTCACCTCAGGGTTTGGGGAGTATGACCAATGCTGCACTGCCATTAGTGATAGAGCAGGAGTTAAGGAAGAATAACTCTGTCCGATGACTTAGATATATATAAATGACTTTTATGTCTGCTCATATAGTTTTAATGCTCTGGTCCTCCAGTTTCTGCATATAGGGCCATTTCAGTTTTACCTTCTGTTACTAACAATCTCCGAATTATTTTTGATACAATTCTTCACAGCTTTCAGCTGACAACTTTTTCTCTGTTTCAGCAAATACATCTTCTTTGTCTATACTTTTAAGCTCCACCTTATTGTCACCTATATTTAATGAAAATTCCCAATCACATATTTATAAAGCAGAGAATGGAAACTCGGCTCCTGGTGTGACTTATATGTCTACAGCACCATAATTCACTGATAAAGGTGCAGCTTCCTTATATTTGATCTAGATGAGGGCTATGAGTACATTTATCTCCTGCAAATATCTCTCACTTCATTTTTTACTGTCCTGCCTCATCCTTCAGGCACGATATCTAAATTTGCGCCTATCTGTATATGCTAGGAAAATATCATCTGATAGTGTGGCCCATTTTCCACGGTAAAACTCTTATTGTTCCAGGTGGAAGAAAAGAATTGACTGACTTACATTAAATTAGACAGTAAGGCCTTCCAACCAAGGACTGCCTTGTGCTACCTATTTGTACATCACTAAGTGAAATAGCGTTCTATTCCATGACTTCAATATGCCTAACTGAATTCATATACAAATTATATGTAACTGCTTAATTTGAGGCTTGCTGAGATTTTGGGAGGAAATGTATCTGGCTTTAATCCTCAATCAAAATAATCCAGCAAAAAGCACTTCTTACGGCAACTTCATGCAAGTATGTCTTGGGATGGAGCTACAAAAAATGATACTAGATGAATCATAGAATCATTGAATCACCTCGGTTGGAAAAGACCTTTAAGATCATCGAGTCCAACCGTTAACCTAGCACTACCATCCCACCACTAAACCATGTCCCTAAGCACCTCATCTATCCTTCTTTTAAATACCTCCAGGGATGAGGACTCCACCACCTCCCTGGGCAGCCCATTCCAGAGCCTGACAACCCTCTCGGTGAAGAAGTTTTTCCTCATGTCTAGCCTAAACCTGCCCTGGCGCAGCTTCAACCCATTCCCCCTCATCCTATCGTCTGTTACCAGGGAGAAGAGGCCGACCCCCACCTCACTACAGCCTCCTGTCAGGTAGTTGTAGAGGGCGATCAGGTCTCCCCTCAGCCTCCTCTTCTCCAGACTAAATAACCCCAGTTCCCTCAGCCGCTCCTCGTATGACTTGTGTTCCAGACCCCTCACCAGCTTGGTTGCTCTCCTCTGGACATGTTCCAGCAATGCAACATCTTTCTTGTAGTGAGGGGCCCAAAACTGAACACAATATTCGAGGTGCAGCCTCACCAGCACCGAGTACAGGGGCACGATCACTTCCCTACTCCTGCTGGCCACACTATTCCTGATACAGGCCAGGATGCCATTGGCCTTCTTGGCCACCTGGGCACACTGATGGCTCATATTCAGCCAGCTGTCAACCAGTACCCCCGGGTCTTTTTCCACCAGGCAGCTTTCCAGCCACTCTTCCCCAAGCCTGTAGCGCTGCATGGGGTTGTTGTGACCCAAGTGCAGGACCCGGCACTTGGCCTTGTTGAACCTCATACATTTGGCCTTGGCCCATCGATCCAGCCTGTCCAGGTCCCTCTGCAGAGCCCTCCTCCCCTCCAGCAGATCAACACTCCCACCCACTTTGGTGTCATCTGCAAATTTACTGAGGGCGCACTCAATCCCCTCATCCAGGTCATTGATAAAGATATTAAACAAGACCGGCCCTAGAACTGAGCCCTGGGGGACACCGCTTGTGACCGGCTGCCAACTGGATTTAGCTCCATTCACCACGACTCTCTGGGCTTGGCCATCCAGCCAGTTTTTAACCCAGTGAAGAGTACATCCATCTAGGCCATGAACTGCCAGCTTCTCCAGGAGAATGCTATGGGAGACTGTGTCAAAGGCTTTGCTGAAGTCCAGGCAGACAACATCCACAGCCTTTCCCTCATCTACCAGGCGGGTCACCTGGTCATAGAAGGAAATCAGGTTGGTTAGGCAAGACCTGCCCTTCGTGAACCCATGCTGACTGGGCCTGATCCCCTGATTGTCCTCCATGTGCCTGGTGAGCACCCTCAAGATGAACCTCTCCATAATCTTCCCCGGTACCGAGGTCAGGCTGACTTGTCTGTAGTTCCCTGGATCCTCCTTCCAGCCCTTCTTGAAGATAGGTGTCACATTTGCCAACCTCCAGTCATCTGGGACCTCCCCTGTTCTCCAGGACTGCTGATAAATGATAGAGAGTGGCTTGGCAAGCTCCTCTGCCAACTCCTTCAGCACTCTTGGGTGGATCCCATCCGGCCCCATAGACTTGTGGATGTCCAGGTGGCATAGCAGGTCAAAGACTGCTTCTTCCTGGATTGTGGGGTGTTTATTCCACTCTCTGTCCCCATCTTCCAGCTCAGGAGGCTGGGTACCCTGGGGATAACTCGTCGGGCCATTAAAGACCGAGGCAGAGAAGGCGTTGAGTATCTCAGCCTTTTCCTCGTCTTTAGTGGCAATGTTCCCGCTTGCATCCACTAGTGGATGGAGGTTCTCCCTGGCTCTCTTTTTGCTGTTAACATATTTATAAAAACTTTTCTTATTATCCCTTACAACAGTGGCCAGGTTAAATTCCAGCTGGGCTTTTGCCTTTCTAATCTCCACTCTGCATGACCTGACAAGATCCCTGTACTCTTCTTGGTTTACCTGCCCCTTCTTCCAGAGCTGGTAAGCTCTCCTTTTTTCCCTTAGTCGCAGTAGTAGACCTCTGTCCCGCCAGGCCGGTCGTCTTCCCCGCTGATTTGTCTTACGGCACATGGGGACAGCCTGCTCCTGTACCTTTAAGACTTCTTCCTTGAAAAACACCCAGCCTTCCTGGACCCCTTTGCCCTTCAGGACTATCTCCCAAGGGACTCTCCCAACCAGCGTTCTGAGCAGGTCAAAGTCTGCCCTATGGAAATCCATGGTGGCAGTCTTGCTGACCCCCTTCCTTACCTCACCAAAGATCGAAAACTACCATTTCATGATCACTAAGGCCTAGATGATTTCCGACCACCACCTCTCCCACCAGTCCTTCTCTGTTAGTGAACAGGAGGTCAAGCAGAGCACCTCCCCTGGTAGGCTCACTTACCAGCTGTGTCAGGAAGTTATCTTCCACACACTGCAGGAACCTTCTGGACTGCTTCCTTTCTGCTGTATTGTATTTCCAGCAGATGTCTGGGAAGTTGAAGTCCCCCACAAGAACAAGAGCTCGTGCCTGAGAGACTCCTGCCAGCCACTTGTAGAATTCTTCGTCAACATCCTCATCCTGGTCGGGTGGTCTGTAACAGACTCCCAACAGGATATCTTTTCTGTTGGCCTGATATCTTTTCTGTTGGCCTGATATCTTTTCTGTTGGCCTTCATCACTTTCCTATAGCACAGAGAATGTCTTCCATTAAATGTCAGTCTTGACCGAGTCTGATGGAGAGCAGCAAGTGAACAACCTGATTGCATAAAGTCTTTTAGAACTCAGTAAATTTATACTGCTTTATTATTTCCTTGACGGTATTTGTCATGAAAAAATAGTCAAGTTCTGGTTGTTTTTTGTCTCCAATAAATTTTGATCAAAAGCTGAACATGCACGACTTTTAATGCCTCACATACTCTATGAATTATAGTGCTACACTTTATTACTTTGGCCTTTTCAATACTCAGCAATTTACCTGACTGATCATTTTTTCTTTCCTCTGTTTATAGCTTCACTGACTTCCCTGGTCATTATCCAAAGTAAGCATATAAAAATAGAATTTGCATAGAAAAAAATAAACAAAACTTTCAAAATGAAAAGTAGATCAAAAATGAAAGGGTACAGCTTCTTCTGAAGTGGTCTCAAGCCAATGCTGGATGTCATGTGTCAGAAGGTCTCATGGACACTAGCAATAAACAACGAAATGCCAACTGCAAGAGTGAACTAAACAGCTAGAAATTTATCTTCACTGCAGAATTAACCCTAAATATACCTTGAGTATTGCCACCATATGCAAATCCCATCTCCATCGTAGATCATGAGAATGAGCTGTGGGCCATCTTAAGTGCTGTGCACAAGTGTAACCCCTTTCTTTAAATGTAATCCTGAACTGAGTTGAACTGATGGATCCGAAAGGAACATATATGCCAAGTTAATACATCTCACTACCTTGTAGTATAATTGCTGCATAATATCAGCACATATTGTGTCTAATACTATGTGACATATTGTGTCACATATTGAATGACACATATTGTGTCATTCAAATGCCATAGCTCTTCTGTAGTTTCCCACAATGGCCTATGAGGCCAGGGAAAAAACCACCAGGCTTATTTTACTTCTTTGCTTCTTTGCTTTTTTTTTTAAACCGCTGACCACACAACTCAAAGAATAGTTCAGCTTACTCTAGTGCAAAACCCAGGAGGATATGACCCCCAGGAGACTTGCTGCCTTACACAATTGAGTGCTATGCAGGAACCAATGTGGCTGATTTGATCAGGAGGACTTGATTGTAGGTAAGCCATACTAACTATACAGTAATGATATACATGAAGCAAATTTACAAACTTGTTACTTTCTCAAAATATCTGAAGATATTAGAGAAATTACCTCTGAGAAATTTACAATGAGAAAGAGAAGGCTGTTGATCTCATATGCTAAACTGAACTGACGTTGTTGTGATGATCCCTCTGAAGTGTACACACTTACCCAATGCACAGAAGAAAGACACTGCAATGTGGTAGTAGAGAGATATGGCAGGATGGTGAAGATGGAAAATAATATCCAAACCCATCCTTGCTATTTCATGAAGCAGTATTATGTCTTGCTTGTTTTGTTTGTTTGCTCCTTTGTTTTTCCCCAGAACTTTGTTTTCTGAGGCATCTAACAATACATGTGGCACCATCTAGTGGCCTCATAAAAATTTACTCAAATTTCGAGACCATCTTTAACTACAAATAATCACATTGGGTTTAGGGACGTCTAATGAGTTACTTAGATATAGAATTCCTGATTAGCGGAAAAGATAGATTATTTATGCCTGTGAGAAGTTAAGCAAAGCTGCCTCAATGTTTCTGCTGCATGCGCACATGGCCTTGTGTAGACAGTCCCAGTCTCACCCTGCCTGTGTTTTGGAGCAAGTTACCCTCAGGTTAGAAATGGTTAACCTCTCAGAAAGGCCAATCAGTTCATGAGATGTGCCACATTCATACTGCTGTACTGCTTCTGTCTAGCTTTGGTGTTGCTAATTTGGAAATATCTTTACTTTATCCCATGCTATGGAGCTGATATATCCCAAATCTCCTTATCTGAGTAAAGTACAGTGTATGGATCCAGCGGTCACACTTGAAATAGCAGGTTTGTACAATGTTTGGGTTTTGACCAAAAAATAATTTCTCTCTGCCTTTTCCCAGGTTTACAGTCTATCCTAATTTGCAATCGCTTCCAAATGTTATTACCGTACAATTATTTTTCTCTAGAATTCCGATGTTATGAAGATATTATGAAACACGACTTTGGCTAGACAGATTCTTTCTTACTGATTTATAAATCTTTCTAAATTTGATCTCTTATTAAGATAATTTTCTCATCACTAAATAGCAATGCATTGTTTCCACAGCACAATAGCCAATAAAAATAATTGTATGCAAAACATTTTTAAAAATATGCCACTTAGTAGTGAGTCAATCCCAGATGTATATATTGTCCCCTCATTTAAAGCATCTTGAACCTAGAACAGCTGTTGCTGGTTTTGTTGCTACATCAGATTCATCTTAGCAAAGGACATGGTATTGAGATCTGACAAATGTCAATGCTCTGATTCAGAAACATCTAGAAATTCCCTGGCTAGGAGAAGATAAATTCCAATGATCTGCGAACACCACAGACAGTTACATAACCGGGTTGGAAACTGTAACTTCTTTCTCTCAGAAGCAAATATTCATGACTTTGTCAAAGAGCCAATTGCGAAGAAGGTTGAAACAAATCCAGAGATGCCAAAATGTATAAAGATAACCCCCTTAAAAAAGAGGTGAAAATCAGGCACAGATAATGACAGTTGAGCATTTGAACTTTCCAAATGAAATATTGGTATAATTCTTGCACATATCCAGTCCTGTTAAAATTCTCCTTGCTCCTCTGGAGAAAATTTCAAGGAATCCACTACTAGAATTTTTTTGCTAAGCCACTCAAGGTGATACTTTCAAATCCTGATAACAATTCCTGATGGTTCCCTACATCAGTTCTGCTCAAGCTTTTAGAAATCAGCTGTGAAAGCCTCATGTAAGGTTGGTGGTCAATGAAATTGCAGAAACACATAAACTTCTCAGCTGTTAGACTGTGAGTCTGGGGAGCTAGACGCACAAGGCTCCTATGAGTTTGGGATACCAACCACTGCAGTGCTTGGTTTCTTCTTGTCTGTCCCACTGCCTAGGGCCATTCACAATGATCTTATAATGATTGTAAGAGAGAGAGAGACTAACAAGGACTAGCCAGTGTGAAATGCCAAAAAGAGAAAAATAGGCCATGTTCTCCAAAGAGTTAGTTATTTCTCCAATTCAATATTCACAACCATGAACCCCCTTTGTGGATATCAATGCCAAAGTGATTTATCCTTTCATCCTCACTAAAAATGAATGAGCAGGAAAGAAAAGAAGGAAATTGTTCTTTTGGGGTTTTTTCCCCTGAAGAGTTAGTAGTTAAAATAGTTAGAATATAGTTCATCAGCATGAAAGTATTGCTCGAAGCAGCCAATGCAATCCGGTCATTCAGACCAGGCAACTATTAGCAGCTCCTTTCACCTTGCAATTATACTGACTCTACAGGCCAGACGATTAAGAGAAAGTCAATTTAGACAGCAGCTGAGTAGGTCCTTAGTGAATGTAAACTGCAATTGAATACTGGACTTTGACAACTAAAAAAGATGTGGAGAGACTGGAGAGGGTCCAGAGAAGGGCCACAAAGATGATTAAAGAACAGGGAAGTCTTCCATATGAGGAAAGGCTGAGAGAAGTGGGTTTGTTCAGACTTGAGAAAAGAAGGCTTAGGGGAGACCTTAGCACCATGTTCCTGTATTTAAAGGGTGGCTACCAAGAAGATGGAGACTCCCTTTGTAGAAGGAGTCATATGAAAAAGACAAAGGGTAATGGGTACAAATTACTCCTGGGTAGATTCTGATTGGACACAAGAGGAAAATTTTTTGCAGTGAGATCAGTCATTGGAATAATCTCCCCCTGGAAGTGGTGGATTCCCCAACCTTGGACGCTTTTAAGATTCAGCTGGACAGGGTGCTGGGCCATTTTGTCTAGACCATGCTTTTGCCAAGCAGGTTGGACCAGATGATCCTTGAGGTCCCCTCCAACCTGGTATTCTATGATTCTATGATTCATTTTAATTCAGCTGTCAATGAAACAGTAATAAAAATATTATAAACTATAGATAAGTCCACACAGAAGTGTCTGTGTTAGAAGGTATTTGTTTGCTGATTCTCATATTGAATTTAAGCCAGGAAATCAGCTACACTGAAGTTCTCTTTGTGAGTTTTTAATGGAAAACCAATATAAAATCTACATTGAAAAGAAGAAAAATAACAACTATATTGAATAAAGTTCTAGAGCTTAAAAGCCAAGAGTCATATAGAACAAGTGTAAGTAAGGACATGCCAACCACCTACAAATATTGCAAAGGTTTTAACCCCTTGTGAGTTTATGAGTGTACAAGTATGAGAGAGAAGAAAGATATATTATTTACCCACATACATCAAATAGAAATAGTATTACAGAATGACACTTTAAAAAAGAAAAAATAAGCTAATGACCAAGGAAAGAAGGAAATTCCTGACAATGTTGGCTAACAGATATGTGAACATATGCCCAAGGGAAGTGATGGGACTAGTCTTGACTGATAGTAGACTTGTCTTGGTAACCTATTTTTAGAGGACCAAAGGCTCAAACAAAATCCTCAGGGCTTATGAATTGGGACCACGATAACTGACTAAGTCTTACAATAACTGAGTTTCTGATCATGGGGTTTAATGTGCTTGGAGAAATGGGAAGTACTCCACTTCCACCTCCACTTCCCTTTCTGAAACTTGTCAAAAGACACTTGACAAAAAGCTTTTCATTCCTTTCAGTGAGAGCTATTGTTGTTCCACAAGTTCAGCACTTCTGCATCGCCTTTCTCTTGTTTGTGTCTCAGGAACATCACATGTAGAAAAAATAGCTGCAAAAAACCTACAGGTGGCATCTGGTTCAAGCTCAGAAACTGACACAAGCAAACTGGAACTTCAGGCGAAAAAAAGTATGGAAGAAGCAGACCTATCTGAGCAGAGTCTACAGCATTTTTTCTTGTATATAATCAGTCATAATGTCAGTATGCCTAATATTGCACTTAAGTTTTTTCGTACTTAAGTACATATAATTCTATTGTTAAAATGCTATCTTTTAAATCTGTCAAGAATCATCCAAACATATCCTTTTCCCGGGGACTGCTTCCCCTCAATCCACCACAGTTTTAAAATTATTTTGAGAGTAAGCAGGACAATGTAAATGCAAATTGATGGTTAGACAGGAAGCATAAAATACGTAAGAGGCAGTGGTGGCAGTTAGGTAATAATTCATGCTGGTACCATATGGGAAATGACAGGACCTTTGGTCTTAGGCACCCCACAACTAACTATGATGAACGCAAGGATCACAACAAACTTCATAAGTCATCTTTGTTTTAATATAATACTTTTGGAGCATATTCATTTTGGTTAGAAAATAGGCAACTTTTACACAATTCTAAACTGATCTGATCCCTCAGTCTCTACTGGTTTTTGTTATAAGGCTGTGAATTTTGCCGAGTTTATTTCAAGGGAGAGATTGAGTGGTAAAGTGGCAATGAAAACCTACACATTTGGTCTCTATTTTGTTACCAGAGCACCAAAGAAAGAAGACTGAAACTAACAATTATCATGGATAGGGCGATAATTCAGAAATGGATAGGGAAACAAAGGTACTAGAAGTTACCAAAGTCACTGATACCAGGTACTGAGTGGCATCAAAACTGACTTGCACTCCTGATTTTAATGCTGTGAAGATCGGAAAAGACAGAGTTTACTATTTTTTCTTTTTTCTCTTTTTTCTTTCTTTTTTTTTTACTGTATTTTATAATATGAGATCTCCTGACTATATGCTTTGATTTTCCTAGAAAAAATGTGCATAATTAACATGTGAATGTGTTCAGGTGATAAGATGTATATTATCCTTCCATCTAGCAGACAATACTGCTGAATCAGCTTGTTTTTTTCTAGAGCTCTAGAAGTGTGTTTGCCTAAAAGTATTCTACCATACAAAAGCAATTGGGAATTATAAACCATCCTGTATCAAAACAGAGGATTTAAACAGAATATGGACTCTTTATAAGTCCCTGAATAAACAGTAATTCAGATGGCCTTGCTGTCCAAATTAAAAAAGATAAAGCAGCTTATTTTGTTAGTGCTTAGATGTTAAAAATCAGAAAAATATAGTGTAATTTCCTGCTTTCAGCTTTCCTGATGAGTCAGTTTGCCTTCTTTCTTCATTCTATATTACTGATGGGTTTAATTTGATTGCAATTGTAACTTTCATTTGGTAAAGGCATTGTTCAATTTTGTTTGGCATAATTTAAGTAACAGAAGCTAAATTAGGATATTCATAGATTTTAAATCTGATTATTTATTAACTTGCAATCAAAGTTGTAGAAGCATATAGGTCTGATTTTTCTATTAAAATTTCGATGACAGTATCCAGCCTCACAAGGTTAAAATGTTATCCCAGATGATAAATCTGTAAGCTAGTAAAACAGCTTCTAAACCTTTGTGTATTTTCTTCAAAGAACATATTATCATCATCTTTCTTTGTCATAAGAAGGTAAATTGCACTTAAAGTCTTTGCAGGGGAGATTTAGGTTGTATTCACATTGGCAAAATTCTCTCTGCTGCTACACATCCCTTTATCTTACAAATAAGACATGTTCTGTTTCTTTAAACCGTGTTTGCATTACATTTGCTCACATTGCATGAAATGAAACACAAAGGTCTCTCTCATGTTTCACCATGTTTCATGGTATAAGTTGAGATATTTTACTCCATAATACTAAATATAAATACTGCCATAGTGGGTTGTAGACCTCTTATCCTCAGGAATTCTTCATGTATATTAGCTCTTGGAGCTTGACTGCTGCTTCTTTTTGTACATCTGGACTGAGGCAACAGGTCATTAAGTTCGTTCATGATCTGTAAATACTCACTGTAATTTGGCAGCTAGAGTAGGTTTTAATAAAAGCTACTTTTCTGGAACCTAGCATAACTGAAGTGTGCACCTACCAGAAGATTACTAATAGTCAGAATAAGTAGCTTAGAAATCAGGCAGTAAATAAGCTCTGTAATTGGAAACGCCATGTGTTCTGCGGGAAGAAAATGTGATTTTAACAATTACTTCAGTCTTATTGAATACATTTCACTCCACAGGCCAGATAATATCTTTGCAGAGCAAATGCAGTAGTAGATCAGTGACAGCAGAAGATGCTGCCAAATTGTACCGAAGAGTTTCAGGACAGAGCCAAATTTTGCTGTGTGCAATGGTTCTGATTCTCAAGAACAGTCTGTATGATTATACACACAAGGTAAGGTTAAACACTGACACAGATTTTTGCAGAGCTGGGCTGATATGATGCATAAAGTAAAGACAATATTTGCATAATAGCATAATTTACTAAAAATAGCTACAGTAGTGTCAGCTTTGCTTTCACTATTTTATAGTAGTATAACTAAACTGCTGTTTAATTCAAGCAAATAAACAAGTTTTGAGGGTTATGGGGGTTTTTTTAATGAAGATACTAGACAATCTTTATTATTTGGTTTTGTTCAATACTTCATCCCCAGTGATTTCCAACTCTACTGGAGATATATCAACTTACATGTCAGAATTTGACACTAACTTCATAGATTTATTTTATTACTCCTGGGCTTACAATCTTTATTTTGTTTCACATTGGCTCTCCCCCAAGAACAGCTTGAAATGGATTAAAATCGAATAGCATTACTTGTGACAAATCCCCTGTTAAACATGCAAAACAGCAATACACTGGAGATGTCTGAGTTTATTCCTAATAACAAAATTATGGTTAAAGTGGGTTCTGAAAATAACACTCACTGATTTAAAACTTTTGGACAGAATTCTATTAATGGACTTAACTTACCACCAATCCCTTTTGATGAATTCTAATGATATTACACTGGAATAAACCAGGGGCTGGGGGATGCTGCATGAACTTTCAGAGTTCGTTTTGCCAAGACATTGATAAAGTTCAACTTGTAAGATTTTAGGCATCTAACAAAGATTTTTAAATTAGAAAGCTGTTGTCTTTAGGATTCTTTGAAAGACAGTAGAAAGCAAGAATTCTGCTCTGGATTATCTTCTTAAAGCCTTTTTGCTACAGCTGCAGTGTGGGACAGGCAGAGTCCTGTCCCTTTGCCATTAAAAGCGGGGAGATGGCTGGAATGCAAGACTTCCAGCTTTTAGGTTCCCTCTCCATGGATTCCAGATGCAGCCTTATCACACACTTTAACCCGAGCTAGACAATCCTCCCGCTGGTTTCACAGAGCCTCTGTTTCCTGTTCAGGGAACTTCACAAGCACCCCGACTTAAACACCAGTTTTCCACCTTTTATCATACATTTTTTTTGCACTTGGCAGATTCATGAAATGGATGCAGGCCTTTGCAGTCAAAAAAACCCTTCCCCATCAGTTAAAACTGCTCTAGAGCGTGGTGGCATCAGCTAGTGTGAATGTTTGGAAGACCGCTGCTGTCAGTGATTGTCCCATGTCACCACAGCATGTGCTGTTGCTATAATGACCTTTTTTTCCAAAAGACCAAATGGAAGTAATAATTTGTATGTTAATTTTGCAGGACTTGTGCTGCTGTAGATGTAAGATATTAGACTAACAATGAATTAATCCAGAGCTATTAAATCACTTATAAGGCTGTAAAAACAGAGTCCGCAGTGAACAGTCATTGCTAAGTTTCCTAGAGCCATTTATAGTGTATACTACACAGTATATAATGTGTAGGAGAAAGTTTTCCTCTCTATATTTTGAACAGTAATGTTTACATAGAAAATCTTTTCTTTCTTCTCCAAATTACCACTTATTCTGTTGGCAAGGAAGCTTTTCTTTAGAGTAGAATTATTATTGTATAAGAAATCTATACTGTCCTGTTTCTAAAAGCTCAGATAAATTACCTAGCACTTTCATAGAGATGTGATACATGACTGATGGTACAATAGCTGTATTATTATTTTTTCCTTTCTCATAAAGATAAAAGGGCCAAATATTGCCATAAGTAAGGGAAGTATGATTTATTTTTAAATTACGACATACTTTTCTAATTTAAATCCAAAAAAAAGTGTAACATTTTTCAAAAGCACTAAAGCCCCATTGTCCTCTCCAAAAGTTACAATTACACTGGAGGCTATATCAACAAAAAGATGTAGGTATCTAATGTAGCTGCTTAAGTGCTCACTGCCAAACTTGACATACTAAATTGAGATGCAGAAATTTTCATGTCCTCTTATTTCTGCCACAGGGCTTGCCTCAGTTAAACTAATCCTTGCTAAACATAAGTAACTGCAGCTATAACTCTCATCTAACATATTATGGCATTCATTGGTGAGATGTATAGTTCATTTCATGTGGTACTTGAAATAGCTAGCATTCCTGAGAATCATTTGTCGTATAAATGTGAAAGAGAAGGGCACCCTTTTACCCAGAGCTTAATGGTCAACATACATACTGGGATATGGAAATTCCAGCTGCTTTTTTTTTTTCTTTTTTTTCTCTTGCTTGGGGAAACTTGATTCCATATTAACATACAAGCAGAAAAATAATTTTTCTGCCTGGCTAGAAAAATCTAAAAGAACACAGTATTTCTTGGTTGAAGACTTTCCATTTTGTAGAAAACAAATATCGCTGACACAGGAACCAAAACCCAGGTACGAAAGTGCTACCACTCTGCTGGAGCTCTAAGGTAACAAGAGTCTCCTTGTAGTGCTTTCTCCACAGATAACCAAAAGGTATTTTAAATGCAAAAATTTTCATTCTATCACAGAATATAAATTAGAGGTTTTAACATTTTAAACAGAGAA
This sequence comes from Gorsachius magnificus, assembly GCA_034008185.1. NCBI lineage: Eukaryota > Metazoa > Chordata > Aves > Pelecaniformes > Ardeidae > Gorsachius > Gorsachius magnificus. The sequence goes on from CM067086.1 coordinate 37,577,338, forward strand.
AAATGCAAGATGACTAAGCCAAATGGGAAAGCAATTTAAAAAAGATGCAGGCTTGATTCCAGACAACTCATTGGCTTCTCAGGTTGCAGCAAAGTCTGTCCTTGCAGGTTTGTGAGGAAGTTCCTCCTCACTCAGCTCAGACCAATCTGCTCCTGCTCCTCCCAGTAGCCATAGGATCTCTTCTCGGCCTTCACTTCTTCAGGTTGGACAAGCCCAGTTCCTGTCGCTTCTCCATCACGTGCTCCAGCCCCCACCACCTTGGTACCATCTGCTGCACTCGCTCCAGCATATCAGTATCTGTACTGGGCCTGAGGAGCCCTGAACTGGACACAGCATTTCTGCTGCTATCTTGTAAGTGTCAAACAGAAGCAGAGGAGCATTTCCCCAGACCTGCTGGCTATACGCATGCCTGATAGGCAGGGGATTTTTGCTTCATTAGTACACCATTAACTAGTGTTCACCTTGTCATCCCTCAGGACCCCTAGGTTCTTTTCTGCAAAGCTGTGTACTAGCTGGTCAGCCTTCAGCCTGCCCTGTTGCACGGGCTGATTATCTCCCCACAGGATTTTGTACTTGTGCGATGGGTTGACGCTGGCTGGACGCCAGGTGACCATCAAAGCCACTCTATCAATCCCCTCCTCAGCTGGACAGGGGAGAGAAAATAAGATGAAAGATAAGGGTCAAGATAAGGATAGGGAGATCACTCAGCAATTACTGTCACAGGCAAACCAGACGACTTGGGGAAATTAGTTTAATTTACTACCAACCTAATAAGAGTAGGATGATGAGAAATAAAACCAAATCTTAAAAAACACCTTCCTCCTACCTCTCCCATCTTCCCAGACTTAACTTGAGTCCCGATTTCTCTACCTCATCCCCTCAAGTGGCACAGGGGGAAGGGAATGGGGGCTGCAGTCAGTTCATCACACAGTGTCTCTGCTGCTCCTTCCTCCTCAGGGGAGGACTTCTCACACTCTGCCCCTGCTCCAGCGCGGGGTCCCTCCCATGGCAGACAGTCCTCCATGAACCTCTCCAGCCTGAGTCCTTTCCAAAATTTCCCTCCTATGGGGTGCAGTCCTTCAGGAACAGATGGCTCCAGCGTGGGTCCCCCGCCCTGCAAATCTGCTCCAGTGTGGGCTCCTCTCCACATGGGCCCACGGGTCCTGCTAGGAGCCTGCTCCAACACAGGTTTGGGCCTGCTCCAGTGGGGGGTCCTCCCTGGGCGCCCCGGCCTTCCTGGGCGGGGAACCCCGGACCTCCTACTTCCCTCACAAGGCTCACCTCTGCCTCCACAGCAGGTTTTTTTTTTCCCCTAATTAAATATGTTATGCCAAAGGTGTTACCACTGTTGCTGATGAGCTCAGCCTTGGCCAGTGGTGAGTCTGCCTTGGAGGTGGCTGGCATTGGGCCTACCTGACATAGGGAAAGCTTCTAGCAGCTTCTCACAGAAGCCACCCCGTAGCCTGCCCCCACTACCAAAACCTTGCCACTCAAACCCAGTACAACTTGTCTCTGCTTAACTTCATAAGGTTTCTGCCAGCTGATTTCTCTATTCTCTTTAGAGCCCTCTGAATGGCCCTACCTGTCGGTATATCATAGTTGTCCATTGATTTGGTATTATCTGCAAAGACGACTGCATTTATTTATTTATTTATCTGAGAAGTTACATTAATTCTGGATAAAAATAGAAAACATCAAAGGAGATCTGAGAACTTCTGTTTAATACTTATTCCCTCTGTCGCTCGTGCTCTGGGGAATGTTTTGCAAGTTGTTACGTTCATATCCATATCAGACCTGCATTTTGGGAGACTGTATATGGACTTCTCGCTCTTAGATTCCAACAAAGCTACTGATGCACAAGAGGGCAGTATGGCACAGGAAAATCTAGCACTGGAGTAAGTACACTGCTGTTGTTTATGGCATAAAAATGATTTGGGGCTGATATATCAGCTCAGTTATTTTAAATCCAGTCATTGAGCCAATTTAATGAGCCCAGGGAGCTGAGCAAATTAAACATGTTTTCCTACATTTTTCCAGCCTTTACATCTTTATTGACTATATGGGCTTTGTATATACTATTTCATACTAATGCACGTAGGGAATTCTGCCAAGATTGACAATATTACAACATTGCTGCAAGCTGCAGCCAAAGCGTGATAATGGCAACAACTGTCTCGGCAGCAAGTGCTGGCTCTGGTACTTCAAGGTCACCTTCCAGTAGCAGCAGATGAACTTCCAAAACCTTGTGTTTCACCACCCTAAGGAACCTGGAATTGAGTTTTTCCTCCTGTGTAATTTCAGGAGACATAAGAAAGATTTGCAATGAGTATTCAGATAGAGTATTTTAACTTACCTGACCATAAAATAAATTTGCATTGTGCCTGGGATTCAATATGACAAATTAATTTAGGCCTTACTGCATTTTTAAGCCTCCTAAGACACCAAACCATACAATTATCACCACGTAGTCTATGCAGTGTTCTGTTTTACATACTGTGAACACCTCGATAGTATGGGAATGACATTCTTAATATGTCTGGTTTTATGGTATAAGAGAGCTAGGACTCACGACGAATGTGTTTGTGCTGCAGGTCTGGAGAGCAATATTTGAACACTGTCACAGCTCATTATTTTAAAGCTCCTTGTAAACTCTTTTGCCACAGCATAAACCAGCAAAGTACATCAACATTCCTTATGGTGTCTGGAAGTGTCTTCTACTGAGGCCAGTGACTAGGATATTACAGGTCAACATACAGGTGCATTAAAACAGCAGTGAGAGAAAGCCTATATAAATATCTTCACAAAATGTCTTGCTCACACCAATATTGTAATTTAATGTACACTAAACTTACTCCTGACATAAAAACAAAGGATTATGTGTGCAGAGTGAACATGCACCCAGTGCTTTATGTTAGAAACCCTTTAAAGGAAACAGTATTACAGAAACATCGAGCATTGACATGCTGGGGAAAAAAAAGACAAAAAATATCCTATGAAATGTCACTAATTTACTTTTAAAGTGCCTTCTTCCCCAGGCTTCTCCCTTCATTGCATGTGGAATCCTGAGAAAAAGAATGCTCTTACTGTTGTGCCAGCCATTCATTATTCTGTACTCTTCAGTTCAAATTTTCCCTTAGCTAGAGAATATTGTCCCCAGACATCCAGCAGAGAGAAGGGCAAGGAGGAGGGGGAAGGAAAAACAAAGTCCAAATGCATTCTGCTGTGTCTCAGCCATTCAAGTCTATAATCCCTCCTTCAGAAACAGACTGGAGGCAGTACAACCGCAAGACATCCTCGGCAACCTTGGTAAGGGTATCTTGCGGAACACTGATTTGCAAGTATGTTTGAAAACATATTTTCAAATATGTTCTTCAACAAGAACAATCGTTGGCAATACAATCTTCCTTTCCACACAATCCTTTCCAGAAGACAAATCCTCCACACAAGTAAAGTAATTTTGCCAGATGCAGTCACTCAAATGAATATTGTTCATTTGATATCATAGTATCTTGCAAAACAGAAAGAATAAAACATCCAGCTAATAGATATGTTTAAAATGAGAATTATCTTGCATTCTTAGATACCATGAAGCTGAAAAGCTATTCTCTTAAATTTCCTACTTCATTCCCAGGGGCTGGGAAATTTCTAACTTGGGCTGAAAAACCATTTAAGCTATATGAATGGAATCAGTCTCCGAATGCTTAGAAGTATAACTCAACTGTCAATTGAAACACAAGCCAAGTAATGCTGAGGCATTTTAAATTAAACTTAACATTTTCATTTCTATGTGCTTCTCATTAATTAATTGCATGCTGTTGATTTGCAAATATTTTCAAACTTGATTCTGTGAATTTTTTTTTTTTCTAGGATATTCCTTTGCCCAAGGGATAGTTAGAACTCTTTTTCTAATCACATTATCTACCATACAATACACAAACTGTCAACTTCTTCATATCATACTTCCAGTGTAGAATCCTCTGGGCAGTCTCCACTCAAGGTAGTCTGGGTATTGCAGTTTTTCAGTGTTTCATTTCTTTGTCTTTGGAGAAAATGTTTTGAATTCTGTCTTAGGTTCATTTCTGGTGTGTGAGACCATAAATGTTTCTGATAAATCTGAAAACAAGATCACTTCTAAGGTTTCAACATCTATTCTCAAGCTGAGAGAAAACCCAGTCAAAACCCACACCCAAGCTTTCCTTCCCTTTCATTAATTTGTGCTCATTGTGCAAAAATATTCAATACAAAATTTAATATTTTACACATTAGTAGCAAATTCTTGATATAACAGTAATGTAAATGTCATGCTAGATGGCATGAAAATGTTATCACACTAAGATGAATAAAAGCTTGAGCATATACTTTTAAAATATTGATTCTTATGATTGCCAGTGTAATTGTCTTCTTTTTGCACACATACATTATAAAGCACCTACTGTTAGGTAACTGAAAGATCTCATTTCTAGTGAACTTTTAAAATCTTTTTAAAAACAATTTGAAATATCTATTGTTTTAATTGGTTAAGGAATACTGGAAAATACACTTTTTCGATGTCAATTTTTATTGCAGGACTAAAAACCTTCTGACACAAAATATTTCAGGAACGCTGACATACTCCTACTGCCCAACTCCTAGATTCCACTTACAGTCCTCCTCCTCACAATTATCTGCATTGATAGCCCCAAAGCATTAGGCCAGCGGCGGTCTCAAAATCTTGAAAAGTGTGGGGGCAGTAGGATCTCTGAGGAGTCTTGGAGCCCAGATGTTTGTTGGGCTCATCCCAGCCACCCACCTGTGAGAAGTTTGACTCAGTGTCAGATGGAGTTAACACAGCTCTGTAGTCCAATTCTGTTTTGTGGAGGTTCCTGATGGAGTTGCACTGAAACTTTGAGTTACCATTAGCTACCTGTGCCTTTTGGATAAGGAAACAGTTTCCAAGCTGCCTGTGGCTCAGACACTGCACCCATACCAGTTGTAACAGGTTGTCTCCTGCATAGCCAAGGCACCTCCTGAGTCTTGGGTCTGACTTTACAGTCATGATTCTTCATTGCTTGACCTGGTTCTTGGAAGAAAACTGGGAGATGCTCAGGCTCAGCCCTCATTTCTCTGGAGTTTGTCAGTCATGTCACTATGGCTGCTATGGTCTGAGTTTTCTGAGTCATCCTTTGATTTTGTGTTCGGCTCAGTCCAAAGATCTGATAGAGCATCTTTAAAGTATTTTAATGCATATACAATGCATGGATATACACACAAACCCCTCATTATCTCATTTTCCAAAATCTCATCTTTTTACATATAACTTGATATTTTCCTGCTTAAGAGTATTACTTTGAGGGAAATTTTTTTAGTTTATGACTTTACTCAATTTAGCACACATTCCAGACATTTTCAGCTTAACCAATTCCCTCCTGCTCCCATTCGTTTTTTTCAAAAGTAGTCAATATTTTATTCACTGCAAAAAGTTGACCAGGAAAACAGTAAAATTATTCTAAATTTGTATTTGCAATGACTTCTACAAAAAGCAGAATGGCATTGGTTAGTATTAGTATGTCCAAAATTGGTATTTCAGTGCACCTGCATATATTGCCTTCCCTCGTGAATGACGGAAAACCAACAGCTAAAGAGGTGCAAAGTGTTCCCTGTTTCATTCCCTAAACTGTGTGGTTCCTGGTGAACATCACTAGAGTTAGAGTTGGGCAGGACTAGCAGGAAAGTTCTGTGAAGTTCACTTACATTCAGTCTTCATTTATTTGCAAAGCAATACAATTTTGTTGCCTGTTTGCATGCTGTTGTTGCTGGGATGTGTGTATTCAGAACTGACAAACAGCCAATGCTTCAGTCACACGGCACAGGCTGTTCGCTAACATAGAGTTTAATGAAAAGCTCGTTTAGCCTGCTCAACCACCTCAGCAAGCAATTCCTTGATAGCCAGCAGTTCATGAAAACTGCGAGGTCCGTGAATTTTTCAGTAAGGTTTCCACAGAGCAATGGCAATCTCTCTGCTCTGGACATCATCCTTCAAAGCTGGGTATGGGAGACTGTAAGAGACTATTTTTTTTCTTCCTTGAAAAGAGGAGTTTAGCACAGACCAACATGTAGTGAAGCGTGGAAAATGGCTGGGTGAAAGATTAACTTCTGCTACCAATACAAGTCAAGGCCATGATCACTTCTGATTCTCCTTCCTCATCTTAATGTTAGAAGGTTCTGCACTTTACTTTTTGATTCAGTCTGTACCTCATCTACAGGACTGGACCTTTACCATAGTACTACCATATATATTGAAATAGAAAATAAAATATGTTAATGGAAAAGCTGGGAAAAAAAGCAAGCTTCAATCACCTTTTCATGTGGAAAAGACTGAAAAGCATAAAAACATTGTTTGAAAATATATTTACACCATTTTTTAGAAAAAAACCACTATTTTTTTAAACTTTTCCAGACTCATTTTTTAAATAGGATAGTTGTTGCTATAAAATCCCCCAAATATCTCTAAGATTTATAAAAAAAACCCCCAAACAATTCAGTTAACATTCAGATACAAGGTGTTTCAGATTTTGCAGCTTCTTCTGATACAATATTGTCTCATTGATGCAAATTTTGCACTCTTAGAAGAGCAACTATCCCTTTGGAACTGGTGGAGTTGGTAGGGATATCTCTTTGGATGTTCTTTTTTTTTAGGGCTTTGTATCTTAAAGGTGCTTGTGTAATTTTCTCATGTTTCCCTGTCAATGATGTTTCAAGACTCTGCCCCATTGCTCATTTTCTTTCTCATTGATATTTTGTTGCTATACTTATTTAAGGCTGGGTTACAGAGAACGGGGAAATTCTTGTAGTTTCTCCCACAACTTTGTCATCTCTTGTATTTATTCAGTTCACATCTCACTTTAAGTGAAACTGAAAAATCTGGTGTGAAACTAAAGACAGTCAACTGTGACAATGAAAAAAAAAATCAGGACATGTTTTACTGAAGCTTATTATGTTACTTTTGATCCTATCAACTCTTTAAACCATTCTGGCTTTTGTTCTCTGTGTACCTTGATACAAATGTCCATTGTAACCAAGATATAAAAGATTAATGCCGTTTATTAGCATTAGTAGTCATTTCCACAAATATGTGTTACTGTCTTTTACAAAGATCATCAAGTTACCAAGAAGGATTTTGTAATGAGTCAAAAGTGAAAAAATCATATGTCAAGATACAATGAATTGCATCCAACCCCTAGAGTATATTCTGTTACCCGCATTGCCCTGCACAGATGAGAGCAGTAATTGCTTTTCTGACTTTGTATCCTAACGATGTGAGTAGCGTAGGATATGCACAGGATAAAGAGCATTTTGTTCATGTCCACAAATGTCCATGTAAAACTCAGCCCTATAGTTAGAAGGGTCCAATAAATTATCTTGGTGATTATTGCTGTCCATACCTCCTTCTCCTGAGGTCCAGGAAAACTCCCCAGTGTGAAAACCAGATGGGATTTATCAGAAGAGGTGCCCAGACACTGGAATGGGGCTGAACAAAAAGGCATACCTTTATCCATCATCATATATTCATAATCAGGTACAATTCCTGTGTCTAGTGTATGAGCACAGACAAATACTTTGTCACTGGAACATATTACGGAGGAGGATAATTTGCTATAAAAAAAAAAAAAAACAACAAAAAATCAGGTAACTGAAAGCTGATTAAATGAATGGAAATTGCATATGCCCCATGATTTCAGCTGGAAATGCACTGAATGAAGAAAGAATTGTGGCTAAGGAGGAAGACCATAATTCACATATGCTTGTTTTACCTTGTATTTATATACATATTTTATTTTTATTGTTGGCTTTATATTTTAAAAGATGTGGTAATGCGCTTTCAGAAGAAGAAAAAGACAATTATATTTTCTGAATATTCTATTTTAGAAAACAAAATGAAAAACTAGGCAGAGGATGGCTAAAGCATTTCAAAAAGAGCTCATGAATTTGCAAATGTGCCTGTTTAGTGCAGATAGGAGCAACACCTCCTCAGACATCATGCTTTATAACGCACTTTGACATGGTTACTTGAGAGGTAGTAAATGAACCGCAGTCCTTGTCCGGAATGTTTGATCAAAAGGGAACAGTCGCAATTGTGCCAGGCTTAATTCACAAAAAAAAAGGCATGGAGGAAATTAATTCGAGTGTATCCAGTCTCTAAAAGGATTCCATGAACAATTCTAGGACAGCAGCCTTTGCATAGCAAATGATGCAGAGGCTGGGAACCAATTTAAGAAAATAGGAAGCATCTATCGTTCACACCAGCTGGGCTGCAGCGTGCTGTCACAAGAAAATTTTCAATTTGAACAGCTATTAGCAGGATGTCAAAGTGGACTTTATTTCAGAATCTTCAGGACTTATGACTGTATTTTATAATAAAAAGTACAGTTAGAAGTTGACTCTTTCTTCATACCAAAAAAGATTAATAACCCTATTCAGCCAGCCTTTTGCTTCACTCATTATATTTGGATTAAGTATTAAAATATAGAGCAGTATCTCAAGAGTTTCTGAACTATAGCTCCAAAGAAGAACAGAAAAATCTCAGATGTGTCTCCCACCAGCTTCAGTGAGAAGCAAACTCTGCCTTTCCTATTATAATGTTGGACTTTTAAGGTCACCACTTTTTTATTTCTGGGCTCTGATTTCTTTTAAAAAACACATTTCTTTCCTTTTAAAACAGGATATCTGGACTGCAGACCAAACAATTCAGTATTTTCAGAGTGTTAAGACCAAAACAAGGTACTTATATGTAAACGTAAATAAAAAATAAAAAGAATTGTTCTGAATATTCTTTTATTTAACTTTGACCGCTGTGGGAAATTCTGGAATGACTTAGAAAAGCAGAATGAACAAAAACATAACAGTTTTAATACTTATTGTCACAGACCTATCTTATTTGGTCTGCTAACTCATAACACAATAACGATATAGATGTTAGCCTGTATACAGGAATGCTTTGTAGGTCCTGCAGGCTGATCCACACCAAAGTCATGAGAGTTGCACATGTACACAGGTGTTTTTCAGAATCCAGCTGTGCTGTCCAGGTCTGACAACACCAATTTACCTTACAACATGTAATATAAGTCTATTATTTTGGAAAAAAAAAATAGTGTTGTTAATTCTTGTAGTAACATTACCGGTTTCAAAATATTTGATACATCCCTTAAAATTCCAGTCGCTGGAGACCTGTGATTGTGAAAGGCTTTCAGCTTTCCTTGAGAAATGTGCTTTTCTTAACACCCATGGTTGAAGAAAAGCTTGTATATATGACCTGATTGTATGCTGTCAGCTCAAAACCAGTCTGAAAAAAATATGTCAAATGTATTATTTTTAGTACCTTGACAATTTTAAGCTAAACTCTCAAATTATTGTCCTTAATTTCATTTCAAACACTTGGCATCATTAAGCAATGAGGCAACCAGAAAGCCCTAAACTTGTTAATAGTAAAATAAAAAAAAATAGTGAGTATATTTTCCCCCACAATACTCTGTTACCCAGTTAAATGGAGTGGTAGTTAAGTTACCTGCCTTATGGGATGGTACTGGGTTCATACTATGGGTCTTCATCAGCTCAGTCATCTATACTGTTCTGCAACATGGAATATCCAGTATCTTCTGGAAATCTAGACAACAGAACGAAAGAAAAAATAAGATTAACAGGAGGGAAAAAAAGCAGAAAAGGAAAATACATGTCCTGAGAAGGACTAACTTCTTATCACTCATTGGGATGAAGATTAAAAGGATTATAAATGAATTTAAAAAAAATTATTTAATTTCATCAATGGAAAGTGAAAGAAAAAAATAGATCAGCCAAACTACTTTTTGCTATGAAACTTCGCCAGAAACCACATTAATACTGCAAGAAGCATTTCCTTGCAGACCTTTGGTATTTTATGCTTTTAATAATATGTATTTACTATTTGTCATTTAGTTGCATGTAAGGAAGCAATAAAGCAGCAATTTTATTTTTGTTTTCAACTCGGTGTTTAGGCTGTCAGTCCATACCTTGTATGTGATCCATCATCCAAACACTATTCTGAACAGCGAGTGATGAGTTTGGCTACAAGTTCACTGTGGAGTTTATCCCTGTATGAAGTCCAAATCCTTCACAAATAGTTAGTATTGATTTTCACAATACTTACTATGGTGTGAAACATTATTTTCCACTTTAGAGAAAGACTAAAAAAAAAATATTATTAGTTTTAGGTTCATGAACTGGAACATTTAACGGAGCTGAATTTTTGAGCAGCCAAATATTTTCTAACACCTACTGTTGTTGAAGCACAGCTGTATCTGTATATACTTGGAAAAGTGCAACTCAGGGCATCAGAAAGGAACACATTAGATGAAACAGGGACAGAATCCCTCTCACACCAGATGAAACAGGGACAGAATCCCACTCCCCAAGGAAACATTTACTTGCCTGAGCCCTACCGTCATCTTCTCTCATTCTCCAGCCACTATGTCTAAAAGGGCAAAAAGATGAAAGCAAGTTCCACAGAGTTGTTACCTCTGCCATACTGTTATGCCTGGAATTAAGCCAGAGATCTGTGGAGAAAAAAAAACAAGTTGGTGACAGGACTGCAAAATACTGAATCATAAACCTAAGAGAGTCAGTTTTGAGTTGATAGTACATAGGCAGACTGGCACCTGCTAACCCTTAAATGCCTGATCTCGCAAATTTATTGTATATATATGTATACAGATACACACATGTACATATCTACATATTTATAAGTATCTCAAACTTAAAAATACAGGCCCAAAGGTTTTAACATAATTACTGTTTGTTTACTGGTATAAGCCTCTTTTATATACTTTAAGATAGGTGATGAAGAATATCACATCCAATTAAAATTGCAAAGAGAATTTGATCAGAGAAAATCTGACTTTGAATTATGATCAAGCCTGCTAAAGATGACAGTCTTGGTTTTACAAAATGCACAGTGGGATCCCAAATGAACAGAAGTGATCAGAATCTAGCTTGGACCTCCTTCCTAAATGGTACACATCTCACCATTAGTATCTGGACAGGGTCCACCCAATGGTATTGAGGGAGCTGGCAGAAGTGCTCACCAAGCCCCTTTCCACCATCTATCAGCAGTCCTGGATGACTGGGGAAGTTTCACTTGACTGAAGGTTGGCAAATGTTATGGCAAATGTGATGCCCATTTACAAGAAGGGCTGGAGCACAAGTCTTATGATGAGCAGCTGAGGGAACTGGGGCTGTTTAGTCTGGAGAAGAGGAGGCTGAGAGGAGACCTTATTGCCCTCTACAACCACCTGAAAGGAGGGTGTAGCAAGGAGGTTGTCAGCCTCTTCTCCCAAGTGACAAGCAACAAAATGAGAGGAAACAGCCTCACGTTGTGCCAGGGGAGGTTTAGATTGGATATTAAGAAAAATTTCTTCACTGAAAGGGTTATCAGGCACTAGAACAGGCTGGCCAGGGAAGTGGTCAAGTCACCATCCCTGGAGGTATCTAAAAGATGGGTAGATGTGGTACTTAGAGACATGGTTTAGTAGTGGACAAGTACGATTGGATTTAATGATCTTAAAGGTCTTTTCCAACCAAGTGATTCTATGATTCTGTGATCTTGGACTACAGTGGTTATTTAAGTAATTGAATGGGAGAATCCTAAAAGAAACTGAGAGAGCAAGAAACATACATTGTCATATTGTTTATGCTTAACATTTGAACTATATCTTAAGGGGATGTATTCTTTCATTTCTATCACAATTTGCTTCTTGGTCTATAACATATGAATTGCAATTTTATATAGTGTGCAACTGTAGAGGTTTCTTCTGCACACTCAGATAGCCAGCTAGGAGGGTGAAGTTCAGTTAATCAACATGTCTTAGGCCAAATTCTCCCCTCATGTACATCAGTGCAAGCACAGTCGCTCCATCACTGAAGATGCCATGGAAGTGGTTTTAAGGAGGAACATAGTTAATTAAAAAGTGTGGGCTTAGTCCTATAAATACAGAGATGATTTACGCCTTCAGATTTGAATTACCAGGATCTGCTTTCTGAAAACAGCAGGTTACCACTGGCAAGTAAAAAGCCAGAATCCTTATTATTTGACAAAAATCACCCACCACCAGCTACGGAGCCGTATCAGGTAGAAATGTAACCCTGCAAGCATATATCCAAAAATAGCTTTAAAGTGTTATCCTGTTAAATTTGAACCCCATTGGTAGAAAGGACACATTTTTTTTTTTTTACTCCTGTTTCTCTTTGATACATTCTAACAGAAAGAGAAAAAATAGATTTCAGCAAATGTACCCACTGTTCCAATCACTTGCAAAACAGTAGGAGTTATTTTAATGGCCATGATTGAAAGTAGACCTTTACCAAGCATGACCTTCTATTTAAACCTGCAAAATATAATGAAGTAATTCTTATGTTAAAATATAGCTAAGTAAAATGCAGAAAGCAAAAGCACAGAGTTTAAATATTTAAACTTAAGAATAATTGTTTAATGCAATATTTTGTCAGGCAATTAATCACGTTTCACACAGAAAGTGAACAAAAATCACAATCACCAAATGACTCATTTCTGAACACTTTTGTTTTAGTAAAATGAAACTAACAATAATTGGATAAACTTTTTGTATTTAATCTTTTGACATTGACTGACAAATCCCCTTATTTCTATTCACAGGAGTTAAAGATATGGCGTATTTGATCACTGGTTAGAACCAGATGTTTCATTGCAGGGTTTATCTGTTTTAAACAGAAAGATAACTGGAGGTATGTAGTGCATCATCAATTAGAATAAATGTTCAAGATTTAGATTGATGGCTGCAGGACTGAATTAAAATAATCAACGAACTGTTACTCAGTAAAAATTATATATGTGATTTAAGAGGTCTGAACTAAATTAAAAAATAAAGAAATAATCCTAGTATTGATTAGAATGTAAACAAGTAATTTTAAACTACCATTTCATACACTTCACAGAAACTATGGTATAAAAGCCTCAGATGCCTGCAAAACTTGCAGCTTCTTTTGTATATTTACTTTAAAAAGTGACCAGGGCTGATCGTGGGGTATCAGATATTCAGAAAGAAGTTAGTTCCTTCGGCTACGGAGCAGATCCATGATGAGGAATAGCAATGGAAGATTTTCTAATCTGTCCTGTACCTTAGCTCCTGAAGGCCTGTCAATGTGAGCGGGATCTTCACCTTACCTAAATTAGTTGAGATAACGTGGTCTCATACTGACAGGATAAAATACGTCTTGGAGTGGGAAAACCCGTAGGTCAGGTCCTGAGATATTCCTTACCATCCCTGGCTTCTGAAAAACATGGCATCAGAAAAACTTGCGGACCAAAATGGCTAGCTCCGTACTTTCTGCCCACTAGGCAACATCAGACACTGCTTTGCACAAATTACGTATGAAATATCTAATGCAAACCAGAGACCTAGAGCCATGGAATGTATTCCACTGCACATAGTTAAAGGTATTTAATATAAATGTATAAGCTTCACTCTTATCTCTGCCTTTTGCTCTTGATGTTTTGAGAGACAATCCAAAATACTAATTTATCAAAACCTTCTACAGGCAGTGTAGAAGAAAACAGTCTAACAATTCCTTTCTGGAATTTTTACATTTGAAGCTTTTACATTCATACTTACTATTAAATGTAAACAAAATAAGAAGGGAAACCAGAGAAAAATAACATATGAACGCTACTCGGCACGAGGTCATACCTGTGGAATTTTTTGTTTCTGTAGCTGTGTGATGCTATTGGTCTTGTACTTTTGCAATGCAGCTGTTCAGTTACACTCACAAAGATCTTAACGAGTTAGTTTTGATTAAAAGCAACTGTGAACTTCAGACCCTGCTTACAATGTCCAGTGACATAGCCCAAGATTATTTGGAAGTGTGGCAAACCAGTCAATTTTACTTTTTTTTTTTCTCATCTTTGATCTTTCTACTTTTCATTCCTCCTAATTTCCAAGGAGCCTTAGAATTTCTCTGCAGAGAGAGATACGTATTTCAGAGTAACCTCAATAGATTTCTTTCTACTGTGCCATGTACTGAACTGACACTCTAAAGCAGTCCTCAAGGAAAGGTCACTTACAACCTAATTTAATTCATGATGTAATGAGTACATTTGGGGAGCCAGTACGAGGATAATGATGATGTGAAATCTAGTTTGATTGAGTCTATTTAAGTGAACAGATAATAGAAAGGAGATCAGAAGTCACAGAACCATTAATGATATGGATGAAAAGGAAAATGAGGTTACTTGCCCCAAGAGGAGATAAATCATAGCTCCATCATTTCTGGTCTTCAGACCTCTCAGTGATGCCCATTCAACCATATTTACACCATTAAGAAATACTTTCTGTTGTCTGACTTGTATCTGCTCTACTGCAATTGTAAAACCATTGCTTCTTAAGCTATCTATTATGGAACACTTTAATCCTCTTTAATCCTTTGTTCTTCATATTATCTTTTTATATATTTGGAAGTCATCATCATGTATTCTCTGTTTTTCTACACTACATTACTTGAATATGTTCAGACTTTCCTCATTTCTTACACTTTGCAGATTATGTTTGTTGCCCTTCAGTTCCAGGCTACTCTCCACTCATGTCAGACCTCTCCCTGTGTGTCATGGTTTAGCCCCACCAGCCGGCAGCTAAGCACCACCCAGCCGCTCGCTCGCCTTCCCCACCCCAGTGGGATGGGGGAGAGAACCAGAACAGCAAAAGTAAGAAAACTCATGGGATAAGAACAGTTTAATAATGGAAATGTAACAAAAACAACAACACTAATAATGTAATGAAAAGGAAAACAATGAGAGAGAGAAACAAAACCTGGGAAAAACAAGTGATGCAACCACTCACCACTTGCTGACCGATGCCCCACCAGTCCCTGAGCTGTGATTGCTGTCCTCCCTGCCAACTCCCCTCAGTTTCTATATTAAGCACGACACCATATGGTATGGAACAGCCCTTTGGCCAGTTGGGGTCAGCTGTCCTGGCTGTGCCCCCTCCCAGCTTCTTGTGCACCTGGCAGAGCAGGGGAAGCTGAAAAGTCCTTGACTGGTGTAAGAACTGCTTAGCAACAACTAAAACACCAGGGTGTTATCAACATTCTTCTCATACTAAATCCAAAACACAGCACTATGCCAGCTACTAGGAAGAAAATTAACTCTATCCCAGCCAAAACCAGGACACTATGGACAACTCAACAAGAATGCAAGCAACACTGAGATTTGTTACTTGTCCATAGCAGAAGTAGTAAAAGGGCTTGGGACTCTGTGAACAATATTTTTTTTGTCTGGAAAGGCAAAAAAATAGAAAAAAAAATCATAGGAACTTTGCAGTTTGTTTTGTAGTGAAAGAGAAGTGATGAAGAGGACAGTGCTGGGCAAAAAAGGATGCCAAAACTGCATGAAGCAAAAGAGATGAGAAGAAGGATAAAGAGCAGCACACTCTGGCACTGATGGTTTGAATGTTGCGTACATTTGGGTGTAAGAAACTGTCCTGGAAAAACTGAGGCATTGCCAGAGAGAGGAAGTTGGTCAACTAAGATATTCAAAAAAGGAACACAAAAAGCAGGTCAAAAAATAGCCAACACAACTAATTTGAGAGAAAACGGTACCTATCTGAACAATTGTGTTGCTTTGTGCAGAAGAAGTCTATTTTTATTTGAATGTAAGAAATACACCGAAAGTTTTTTATTTCAGATTTGCTGTTATGGTAAGGCTTTAGCTACGGGGCTTCCTAGCCAGGACAAGAAAAAAAACCAACCAGACACATCTTTCTTCCCTAAAGCAGGTTGAGGAGCTACAGCTGAGAATGAGACCTAAGCTGGAGTCAGTTTTAACCCAGAGTCATGATGTTCTGCTGAATGTTAGACACTGCCCCCTTGCAAAGGACACAGGGAAAATTTACGGTAGGTGTTACTGTTCTCGTGTTAGCACCATTTATTCTGTAGTTCACATCACTGAAAGCAACAATATTGATGTAAAAACAACAGCATCTAATATTGCCACTTAAATAGATTCAAGTGACCAGCATGCTTAGGTTTGTATGTAACAAGAGCCAGCATAACCTCAGGACACAGCAAGCCAATATTCAGGTCTTGCTTGCCAGTATCCTGTCTTTTGCTCACAACTAGGTCTCGGCAATCATGGAATAGGTGTCTGAACCTTTTTTTCTGTTGTTTGCTATGCTAGCACTTGCTGGAAGTTCAACACTATTATCATGCTTCTCTCTTCACTAGAATGATAAAAACAATCTCTGAACCTCTCTGAACTTCCAATGTCAAAATAGAAACTCTGAGCACACCAGCCCTAACATTTTTAAATCTTTAGAGGTCTAGTATACAAGCACATCGTATCGTTAGCAGGAAAATAGCTGAAGGATTTCTGGTTAAGTTCTTTTATTTGTCCTTCTCTATGGATCTTGCATTATTTCAATAATAGCAAGTCTAGCAAAACATACAATAAATGGACAGAAAGGATCCTAAATTTATCTTGGTCTAGTTTTGACCAGGGCAGATTTTTTTTGTCTTTTTCTTCTTTTTGCTTTTCCTTTCTCATATGTCCACTCTTGGTGGGGTGCTATAATCACCTGTTATCCTCCAAGTTACAGACCCAGATGAGAACATATCACCATATCTGAGAGACCCCTCCTCTTTTTTTTTTTCCCCCCCCATACAGGAGCCTCAGGTGTCCAACCATTATCATTCTCTGCTATCTTATGGTGCATATAACACAACACTGATACCATGAAGCTTTCTAAAGGATGGTGCAGACAATCCTTTTCAAGGTTTTCTTCCTCAGTCTGACATACAGATTGAAGATACTTTCAAGATATTTACAGGATTCAGGTAACTAAACCACTTCCAATCACTTATTATTGCTCTTTCTCAGTGACCACCTTTTCATGGCATGTAGGGTTGGCCGACAACTGTCAAGTTAAATATCTCTATGTACATTCGCATTCTTTTTTGTGAGATATTCAGATATCATTGAGCTCAATAAATAGTACAATTTCCTTGAGTGTTTTTTCTGTTATATTATTCAAGTTCTGCCCCTCATTTATGTTACCTGGAAAGGGTCATTAATTATTTTTTTTTTCGGTTGGCATTTTTTTAACCTGTTTTACACCCAAATACAATCTTAATATCTGTGGTTTTGAATGCAATGTTATTTTGAGATTTGTTACACTGAACATTATTCCAAGATAAATACCAACTCTGTTCTCCTCTTTACCACTTTGTGTAAGTCAGGTGCCTTGTTTGCAAGAAGTGCGATACTGTCGAATCAAGTTCATTATAACTTTGCTGATCCTTTGCGTTGTACTCCTGTATTATTTCTAGCAACTGCATTTTTCAAAAGAAGTTAAAATTCAAAGTTTCAAAATTCAGGATTTTTTGTCTGTTTGCTTGGTTGGTTTTCTTAATGGCCAGGCATAATTAACAGTCCTTTGTGCAATTTTGCTTAACGTGTATCTATAGAAACTTACATAAATGCCATATATATATATTTCTAAAGCTAGAGAAAACATCAATGCGATGACTTGGTTAATTAAAGAACACACTTCACCCAGCAGTTTGGATTCGCTTCTCAGCTGAAAGTCAGAGCTATCATCTCCTAAGCAGCATTCTGCACGTCCTGATCAATCTGTCAGAACTCCTGAATGTGCCCTTCAGTGCTGAACAGAAGCAGAATTTAACAGAGAACAGGTAATCAATAGTAGGAAGTTTAGGGAAAATAGTTAATTATGTCCTATATAGCCTGACCAGCTACCTCAGTTTAAAGAACAATTAATACAACGTTGTAGTTCAGAAATATATCTGAAAGAGGAAATTAAATTATGGTGAGAAACTGCTCTATTTTTTCTACTTTTTTTTTTTTTAAATTAGAAATGCATTAACTGTATTCTAGTATTTCATATATTGTACTTAAAGAGTAAGACAATTTATTCAAAAGCATTTAAGGATTTTAGAGCTTTCTTCAATCAAACTTTATATCACTATAATAGGCAAACAAAAATTACTTAACAGGTGAGTACATTAATAGCACAGCCCACTGTTTAAGGGTTAGAATTAACTAGGAAGAAAAGTCCCAGATTCCTCATATTTCTTGACAAAAGAACATCTCTGTGTTTTACAAGAAACCATTGTAACAGGGAAAAAAGAAAAAACAGTATAATTTGCAGAATGTTGTCAGAAGAAATGTAGAAAACAGTCTCTGTTCTATGGAGAAGATGGCAGAGCATAAGCGAAAACAGAAGTGATAATATAAAGAATTGTACCTGAAGCAGAGCAACCACGAAGTACGAGGTGATAGCTCCAACAGTAAAATTAGCTGGTACGGTCATCAAAATTGGAACCTGCTTAAATTTTCCTCCTATTCTGCTACTAGTGACTTTGCTTATAGTTTGCACATTAAATATGGGACTCAAGAGTGAACGTGCTTTTTCAGAAATGTATAATGGATAGTACAACTGTTTAATATAGTTTTGGTGATTTTTAAAAGGCCAAGATAATTATCACTGCTAGCACGGTGTGGCTGTTTATCAGTTTTAATTGCTTCAAGTGACAAAAGTAATGATCTAAGAACTATACGTATAAATGCACATATACACTGATTTAGGAAAAATAAAAAAAAGATACTACAGCAATATTACTTTTGCTTTGTCACTTGGATGATTGATGAGGACACTTGTCTCTTTCAGAGCAAATAGTCATGCTTGAATTCATGACAGAAAAGCACTATGAAGAAAAATGCCATGAATTGCTTTTTTCTTTTCTGTAAAATTCAGTATAATTATGATATTACTAACAACATATTTCAAAGACTATAGTATCATGATCTCTAGTCTGCAGCACTTATATCTTAATTGGTACTGTGCAGGAACAAGAATTAGTTGACAAAGAACTCTTTTGCTCTTCTTTGACCAACCAATTCTCAGACTAATTGTCAACTACTTAGTTACTGGTATTTATAACTAAAAGTGACTTCTAGAAATCTCTTTCCCCTGATGAATTAAAAAAAAAATCATCTAGATTGATATGGTTGGAAAAATACAGAAGGGAAAAAACGCACCCATTCAGTCTGTCCTCGTCAGTCAGTTCCAAGTAGGGGAAAAATAGATTTTTTAACAACAGTTGTGCTAGCACTTTCTTTACCTCTTGCTTCAGAAAACACTGGAATCTGAACTAATGGTTCAGCTCGTGATAGTTAAGGATTTATTATCAACCAGACAAATACCCTACTGTTTCAGAAATAATTTTCTAAGCAAATCTTTTATTTTTTTACAGTTGTCTAGTTCAGGTGACCTCACCTTTCATTTTACTGAGATACAAATAAAAACTGGGATACAGGATACAAACTCCTCAGAAAATGCAGGATTTTTATATGAAAAATGAGTCACATTGTAGAGTCATATTACAAATTAGAAATATGATGTGTTGGAGCTATGTTTTAAGTGTTGCATGTGTACGTGTAATAGAATGTCTACAATTCCAAACTCCAGGGACAGTGCTTGAGAGAGAAATGTTTACATAAAAAACAGTTGCTACTTTCATAGAAAACTGTGAATACACAACCAGGGAGATGACAATAAAAACTTGTCTAAATCAAAACAAAACTAAACCCCAAAACAGAGGCTCCCTCATCCCAGTGTCATTGTAGCGTTGTTTTGTTTGCAAATAAAGAAGGATGTAATTTATTGTAAATTGAAGCTGACTCCAGTAATTGCAGGGATTAATGATCATGACAAATTGACCCAGTGCATGCATTGCCTTGTCTAACTCCATTGTGACTCAAAGTTACGTTGGCCAACAAATTGAATTTTTGATTCCCCTTATTTTAAGTTGACATGGGAATTCTAGCTTTAACCACCATTACAATTAAGATAGTACATTTCTTCATGTCTCTTCCTTAGATGCTCCAGAAATCCCGGGAAGTCCCTTTTTTCTCTTACAGCAAATACACTGTGGCAATCCCTCATCTTTCAAATCTTAATCCTAGACCAGAAAGACCTTTTATTCCTTCTTGCATTCCTTGCCTACAGTAGGTAAGCCGTTCTATGGCACTCACAGAAGTAATCTATTTCTCAGGTCCTACTTCCTGTAATTCACACTTTGAGACATACGTAATATTAACTTTTCAACCTTTTCAAAGGAGCTCTAAATGACTCACTTTATCATGTTGGGCAGGGGACTCTTAATCTCTGTGGTCTGTCAAGACTGAAGGAAAACGTGCTGTGCCACACATCCCACCTCTCTTTTCCCCAGTTATCTCAAAAGGACTTCACCATGTGTGGCTCACTTCCATCCTATGTGGCCAGGTTTCCTTCTTTCAGAGGGAAACAAAGGGAAAGCGAAAGAGGAGAACCAAAGCTTGCTATCTAACACAAGGCATATATCCAAGCTAATGTTTCACTCCAGAAACTAAAATCTCAGATCCAGAGGTGGCCAAGGGTATCCTTGACCCTAAGTCAATTTAATATCAGGCTAAGAACACCTGCAACAATACTAAATTTCACCAGGGAATCTGTTCTGTATTTTTAATTTACAACATTTAAGAGACCAAGTTAATAAATTGAAAGTTAGTTTCTGTATCATTGAATGTAATTTGCAATATTAAATAAAGGACCATCACAAAATTCCGTGTGCTTTAGAAAAATACTCTTTCATGGCAGACCTAGTGTGAAACTCACCACTTATTTAAGTCTTAATTACTAAGGCATACAGAGAAGATTTGCAAAATTTGCCTAATGTACAGAGAACAGAAGGAGCAAACCCCCAATTAATCACATACTGTAATAAATGAAAATATTTCGGAGAATTTCTCTTAAAACAAATGTGACTGCTGAACACAAGTGCCTACAGAAGAAGTAGCAATGAGGTTAGGATACTCCTTTTCAAAGGGAGTTGGAAAATTTTGAAAATATGTAAATGTTTTTTGAAGAGGAAGACAACTTGTACCAATTCTGACACACATATGCTTGGCGGTATATATTGTTACATAATGACAAGTATTGGAATGCTAAATTAATACCATGAAAGTGTGAGACTATTATCTTAATGCAAGTAAAAAAAAAAGTAGTAAAGAACATTTCTTAATAGGGCAAAGTTTTTCCCTTTCCCTCATACTTCAAAAAGGAAATAATCAGTTTCTTTAGCAATTCCTCTCACATGAAAGAATTGTATTCTGGCATGCAGCTGGCTCAAATAACTTTTAAACTCTGGTAAATTATAAACTTCTAGAACATCCCTCCCACACTCTCAGAAGTTAGGGTATAGCTGTAAATCCTTTCAATACCAGTAACTGAAAGATTAATTTTTTTCTGTACACAACAGTTCATGTAGGACTTTAGAAGTCCCTGTGGCAGTATGCTCTATATTTTCAAGTGGAAGAGATTCAAATTCTTTTCTGTATGTCCTGTAGCATCCCATTGCCTCATCATCATTATTGCTCATGTTGATCAGCAGGACAGAATTAACAAGAATTGTAAGAAATTGTATTTTCCTTTTAGCTTTTGTAAATAGGCTAGTTAACTCAGTAAGTGCATTTTGACAGTAGAAATGGTTTCTTCTCATGCTATTCTTTTTTTCTCAGTGCAGCAAACTTCCTGCACAGAAAGACCTTTCTGAGAGGGTCTTGAAAAATCCACACAAATATTGGGCTTACATGGACAAATGGAGTTTAATTTGGCAAAACCAGCTAGTTAAGTGCTTATTTTGATTACATTTGTGGTACTAATGCCTAGAAAGAATATACAGAGCTCAGGAAATCTACTATCTGCATGTACAGAGAACAGAAACTCTGTATTGAGGGGAAATTCGGACAAGGGAGAAAAAGAATGATAATGTCTGGCAAATAAGTATTTTCATATACTAACGTGATTTTCCTAACTTGCTCCATTAAGTATATTTTTAATAATTGACTCTACATATGTTCTAGTCTTTATGAAAAGACACAGTGTACTTCCATGTTTTATTTCAGACTATCATATGAAATATTCGAAGGTTCTCCTGGACACAGCACGCTAGTTTCTATATAACCCATTCAGAAATGCCTTAATGCACTGTGCTGAAACTCATAAAAATTGCAGAGCTGAAGCTGGGGCGTGAAAATTGCCTATGGAGCCTATGATTATACAAACAAGCCTGCAGCTTGGCTTATCCAAAACAACCCTTAACTATCATCACCTCCTAGAAAGCCTTTGCTGTGTGCTCTCTGGGGATTCCAGTCAGCCCTTCTCTTTATTCCCTTCAACTTAAAAAAAAACCCCAAACCTTATTACTACCATTCCCAAAGCCTTTCCATCATTGTTTTACGTTGACTTTCTTAGGAAGAAAAATCCTGAAGCTTTTTTATTTGCAGAGATTTCTAGATTCCCCTGGTGCAAGTAGCTGCACTTGCAGTCTGACTTGGGGAATCATTGCCTGTCTGGCGAAATGTTACTCTGTTGCTTTACAATCCTTGGAATGTCAGAAGTATGACAGATATTAATACAATTTCTAGTAAGACAGGAATTAATATTTACCAACATGAAGAATCTGGTTGAAACTTGGTAACAGCTACAGGGGTTTAGCAAGTCATAGCGTGAGCTGTCAGCCACTAATCCCACTGTGATACGTTTCAGGTAGAAACTACGCTGTAAAATAACAAAATTGAGATAAACGCTTTGTGTTATTTTAGCAGTAATGTTTTTACACATCTCAGAACAGAAAAATTCCAGATTTGAAGACAGCAGATACTGGAAGTTTTCACTTAACCCCACTACAGGACAAGGAATCACCACAAGCTGGTGAAATATTAAACTACCAACATTGCAAAGATCTTTTGTATGGGCAGGATGGCCAAAGAAGAGTTTCTTGTATTTTTTGATGAGTTAGCATGAAAATTAGCACATCTGTTTACCTTTCATTTGGGTTAAACTAAGCCCTCTGACATGACATTAGCATTTGATGAGGAGTGGAAAAGTTGCTTGCAGCTCAGGGCACATAACTTTAACATGGTTGAGGTAAAGTTATTATGAGCATACCTTAAAATGAAACCCTATGCTGTTCATTGGAGACAGCTAAAATGATGTTAAAAACCAGCCTGCCTACTTCTCTATTTGTATATTCTCTGCATGATCTTATGAAATTTAGCTCTACGTGACTGCCTTGCTTATTCCTTCTGTGACAACCATGAATCCCATTCTTTTCACAGACTATCACTTCTTCCCTGAAAGGCAGAGTTGTGTTGCCCTTTTTGAGGGTCAAGGTGGTCCAGCCTATCCTCATTTCTTTACTGTGACTTTTTGGCCTTTCTGTGCCTTCTGTGTTCACTGCATGACTCCCCTACCAGGTGCCATCCATGGGAAGTGGTAAGACTTGTTTCTAAAACACTTCTCATCCTATTCCACATTGTTCTTTTGTAATACATTCTCTTTCACTCAAACCGACAATCCCAGTGTTTGATTTCTACATTCCTAAAGCAGGGACAGGAAAGACTTTGAAGAGCTTTTTAATTTCATCCAGCTAACAAAACAGCTGAAGTTAGGCTGCTTGAAATACTGCAGTATGAATTCCTATAGCAAATACCACTGCAGAATACAAGTATTTCCGATGCTTTATCTCCTTTTCCTGACATTACTTCTTCCATGCTTTTAGGAGGGAAGGTTCATTTCGAAAGGGCAGCTTAATGAAAGCTGACACTGACAAGGCCCTCTGTGCGGCTCTGACACAGAGATGCTTTTGTTCCTTACACCAAACCAGGGAATGTCAGAGAACCGTTTGAGCACAAGGCCACAGACATTTTTTTCCCCACAGCTGCTGAAGCCTGTGACAAAAGGCATACACAGCATCCCCCCAAATACCTCAGACTGAGTTCTTTCATTGCATTGATACAAATGCATTCAGCCTGAAAGCTGACAGCTTCTTGCAGCGCTTGTAAAATCCAAGTAGGGAACCAATGAGATTTTATTGCTGCCTTTGCCCAGCTTTCCTCTGGTGTCTCTCCAGAAACATTTTGCAACAGCAGATTGCAGGCAGGCAGTGCACACCATGAAAGATATTCTATTGCTAGAGAAGGACGGAAAAAAAAAAAAATCTTTGTCAGAAGCCTACTTCTCGTTCTGATGCTTTTAACAAAATAAGAAATTAAAATGTTTCCATTATAATCCTGACATTTTCTCCTAGGAATAAAGAGATCTGGGGTTTATATTCTCAGATCTCCATTCTATTCCTGCCCATTCATTTACTGTAAATTACTTACTTCCATGCCTTAGTTTATACCTGTATGAAAGAAATTTGATATTTCTCTTAAAATTCTTGTTACAGGGGGAAAAAATACTACATACAGGATAAACACCTTGTATTATTACAGCTTCAGCACAGACTTTGGAGCAAAACCTTTAGCAAGATTAAGGAAGAAGCACCTAGGTTGGTGATCTAGCACTATGAATTTCTGACTGTTAATTCTTGTCCTGAACCCCTTCAGACATGCTGAAACACCTTCACTGCAACTTTGCCCTTGTGATGTGAAGTATCCTCATTTTACGTGCAGTGCACATCTACGTCTTCATCTACAAACAGTAACAAACTGCAGTCAATAAAAAACACAACAGGAGCTGTTCAAAGCCCAAAGGGCAAGGGCTGAAGATCATTCTTCACGTTGGCCTTAAAAAATCCCGAGAGTTTAGCTGCAGAGCCACCTCTTAGGATGAGGGACTTGTAAGTGAGTAATAACAGAAAAACATGATGCTGAATATGGAAAGACTCTATGAAAGTGGGAACTAGGAAAGACAGTTGAGGCAGTAAGGAAGCCATGAATAACCTTGCACATTTACTGTGCCAGATAGAGACAGAGGAACGGATTCATACCCAGTCAATGAACATGAACACATAACCTCATCCTTCCCACCCACTTTGCCTCTTTCAGTGCCATTGCAGAGATTGCCATACAGAATAGAGACTTCAGGAAAAAAAAAGGATTTTAATCTAACACCTACAAAGTTGAGGTAATTAGCAATAGCTAACAGTTAATGATGCTTTCCTCATGAATGCATGCTAAGAGTCATGAAACCTTGCCCAGCAGACAAATGGTACCTTTCTCAGCCATCTGTCTTACAAATGATCCTATATGTAAAGCTATTATTTCAGCCAGACACTGGCAGCTTTGTGATTGTTCATGGCCTCAGCGAAGAATAGTACCTGTCACGCGGTTCGAGTGCTCCAACTTTTAACAGACCTGTTTTCAGCTTGTCTGAAATGCTGAACAACTGCACGTGGGGAAGCAACAGAAAAGAACAGGTAAAATAAAAACTAAGGTTACTCACATACACAGGCTTAAAACCCCCTTAGGAGTGTCCTGAAGAAATTTTGCTAGAACTCACTGCTAAAATTGCAGATGGTTGCCTACCCACTTGTGAGAAAACACTAGTGGCAAGCCATCCACCACTGCTGTTCTCTTCCGTGGGAGCTGCATCATCACAGGGCTCTCCCGGCAGTTACTCCATCACCTCTTCTGACTTGCTCACGTGGTGACCCAGAAGTCTCCAACCATTCCCTCTCCTTGCCACACGAACAGTGCTTATGCTTCCTTATCCCTCAAGAGCAATATTGGGGTGCTTCCCACTGGGCTAAACTCTTCCGAGCCTCAAACAAATGAATGCAGCAATCTAGTATTAAAGCTAAATGCCTTTTATCAGAATGCCAACCATACCTACAATGTTAAGGATCTCACAGCTGTCAAAAATGTTTCCAGATGCTATATTTAATAAAACTGGTAAAGGTTTTGGAAAGAAGGATTCTCATTAAAATCTTAGTACTTCCCACAAGTAAATGCACTTTTTGGAGACATCCTCATTTTCTGGTCATGCTGATGCAAAGAAAGCTTTACCGCGTCTCTTCTTTCTGAAATAGGAAAAGCCCCTGACTCTCTGATTTGGCTGCAAACCAGCATGTTGGTTAATATTAGTTGCATATGTTCAAGATGTCCTTTTTGATATAGTGTGAAACACTATCAAAGTTTTCTAGCTTATTTTTATCATTTTCCTTTCTGTTCTACCCAGAAGAGAACACTTAGAAGAAAACTCTGTCCTCCCACCTTTAGCAGCTACAGAATTTCAACACAATACAGGCTTGAACTTTAGTTCCTCTGCAAAAGCAATCACCATTTTAGCTACCGGAGACCTGTGAAATTGTTTAAAGTATGAATTAGAAATTTGTCACATGCCTATTCTCTACACTTCTAAAGCACCCAGCTTCCCTAGCTAACGAGCTTACTTTTATACCCTGAATACTCGGCATTAACACTGAAGATCTGCCATTCTACTGTGCCACCACATAACTATGTTTACACTCAGTTTAGGGTTGCTCAGCCACTGTGAGAATAAACAGAATAAACACTTTTCATGCCTGTAATCAACCCCTGCCAAAGCTAGCCACCATCACATTAATTATTAAAAAATGTTACCACAGTTCAGATTGCATGAGGTGACAGCAGACAAAAAGGTAGTAACAACTCAAAAAATACCCCCCCCCATAATTAAATACCATACAGTGCTTCTAGATGATGCACAAAACAAGCTGAAATGATCTGCTGTGAAGTGGATGCTGAGGTTTCAGTATTATTGGAAAAAACTAGGAATTTATATAAGTTCATGTTATTACCACACTGGTAGCTGACCACTTCCATGAGGGACTAATTTTGAAAAAAATTAAAGCCATTTTTAATCTGAGACATTGCAATCCTTAGCAAGTACTGGACAGATCTACTGATCTGCTCAGTAGTTGAAGTAGTGCAAATCACCGATATTGCAACTTGCAGCTGAAGGTGACGGGCATTTCAGTGTGATTTTGTCAGTCAAATATTATGCCTTCAGGAGTGCGGCAGCACCAATATTCTCCGACACACTCAACATACTAGCATATCTTTTACTTAGAAATCCTAATGCATTGAATCAGTGAACATTCATGCTTGAGCCTCTTCCATGAGTCAAAGATAACAAACAAATCACCATCATCTTCATCATAAATTATACTCAGCAGCAGACTAGGATGACGATTGATGAAAATCATAAGATCAAGAAAAGCAGGCCAACATGGTGAAACTGATCTAAAAAAGTGCTCAGAAAATGAACCCAACATATTCTTTTTCTACTCTTACAGGATAGATGTACAATAATGACGGAAAAGCACTGCCAAATTGTTGTGTGTAAACTACAACAAAATGCTGTTCTGATCGTTTGCTTCTGATCCACCAGAGATCTATTTCTTTCACTAAAAGTTGCATATAGTTTGGGCATTGGGCATGCAGGGCATGCAACATTGGATGGATGACACGCATTGCAGCAAAATTTACCTAGTACCTAAATAAACCAGTCAACAATATTTGTCAATGGGACATTTTTGAGATTAGGGTCTCAGGGACTACATTTAAGCCTGAAAAAAAAGAAAAGAGATGGCAGCAAAGTCAGTTCATATTTGATATAATTCTTCCGTAAGTAGCCCTCATTTGAATATTTGGGATTGCTTCTCTGTATGTAGAAGTCGTCTACCTTTATAGTTTTATTCCCAGAGGGAAATTAAAACTGCTTTTGCTTTGATGAAAATTCATCAATAAAATTAGATGGCCAAAAGAAAATACTAACAATTTGAGAATAAGCATTTCACAGCAAATTGAAAGCAAATTAACACCTGTACAATTAACAAATTTTAACCTGCACAGCCTTTAGGTAGCATGCTAACTCAAACCTTTGTTAACCGTTGTCTGGAATCTGCTTGGACATGAAATCCTTCAACCTAGTTCCCATTACTTCTTTTTCGATTACAGTTTTCCTTCTAGAGAAAGTTTTCATCATTACAGTGGAAACTAATTTTAACCAGTTTTGCTAGAATGAAATACAGTTCAGCTAGAATGAAATATAAAAGTGTCATTTACAAATAATATATATTTTGAATAGACAACTCAAATAATGCAAGGACAGGGTTTTTTTCATCACAGTTAAAGTATTTAATGACAAAACCAGGGTTTCCAGTAATGACTCAAGAGAGCAGGTCCCACTTTTATCCCCTGAATGGCACAAAATAATTTCTACATCTTTGAGAACTTTCAAGGAATTGGTTACAATAGATACCAGCAAGTATTACAATTCTGGCGTCTCATAGCAAAACCTACCTACCTTTAAGATCACTTTTGAGAGAGCACATTTTTGTTAATATTTCACATAATGCACAACTTTTGCTAGACACAAAAGTAGCCTTTTAAGACAAAGTTTGCAGTACAGTAGTCAAGTCTAACAATACATTATTTTTATTCTTTGCAGAAATTTAAAAAGATAAAGAAACTATTGATGTTACAATTTACAAATACATTCTTTCATATGAAACATTAACCTGAATTATAGTATACGTTATGTACATGACTATCTAATAATACTAGGTTGTATACACTACAAGCTAAGTTCCAGAAGGAAATTGCAATGCTCTAAGATTTACCTTTGGATAGACATTTATACATCTCTGATTTTTCTCTAAAAACTACT
Source organism: Gorsachius magnificus (assembly GCA_034008185.1). NCBI lineage: Eukaryota > Metazoa > Chordata > Aves > Pelecaniformes > Ardeidae > Gorsachius > Gorsachius magnificus. The sequence goes on from CM067086.1 coordinate 37,605,873, forward strand.
AAATCTTGTAGTTTAATGAACAGCAAGAACAAAGTAAACACGCAGACAAACCGCTTTTCCTTCATTCAATAACACTAGGTTACTTAGAATTCCGTAGTAAAAGACTTCTGATGGTTGGATGAAAGTCCTGAGTTATGATACATAACACAATAAACTTAACTGGAGGATATTAAAAAAAAAAAAGCTGAAAAACTTTCAGCGGGACTAAAGTACTGCTTTAGAACAGTTCAACTCACAAAAGGTCTGGAACTTAGCAGTGCAACTGTGACCTTGTCCCGTCTAGCTGATATTCATGTAAACACCTGAAAACCTATGCCTTTTCATCTGAATTCAGACAACTAATTCTTTTCAGGTATATCTGATCCGGGTTTCAGACATTTCTTCTAAATTATTGACAAGCTTAGAAGACCAGCTAGATGGCAGCAGTTCAAAACCTATTCCTTCTTTCAAAAGAAAGACTTGAGGTTAGCAGCAGAATACAGTTTAAAAAAGTAAGAGTGGAAAAGATGATGACAAAAGACAGCTACGTGGTCAAAAATGTACTCCCTGACTGATTTCTAATGCAGCTATTTTTAAAAAATAGCCTAACATTTTGTCTCTAGCAGAAGTTTCATTTCTAATGAGGGACTGTTTTCCTGGTTAATTTGCAGAGATACCCATAGTCATTACGATAGCGCTCAGAAAGCTACTGATGTTTCCAGGACAAACATTAACTGTATATAGCTCAACAGAGTGTTCAGAACTCATGTTGTTAATGAGCCTGTTCTGATTTATAACAGATGTGGCCAAATTTTTCAGTTGACAGTGCTGGATGTAGTGACTGTTGCGAGCTGATGCTAAATAGATCTAAATGATTGTATGGTATTATACAGATGACAAATTTACCCCTTCTCCCAATTCCCAGTGTGAAATAAAATTAAAAGCTTCATACAATCCAGTTTAAATTTAAAAAAAAAAATGTAAAATTTGAATGCAATCAGTTAACTAGACAGTGTCCTTAGTTCAAATGATGTTTTTCTAAAGCCAAGCGTCTTTTTACAAAATGGGTATTTCCAAGAGATTTTCAGTTACTTCAGCTTGCAGTAACTAAAATATTCTCAATTACAGAAGCTTTTATCTCTCTTACAAGCACTGCTCTGAGGACTTTAGACTGTTTAAAGTGTCATTAATAATGCAAAAAATATTATTCTACATTGAAAATGAAAACTACAGTACATTCATATAATGTCAGCTTTCGGCTCTTCGGTAAGATGAGGCAAAAATGAAGAGCAGGCATCTTCAGAAGATGAAGGCTGAAACTTCTGCTAGGATTTCTGTTTCTAGCTTTTCTTTTTTTTCCCTTTTTTTTTTCTTCATTCAAGAAGCATATTAGAACATCTTAAAAAATGTTAAGAAAACAGCTGAATAAAAGAGTAACCTACTTATTTTTGAAGAGAATAGAGTGCGAATTGTATATAGTGAACATAGAATGAAGTAGGGAGTCACCCTTCCAGTGAAATATTGAAAACTGAGACCCAAACTACAAGTTATGATTCTAATGTACCAAGACATGCTTTTTGAAAGCCTCTATTTTAAAAATCAGACAACTAGCTAACACAAAAGTAAATTTTTGAAGTGTTCCCAAAAATTCTTACTGTAGAATTTATGAAAAACAGATGCCTTGGAAAATAGTGCTTCTCATTTACATAGGCCTTTAGCCACAGAATCACAGGTAAAAGGAAAATGAAATGTTATTTTATACCAGATCTAAATTCTAATGTGTTTGAGGCACAGTATGTGTGTGTAGATGTAAAAATTACTTTTTTTCCTCAATTTTGAAACCTCAAACTTACATTCTGTAGGTTTCATTATACTATTCAAATAGTCAATCCAGAAGAGAAAATAGGAATATTCAAAATGCAGCACTGGTAACAGATTCCCCTATGAAATTCAGGTATGCACTTCTGAATGCTGGTGATGGCACATGCAAAACTTCCTACACTGGGCAGAGAAACAAGTTTTTCTGTTTTCCAGGACAAAGCAGTCTTTCACTATAGTTACAACCCCAGGTGTTTATTCAACATTCACATTCTCTTGATGCACATAAAATGAAGAAAAATATACCCCTTCTTTGGATTTTATTTCCACACGTATGTCCACAACCAGTTAAATAATTTTCTGTACAACTGGGGAAGAATATTACTATTTTAATCCTGATCAGCTTGTCATTTGGTCCAGTTCCCCTGTTTGTTTTCACTCCTGTTAACAACTGAAATACAGGTAGAAAGTACTGCAGGACTGTGTAGCAATATTACAAAAGAGGAACAAAAGTAAGTCAAAAAAGGTAGAAATGCAACACTTTTTTCCTGCACAGAAACTGAAAGAATGCATTTCCACTGAACTGGAAGAAAAAAGCACACAGAAGTCTGGATCTCCTGTGAAAGTTGCTGAATGTAGCCTTTCCAGCTTCTCTCGGGAAGATTTCAACTTTGGGCAGTATCTCAGCATTTGTGCTTCATGGCAAGCTGAAAAAGAAAGAAAAAAAATGATTAAAGAGCGATCACATGTAATGATAGCTCCTATCAAGCTAATGCGGCTCCTCTGGATCAGAAGAGTTCGTAAACTGAATTCTCCAAAAGATGCCTGAAATCCCTAACTTCTTTGCACACAGATGCGCAGTCGTTCCCCTCACTGTGATAGAGAGGCAGAGTCTCCCTTTGCTATGCTGAGAAGGCAGGATTTATCTGCTTTCATAGCTGTGTTTCCCGATGTTCCATTATTTTGCTATCTGGGAGGGGGACTAGAGCAGGACACTAGAAACAAAGACATGCTTGAAAGAACCACCATTTAGCCCTAATGATTTGGATTGTTAAATACAATCAGACATTCTAGACAAGTAATTTAAAACACCCATGTGGCAGCTCTGCCACTACATAATGATGAAAAATTAAGGACTGGTTGCCTTTCTGTGATTACTGATTATTTCCATTTCAAATAATTCAAAAATGGACTTAAAACTGGGAATGAGAGGGAGAAGAAAGAGCTAAAGTGAGTTAAATTCTGTATAAAAAGCGTAGACAAACGGACTTTGGCAAAACAAGCAGAGAACTTAGTTTTAGGCTCCATGTAATAAAAAAATTGATATCTGTAGATAACAGCATGCTAACAAAGCTGAGATGAGTGAACCCTCTAGGAAGTTACCTGGAAACTAGAATTAGTAGGGGCAATAACAACTTCCTCATTTGCTACCAGTAAAATGCTTACCAATAAATGACTCAAATTTAATTGATATAAGCATTTTGATACTCAAGGACCTGGTCATTAATATGCTGTTTTAAAAAATTATGATTTGTAGAGATATGCTGGAAAGGCATTTCAGCATGAAAGAATTCCAATTTCCTTCTGCCCTTAAGCAACACGATTTTTTTTTCAGAAAGATGTGTCTTTAGCAGGCAACTCTGACAAGTTATTATACTCTGAGCTCCTGTGCAGTCACCAACAAGGGCAAGGAATTTTTCAGAGGCAAGAAAGGTGAAGAAGGTGTCATAAGGAAGATTTGATAGATACCCTGAGCCAAGTTCCAGCCTTTACACAACTAAATATAGATACATGCTTTCATTCAACAAACTGATAGCCAAACCAGAAGCACTCTGCGAGCGCTATTGTTTCTGGTGCAAACTAAGTGGTTTTGGTTCACTTTTTTTTTTTTTTTTTTTTTTTTTACAGGTGACTAAGGTGCTTTTTAAAGATGCTAGAAAGAGTATTCCTATGCCATCCATCTTACACTGTCTCCAGTATGTGTTTTGTATCTTATAATAGCCTGACACATAGCTGGAGTAGAATCATAGAATGGTTTAGCTTGGAAAAGACATCAAGATCATCAAGTCCAACCGTAAACCTGACACTGACATGTCCACCACTAAACCATGGCCCTAAGCACCACATCTACATGTCTTGCAAATACAGCCAGGGATGGGGACTCAACCACTACCCTGGGCAGCCTGTTCCAATGCTTGACAGCCCTTCCGATGAAGAAATTTTTCCCAATATCTAATCTAAACTTCCCCTGGCACAACTTCAGGCAGGACCTGGCATTTGGCCTTTTTAAGTCTTACACAGTTGGCCTCAGCCCATTGACCCAGCCTGTCCCGATCCCTCCGTAGATCCTTCCTACTCTCCAGCAGATCAACACTCCCACGCAACTTGGTGTCATCTGCAAACTTACTGAGGGTGCACTCAATCCCTTCATCCAGATCATTGATAAGGAGATTAAACAGAACTGGCCCCAACACTGAGCCACCTGGGGAACACCAGTTGTGACTGGCCTCCAACTGGATTTAACTCCATTCACCACAACTCCTGGGGCCCAGGCATCCAGCCAGCTTTTTTACCCAGCAAAGAGTACACCTGTCCAGGACATGAGCAGCCAGTTTCTCCAGGAAAATGCTGTGGGAAACAGTGTCAAAGGCTTTTACTATAATCTAGGCAGTAAATATCCACAGCCTTTCCCTCATCCACTAAGTAGGTCACCTTGTCATAAAAAGATCAAGTTAGTCAAGCAGGACCTGCCTTCCATAAACCCATGCTGACTGGGCCTGATCACCTGGTTGTCCTGTACATGCCATGTGATGGCACTCAAGATGATCTGCTCCATAACCTTCCCAAACACCAAGGTCGGACTGACAGGCCTGAATTCCCCAGACCCTCCTTCTGGCCTTCTTTAGATGGGCATCACATTTGCTAACCTCCAGTCAACTGGGACCTCCCCAGTTAGCCAGGACTGCTGATAAATGATGGAAAGTGGCTTGGTGAGCCACTTCCACCAGCTCCCTCAGTACCCTTGTGTGGAACCCATCCAGCCCCATAGATTTGTGTGTATCTATATGGTGTAGCAGGTGACTAACCATTTCCCCTTGGATTAGGGGGGCTTCATTCTGCTCCCTGTCCCTGTCTTCAAGCTCAGGGGTCTGGGTACCCCGAGAACAACTGGTCTTACTATTAAAGACTGAGGCAAAAAGGCACTATGTTTCCCCCCACACCCAAAAAAGGATGGACCTTCTCCTTAGCCCTCCTTTTGTTGTTAATGTATTTACAGAAACATTTTTATTGTCTTTTACCGCAGTAGCCAGGTTAAGTTCTAGTTGGGCTTTGGCCCTTATAATTTTCTCCCTGCATAACCTCACAACGTCCTTGTAGTCCTCCTGAGTTCCTTGCCCCTTCTTTCAAAGGTCAAAACCTCTCCTTTTGTTCCCGAGTTCCAGCCAACGCTCTCTGTTCAGCCAGGCTGGTCTCCTCCTGCTGGCTTATCTTTCAGCACATGGGAACAACCTGCTCTTGCACCTTTAAGATTTCCTTCTTGAAGACTGTCCAGCCTTCCTGGACTCCTTTACCCTTCAGGACTGCCTCCCAAGGGACTCCATCAACCAGTTTCCTAAACAGGACTGCCCTCTGGAAGTCCAAGGCAGCAGTTCCACTGACCCCCCTCCTTACTTCTCTGAGAATCAAAAACTCTTATCATTTTGTGATCACTGTGCCCAAGACAGCCTCCAACTGTCACATCACCCACAAGTCCTTCTGTGTTCATGAACAACAGGTCCAGCAGGGCACCTTCCCTAGTTGGCTCACTCACCAGCTGTGTCAGGAAGTTCTCTTCCACACACTTCAGGAACCTCCTAAACTCTTTCCTCTCTGCCGTATTATATTTCCAGCAGACATCTGGTAAGTTGATGTCCCCCCTGAGAACAAGAGCTAGTGATTGTGAGACTTCTCCCAGTTGCTTATAGAATATTTCATCTGCCTCTTCATCCTGGCTGGGTGGTCTATAACAGACTCCCACCATGGTATCTGCATTGTTGGCCTTTCCCCTGATTCCTAACCATAGACAACTCAAACACCATCAAGCTCTAGACAGCCAAAACATTCCCTAGCATACAGAGCTACCCCACAGCCTCTCCTTCCTCACCTATCCCTTCTGAAGAGTTTATGGCCAACCATTGCAGCACTCCAGTTGTGCGAGTCATCCCACCACATTTCTGTGATTGCAACTATATCATAGTTTTCCAGCTGGATAATGGCTTCCAACTCCTGTTTGTTGCCCAAGTAACGTCCAGACATACAAATTAAGCTGTAGAAGAAATCTGTATCCAGTCATGATACTATAGTGGTGAAATTAATTATGGGATGACAATAATTCAAAGTACTTTTACTGTTTTACTGAATGCAACTGTAAAGCAACCAAAATGGGAACTCTGCTTTGCTGCACAAAGTGTTCACAAACACTAGGAAGTTAAAATTGGTGCCTTTCTCTTCACTGTCATTGTTTTGCCAGAAAGTTACAATTTTGCCATTTAAGCAACACGCAGCTGGACCTTGCTTTCCTGGTTTCACTGGAGTAGTATGTTTTCTGTACAAACGCCTAAGGTCTGAGTAGCAGCTGCCCCTCAAAGAGGAACATTAACAAGAAACAATACTGTACTTATTCCTAAATGCTCCACTAACCCCCCAACAAAACTCTCTTGCAAACCAAAGCACACTACCATAAAACAACAATCTCCCTAACCTAATACATTCCTGGGTGGCTGCCCTCTGCGTTTTTGTGGGATAACAGTAGAGGAATTGCAGGCCTACTGCACCTCTAAGATACAATTCAAGACTTGGGGCACCAATACAGAAAAAATTTCAAGAAAGAAAATGTAAATCCCATTTTACTAAGTTAGCCTTACCATCATTAAGATGACAAGTATTAATTTGCAGTCCTCTAAGAACTAAACTATATTATGTTTTCCTCAAACACAAAGATGTTATTTTCTTGTTAAAACGACAAAAGCTAAGCATTTATTCCAAATCCTTATCATCCACTGAAAGACTGTCACACTCCCGTTTCAAGCAGCTGGTAATTGGGATAGCTTCAACAGCACATGGCCTCACACTCATCTGAGGAAGACTGGTTATCTGTAGAACTGGACTGGCTGGAATGTTTCATAAATCTCAGCCCAGCACACAGTCATTAATTGCATCACTTAAGACATTCCTGCAGAAACTTCTCACTTACTGCCACAGAGACATGTGAACTCAAATGACTATGTACAAATTCCTGACTGAGAATATTCCCATATTTCTTATTTGACTAAAAAAATAAAACACTTGCATTATGGATTTTTTAGCTTCTCTACCATTTTTGCTATGTTTCCCTCCAATTTTTGTTTTGAATTATTACATCAGGATTTTGTAAACTTTTATTTCTAAGTATGGTAAAGCTATCAAAGATGGTATTTTTATTACAATACTGCTTCCTTCAATCTGAGATGTTTAAAATAAAATTTTCCGGGTAGAACCTGTTGAAAAGATTTGTTTCTGTTCAGATCATGTCTTCATCTGTGGAACTCCTGTTTTGCACATGTGGAAGATGAAAGGGCAACCCACACTAGTGAAATGCGTTCAAATCTTAATGAAGATTCATACCAGCCCACCTATGAGAGGCATTTTTAATTCCCTACCAAGTAGCAGTCTGTGCTTTACTCTGAAGCAGCAAACCTTTTGCCCCCAGTGGTAGCTGCTGCTTAAGGTTGGTTTTCTAAGTTGGCATAGTTATCATCACTGGCAGGGGAAAAAGTGGTGTTAGATAGAAGAGTTCAAGATGGAAGAGTCCAAGGCTCATACCATCCTCAGGCCATTAAGCTGAACCATGAACCATGCTAACCTAAATGGACCACAAAGAAGAGGATTATCCCAGTAAATATTAAAAAGAGTAATTTTGTGACATTTTAATGACTACATAGGACAGAGGCTTATATAGAACTGCAAGATATCAAACCAGGATTTCCAGTGTTAGTGCAGTAGCCAGGCATTTTTTGGCATAAGCAGGATAAAGCCTAGCTCATGTACTAAGCAGCAAACCTACCAAACTTGCATGCTAAAATGGTTGCTCAAGTTTAGAAAACTTACGGGTTTTTTTGAAAAGCATTCTGTCTGCTGTGGATGTGTTACACAGCCACCAAATCAAATGCTGCTGATGCCTAGAATTTCTGTGACAGAGATGGAAGCTCAGCACCATTATGCACATGCAGAAGTAACAGGCATAGTACTATCAATACCTTCCACCAGGAACAGGGAATGGCCATATGTATCTGAGACAGTACAGTACCTTGAAATCCTCATAAATAACATTTCCAGACATAAAAAGATACATATTCACGAACAGACAGTCAGAGACCTATGACTGCTTATCAAAGGACATTAACAATTTCACTATACTGCTGCACAAAGTAGGAGGAATAGTACCAAACAGTAGTGGGAAGATGGATTTGAAATATGCTTCAAGAAGGTGAAGATTGGTAGTTTCAATTCAAGCGGGAATGCAGCAAACCTCAGATCTATGCACAGAAAAACTTATAAACCAGAAATCTGCCAAGTGAGGAACAGTATCAAGGAAAACAGCAAGCTGTTTGTAAACAGAGACTGACTGCAGCTCTTTCTAGAGCTTCCTCCTCTCAAAATAAAGGAACCTGTGTCTTCAACCTACTGAGTGCCTTATCCTGCGAAAATCTTACCTTGTGTGCAGTTTCTGCAAACTGCTGAGCGCTGTTTTTCAGCTCCTCTGTCTTTTCTTCTGCTCGGCCTAGCCTTTCACCACGCTCATTCAAAGCCTGACTTGCCTTCTGTACTGCACTTGTCACACTGTCTGCTGCTGAATGGAGTATGCTGTTTCCTGCAATATCAAAATAAACTATTAGAACATCCAAATATATTTATGCTTCATATTAATTACAATTATTTTAATTTATAATGTTCTAGAGCTGATGTATTATCTGCTAGTTTCCATCTAGTTGCATTTTGGATAACGGGATAAGTTACTGTTTTCTCACTCAAACCATATTACTAGCAAATTCTAAGCAAGTATCATAGGACAACATAATACTTGGGGAATATAAGAAAGCAGTGGACATAACTATGTATTATTTTTTAAGCCTTATGCTTATACATCATTTCAGGAAGCTCTTCTACTAAACCAACGAAACCATTCACAAGCGCACACAGCTTCTTCACAACACTCTAATGTTAATATAGTTTAACTTACTTTGGAAGTTACGTTATTTCCCTAGAGAAGAAATGCTTGACACCACAGGACACATCTGTATGAATTCACCTTTTTTCCCATATTATAATTATTAAATAGTATTTCATTTACAAGTGTACCCCAAACACTATTACTACAGTTATTGTATGCTGCTCTGATCTATCCACCTTTGACCCTTCTCCACACGGAGCACTAGCCGTGTTTCACGTGACAACATACTTTTATTTAAACCTTAGTATTAAAAGTCCCAGCAAGGCTCAATATCTTATAAGCCTTTACCATCCAAATGGTACCACTAAGCTGTACCATCCAAATCGACTGATCCATTTCTCTGTTTCTTCTCTGGCACACAATGCAGTAGCTTCTTCAAGTTTTCAAGAGAACTGCGTTTCTCCTCTATGTTCATCGCTCTTAAATGCTCACTCTCTTCAGTACTTCTTTCCGTACTGCCCCTCAACTGAAGGGATTATCCTTTTTCTGGAATGAACTGCTGATGAATGTTTATAATATGAGTCACAGTAAAAACTGAAAACTCTTCAGAGAAAGTTACACATTATCAGTATGAACTGGTACGTATTAAAATATGTAGGACAAAAAAAAGTTATCTTGTCCTATCCTTTAACCTTTTCAGCAAAAGGACTAGTAAAAATTCAGCCTTTTGCAATACGGTAGTCCCTTAGTGTCTTCCACGAGCTTTAAAACTTAATCTACCTTACAAGGAATTTTTTATCTTGGCATTTGTTGTCTAGACACATACAAAGGCACTATGAGAGCCAGAAAGCCAAGACAGAGTATTAACCACGAGGCATGCTGTCGCTGCCCGTTTTCTAAACTGCCCCAGAGAGTGTAATCGCACAGAGCCTTTTTTCACAGCATTAAAACCAAGTATGTAACACTTTTAAATGAATTATGCCGGTAGTGGTACAAAACTAGTGCAACACACGAAGCTGAACCGAGCCCTACAGCAAATCTGCTGTTATAACAAAGTTTGCTGTTCTTAAGGACATACAAAGACCAGTGAAAATAAACACAAACCTACTGCTTTTATCATTAATCTGAAAAGTATGTCAGGTTAAAAAATAAACCCCAAACAATTTGAAGGGTTATGTTGCTATTATTTTCATAAGGAAAAGAAAGAACAAAAGACCCATTCAGACTCATTTTACAGATAACACTCCTCCCTTGGAACCAGCAAACAAACAATGAGGAGGGAAACTGGAGGCTGCCCCAGGTAGCCTGTGGAACAACAGTACAAGCTGCACATGCAGGAACTCTTGAGAGAAAAAATGACCTTAAAATTTTATTAAACTAAAACATAACTACTATCAAATTATGGAGGTGGGGGAGGGACCCAAGCACCCCCACACACTGACTCACATACGATGAGTTGATATGAGAAATACCAAGCAAAGAGCACCCTGGCCTCCTGAATACCAATATTGTTACATTTTTCACATCAGTAATTAAAAATAATGGATGTATATGATGTGGAACAGCTACAGGTTTGTTTTTTTCTATTGTTGCATGGAACAAAGAGGCTGCATTTAGAAAAGGAAAATAACAACTGGGATTAATGTTGAAGAGATAAATATGTGAGAATACTGTGAGCTGGAATTAGCAGAGACAAAAATGAAACTATCTTTTCAAGTGGTGTCTCTTCAAACACTGAGGAATTTCATAATAAACCAAACAACTTTAATTATTGTACACTTTCTTACTTCAAGATTTTTCAGTCAATTGTTATTTTGTTCATAACTGGCTTGTTTAAAGCCAGTTCTTAGATTATTTTGGCTTCTATTCAGGTAGCTTTTCCAATAAACACATGTACTGGGCAACACTGCACTGGAAATAGTTTCCCTGTTTTGGTGGTGTGATCTAAAGGCTTTAACCTCTTGTATTAATCAGTGCTAGTTTTCTAGGATAAGAGTTTTAAAAGCTCTCAACACTGGATTAACTCTGTGGTTGCTTTACAAGATCACAAAGCTACTGTTGAATTCAAGGGAAGCAGGGTACATGGAGAGCTTTATAAAACTGTCTTCCGAAGCCTTAAGATGCGCTGAGAAGTAGAAGTTAACACGTTGCTGACCTTCTGTCAATGTCAATAGGAAATTGCAGAACGAAAATATTCTGTATTTTCTATACTCCTGAAAAGATCAGGATTTGTGGTGAAAGATTAATATCTATTTCTCTACGTTGTCTTCATCAGAGAAGAACAAACTTGGAAGTTTGGAACAATGATAGTAGTTGTTTTTCTCCCCAGCTTACACAATATTATGTTCTCTCCAGATAAGATCTGCTGTATTTTTCTCGGGTAGTGACTTGCAGAAGCTGTTATTCTGAGACTGTTTTAGAGAACTACTTTTGGATAATCTTTTCCAATGGAATGTCTGTAAAACAATAAAAAAAAAAGGCCACTCTGACCTATGAGCAACTCAGAAACCCATGTGTCAGTGGTCTACTGAATTTCATCAGTGTATTTCTAGAGCATGTGTAGGTGGTTGCTGGTATGACTGACTATGCCTCATCCTTATATTAGTATCACTGCAAGAATAGCAATACTTGTACTGGATGTATTGGAGAATCATTCCTGTGAACAAATCACCTATAACCTGCAAAATTTTTAAGCTGTTCTCCAGGAGACAACTACTGGAAGTTTGTTCCATAACTGAACAACAAAACTGCCTGAACTGTACCCACTTAGGTGTAAACTTGGGCCAGGCATCTGCACTGAAGAAAAACCTAAAGAAATGTGACAGTCAACATCTCTTTCCTAGAGTCTGGAAAGGCTGTTTTCCATCTTTGCTTTTCTATCCAGTTTTTACCAAAGATGGGACAACTGCTGTTAACCACTTTTTTTTTTTTTTTTTTGTCTATGAAGTGTCTGAGGGATTTCAGGACTTCTCATCTACTAGGTTAGAAACACAAGCTCCTCAGTGGAAGACTTTCAACAGCTTTTCACATACCAAATCACTTTCCTGAGAAGATGTAACACTTGCAAGGAGATAAACACCACCAAAATATGGGTATGGGTCAGCTGATGTTCTGAGTTGGTTTTAGTAGCAAAGAACTCGCATTGTTCCCAAGATGTTCAACTCCAAGGGTCCGCAATCTAAAATTTGACACGGCTACAGTCTTCACTGTGAGCAGAAAGCAGCGTGCTTGTGTTGTTGCTTCTTCCAAGGTATACAGAGATCCTCCCATTTTTGGAGCACACATCTCTTTATCTTTCTGTAGCTCTATAGAGCAGACCCCAGCAGTTGATAGTACAGATTTTCCTCTTTCAAATAACCATGAAAGGAAAATAAAAAAGTTTACAAATTTTGTCATTCTATTAAACAACTTTTTTTTGAAGTCTCTATTAAGGGCAAGCACACAGCTTTTTGCTATTGAACAGTATTTGCAGACTCACTGAGTAATTGGAGCAAATACTGCCAGATAATATGGGGAAAAGATATATTTATACTGAGTTTAATATCAAGTATTAGGTTAATATTAATTTCTAGTATCAACAAAACATGTACGTTTAGGACAACTTCAGTCTGAAAGTAAACAAATCAAACTTAATTCATTGGGTTTCTTCAGTTTAATTGTTCTATACATAAAAGCACAGAAACATACTGCTAAGTTGTTCTCAGTTACTCAAAAAGTGGCTTAATAAGGTTGCTTCTAATACAGCTTTTCTTCTATAACACTTTTTATCTTATTATCTGAAGTTGCCTATCCAGAGAAAAGGAATGTGCAGCTTTCCAAATCAGTCAATAGCTACACAGCTTGGTAATCCAATTTGCTAAGCAAATTACACATTTTATTTTGAATTTGCTATAGTGAAATACAAACTATTGGAATTAAACTCCCCTCTCCCCTTAGAAAATTCAAGCAGTGACCTGTACAGTTATACACAATGTTTTTGGGGCCCAAAAGTGCAGAAATAGAAGAAGTGTAGTGGCCCTTGGGTGAGTGCTTTAGACCAGTGATCCTAGCAATATTACTTGCTTATGGACATAAAAACTGAAGAAATAACACTTTGCAGGAAGCACCACAGCTCCTCTCAGACTCATTTTTAAATTTTTGGTTCTTACAATCACAAGCTATATCAGAGGGTCTTGCAGCCCATGAAATCAGGTGACATTGCTTTAGAGCTTTTATCACAGCCAAGAGAAAAGCACTTCCTTAACCCACCATACCCAGTACCTGGAAGATACAGAGACACACTATCATCAGTCAGCATGGGAACCCGTCTATTTGTTGAAGAAACTAATTTGTCTCTAGAGATAACATTATTTAGTTTGCATTATGTGTTTTATCACATATTCATAAAAGGTTCATTGCATGCTCTATTAGCCATATCAAACGTATTTCTGTTCAATGCAGGGATTTATCTGCATGTTAGTGATAAGAATTTACAGTGAGTGATTTGTACATGCAAGCATTCACTTTTTAATACAGCATTTACCAACTACCACCTTCTAAGAAGGAAATAAATGCAATCAGCTACAATAATTAAGAAGTTCCATCTATCACATGAAAATTTTTTATTTAAAGAAAATAGATATTTATGGTTCCCACTGAACTGCATAAAACTGGACCTGTGTCACTGCGTAAAGGCTAAACGCATAATGACAAGCAGTTCAAGTTCATTAACAAGACCACCCCTATCACAACATAATTATTCTATGTGTCTACACATACTATCTACACTCAGATATACTGGTGCCATTAAAAGTTCAACAGAGGTTTGGAAACACTGATTGACTGTAAATAGAAAGAATGGCTTTTTTCTCCTTCCCTATTTTGTGTTTTGTTAACTACCTGTGCACTCATCACTTAAGAACCATTAAAATATCGATACAAACCTAAAGGACTCTAGGGAGAAGAGTAAGGTGCTGAACAATGAAGAATGAACATACATACCCTTGTGAAAGAAGGAAGCAGCAGAGAGATGCTTTTTGTTAGTGGGAAAGTGGTCTGAAGAAGGGAAGAGGCAATATAGTATAGCATTATTTCTCTTCCCAAGTTACTTCAAAACACTTACTGAAAAAACAGTTTAAATTGATAAAATACAAATATAAAAAAAACACTAAGAGGGGAAGAGATTAATATAAATTCTGGGTTTCCTGACAAAGAATAGTGAAAGGAACCTTAAGACTGTATTACTAATTATAGCTAGGAATTAAGATTACTTTCCAGTTTATCTCATTCCTCAAAAATGGAGGTGACAAAGACAGAATATAGCTGCAATAGGAAATTTGAAAATAAACCACCTTTTTAATTTCCATCTAAAATTAATGATGATCTTTTTGACTTATATAACAGACCAGCTTTAAATTCTTTGCTTAGTCATAGCAGTTTTCTAACCCTTCTTACCAATAATTATCTATTAGACTCCATACACATACATAAAATTTGAATTAAGTTATAAATAAAATTATGAAGGAAAAAAATCCAGTTTGCTAACATTCTGATCCTTGTTTGCAGGTTCCAAATCTCTTACCAGCAAGTTACCTAAGCATGGGAAAAATGCTCAAGATAAACAGCAACTTCAGGTTAAATATTTCTGTGATTTTTAAAGATAATACAGCTATTTTTAAATGAATTCAGAAATATAATAAAGTTAAATTTTACCCCTAAAGAACCACAGGTAGTTGTGGCTCAAGCAGCAGGAAATTGAGGGGGAAGAAATCCTCTAGTGTGGGCTGCTGTGTGGGAATTTGTACTTGTTCCAGTACAGTATCTCCACTGGCACTGCTGATCAACAGCTTGTGAGTAACCAGGCTCTGCAGTCTGCAGCCCATGAACACCCCTGACGCAGGCTTCCCTAAACCTCCCCTAAATCTACTAGAGTACAAGCAGCTCCACTGCAAAACTTCTCTCCATGCTCAAGGATGAGAGCTGGGATTTGTCCCACAGGAAAACTAAAGTGTTCCTGAACATAGCAGTAATCGGATGATTCCTACAACATTACTTTGGACTCACAACAGCTAAATCAAGTCACAGAAAGTCTCAATCCTGAGTCACAGTTAGCAGCACTTGCCAACAGTGACACGTCTTATGCCCATATTATTATTTCATTTTATTTTCACTTTAATCAATCATGCTACAGGTAGGAACTGTATTGAAATCAGCTGTTTGGTCTCCTTCTGACAACCATGCATTAACCTGTTTAAATGCTGTAAACCTTCCCTTTAGGCTGTGCATTCCTCCTTCTCCCCAAAAGCATTGGAAATTGGTAGTTTTGTTTGGCAAATAATGAATTAAGGTGATCACTGCTATCAAAGTCAAAATACTAGGCTAAATAGATTTTGGGCTGATCTGGTTTGAATGTTTGTTACGTTCCAAGAAAACTCCTGAAGATGTTGTTTAACAAAAATTGATGGACATTTAAAAAATTACAAGAATCAGCAGATGCTTTCAAAAAAGTTTTAGAGGGGGGTAAATATACAGTGATACTTACCTAGTTTATTTTCCAAGTCTCCAACTATTTGTGGGTTTGGGGATTTCATGAGACAAAGATTATCTTTGCACCTATCACCTTGATTAAATTCTTTTCATAAACTTCTTTAAAAAAAGAATCGATCCCACTTTTAGCTGGCCAAATAATATTATCTCTAAACATACCAAATTCATGCATCTGGATGTTCTCTGCTGTTTACCTCCCCTATTTCAATGTATTCTAACCAGAACCATACAAATTAAAGAAAAACAAGTAGCATGAAACACAGCAGACCACTAGCTGACCAAAACCTGAAAGCAGCACATAAACCGAATGACTTCTGCAGAGCATGGGGAATGAAATTTAATCAAGTGGAGATGATGAAGTCCTTAAAGAAAAAAAAATTACCTTAATTACCTTATGGGTTCAACAGTTCAATATTTTTATTGCTAACAAGCAAGGTGTATCAAAATTTCCCAATGTGGCTTGCAAAATCTTAGATTTAGAAAGAGCTGCATTACAAAAACCCAACCCTTTTTATGGTTCTGCAAGGAACTATAAAAATCCCTTCCATGGACAGTTGAGTAGGATAAGCTTTCTTGCCACAGTCAGAAGAAAATGGAAGTATTACCTCTGATGCTAGTGCCCTTTTCTTTTTAATACTGACATTAAACAATATAGGGGCCAGTAGAGCAAAAAGAAAAAAAAAGATTTCTCATTGTTGAGATCTCTTGATAATGAGAATATCTCCTGATCTACTGAGATTCTCTTCTGTTTTACTTAGTACTCCACAGCAAAGGTGTTAAGTTATTGACTCATACTTTTAAACAGTCTGGCAAATATAAATGCTTTTATATGCAGAGATTACTTGTGTTCACTGGAAAGAGAAGTGTCCTTACAGGTACTAAAAAAAAGCTATATTGCATAGCTGTTATGTGAAATAATATGTTGTCTAAAGTTTTACAAGTATTACTCTGTTAGGTGACCTAAGTAAGATCAGATTCAAAGCTGGAGAAAAAGGATCAAAAAAGATTTTCTCCAAAGAAAATCTGACAAAGACCAAGAAAAGGAAGAAAAACCCTGCATATGAAAAGTGTTTCTTAAGAGTGCCTGCACTAGGCATGAAGAGACTCATCTGATCAAATTACTGATTCAAATTTCAAACAGTAAAATTAGAAAAAATGAACATATTTTTGTTTCAATTTATTGTAGGAATTTGTCTCATCTTCACTTGATCAAAATGTTGTTAATCCTGGGGGAGGTGGGAGGGGGCAGATTATGCTGTTCCTTTTACTACATTTTAAGCAAAGATCTTCTTACAGATAAATGTTGACAAATTAAAACCACTATTAAATAACATTTAATGGTGATAATTAATATTAATGCTCTTATTAATGTTCGAGAGTTACAGTCAAAATTATTAACCCAGTATATCAAATACAGGCCAAATACACAGAAAATTGCACCTTTGGGAAAAACTTCATATCTAAAGATCTAAGCTGGAAAAGACTTTGTATGTAGTAACTTTGAAAACCTTGCAGGAAATGAGAAATGAGAAACAGGGAAGGCCTTGACACTGCATAACCACTGCTCACCTGCAGCAGTGGTGTGTCATTAACACAGTTTTGGTCACAAATCTAAAATACAGCACTATACTGCCTGCTACGAAGAAAATGAGCTCCATTCTAGCCAAATCCAATACAAAGCCTAATTCACTTTTTCCCTGTCAAGGCAATCCAAAGGGTTTACACATCTCGAGATGCAACTTTTTTTGTTTTTGTTTGTTTTAAATTCAGTTCACCAAACTATTGACATTTCTTTTAGGGTGGTAGGAGAATCAGGTAGAGACATGCCCTGAAGAGAACACACAGGATTTTTCTAAACAAAGGTGCTGCTTACAGTCACTGTGTCAATACTATTGATTGAGCTTCTGATTAAGTAGTCTTAATTATTATTGAGAAACATAATGAACTCACCTCCTACAACTTAGGCATGGAACACATGTATTTGTCAACAGATTCACACTTCTAAATCAGGTAGGTGACTTTGAAAATTCTGTGTTTGCTACAAACTCAGCCTGTATATTTACAAAAAGACTATTTAAGTAGCATATACAAAATCACCAACTTCTGTTACGACATAGGCTCAAATAAAGTTGGAGCTCACGAGTAAGAAGGGAGACGACTGTGAGAACTGGTCAAGGTCAGGTTGGAGTCAGTCAAGAGCAATGGTTTGAACACATCAAATGAAAAATGCAGTGTCTGGCCTGAGGCTGGCTGACTGTGCAAGAGCAGCTGCCCTCAGGGAGAATGTGGTCTGGTAACCGAGGAGCTTTGCATTTAAGGGCCATATTTTAGCAACATCCCAGTCACACAAGACTGGTACGACTGTGTTTTATATCTGAATGTTTTCGCTGCTAATTGTGCACATTTACATCATCTGTTTTGATCATCTGCTGTCAATAATAAAAATCAACTTGAATGTAGCTTGCCTCTGATTAGTGACTTAGAGAACACGTTGCAAAAGCCACCTCTTCCTCCACCCTCCAAACTGTACTTAACCACTGAAAACACCGCTTCAGGTAGAAGAAAGCAATCACAGGAAGCTCAAGTTCTTTACCTGGCATTTGTTCAGATGGGAATTCAACCACCTAGAATGGGATTTTTTTTTCCAAGGAAAAGAGGAAAGAGGCATTTACAAGTGATTCTAGTCTGAACGTTTCCCCCAGACTGTCAAGGCTCAGGTGACACCCATGTACAGCCAGATTCAGCAATCAAACCAATACATTTTCTCAGGAGAAAGAATTATGCCATAACCCCCCCCCCAATAATTAACAGTTGTTCATTACTGCAACAAAGCACAGAAGACATGAAGGCAAATCTCTTCCTTCACTAAAACTGCCATGGAAACTGTTCACAACAAGGAACAAGTGTGTCCGGAATGACCCACCAGAAACGCTGCAACAGTGATAAAGGACTAAGTGAACTCTAGGGCTTCTAACTCAGGAAGCTTAGGTATTTCAAAATCAAAATATTTAGACTGATGAAGTTCCAACTGATGGTGGCGCTTCACATTTCCATAAGCTGCCTCTCCTTACTTGTTTTGTTAAAATCATCATTACCAGACAGTTGCAGTTCCTATACTACCGTTAGTCCAAGGCTCCATCACTAAGGAACATAAAGGTCGACAGGACAAACATGTTCTTCCCCTCCTTTTTCATCCCTCTCGCCTCCCGGCCAAGTGACTGTTACACATCCTTTCACAGCCTGGTTTAGCTCTTTTGAATAAAAGAGGAAACTGCTGCTAAAAAGAACTGAACAGATAAAAGGTTTCTGAACTCTCTTAAATAGCCACGTGAAAGCCTTATTAAACAGCTCGAGTTAAGTAGAAGACTACAGAAATAGTGTTTCTGTGATTGTAATCCTATTAGATAATTCTGTCTCACAACTTAATGAATCCCATATCACATGAATAGAATGTTCTCTAGATAATTTCAATATTTAAATTATCAGCCAGAAAGGACGACGAAGTGATCTGAAAGACAGAACATTAATAGAAAGTAATATCTTTACTGGATTTATTAATTTAATTATAACTTTGAAATACTTGAAGGTGCAAATTTAAACCTGAACATCATTTTCCTAATTTATCTTTCAAGGATAATGTCCTTCCCCGCTTAAATTTGAGTCTTAAAATCTAGAAGTCTCCTAGCTCAGCCTGAACAGGAGGATTTCCATGGACTTGTAGCTCCTCTGAAAATAAACAAGATACTTCCGTAGGTCTTTACACCTGAATCTGGAAAGTTCATGACCTCCAAAAGAAGTATTAGTTACCAAAGTCTGGTAACTGTTATAAGTGGTACATATTCTACACTTAGTTTAACTTGTACTGATCATACAACATTAGGAGTCACTGTACTCTCGAGTCACAGATCAATGTTCCACCTTTGTAAAAATCTGATTCTGCTCAGGAAAGTTAAGGCAGGTTTCAGAGTAAGAAATTATCTCAAATTAAGACTGATTACACTGCTTTCCCCTGTTTTGATGTAGAGTAGGCAATTTCTTCTGACACAAATGAATCTTTCAATACCCATTAATGCCAACAGTGGCCAAGAACAGCTGTGAATAGAAAAACGCAGGCCAGTATTGAATATTATTTTGAGATACTTTTAATTTAAAAATCCACCTAATTTGGTATTTTGTCCAAAGCACATAAGACAAAGAAAAAAGAAAAAACAAGCAGTGGATTATAAAGCATGCTTTAAACCGCTATAAACCTCTTAAAATATGATCCCATACTTTTCAGTCTTCCTGATTTGCAACATCTGAAATGAAGCCTGTAACATTAGTAATTTAGAATATTTTATACTGTAACAACATGTTCTAATATAACCCTAGTTTGTCACTTCATTGCTTTTCAATCCGTTATTTACATCTGCATAAAATTTCTTTTTATATATCTGCAATCTTGTACTTTTAAGGCCAAAAAAAGCCAAGTTTAACATATCTCAGTTCTCACATGAGGAAACAGCTTATTTTTTTCCTGCTACTAGTTAAGTAATATCTACAACCTGGGAGTTAAACAAATGCTTCCAAGTTATTTCTAACAATAATAAGAAATACCTTGTGAATTATAACATTATACTTTTAAAAAGGTCCTACTGATTATAAAGAATATAGGAGGCAAAATGATTATCTAACCGTTCAGCTGCAAAGCCTTCATCAGCAACCAACAAAACAAGATAAACTTTATTGACAACTGAGATCAGTTTCTTCCTCTGCTCTCATTAGCCATGTCAGCTCTTTAGACTTGCAAGGTACATTTTAAGGTCCACAAAAAAATAAAAATAAAAATAATAACAAAAAAAATCATCAGTCTAGTGGGTAACATCCCACTTTTTTTTTAGGCCTAGGGTTTAACCTATTTACTGGAAAGAAAGCTAAAAAAGAGAGATTTCTGGATTGACTGACTGAAGAATGTGCCTATATTGCAGATTCCTGCAGTGACTGCAGCCTACATGGCAATTCCAGATCTAGACTGCTAGCTATCCAGGGTCTTGCAAGTAATATCATCACAGATGCACAAGTAATATCAGAAATGCACAAAGGTCAGAAGAGGCTGCAAGGTCCACCTGAAGACCTGAGTAAATGCTGTGCTTTCAAGACTGCTATAACTAGACTACTGATAGTACTCTAGTTACCAGCAGAATTATGCTCAACTTGTCTGTGTGAGGCTTTTTTTATCATAGCTTTGTGGAAACATTCTAAACGAGACACTGATGGAATAAAGTTTCTGCGCTTTTGCACCACTATCAAGCATAAACCATGCAGAACAATCATCATGTTCAGGTGCTCAACAGCTAAATCACTTCCAGCTGAAGTTCACAGTGAATGAAGAGGAGTCTGCTATGGTTCCTGAAGGGGGGGTGTAAGGGAAGTCAGAAAGATACTGCTGACCTTCAGTCAGCAGGAGTGGAAGGTTGTGCTACTAAAAATCTGTCCAGGTCAGAATAGCAATGTCCTTCCTAACTGCAACCTTAAGTCAATCCTTGAGAACTTTACTTTGCATACTTTCCTGTCCAAATCCATAACCAGCTTTAAAGCATCATTTCAGCACTAGTCCTTTAGAGGGCAGAAGGAGAGAAGGGAACAGAAGAAAGAATATTGTTTACATATGTGTGCAAAGTGAGGGTATGTACTGGTAAGCAGAAACAGCAACCAGCCAAGGTACTAATTTTACATTTTTGTCAAACGTAAATAAAAGTAAAAGGGAAAAGAAACCATTTAATGTTTTATCTTATTAGTGGCCTGGCAGTGGAGAATGGAAAATATTACATAGATCCATCAATTATGTATTATTTTAATGAAGAAAAATTTCTAACAAAGTAGAGAGGAGACAAATGTCTTTACAGAATTTATTTGTAGCCTGACAGCAGTACAGGATCTACCACTATTAGCCAGTATAACTGGTCCTTCAGTAGCTTGGACCAGCTTCTAACCTTCAATAATGGGAAAGTTAAGTGATTTTAGGGATTGTCATTTCAGATTTGATTCCACCCCTGGGAATCAAAACAGTGGCATCCATACCAAGCCTCTTCTCTCAAGATATTCTACAGCTGCACAGATGCAATGCAATGCATTAAAGTCTACAGTGAATGAAGGTGATGTAGATCCAATCTGTTTTGCATTTTATGAGTGAGTTTAAATACCGTGAAGAGAAAGACAGACAGTAAATCAATAAATTATATCCTTAGAAAATTGCTATCATGCCATAGTGGATGTTCTGAAACAATCCTTTCTGAACAGCAATAAACCTAACACTTTGGTCTAAGGCATCATCAAGACCACATACAGTGTTCTATTTCTTAATGTTTTATATTAAAAAATAATGCTAATCCATGAAAAGGAATCATAAAAATATCAAGTCACTGCAACTAAACTTTATGGGTTATTTTTCAAATGGCTTGAGTAGCCTTGAAGACATTTTCCTATTTATCTACTACTAGACTAATGGTCTACAACTTTGTATTTTATTTTACGTCTTCCACGTAAGAATTCTAACCAGTTTAGGAACCTGGGTTAGGAGGAAGTTTTCATATATACGTTCATTTAGGAACCAGATGAAAGATGCTAGACATGCAGAAACTAGCTTTTTCCTCTAAGCCAAAGAACAGGGACTGACATTCTATTCAAATGTGGACACTAGATATATATAATTAAGCTAGGATGGAATGGCTGTTAAAAATCAGGGGGTGGAAAACATAATTAGAATGGGCTACTTTATCCAACAGCATTGCCAGCAGACTTTTTTTTAAACAGCTATGTACACAGAATTGAAATAGAGGAGAGAGATGAAAACAAGGAAGGAACATTGTTCAGCAATAAAATACTTAATAGTATTTCTTAGCTGTACATTTAGTTTTGCTGGACACCAAATTAACTATGTATTAACACATGAAGAAGCAATTTGAGTTGTTCTATTCCTTTATTCCTCTACCCAGTCTCCCGAATCTGGCAGTTCTACTTCAGGTGACCTGAAAAGGATGATATTTTCTTACCATGTGGAACAAAGGGATGACATCCTGACATCCCAGCTGCTGAATAAGATTTTTTTTTTATCCTCCTTCCCCTCAATTCCCAGAAAGTCTAGAGATAGAGAATGTAGTTTAACTGGTGTCCTTTGCCTCATCTTCACTTAGATTTAGCATGGATTTTTCCAACATTTAAACACTGTTTTCCAATTCATTTTTTGGAAACCCTGAACCTGAGAAGGTCAGCCATATTCAAAGCTAGTTTGAACTAGAAGAACGTAAGTCAGAAGGAAAACAAACCTGATTTTTTTTATCCACTGTAGTGGTTTATTCTGAGTTCTGTGTTTTCAAATACCAGGTTTACAAGAAGGCAAAACATAAGCTGTAGTCACTCAGAAACAAACAAAAAAACCCACAAAACACAAACAAATGAAGAACAACAAAAAACTGCAGCCCATATACTATAGATATTACAAATTAAAAAACAGCTATCAAATTAAATTGCACGTGAACAATCAGAAAGAAAAATTAAATGTTAGTAAATAAGACTATCCAAACAAAGCCTTCTATGCATTATTATGCTAACATGGGAACCGTGAAAGATGAAGGAGATGCTAAAATCCTTCAGAAAGGAAATAAGTTGTGTGATCAAAGCAGCAAGAGAGCCATTGCTGTGAAACCACACAGTGGGGATATATATACTGAGCTGTTCCTATTTGTGACAACAGGACAAATACAGAAGACTGAAAACGTCAACACAAATGAGTTCCTGCTAGTTATGAAGGACTATCCAGTACTAAATTTAGAATTATTTTTGGAATGAAAATAATGCCAGACAAGATAATTTGCACTTCATATTTACTTCATTCAGATGTACAGTAATGTCATTGCCTTATTATTTTGAAAGGGACTGTTCATGAAAAATATGGCATATAGGATTTCTACCCAGATCATCAAGAAGTGATTCTGGAGACAGATCAAGTCCTATCCTTTCTGACTGAAACTGGAAAGAATAAAAATTCAAAAAGTCTGAAAAAAAAAATATAAATTCTTTAAGCACCAGATGGTTCTGAGCAACGCATTTCAAATGAGCTAGTCGCTGTGTGATTTTCAAACAAGATGAGGTCAAATGGTTGGAGCAGTGTCGCTTTAAGAAAAACTGTTATCTAATGCTTCATTTGCATTTTCTTGTCTCAAGCAACCTAAGAATTTATTCAAAATACCTTCTCGAGGACTTAAGAATCTCACAAATGTTAAGAAACGGATTTGGATTCATGCAAAAGCATGTCCCACAGAGGTATTTTCAGTAGTTTATTTTCAGTTATTACTATTGATGCACCACTTGCATTCACTTTCCAGACTGGGAAAAACCGCTGCATTAAGTGAACTGACCTAAAGAAGAAACGTAAGAAATACTGGGTTGCAGGAACAGAAAAGGAGGATTTTAGGTTTTGAAACAGCAGCTGGGCAGTCAGGTGGTACAGTTTTCCTCTTTAAAGATTTTATTTGGCTATCACCCAAGGCTGCTTTTTTCTTTTAAAAATGAATTAAGATAAGCAATATGGTTTTCCATTTCTAATAGTTCTGAAGTCTTTATGAACGTGGACAATCACCTTTCCATGTCAGAGTACAGCTAGATCAATAAAGTAAGGATGAAGAAACTCTGGCTGGTCTCACACAGCAAATATTAGCTACCCACAGCAAACATTTCAAAGATGTTGCAAACTTCTTATCAATGTCATCATTAGTTTATGAGTCCAGGCAGTTGCATTTAATCTGAAATACAGTAACTTTCCTTATAGCTGGAGGATGTGATCTCTAGTGTTCACTGTAATGCAACATGGGACCCATATAAGCTTTTTCTTGTCACAGGTAGCACTGCAACACTGTGCTTTCTCCTGAAATCAGACTCATGGAATGACTGACATGCAGAAACTTACTTCTGCCACAAAAGCACTTTTTCAGGCAGAACTCCACCACACCAAAACAGTCCAGTAACTTGCAAGCCACAGTAAATAATACATTCAGTTTAAATGCAATTTCCCATGAAAATATTTACCAAGGCACAGATACACAGTGAAACAAAATACACACAAGTGTATGGCTTGAAGGTGCTGGACTGATACAGATCCAGATAGGATCATACAGATAGGACAGCAGTTCAGTCGAACTGCATTATAAGCCAATTGTATTTTATTTATAGAGGACAGAAGTAAATAGAACTGCCACGGCAAATCAGACTAGTGGTCTGTCTCACTGTAGGCATTACCCTTCTCAAAGGGATGTGATACTGCAATAGGCAAGCTGGAGTAACTACCCAACAAAGTCACCCCCAAGCCTCAATGATTGCTAGTTTGCTTGATGATCAGAAGAACAAGAAAATAATAGGTTACTTCCAATCTTTGATTAATAATAAAGTTATGATTACATTCACATCTTTAGATAGCTAATCTTAAATGTTTTTACATAGGCAGCACATTAAAGTAAGGATTTTCATAAGCTAAGTGTTTTTTTTATTTTCTTTCTACCTTTGATCTTTTTGTCTTAATCTGGTTTTAGTGTTAATAAATGTTCCATTAAAAAAAAGATAAGATATTACCTATAATTTTTCAAGCCAATTACATTCGCACACTTTGGTTTCTTCTAGGGTTCAACATCACCATTTAGTTTTGACGTCCTGCCTTCTGGCCTCCAAAATACAGTACTGAAGTTTAAAGTTTAGTCAAAATTAGAGAAATTATAAATTAATAATTAAAGTCTGGAGAATATATAGCACAAAGATTAAGAGCCAAATTAACAGGTTACAAGTGTCTTTCAGAAAAACTTATCTTCTCCATTTCAAATGTACTTCTCCTGTTAATGTTTTAAATACAAGCATTGATGCCAGGACAGGACATGACTGTATATTGCAGATTGGCTAAATATTAAGGAAATATGTAATTAGGATCAATTTCCTGTTACCACAACCTTTACCCTCTTCCAAACTGAGAAATTGATTTCAACTTGAAAACTTCAAGCTCTAATCTAATACATTTATAAAAATCAATACTAACCAAAGTTAGTAATATTTTCAATACTAATATTTATACTTAATAAAAGTCTAACCAACCAGGAACTTTCAGTTCCGTAATTACTACAAAAGCACAAAACTCTATTCTGGCTTTGTAAACACCAAAATCTGATAATTTGACACAAAAAATTTCCCATTCCTATGACAAATGGTAATATTCTGCATCTTGAAGATAACACCTCACTTAGACCTTCATTCTACAGAAAAGGCAAGAAAATATATTGCTTAATGCTTTCTATATTATCTCATCTCAGAGTTCTATAGATACAGAACCAACCCTTATAATGATAAATGTCCCTTCTCATTTTATGTACCCTTACAGATTTTACAAGAACATAATGTACTTTTTTTCCCCAGGATTTCCATTTTAAAAGTTAATTTAGAGCTCTGATTATATGCAATATTTCTATGGAACAAGCACTCAACTATTCTTATCCATTATGATCTCAAAACATGGCTTTTATGCTTAAGATAACTAAAATCCATCCAGTTAAATAAAAAAAAAATAAATGGGAAAGCAGAACTAATCTTGACATGAACATGCAGGGCATAAAAGCAAGCACCTGAAATGGTCTTTGTCAGCAGAAGATTTATTTCTAATATTTCAATCTCTAAACTGACAGTGGCCTTTATTTTCTCTAAAGCAAACAACTGAATATTTGATATACATTGGCAAGAAATATCTTAATCAAATGCAAAAGATTATATTATTCCTATATGGAAACACTGCTAAGATTCATCTGATTAGTAATTTTAAAATGGCAAAACATTGCCAAAATAACATAGTAGATATCTTTTTTTTTTTATGTCAAATTCATTTGCATCAGAATTAATTTACAAGTAACAGTCTGTAAGAATGATATGTTCAATTAGACACTTCTTTCAATGGCTATCAGGTAAGAATTGAAACCAACAACTACCAAGTATTTGACAGAAGGGAGAGGAGCAATCGTCTTTCTTCCCACCCTAATTCCTAATGGCAAGTTTTTGTTCATGTCCTTTAGTCAGTAATTAATCTTGCACAGTATAGTAAGCACCACTATATGCTTACCAGATCTCAAATTTGGTAAGCTGAGTAAACAGCGTATGAAAAAAGAAGTACTCATTGCCATTCTCACACTGGCAATATATTCTTGGAGGAGAAAAAGAATGATCCATTAATAACTCCTGCCAGTTGTCCTAGAGAAAAGGTTACAGAGGCAAAGATGTGATTACTTGGGCTTCTAAGAATATTTTAATTAATTCAGCAGAATGTCTGTTAAAACTAAACCATAAAGGTAGGAGAAAGCTTAAAACAACAACAAAACCCCAAAACTAAAACAACAACAACAACAAATCACAAAATCATGATCTTCCTTCAATCTGAGGTCTCACTCCTTTCCAAGGATCACCCATTTCTAATATGTATCTAAAGGTGGCAGCAACTGTTTATCCTTTCAGGCCCAGAATTAAGCTTTGAAGAGCTTAAAATGCTGTACCACAGGGTTCCATCCAGAAACGAGAGCCAAATTCATCCTCAGTGCCAGCCTAACATTACATCAATAATTAAGTTGTTCTAACAAACACAACCTGTAGACAACAAAATTTCTGCATGCCACTCCTGTCCAACTTTGTTTTTTACATTACTGATGTAAAAGCAATACAGTACGAATAATTTGGCCACCGAATAACGATTAATGTAACACAAGCATACTCCAAATTAGACATATTCCAGTATCAGAAGCCATATGTTAGAAAGATACAGAAGTGGAAAATATTTCCTACTTCAGTCAAAAACCCCTCTACCTCCAAATGCTTGCCTTGCCTTTCCTCTCCAAAATAACATCCAGAACATATCTAAGCTCTGGAGAGGGCTCTTCTAAAATCTAAACAAAAGACAAACTTGAAATATTTAGTACAAGGTACTAGTGGGAGGAATCTTGTTACAGTCTTCCTGAATTTATTCTTTGTTCTCAGAATTAGCACCCACACCTTTAATCAGTTCTCATTATCGCTGTAATTACTGATGTCATTAATCAAGTTACAGAAAACAGTCTAGCCTATTTAACTCCGCAGACTATATCCTTACATGATACTCAAATGAAAAGAAAGCAAAAAATGGTAGAAGTAGAAGAATAGTGGAACACAGGGCAGGGCTGTGGCCCGTAGGGGGAAGTGGGGGAAGTAGGTGGGAAGGTAAAAGGAGGAAGGCAATGAAGAGGGGCTGCAGTTCCACAGGGACACCCATATTTACTTACGGCTAAGCTCCTAAGCACTTCCTGCAGAAACAAGAGCGGCATGAATTTCACTTTCTTCACTCCTATCCTTTAGGAAGGAATAAGGCTCAATAAGATAAGTAAGCTTGTAAACAAGCCCTTCAAGTTCTTTTGTCTTTAGTTCCACTTGGGAAGAACTGTTCTTCGGTGGCTTTTTTTTTTGTTTTTGAAAATATGCATTAGCTACAAGGTACACATTACATATATGATGTGCATTACTATATGATAACATACATAAGCATGTGGGTGTATGCATATATATTCTAATAATTTATTTAAAAATATACTTGCAGGGTATTAGAAGTCAAACTGACTAACCATGCAGAAAGAATATTACTTTTTACATCCCCCAGAAAGTTCAAAAGAATACCACTTAAAACATAAATGCTACCTTTGTAGAAGGGATGAAGTGACATGCTTCATCTAAAATCTGACCGCACTAAGGTTTAAAAATTATTTTAGTATACTGCTCTGGCTAATTAGCAAAATACTCCAACAAAACAATAGCAACAAAAAAACCCAAGCTGCAAGTTCTGAACTGATTTTAATTAATTTCAAGCTATATCGCGAGGTACATGTTCTTTGGTTTGCTCAGCTACAGCTGGATCTTACTTTTTCCAGTTCGGATCAAAAACACATTTTCCATAAAAAACGCTGACATAGCAGGTTTCAGACTAAATGGGGTTTGATATACAGCTGGCCCATCCTTAGGCTTCAAAGGAGGACTAGCAGAACTGCAGGTATCTCCCCAGCGTCTGAGCCTGCCAACTACCAACTCATAGAACAGCTTCTCAAGTCAATGAACGCTGCTGCTTCTGATCACCTAATTACTCCATTTGCCTCAAAGTAAGGCCAACTAACATAACCCAGTGACTGAACTAACTTCACAGTACTACATATTACCAAGGAGACCTGCCTATACTTGGGATATATTTCAAAGCTGCTATAACAGTTATTTATTTTTAATGAGTGGGGGAAGCATGGCTCCACTAGATAAATATATTTAAATATAAAGTAATGCAAAACCTTTTGAACAAGGTGGAAACATTAGAGAAATATATTCCCACGTATACTAGAGTATTAGGAAAAATGCTAAACAACATAGCAGGAAAAATAATTTTTCCACAACTCAAATTTAGTTTGAAAAGCTAATTTAATCTATTTTTTCATAATTAATTAGCTATATTTTCAAGAAATACCAGCATGGGTGCTAGAACAATGCTTTTGGAACTGAGTAAGTATTTATCTGTATTTAATTATAGTATAGATACAGTATTTCTTAAAAAAAAAATTTGAAAGGAAAAGCAATGTTTAAACAGACTATTGCACTTCATGTATTACACAATGATTTCCAATAATATGATTGCATTGCCTTTTATAATTTTATACTGGTTATTTGCTAATGAGGATTTTTTTTTTTTTTTTTTTTTTTTTTTAAACTTTGGTAGACTTCCCATTGCTCACTGAGGTTGACACACAGCAAGTCACTGGGATGTAGGGTCAACTATTATTTGGTTTATAGTTGTTATAGTTTCTGTCAAATTTAAACTTATCCATAGGAAGTCTGTAACCCAGTATGAGGAAAAAGTTGACAGTGTGAAGAACAGCAGAAGCACTGTATCCATAAGGAGATTTATTAGTCCCTCACCTTGTACCACATCCGTAGCCTGTACACTCACAGACTGCACCTGTGCACAGTCAGAATAACAAAGACTATGGAAACAGCTACCATCTGGAATGGGAGGATGGCTGAATAAACCCAGTTTAGCTAGGAAGTTGTAAACAGAAAATGTGGGTATGCTTCATGGGACATGGTAGGGTCTAGTGTGCGTTGAAAAAGTAGAAGTCAATTAGAAGTTTATGAACCACAGTGGCAATTTTTTTTCCCCCACCATGATGACACTTGTATAGGGAAAAGGTTAATATTTGGGTCAGTTGAATCAGGAACTCAATTTTGGACAGGTCAAGCTTATGAGAATAAAATCATTTCAGAGTCTGAAATGTGTGGCAGTTCATTAACACTGACTTATTAGCAGGAAGGAAGGAAGGAAGTGAGCATTGTTGGCAAACAGGTGACAAGCAAAGGCTTGATATGACATTTCTTCCATATGAAATGGAAAAATTGTAGAGGGTATCTTTTCCCAGCAGTGCAGAAACTGCTCCTCCCTCATTCCCACCACACCAAAAAGAAAACAAAGGAAATCATATTAATGTGGAAGGGGAAAAAAACAAGAGAGGAAGTTTACAAGAAATTTTCTGCCTTTTTTCTTAGTTTGAGAAGACACTAAAAGAAAGGGGCAATTGGCAGAAACACTCCTGACTTCTCACTGCAAAGTTAGTGGCAACCTCAGTACCAGTAGCTAAAATGTAGGCACCAGACCGCAGATGATTTCCGTCTTCCTCAAGTGTTTTAGAGGAAAGGGGTGCAAGACAAAATAACAGCCAGAAAAAAGAACATACAAAGGTGGCTGCAGAAAATACAGTTCTGATAACAGCGCACAGGAACATATTCTAGATTTATGAGAGTGGAGGATTACTATAAAGAACTGAGTAAGGCTCTCCATATTTATAACTGATGTCTACTGGGGGGAAGATACAACTACTGAACAAAACCCCAAGTCAGCTTACACTTCTCTTCTACAGTTTGGAGACTCATTGAGAAAGAGAAAAACAATTTTTTTATTCCAGCTGCGCAGAACACAGGAGATGTAAGAGTTTTGAAGTGTTCTAGTTTAGAGCAGACAAAAACAACACTAGTCCAAGGGAACAACTAAACCAGCTTATTTTCCTAAAGAATACTTCATGAAACACATGAAAGTCCTCCCCAAAAAAACTTCTTGTTGCTTGGGAAGCAGATGGTAAATGCCAATTTCACATATTGGCCAGACCTTTTTTACCTAGCCAGACTTTTTTAGTCTAATCCTAGAAATTCACCTTAAGATATGTGACTTATGAAACATAACACAACTCTAAACCAACTGATTTCTGTCAATATCAAAGTCAATTCCAAAAAAGCCATGGCAAGTTTAGTAATAACCTCTTTTTCACAGACCTGTGAATACCAATGCAGAACAGGCTGTCAGTAGGAAATACTTCAGGCCACCCAGATGAACAAAAGTAGAGAGACAAATACAAATCAAGGTTGCTAAAAAGGAGGAGAACGAATACTCAGAAGGTGTGTAGGGGATGTTGAAGACTAGGGAAGCAAAGATAGTGGAAAAGTGTGAACTGGTGCTTGATGGAGAAATACTGAAGCCTAGAAGTTTACTACTGTGAAATTAGCATATTCAGACCCACAATTTCAAGATGTAATTAGGCTGCAAACCCATTTGAACACAGAATAACTCACGTGCAAATCATTTCATGTCCAACTGCACAAAGTACTCCAGCTTCCTCCCATAATTTACGTCCATACTTACCTCCCATAATTTTAGATTGGCAATTGATAAATTCTGGCTTCTTGTCGGTAAGGTAGCGCTGACAAGTGTGATGTAAAACCTGAAAGAATGTGCATTTTTCTGAAGCTGTACTTGCTACCCATTGGTCAAAAGCATTTTCAAATAGTAAATCAAATTCGGGGGAATCCTAGAAGAAAACAAAACAAAACAACACACTACTATTATTCCAGTTTTATTAATGATTTGGAGAAATATATAGAGCTATTATTTTTTAAAAGGTATTATCTTGGAAAAAGCAGAAAGGTCATGCAACTCAAGACCATCCTGGGATTATTTTTCCTTTGCATATTTTTAGATGCAAAAACAACCAGGCAGGAAGGTTTTTTCTTGCAGGTATTTTTAATGAGGAATATTCAGATGTAACAAAAATACCTGAAAACAAAAATACTTTAGACCAAAAGATTAAAAGCTGGAATCTCATAAGAAATCCTTGTTGTCTACAGATATATAGTTATTTGTGTCTTCTATGTTATGCAAGGATTTGTGCTTCTCAGCACAAAATCTACTGTCACACTATATTATAGAAGATGTGTTTCTGCTCTTGATGCTAAACCAAAGGAAAACAAATAGCAACTCCTAGTTGTTGTATTTAATGTATTATCATAAAGTGTTGTATAGGTCTCAGGATAACATGAACAAAAGAGCACTCCCAGAACAAATCAAAGCCAGCTCTATACCATGCATCAACTGCAAAAATAAATGGATTTTATGCAAGAATTTGCTAAATATCATTTTGTAGTCTAATTTAGTAAATGCTTTTTTGAATCGATGACACTAGGAATCACAGGAAGACAAGTTTGAAGGGAACATGTTTAAGAACTTGATAGGGCTTTCAAACTGAGAGTATCCCAGGTATCTGTTATTTACGTAGCTGCATAGCAGATGTTGGGAAAGGGCCTAAAACTCATAGCCCTTATCTATTTGTCTTGTTTTCATTGTGCCTTTACTCAGAGAAAATCTAATTCCACTCCCTGCATTTCATACGGCAGTGCCTAAAGGGCTGCTTCTTTGTGCAAAAGACTGTACTGGGTAGTAACAGAATTTGGTGCCACCACTGTTAAGATGCTTAGGGGGCTGATCAGAGCACAGCTTTGAACAAACCAAGGGGGTTAGTCACAAACATATTTTGCTGTACAGTGAACACAGTAAATCACTTTGTGATGACGCAGTATGAGCCACATTCCTAACTTCTAATTCTGCTGTTCTACTACTGGAGATTTATATTCATAAGCTTATTACAGATTAGTGCAACTTTGTCTTGAGACAGCTCAAGGTGGGCTGTATATTCCACATTAAAGGAATAATTCTAGAACTATTTAGTGGGGGTGTGTGTGTGTGTTTGTTTTACTTTATTTTATTTTGGGGTTTTTTTTTTTTTGGTTTAAATCAGTGTTCATGTACTATTGGCAACTAAACCACACCACCACCCTTTGTAGAAAAATGTAAGAAATACAGAAGATTCTGAGGAGAGGACCATCCTGGAAAAAACACAAAGTTCACAATATTTCACACCCTTGAACTTCAGTAACCTCTCCTGTCCTTGCTTCTACTTACTGCTCTATCTTACAACACAGCTGCATGCCAAAATGGACCCCAAGAGGCTTATAGCTGAAGACAAGGCAAACAAGGATCTTATTTTTCTCTTTATAAAGAAAAGAGAGAGTAGGAAAAAAAAGTAGGGAAAAGCAGGAAGAAAAAAAACCCATGTGACTATGAACTTTGGTCTGCTCCCATCTTTCCATTAAAATCTATTTCATATATTCCATTGAGCTATATCTTCTTGGAGAATTTGCAGATACTTTTTGAATAGTGAAAGAATGCCTGATTCACAAATCAGTTATAAGAGAGCTCAATTTTCATTTTTTAGAAGTGTTCAAACTCACCCGATTAGGGTCTATACCATTGACCTGGCGAAGCTGCTCGAGCATCCACTGCGTTCTCCTGACAAAAGATGTAGAGCCTTCAAATTGCTTCACCTTTGTAATAGATGCTTGGGCTGGTTTCTTGTTTGTCACTTAACATATAAAAGAGAAAACATATAATTGAAATGGGATAATGTTTCTGGAACATGCCATTTAGTTCACTGTATCAGTAGCTGGTTTGCTAGTGTATTTTCTATAATATCCCACAAAGTAAATACATGTCACTGGTTCTGACAGTAGAACCCTTTCCTGGATAACATATAAAAGCACATTCCTTATTGTCAGGATGATGGTACAATGCCAAACAAGCATTATAGTACTCAAAATTGGATATGTTTAAGCCATTATCAACTTAAGTTGGCAACATCCTGTAAAAAAAAAAAAAAAAACAGAACTAAACTGAAGGTCTTTCCATCTGCATTCTTACCATCACCCTACTGTTCTCTTTTCCCCACACTAATTAGCAGAGCTTTCTCATACCCAACCTCTTATTCATTTCTCTCTTCTTGTCATTTCAAACAAGAGAACACCAAAAAAAAAGAAAGAAAAAGGCATCTCCATGTAAGTCCATTTATGTACCTTTTTTAAAAAAAAAAAAAGGTTACTTTAGACTGACTTTCATGTTGGTGATTAATTGGAAAAAATAGAGGTTTCTCCAATCTTTTCACAACATGTCACATGTAGGTCATGCTTGTATAACACCACCACCATCTAATGACAATTAATTACCAATTCCCAGTTTCCAGTTGGCAGACATGCACTTACTGCACTGAGAAAGTAAGCCTACCCAATCAGACAATAGTCTGTGAAAAAGTCATAAGCAGTAACTAAAGATCACCCCCCCCTCCAAATATTAGGTACCACAAAGACCATAAATAAGATTGATCTTACTTGTTATAAACAAAATATATGTTAAAACCCACAAAGTCAGTCATGCAAGACAGCTCTGCTTGGGGGGGGGGAAGGGGGAGAAGCAATATAAAACACTCCAATTAGCGTATCCTTCGCTCTGCATCAGGTTTTCAAAGACTACTTAAACATTAAAGCTAACTTTTCAACAGCAGGAAAACTGGCTTCCAGTATTAGATTTTTTTTTTTTCTCTAAACAAACAAATTTTCTTTTCATCAGCCTAACTTTTAACCTCCATGAAAGTTTTATAAGCAGTTTTAAGCACTTTCTATAGGCATACCCTGTATTTTATTTACTTGTTATTTATCTGTTGCTATATGTTAAGTCACTTCCAAACACATTCTCGCTTTCTGTGAAGAAATAATTTGTAGAATCATTGTACTGCACAATCTATTAAAGCTAGCAGGCCATTTATTTTTCTCCTTAAACTCTTTATTTCCGAAAATCCTTTTATCCATATGGTCCTCCAAAAAGAGTATTATCGGAAAAGTCACTTTTCTCTGCTTTTAGATGCTGGCAGTTAAAGAAGACTTTTAAAATAATCAAGACTTGAATAGCAAGATAGCTTATTTTTGTGCACTCCCTTTACCCAAATAATCAGGCAAACTAACAGGCTTCCTACTCTGAAGACGCACACTGCATACACTTCTGCACTCAGGGTCACAATTGTACAGTAAGTAAACATTGATGTAATACCTTATTCAGTAAAGTTAAAAAGCTACTATAGTTTCTTAGCATGAAAATTTACCACTGCACAGATCACTGTCTTGATGTTAAATATACTTTGGAATAGATTAGCAAATTCTGATTAATACAAGAAGTTCTTTTCAATCTCTCAGGTTTACACTTTTTCAGTTCAGTGTGTGCCTCTGCATGTGAAAAGTCCAAGCACCCTTATAAGAACTTAATTTAATAAACAGAAAATTCATTTCCAAGGAAATTTTAATAGGTAAAAAAAAATTTAAAATCAGATACTAACATTTCACATGGCAGATAATTGTTTTTAAGAAGTTAATTTGGAATAGAAAGCATAACTGGACTCAATATATTGACTGGACTATTGATAAGAATGTAATGCCAGAAGTCTCTTAATCAGCAGTTGAAGCAGTGAGAACCAAACTGGTGCAGTATATGATTCAGAACTGCACATCAAATGGTACAGAACAGAGAAAATCAATGTAGTATCAGAAAGGTAGCAGCAAAATTAGATCAGAACAGCTACTGAAATGTAATGACTGAATATTACCAAGAAGTGAGATTAGTATTAGAGATTCATTGATTGCTCAATGCCCTACGCACTCAAGCCTAACAATATCAATGGAGCAGAGGTGACAAGCATCCTATCTATACTTACATGGTATATATAGGTTCTGTTTTTATTGCAAGATTACACACTACTGAGTGGGAAACAAATTCAAAAGTTACACAAGCAGACCACAAATTCATGTCTTACCTTCCCTGAATTCACCCCTTCTAATATCTACTCACGTCTTTTTGCCACCCCCAGTGACCACTTTGGCAGACTCCATGGCACTCCAGCTGGACCAAGTCTCACATATTTTCTACAAAGCAGTACTAATAGAACGCTACCTAACAGTGGCTCAAGATTTGTGGTCTGTGGATTATTCCCCTTCCACGCAAAGCAGGCAACAATCTACTGCTGAATGAGCCATGTATAAAAAAAAAAAGTGTGTACTATACATAAGCCACATATAGAATTAAAACTAGTATCATTGCCAAACAAAGCATTTGAAACAAGGAAGCACTAGACGGAATAATTATGTGACCTAATGCTATTTTTACCCCCTCAGAATCTCATGGATAATCAATTACGAGATGTATAGCCTTAAACTTTAATAAAGTAAACTCACTGCTCTGAAGGTTTCTAAATGGCATACATTCTAGTGCTTTTAAAAACAGGGTCCATTTCAAGGTGAAAATATAAAATTTTACAAATATTATAGTTAAACACTAAATGTCTAATCTCAACATCTCTGTAAATTGTTGGGCTGATTTCACATATCCAAAATTTAATTCTCCAAACTCCTCTGCAGCTTTGTCTTCGGCCAGATAAACTCTTGAAAATCCCTATTAGTGATAATGTAAAACCATCTTTTAATTCTCCAAACTCCTCTGCAGCTTTGTCTTCGGCCAGAGCCATCAATACTCTACTTTGGCAAAAGATATTCACATTAAGCACCTAAACTTCATAAACTCTTGAAAATCCCTATTAGTGATCAACTGTAAAACCATCTTGATTAGATGACTGCTTCTATATCATCCACCACGCAGTAACTCTGGGAGAGGCTGAGAGGGCTCTACTACAGAAGACCTTATAAGGGTCTTGGGTATCTTGTAGTCCTGGACAGAAATTCAGTCTCAAGTTAGCTGATGTGATCCTCTTGGAAAAATGGCAGTTCTCCCTTTAGGTCTCACACTTGTAATTACTGTGCACAGCCAAACAGATCTAGTTGCATTTCATCTTTTGTGTCTTGGTATTTTAGGAAAAAGCTAGCATTTCTAGAACATTCAAAAAAACTGCTGCTACCCACAAACCCACCGAACTTGCTTTAAAACCTTCATTTAGTTCATGACAGCTTGACAGTAGTATGGCAGTCATTACAACTCTGCAAAACCCTTTGGCAGCTGGGAAAACCATCCTCACTAGCTGCTCATTATGTTGCTTTGCAAACTAGAGCACTTCCACACAAACCACTGCGTGGGTGTTACCTTGCAAACATGTAAAAAGGCTTTTCTTAAATCTGAAAAAAATTGGAAGCAATTACATGCTTCTAGCCACATTCCCTCTCTAACAAGTCATTCCAACATGTTCCCTAAAATCTTCCACAATCATTATCTACCTTAATAAAATAAAATACAATGTTTAAGTTATGCTTCAATTTTAGGTGGGGTTTTCTGTTTGGTTGGTTTGGTGGTTTGGTTTTTTTTAACAGAACTTAAAGTATGCCTTCAAAATATGAAGCTGTAGTAGTGCAGACAAAGCACATTTATTTGGAATCCATCAGTAGATGGTAGGTCCATATGGTAATTTCTGTGTGTCATCAGATGCAATAAAATAAGCTTTTATATTTTTTTTTAAAGGAACATGCAGTTTGTAAAGTAAGAAAGAAGGTATGAGAAGTAAGCTACAGCAATTTATCAATTGATGATGGAAGACATTGTGAGGGTTTGTTTGTTTGTTTATTTGTTTTTTTAAACACTAGATGAACATACAACCACTAGTCTCCGAGTCGGAAACAGCACTATTTCTTCCAGGATTGAAGACATTAATAATCATTTTGCATCTTAAATAAAAATATGTTCTAGTATTAAGTTTCAAAGCAGTTGTTAAAGCTTGAGATCACAAGCATTTAAGTAAAAAACTCTGTTTCAAAAGCAGATCAGAGAATATTGACCTCTAGGGGTCCCTTCCAACCCAAAACATTCTATGATTCTATGATTCTATGAATATGAGGCAGAAATAGTCAGATCGGAATTAGCTTTAGAGAATGCTGTGACAGAGTCAGGGAAGTCACTGTTCTCATCATTTAGAACACATGGAAACAAACGCATTTGAATTCCAGACCTTAACTAGAATCCAGTACCATGTGCATGTTTAGCATCTATAGCAGCAAATCAATACAGCTCTTCACACAGAAAGCTAAGGGAGACTAAAGTCACAGCCCAACTTCATCTCATCTGCAGTCCAGAATATATTTTCTTAATTTTTTCAGTCTTCTAAAGTATCTTTACTTGAATAGAAAAGATAAAATAATGAAAAATGGTTAATTCCTTAAATACCTACCCCAAAATACCTGGCCTTGAGAGACAGTCTGAAAGCTTTAAACCACAGCACTATGAACTTCTATTGTTTTATCAGATTTGAAATGCATATTTAAAAAGCAATGTCTGTCCTTGAAGTCTTGTATCTGAATACCTGATTTTGTTTCGGACTTTTTTTTAAATTTGGATCTGTGTATTTAATAACTTAAAATCTAGGTGAGTAGGAATCTTAAGACAAACGGCTTGACTGAAATAACTAATGAAAGGAGAAATTAAGAAGTACAAAGTCTTGAAGCAGGCAGTGACTACTGCAACTGTTTATATTAGAACCAGGATTTCTTTTTTTTTTATCTGAGCACCGCACAGATTAATAAATTAAGCAGCCTTAACTTTTGTTGCTGTTGTGTCACTAGCTCTTGAGGGGGAAAAAAAGAAATAGTGCAAATGAAGTAAAAAAATTACTTTCATCTATGAGATTTTTTCATTTGTGAAAGTGACAGACTCACTCACTCCTGAGCGGGCCTGCAGAAATCTACCGAAGGCACTGGCTATCTGTGTAGTTCAATCTAAGTTCAAACCAAAACAATTGATCAGTTTAATGTTCGATCAGCATAACCTATCTGTATGTCAAGTCCTGTACAGTCGATATTCATCCCTCAATTCACGAATAACCTGTGAAACAAAGTTCGTCATACTGGCTGTTAATAATTAACGACGGAAAAAATCTTTAGAATGAACTCACAACAGGCTAAAGCCCTTAAAAAAAAATTTATAAAAAAAAAAAGACCTCTGATGAAGAAAAAGTTGAACTCAGTATCAGGGCAGTGTGGTGTGATTTTATGGTTACTGTACCTAGAATTTAATCATACTTACCTTCTTGTAGAAAAACTGCCCTAAAGGAAAACTCTTCTTTTCACAGTGAGACTAAGCCTAAAAAAAACCCAGGAGTTTCCTAAAAAGCTTTTGATTCAGTCAGAATAAAAAGAACAAGTTTAAAAGTAGGAACACATTTTAATTAAAAAATATTATTTAATATCCGACACAGATTTTATTAGAAAATAGATAAAACTATGTATTAGCATTTGTGGTAGAAATGCTTTTTTTTTTTTCCAAGCCATTTCTTAAGGAAAAAAAGTAGGTTATAAACAGACTGTGACAGAGATAATTACTCCTCTATACTTTCCAGTTCTCCAGAGTTACATATGGAAAAGCTGTCTGTTCCCTCCAGACTTCTGTTTGTGCAATTACATCTAATTCTCATTCTACATGCCCCTTCACTCCCAGCCACCAAGGAAACAGCTATTTCATAAACCTGCAAAAAGCTCACTGACTATAATTCTGATAGTCACATACACAGCCCTAGGAAGCTATGGCTATTAGTTAGGCTGATGATCTGCAGTTTCTGACCATCAGAAAAAAAAGAGTGAATTTTGTTTCTTTGTCCAACTGCTGCTCAATTCTGCAACATGCTTGATTTTTTGTATTCAGAGGACAAAGCATGAATAAATTATGGAAATGCCTCAGAAGCCTGAAGAAACCCAAGACATTTCTTTCTTGCAAATATCATAAAGTACAAATGCTCAAAGAAAAGACAACTTAACAAGATATCTACAAGGACTGACCCTCATTTGCTATTCTCACCTACATGACTGCAAAGCAAAAGTCAAGAAAAGAAGATTTAGTTCTCTTCCTCTAACATGAGGAGCTCTTCCTTCTGTCACAAGAACAACCTTACAATTGTTTCCCCCCACATTTCAAAATCTTATTCTCCCTGCTTTCTTCCCAGAGTGAGGAAATGGCATCTAGAGAGGGGAAAGGACACTAAATCACACATCCCTCGACCCTTATGATAGTAGCAGCTAGTATCATTGCTATCTGGAGCACTCCAAGGTAGTTCAAACCACTACTGTTCAGGCCACATGGTCCTATAAGCAAAACATCGTCCTGGCAAGCAACTTCTAGAATTTCTGAAAGCAACTTTCCAACAACCAGACAAGTAATTAAGATTAAGATTAAGTAATTAAGAATTAAGATGAAGCAAAAGGGTACATTATGACCTATTTGGGTATTAAAGAATAATGACCAGATACATGACACTGTCTTAATATACCATGTGGATTTCAGGAAAACTATTTCCAGTCCACTTCACTTGATGGTTGTGAGCTTTGCTCTCTATCAAGTCCAGCTTTGAGTTTGCACACCAAAATTTGTAGTATTTCATGTTTTCTCAGAGCAGTTTCAACTAAACACTGATTTAATGTGGAATCTAAATTAATTCTAGAACTTTAAGACTTCAAATGGTGGTTGCCCAAGGGCAACCTCCTGCAACCTTCATACCTGCCATGGGTTCTTAGATCTCCACTATCTATAATAGAAAGAAATGCTCTGAGAAGACAGTGCTAATAAGAATCCAGACTTACATTGCCACCTCCAGGATTAATTTGAGGTACAGAAGAAAAAGGGTATGTTTGCAGTAGAAGACAGATAACCTTACTGAAAATGAACAAAAGCAGCTAAAACTGGGGCAGGTTTAAATTCCCACTTGCTGGTCAAGGCTTGTCAAGCTGTCAAAATGGCTGATAAGTTGAGGCTTGACTTCATAGCATTTACTACTTTTGCCCAGTATTTCCCCTTTCCTTTCTTTGACAATGCTGCTTTCTCACCATCTGGGATCTAAGGACATGGAAGCAGGGAGAAGCTGCAGAGTTCTCACCTTCTCCACTTGCCAAATAGGACATGGTGATGTCAGTGTCCCTAAATACACAGCAGTTTAACCAAAAATTAATTCTTTCTGTTTCTTCAGGCACAGCATAATGTTTTGACATCAGATTGGAAAACACAAAGAAAAGGGAAGCTTTCAGATACAACAGAGGCACGCTACTCATAGGTCTAAACACATACTGTTTGCTCCCAGAGCCCTTCCCAATAGTCCAAATAACAAACTACATCACCTGTCTGCTTAAATCAGCACTTACTGCATCACCGCCTGTTACAAAGTTGCCAGCCTCACTGTCATTGCTTTCCAGATAAAAATGTACAAAATATGTATCTCTTAATTAAGGTTTATTCGTACATTGTTTGAATATATAGTTTAAGTAATATTTTTTCTTTGTCTACATACAAGTTATCTTTATCTGCTCAACAGTAAAACAAAAATAAAATCCTAAAAAAAAATAATCAGTTACCCTGGAAATTCAGATTAAGGTATGTGGTATGTTCCCAAGATGAAAAACTAGACAAAACAGTTTTCTGGTGCCTTCAAGTAATTAAAAAAAAAATAGCTTTGGGTTGCAATGGGTGTTTCCATGTGTAAGACATCATAAAGTACTATAAGCCTGAAGTGAGAGCCTGTATGTTGTCCAAACATACCAAGTGCATTAATAAAACACTGCTGCTTATAGGCAGAATGCCTTGCCTTTCAGTTTTGCACCTAGTTTTCCATTATATTTACATTTTGCAGAACCATGTAAATACACGTCCTTAAAAATAGTTTTTATGCCTATTCAAACACTGTAAACCCCATCACATCATGTACATTACAGACTTTACAGTTTCTTGACAGACTCATTTTTCATTCCTATCAAATTTTTAAAGCTAGAAAGATAGAAGTATTGCAGTTATAAATTAATAGCGTGCTTAAATTATTCTTCATATACTATAGTAATATAGTTTAAGGTACTGATACCAAAGCAACTGCTTTTCATGTTGGCACAGTTACATAGAGAGATGCAATTAATAGTGGAAAGAATGGCAGACTTCATTTTATAGCCAGAGAAAGCTTCTGCTTAACTGCAAATGTTTGGAAAGGAATCTCATTAAACACATATTCACTTCCAGAATGATGACTGAACTTCCAGGTTTTGTTGGAATTGCCTTTTACTATTCCATATTGCAAAGCAGCCAACTTTCAAACTTTTCCCACCTCCTTTTTCCTGCACAAGGATAGTCAGCTGCACTTGAAGACTCTTGAGAAATTTCTAGGCAAATATAGCCTATTTGAGCTGTGTATACGTTTTTAATTAAAAACTAGTTGAGAGGACAGGATGGTGGTCTCACAGATCTGCCAAGGCACTGTTGCTGCAGCGGAAGATGATAGGTATTCCAGCCAGGTCCCAGGAAAGAGGGATGACTTCCTCACAACCCAGGGACCAAAGACTTCATTAGGGACCTCTCAACCAGCACAGAGCTCCTGCTGATCCTGGCCTAGAGCATTTTGCATTAGTAGTTTACCTTGCCCTGGGATGGTAGAGCCTCACTTCTTAACTGTAAGGTATTTGGTGACTGAGAATTTCAGCCCCTCATAGCATGTGCCCGTCTTCTGTATTAATCTGGAGCATCAAACAGCTTCAATCTTCTTAGCTCTCTTTTCTTAAAAGGAAGGCAGCATCCTACACAGACTTGGCTGAACAGGATACTTTAAATAGCTGTGTAAGCATTTACACACACTTCAGAAAATCCCACCTCAAATCTAGTTTAGAAATCAAAGCTCAAGATGCAGACCACAGTGAATATCTGTGTGGGTGGCTTTGAGAGATTTCTTTTATCACATTCTGGTCACTTCAGCACCTGCAACTATGGAGAACCAGTTAAAGTCAATAGCACAAAGAGTAATTCTACTCTTAGTAAGTGGAATTTGGAAATTCTCCCATACAAGTTAACAGATGTGCATCCGCATGCAGAGAATACACTAGGAATTACCTCACCAGCCTGAAAACAACGTTTGAACTTCACAGCAAGTGTCCCGAGGGGCAGGAAGAGGCTCTGGAAAACTAAGGTTCGAATTCATTACTCAGTAACTCACACAAAAAGTATGGTATTACAAAATAGTTCTCCATTTATAAGTTTGCTTAGATAACTTGACAGGCTTCAGGTTCTGGAACAAATTGGCCAATGACTTAAGAACCTACAGTGTAAGAGGACCCTGTTTTAAGAGGGTAGGGTATTTACTGAAGCTTTTAAAGAAGTGACTTATAGAACACTGTGCTCTTTTCTGGATTTTGTACTTAAATGACTGGAAATACAGTAGATGAGATTACTTTGAAAGAAAATACTTTGCACACAGCAGATGCAAGAAAGAGACTCTACTATCTCTGCTCAAAACAAAAT
Source organism: Gorsachius magnificus (assembly GCA_034008185.1). Lineage (NCBI taxonomy): Eukaryota > Metazoa > Chordata > Aves > Pelecaniformes > Ardeidae > Gorsachius > Gorsachius magnificus. The sequence continues at coordinate 37,648,892 of CM067086.1, forward strand.
CCCTAGCTTTGGCCATGCAACAGCCTAAGAGCAGCAGTGGGCAAATTATTCCATATTCTAATGACTCAAACTTTCAGATGGACACAATTCTACAAAAACTTCCACATTCACATGGGGCATGATAACATCTAAGTCTCGATACAAGCAACTAAAAAAGGCTGGTAGACTGACCACTTCAGATTACAAAGAAATTATAAAACACACACACACACACACACACACCCCAAATCAAAACAACAAAAACCCCAGAATCACATCTGTGGGGAAGTACAGGGCGTGACTGAAGGACAGGCCAAGCAGGAAGAATAACAAGTAAGTGGGCCAACGGCTGCAATCCCAAGTTATCATCATACATTATTTTAACTGAAGCCAGTTATTTAAATCCTGTCCATTCAACAAAAAAACATTATATCAACCTATGAAGTACTCTATGCACAGTATTTAACCCACCACACTTTTACTGAGCAGAAGCCAGATATCCAGCCTTTCTTACATCTTCATGCTGGAAATGCAGTGAGTATTGTGAAGGGATGTTTTTATGTGCTGACTTTTTTTTGCTGTCTGAATTATTTTCTGCAAACAACTGAAATGAAATAGAGCAAGCAACACATGTGTTTCAGGTAGCACTTAGCCTGACATGTAAACGTAGGGGGGGCAGGAATCTCTAAAGTATGTATATTCTGAATATTTTGAACTTAAGTTTATAGAAATAAAGACTACCAGTACCACTACTATTAGACCTGAGAGAATGCCTGTATTATGTGTCTTACACAAAATCCAAAGGATATTTTACATATCAGAAGGTCCCATCCCTATCTTTCCAGGGAGGTGGTCGAGTCCCCATGCCTGGGGGTATTTAAAAGAAAGGCAGATGAGGTGCTTAGGGACATGGTTTAGTGGTGGGATGGCAGTGCTAGGTTAACGGTTGGACTTGATGATCTTAAAGGTCTTTTCCAACCTAGACGATTCTATGATTCTATCCTACGTATTCATGGTGTAATTTTTTTTTTATTTCATATATATATGAATGATCAGACTTTTGAAATGCAATCTTATCACCCCAATGTTTTAACTGCTTTAAAAAGTGGGAATGCAATAAAGTAACTGTAGGCACCAATCTTCACAAGTTTATATATTAAACACTATCAAGGCAGTTTAGAGGTAAGACCAAAAACCTCCATGGGACATAATGCTGTGCAGTGTTTTCTAGAGAGTTCAGCAGACAGCATCCTTGTCACACTTCCAATGCCCATTGTGCTTCTGGAAATCAGTTCTCTATCCATCTGCAACCAAGGGTTTTCAATGCTCTTGCACACGGAGTTCAGTGGTTAAGTGCTCTTTCAATGGCATCAACCAACAAGTATTCTTGACATAACCCACAAAATAGAGACTTTCCTAAACCTTCACAAATATTCCCTATGGCTTCAATTATCTGAAGAGACACAGTATGGTTTCCTGCCAAGATGTTCACTGCTATTTCCATGTGCTGTTCAACAACAGCATTTCAGGGTCAGAAATCACATCCGCTTATTTTTAAGCCAATTTGGTTTGCAAAGTACTTTAAGACCATGAAATGGAAGGTCATATGTGGGTAATATTTAAAATTTTGAAATTTTATGCATGTGAACAGTGATTTGAAAACCAAGTGAAATTGTGACCCTAACAAGGCTAACTTTAAAAGTGCTAAAAAAATTCATTTTCAGAAATAAGTGTCTTGCTGAACTGGGACGCAACACTTTAGCTGTGTATTTACCCTCCATCCTTTTCCAGTATGCTTTATTCTCCTGCTCCATTTTAAACTTGTACAATGATGGCATTTCTCAAACTGCTTTTTTTTTTTCTTTCAACTATTGATTTATTGCAGTTACCCACCAAGCTTGTTTCACTTTCTGAACAAGATGCAGGTAATTAAAGTGTCTAGAAACTATACTGAATGTGTACTTTAGTACTTCTACTATACCAATGCTTACTTACAAACTGACATTGAAAGGCCCTATTACAATAAACCCAGAGCAAACAGCCACAGGCAACACCAGAAGAATGAGAGGGACAAACACTGAACAAGTGGTTACAGCTAAAATAAAAAATACGGAAAAATAAATGTGAGAAAAAACATGGTAGATGATTTAAAGCAATGAATAGCTATATTTTGGTTCCTTTTATCATTAGACAAGAAAAAAAAAATAATATCCCTGTTTCCCTGGCTGCACACTCCAAAATAATCAACACAATCCTCATCTCACTGATGGCACATGCATTAATGTGATGTGATTTTTGTGGTAAAGAAATCAGTAGCTCCTCAGAACCTACAAAAGCAGGTCAGTAAATCAGATGATATACATATCTTCCATTGTCACACTAAAAAGTTGTAAAGAGAGTGAAATAAAAGTATTTATGGCATGAACTGAGGAAAGGCAGCCTTCCACTACTGGTATGGAAACAAACAAAAAAAGCCCCCACAACAAACTCTGGGACTTTATTTCTGTATTTGTTATTTGTGTATTTGTTAATACACAGACAATGTACATTAAACAAATTCAAAATTAATCTGAAATGGTTACTTTGTAACATTTACTGAAATTAACAGCAAACCAAATGTAAACTTCACGTTATGAGAAATAGTTTTCAGAACTCCAGGACTGCAGCACAGCACCATTGCGCCTGAATGCATTTTAGTGGGGCCATTTGAATGTCTTTTTTTTTTTTTTTTTTTTTTTTTTAAACACAGCAAGTATCATACTGGGTCAGTATCTTGAGAAAAGAAAAACCAATGCAGAAAGACCTTTGGCAATATAGTTCAACTGTGTAAAGATACATAATTTCTCAAGCTTTGAACAGACACTCGAATCTGACTATTTTAGCTTCACAGATTTTACCCGTGTTATAAAGAGCTACTCATTTTTTTTAATACTTGGATCCTAGGTACATTCACATGTTAAACATATCCAGTAGGAATATATCCCTCATTAGACTCTGTACAAAACACATTTTAACTGCAAAAAAAGTATTCTACATTACAAATTTCACAGCTGCAGTGGACTAGATTTTATTTGAAGGTTCTCCGTGCAGATAGCATTCAGTTACTGCAGGTAGTATCTTAAGTTACCTGCATACAGCTCCTTTTATTAACATAAAAGATTGCACTATAAAGGACCAGAGCAGAAACTGAAAAGTAAATACTTGGCATCTGAATTGTTACTACTATACTATTATCGAAATCCTCTGTAAAATGTGCTGCTTTTAACTCAATTGGTTTTATTAAAACAAAACTACTCTCATCTGCCATTGCACAATCTTGCAAAGGTGGGACTGAAAATTTGACTTAAATGATAGTTTTCTCATATTTACTATTCTTTGGGAAAAATCTCCAAAACATCAGTTGTCTCTTTACCAAGGATAGGTCTACCATTTCCAATCATGGAGCTTTCCTAGCCTTTAAAGAAGAAAAAACCCAGAAACCGGTAACAAAATTTCATAGAGAGTAAACCAAACAGGTTTAACAGTAGAAGAGAAAGGAAAGCATGCACACTGTTAGCAAGTAATTTTAACAGTTTTTATTTCTCCAACTTAATCACTCTCCTTAATGAGGCCATAGCAATCAAAGAATGACATACACCTCCCTGAACAGTAATTTTAAAAGGTACTCCACCAAAGAAAGGTCCATCAGGGAGCATTTTATGCCAGGACAGAATTGTGCATGGGTAGGTCTCACTTTGATATGCAATTAGGGGACAGCTGAAGGACTTCCCTAACAGCTTCCATATCCAAAACCACAGACTATATAACTAGCACAAGTTTAAGGTGAAGATCACCTCCATATATTGGAAGTTCACCTGAGCCATGTCTTTAAAACTTTACATAAAAGCCTAACTTTCCAAAGTCACAGAGAAGTGATCTATGATTACGTACTTCAACAAATGAATATTTTGAAAATGTATTTTGAAGAGTTATGTTCTCAAAAGCCAAATACCTAAAATCATAGAAACAAGACATCCGAGTAAAACAAATTATATGGAAGTATCAAGCATGCTGTCAGAAAAGCCAAAAGCTGTGGCAGATGCACAGCTTTCCGCAGCTTGCTTCCATGAACTCTCAGCCAGTCAGTTACAACAAGTATTTTTAAAATGTCTGCATTTGCACTTATAGCACTTGCTAGTTATAAGAAACCTCAGAGAAACTGTTTGCAGTTCTCTTCATCAAGGATTTTACTGACTTGAAAGATTTTCAGCAGGTTCATTAAATCTACTAGATTTAATATGATTAGGTGTAGATTTAATTTGGTAGATTTAATCTACACTATTTAATACGGTGTAGTACAATGAATAGCAGGTGATCAAACTGGTATCCAGTCAATCTGCTATTTTCATTTCTTAAAGGGTTCACCAAAATAGGTAATTTCCAGGCAGAAAAACACAATTAAAGATACACCAAAGGATAAAGTTTACCTTCTTATTTACCATGCAACACTTGGGTACATTAACTACCTTCCTCGTTATTGTGTGCAGGCATGCATACAAAGGTAAGACTAAACATCTCAAGTGCATTCCACCAGCTTTTTTTCTCACCAGCTCTTTTTTCAGTTTGCATTCTTTTCCCATTTGAAGGAGGCCTATAGATTTGTGTATCTTAAAATGCATAGCTCCTTATGTTACAGGATTACTTACTGCTATTTCAAAGGCATACTTCTTACAGGAATATACTCCAGGTAGTCCTTACAGGCCCCAGATTTTCTTCACAGTAATGTGGACGACTTCTCTTTGGTCGTAACTCAATTAAATGAAATTTGGCTTCAGATTTAATCTCAGCTGTGAAGCTATGAAAACCTCACTTGAATGTGCCCCTGGCTATTACTTCACACATGAAATTTTAAACCAAAAAACCCCTTGGGAACAGGTTTAAAATTCAATTGATGATTCATGCTTAATGAGAAAAATAGATACCCCATAGACACAGAAATGTCTCAAAAAAAACCCACCTAGAATAACTCTTACACATTTTAAATAGAAAACAGTATCTTAAAAACCTTTTAATGATTTACTGGGCTAACGTAGTATTAATTTTTAATTTGCAGTAACATTTTACTGCTCATCGTAGCTTTTCCTTTGTGAAAATTTTTGCTGCAAAAATTACTCCGAAAAATAATCTATACTGCCAGTGTTACAAAAGGAGCTTTCTTCATGAATTTATTTTAGAGCACAAAAAACCTGAGTGACTCAACCTTACTTCTTTGCACGTTATAGATCCTGATAGCAAGAGGCCTTTGCAGCTGACCTTGCTTTTCTACTGTACACACTGTACTGCACTATTATGAGGGACAACATCCTTTTCATTACATTTCATAAAACCAAGCAAAACCAGCTGTTAATATTACACACTAACCCCCCATGACCACCTTACAGACATGTTATTAGTTATAATTGAAAAAAACTGTTTCAATAATTGCTATGATCAGCAGCACTGTCTTTACTAAACATAACAATGCAAAGGCAATTATGATCTTAATCAAACAGGATTGTTAAAACTCACATAATGTAAGTATGTTTCACAGTAATATTTTCACATTCTACATCTGACAGGATTCACTGTTTGCTCCTCAGTGGATTAACAGTTTGCCAATAGTTTAGTTGGGATGTGTCTATGTTTGACCTGCCTGAGGAGACAACTGTTTCCAAAGAAAAACAATACACAGGAAATAGCCCACTGGCAAGAGTACTAAAACCACCTAAACAGATTAAAAAAAAAAACAACTCTTATTTTACATACCGTTGGCACTATGTTGCTGGCCTTTGTACTTTGTAAACAAACAAACAAACCAACCCTACCACACACAAAACCCAACCATCCCCCCCCCCCCCCCAAAAAAAAAAGCCAAACCCAAAAGCCAAACCCCTAAGCAAACAATCCACAACCATTTTCTCCTCTTTAGCTTGGCTTGTAATGAAAGTACTTTTCAGGTTAATAGACACTCACTAAAGACTTCCAAGCACTGTGATCATACCAAAATGGATACAGAGCAGAGAAGGAAAACTAATAGACCCAAAGACCATGAAATAATTTTTGACACATTAAGTGATACATTAAGAGGCCAGACCTAAAATCATAGCTGAAATGTGAAGTGAAGCCAAAAGAGAAAAGATATTCCAGTTTGGAAACATTTTAAAGTTTACTTTTGGGTCGCAGGTCAATACTGAAGTGTTATTTAACAAGTCTGTATAAATTGCACTAATTTTGGCCATCATCTGTAAATGCCAACAATAGAAGCTACTACAGATGTACGTACAAATTCCCCTCTACAAAGCCCCCAAAAAAACCAAAGAAAAAAAAATCATTAAAATATATGGACCCCCAAAGGCAAAAATCTCATTGATACTGTAAAATAAGTTAAATAGAAACCCAAAGAACTGATTAAAAAAATGAAGTTGGAACTTTCAGAAAATTATTTTTATAGCATACATTAGTCATTACTATTCAATCTAAGGTAAGCAGGAAGCATTCAGTAGTCCAGCACCCAAGTGCTACAGTATGCCCTTCTTTCAGCTGCCAAAGACAGATTTTACTCATATGACATTTTTTCTGAAAGCTTAAAACCAGTGACTCTCCCTCCTCCAGTAAAACGCAACCACAGAAGTCCTTCTCCTTGACAGGGCAAGAAATTAGCCACTATTTTCATCACTTCCGATATAGAGACTAAAATACAAGACCTTGTTTTTTTGAGAGGTTGAATGATGGAATCGGGAGATAATTAGTGAAGTGTACACCTCAAGAGTTGCAAAAGAAGACATTGACATCCATGTTTTATGAACTAAGTTGGCCTTGTGAAGGGTTATTAATCACCTCTACACAGGGCCAATTGAGCTAATGACTCAGGCTCTCTCAGTGAAGCTCTACGGACAGGGAATGCATACTAATGCATGGTTTGAAACAGATAAGATGATCAGCTGTGGTGGGTCAACCTTGGCTGGACACCAGGTGCCACACCAAGCCAGTCTATCACTCCCCTCCTCAACAGGACAGGTGGGGAGAAAATGAGATGGGGGGAAAAAAAACCCTTGTGGGTCAAGATAAAGGCAGTTTAATAAAAGTAAACGCCACTCACAGAAGCAAACCAGATTTCATTATCTACTTCCCATCAGCAGGTGACATCCAGCGACTTCCTGGGAAACAGGGCTTCAGTACATGTAGCAGTTGCTCCAGAAAACAAACATAGCAAATAATGAATGTCACCCCTTCTTCCTCCTTTCTCTTAGCTTTTATTGCTGAGCCGATGTCATATGGTATGGAATATGCCTTTGGTCAGTTTGGGTCAGCTGTCCTGGCTACGTCCCCTCCCAAGATCTTGCCCACCCCCACCCTACTGGTGAGGTGGGGAAACGTTGGAGAGACAGCCCTGATGCTGTGCCAGCACTGCTCAGCAGTAGCCAAAACACTGGCATGTTATCAACACCTTTCCAGCTACCAACACAAAGCACAGCACTATCAGGGCTGCTATGGGAAAGATTAACTCCATCTCAGTCAGACTCACTACAGTTTGAATACTATTTCATCTAAGCTTGGTCTGCTGTGGCACACTTCATGGAAAAACATAAAGGCAAAACCTCTTCCTCAGAGAAAAAAAAAAAAAAAAACCCCCAAAAAAAAAAATAAAACCAAAATTCTCTTCCTCAGAGAAATGTGTGTTTGGTTTGGTTTGGTTTGGGGGGGGGGGGGGGGGCGGGTGTTTGGTTTGGTGGTTGTGTTTTTTTTTTTCTTTCAAACCATCTGAACAATAGAATTTTATCTGTCCAAGTAAATAACTACGAAATATTTGTCTGGAAGTATGTGATTTGCATGACTGAATTGGATCCATTTCCTACCAGAAAACAGCTAGAGAAAGTATAAATTAACTGACAGTACACAAAGGATAAGGTAAAGAAAACACACACAGAGGAAAGACTATTTTCTTTAAAGCAATAGCCATAGTGTTCCTGGACACAGTACAGTAATATCAGTCTTTTGAGAGGGGAAAACCACTCATTTTCTTTTGCAAATTTTTTGTATGAGTAACAAATTTATATTTACAGCCAAACTAAACCAGGTGGAAGGAAAAAAAAAAAAACCAACGTTCCTCAGGTCCTGACTTCCTCTACCATCAAAGGTTAAACCTGAAGATATTTTGAAGCAGATAAATGCAAGAGTTTGAAGATCTTGAAAGGAGGGGAAAAAATTAACACCAAGGAAAAAGGAGTGAAACATGAAGAAAGTATAGACCACAGAAATCAAGAATCTTAAATATTTAAAATAGTTTCACTATCTCGCAAAGGTTATACAACTAGGACACTCAATAGTTCGAGCTTGTGTCAGCAGGTGTGCCCCCTCAGCTTGCAGTCATGCTGTGGTTGTTGAGCTGTAACGGAGTGGAGCTACCTGCTGTCTTCATGGGGGGTCGTACAGATGACATTAGTACTACTGCAATCAAATTTAAAAAACAGTTATTCCCACAAAGAGTCACATATCAGGACAGGAAAAATACAATGCTACAATAGTGCAAAAAATTCATGGCAGTATCTGGAAGACAAATAATTCCCCAAACTAGGAAAAATACAGGAGGATCAATTCAAACTGGAAAAAAAAAAAGCTAAGAAAAATCTGGGTACGAATAAATGCTGAAGAAAAAAAACCAATCTGCATTTCATTGAATGTCTCTTTACACAAAACCAGTGTCTGAACATAAAGATAACTGATACTACAAGCACCACCATAACACCTTGCAGATTCGTTCCTAGTGTTGTCATGGCGTATTCATTGCACAATGCAGTAAGAGGGATTTATTTTAAAATGGATTAACTGCTAATTACATCTACTTGTACTTAATTCCTCTGACTGATTTTTAGGTTCTCTGTGGTAAGAAATGAGATGCAGACCAGCACACTATCAGGCAAATTTGGTACCTGGCAAGACTGTTAAGATGTGAAAAAACTTAAGAAATTCCAGTGGGTTTTCTAAAAACATATATTTGAAGTTATGATCTCTAAACACAACCATCTCTGAAGAGATGCACAACATGCAAACTGAAATCTGACAGTGCAGCTTTCTTGTCTCATGTCGTTTTATTATCTCATTAACAATTTTTTTCAGTCCTTTACAGCGCATTGGAGGTACCAGCATGGATAACCTATACTATGCTACACATTTTACAAGAAACTCTATGGAAACATGCTTGATATGGAAAGTGCATTTGGTTTCTTCCAGCCAGACACTAGAAGACTCAAACAAGACCAGATGAAAATAATTAGTCCCTAATTGAGACTACTTGCTTCTTGTGTCTAGAGTAATTTAGCAAAAAAGCTCAGCAGACTTGCTGCAAGAAGTCATGAGAAAATGAGTAATTTGTGTTCACTTTCATACATCTGTTGCAATGCTTAACCCTAAACCAAAACACATTAGGTACACCCATTCCACGCTAAGGTGCAGAAACATGCCAAATAAAACCAGTTCCAGCCAACAGTTACAGAACAAGCACGTAACAGCTATCATTGAAAGGTAGAGTCACATATCAACTTTAATAAATAAGACTTTACCTGTGGAATCGCCTCATGAGGGAGATTAATCTGGGAAAGTTAAAATCAGATGTAGTTTCCTTCACAGCATGATATTGTTACAATCTTGCCACACTTCACTGCTAAATTTTGGAGAAGATAATCAAACTTATGACCAAGCAGTGATACTTTTGGCAATACTTATCATGAGCAAGAATAAAATCAGTTTATTTTATCTGATAGAAGCTCCCCTCTCTCACTAAATGTCTTGCATTTCATAGCACGATAGTTCTAATGTAACATACTTGTCATTAAAAGTAAAGTTAATTTAGGACTAACAGGTATATCCAAACTCAAACTCCAGGTGTGGGGGGGATGGTGGGGTGGGGAGTGTGAAAGTCCACTGATATCAGTGACAGCCTTAGGAAGCACCCAGCAGGTTCATAAAGAAATTTAACCTGTATCTTAACATTTTCCTCTTTCTCCAGAAGGTTTTTCTTCTTCCAATTCCATGATGAAGCTTTAAAGAAGCTCCTATTGTACACATCACACTCAGATTCCCAAAACATTTGTGATTTCATGACAGACTGCAATTACTTTGTCTAAACATGCTGGAATTACTCCACCACCGCCTGCTCGTGTATACAAGTCAGAATCACAGAATCGGAACAAACCTCTCAAGGTCCTCTACTCAAACCCCTGCCCAAAGCAGGGCAAACATTTAACATTCAGTGAGGTTGCTTAATGGCAAAACACAGTAAAACAAAGTGCATAACTCCACTTCCTCATAGTAATTTTAAACTTTTTTTTTTTCTTTTCCCTTTTAACTGATTGGCATTTCCCCGATTGTGACTTGTCACCTTTGCCTCCTAGTTTTCTACTGTGCACATCTAAGAAGAATCTATTTCTACCTTCTCTACATCCATGAAACATTTAGGGGATGGAAGGCTGCAATTAGATCCCCTTCTGGCCTTGTCTCCTCTTTTGATCTTTTCTAAACAAAACCCGTTTTCTCAGTCTCATCCCATTGTTCTGGTTGTAGACAAGGACATGAACTAGGATCGGCTCCAGCATCATCCTCTGCACCATGCCACCAGCACCTGGCCCATTAGACTCTGAACCACTGAGGAGACACAGAATCACACCTTTGAGCCCTGTGGTCCTCCCAGCTCTTTCCCTCACTTAGCAGTCCACCTCTCCGATCCAGATTACCCTACCTGCCAGCAATGACAGAAAGGCAGAGCATTGGAAGCTGTGCTACACTTCTACATGACTACGTTCCCATATAACTGAGTGGAATTAGATTTACTTGAGGGTTTATAAATTCCATTACAAGCATCAATACATTGACTTACTGTTGTAATGCAAAACAGCGAGCTAGAGATCTTCTGTCTTTTGATGTCAGTTTTACACAATGCATAATTTTTACCCTCACAATTATTCTACTTTAGCGTTACTTAATTATTGAAGGCTCAGGGCCTAACACTTAAAATCAGACCAATTATATAATGCCAAACACAGTGCCTAAAGGCCTAGCACCAAGCATGCAAATGAAATTTGATTTGCAAATTTCAATTTAAGTAATGTTTACATAAGCTTATAGTGAAAGCTTGAGTGGACTCTAAAAATACACAGAAATTATGTACCTATTACTCAGAAATAATTCTCTCTTGGTGTCAGCATTTTCTTCTGATCAAATTCTGTATTCTTAACATTTATGTCACAGTAATTTTTAGTGTGCTGACTACTCTGTAAAAATTGCAAGCATTTTAAAGTGAGGGGATGAAGTAAAAGGAAAAAGAACACAATACTTCCACCAAATTATCCATTCCTCCACTTCTCCCCATTCAAATTTAAATTCTTATCAGGAAACAGATGCATCTCCAAACACCAGGACTAACAACTGGAATTTCAACATATAACTAACAGATTCCTATTTTTCTTGTATGAAATTTATTACTATGCAAGTTATATGAAATTTTGTATTTGTATTGCATTTTTAAACATTTATTTGGCTTGGTTATGACTTTTTGGAGTTTCTTTCTTATTCCCGGCTTTACATACCCCTAAACCAGACAATTCCCATCCTCAAAGGAAAGCCCCCATGTCTAATATGTTATTTTATGTGTAATAGAGCATTTGCTTGATTTTCCTGTTCTCTAGTACACAGTATTAATATATTCTATTATTCTAAGCCTCATTGCTTGTAAATTTGCTGTTAATAGCTTCTTTCCACCGCATAGTTTAGAGCCAAAAATCACCAGGAGTGTTGGCTTCTCTGCTGCCTAGTCTGTGAAGGCTCTCCTGTAATTACCCTGTTAGAGTTATCCATAAATACTCATTGATCAAACCAGTTAAATGGTGCAGCAAAGAAGAAAATATATCTGCTGTCCTTACTGTAAATTGCTTAGTTTAAATGTATCAATGTGTTCCTCTAGGGCTTGAAACGACGTTGAAATTTGTTATTTAAGATGAGCAGAATGGCCTTGAACTTGAACTACGGTAGTGGCAGTAATAACTCCACAGCTTTTTCAGTTTCCTTAAGCCTTTACCCTATGTGAAATAAAATTCTTCCAAAGCTTGCTGAAAGTCTTAAACCTATTAAACCCTTATAGTAGTAGCTAGAGACCAAAATTGGTCATGTTCTCCTCAAAAGACAATAGTTTGCCTTTTTAAAATAAAAAAGTCCAAAGTAAAATTATTTTATAAAAATTCTAATAAAAATGTAGTTGCATTTGTTGTTAATAGCTGTAGACAAAGCAAAAAAGCAGGACTGTGTCCTGAGTGATGCATTCATGAAGCGAATCAGTATTACTGCAACACATGTGCTTGTATTCAGCTTTGGCAATTCACAAAGTAAATTCTGAACACTGAGCAAAAGCTACATCAAAGTACCTCACTAAGATATTCCCTGAAGTATTTCTCTTTACGCTACACAAGTTAAGAATATATTTTAGAAGATACTTACAGATTTTACCACATTCTATGCTTCTTTGTTGTGAATCTCTATACTTGAGACATACTTCCAAGTGTACAAATGTATAAAGTTAATTATTCTCTCACCCAGCTTCCAAAAAGTCTAAAAATAGACTTTCCAACAGACAGCATCATAATGTAAATTGTTACTACTTCCTTCACCTCCTGTTAGTAATACTACATATTTTCATTGCAGATTAGGAAAGATTTCCTAGTAAAGCAATTAATGATACAGATCTTAAGTTTATGTAAGAAAAAAGTTACCACACAACATCCTTTGAAAAGACATTTGCCACATGAGGTCAAGATGAACCAAGTATTTAAATAACAAAATTCAGATTATCATTTACAGGAACTGACTTATTTAAATGCATTAAGAAAATGGTACACTCACAGATCGATGACAGGCATAGTCACATTTTTAATATAACATTCAGAAATTGTATGAGAGCTGACCAAGAAAACGAGGGTTGAAACTTCCTAAAGAAAATAATCCTCCCAAAAAGCACCAGGTTTTGTCACTAAACTCAAGCTTCAACAGCTTTGCCCAGTGATTTAAAGTAATTCATATTACCAAAATGACCCCTCAAAAGTATTCATTTCGGTGAATAAAGCTTTTATAATTCCACAAAAATAGTATGGCAGTCTTAAATCACATTTACTTTAAAGAATTAAGATACTGTGAAGTGATAAGCTCTTGGTATATCACTATCCATCTGTTAAAAGCAAAAGTGACTTATCAAAATACACCTTATTTTATTGAGAACTTTATCACTTACTGAAGACAAAAGACATGAAGTCTCTCCATGGTCTGTGGCATATTATGCAGTCTGTCCAGTTAGTCAATGAGCTGTCAAGAGGGCCTAAGTCCCAGTCCAACTTCAATTTAAACACATGGCCTTTAAGTCAACTCATCAGCTGATGCAAATCAGCACAAACCCTTCGATGATCATCCACACTGAGGACTTAAGATCAGATGTTACACTGATTTAATAAGCAAGAGGACAACAAGAAAGTTCTGCCAAAGCAAAAAGAGAAGCAACTTCAGTATCACTAGTGGTTCCAGGTGGTGGTTTCTTGTATTAAGAATCCTCATATTTAAAACAAAAGTTTTGGAAGAACATGAGCAGGACACTTTGTAAATAAATAGAAGCATTACAAGCAGAAAACATTTTCCACAAGAACCTGTTTCTAGAGTTTTTTTAATTCCTGAATGCCACTCAAGAGTTGATCCAGGATTTATTTCAGGGAATAGATACTTCATATGAAAGCCACCGAATAGTTATTTCTAATAAACAGATTTTAGACTGTTCTCCCCTCTACCCCAACCATCTCTATTTAGATGCAGGTTTTTTTTGCATTTTTAGCCAGTAAACATGCTTTTGAAATTATGCCAAGAATTAGTCAAAACACATCTTATATCTTCTTGAAACACATTATCTTCTATATTCTCAGTATAACATCCTTTTAAGTTCTTTCTGAATACAGAGAATTTAAAATTTATTATTTGCACCTCTCACCCCCCATGATTAAATCTATTAAGACTGTTTAACCTCAGTCAAAGGCTTCTTTGTGCAACTTTATTAAGACCAGTCTCATCTAGATAAAAAACCATGTTGTCTCAGCTAATATTCTTATATAATACCTTCTCTCATGCAGAGACAATTTTACAGACTCAAGAGTGATTTTTCTAGCTTGGAAGCTAGCTATCCTGCTGAATCTTTTCTGGACAAGACATTGTTAGTACCACAGCGATGAATCAATGTAAGTCCACTCAAAAGTTCAGGTTTAGAAGCAAAACCAGAGATACTAAACCCAATAAATGAAACAGAAGGCTTGTAAAGACTACGCCATTATCTGTTTTAAAAGGAATCACTAACCTTTTCAACAAAATATAATATTATCTGATAGGAAAAAGGAAAGATATGTAAAAAAATGGGGAAAATATTAAATAACCATTATCTGACAAAGAATTTATCTTAAATATGTCATTTTTACAAGAAGGTTAAGTTCCAACTTACAAGAGTAATACTATTTTCCTAATTATGTCTTTTATTATAACACCGTACATGTTTCTATATTCCATATTACATAATTTGATTTAAATGTATTTTACTTAAGATATTTGCAACATAATTAAGCTCCCCATATATCAGTTCAGAAGCATTGTACTGCACGTGTACTTCCATCTTGTACAAGATAAAGTAAACCTAGAAGCAATAGAGAGTAACATAACAAGAACGATCAAAGATTGTGCAGGGAAATTTTGCAATGAAAAGATAAAAATATCATTTTTCAATCTAGAAAAAGAGGGCTAAATGCTGGGAAGGGTGAAAGCAGGGAAGGAGTATAATATAAGTGAAGACTTCAAGAATGGCATGAAGATGCTGAATAAGGAATAACTATTCAGTTTCTCCTTGCAATTTTTCACAGTAACTACAAGGCATTAATCAAAAAAGGAAACACATGCAATTCAAAATTAAACCATGTGACTGTTGCCATACAACACTAAAAAACCTAGATGAGTTTAAACACTGATTAGACAAGCTTGCAAAGAGGGATCTTCAAAAAACTTAAGTATAAAGATCCCACATCAGGTTCAGTAAGTCTAAGATTTATGAAGGAGCTAGAAAATGTATTAGTGAGTATATTGACATGTGTTCGCTCTTTTTTCCTTATCTTTGGTCTCCAAATACTCATTATTAGCCAGTGTCAAAGAAAACGGGGCTAGATGGATCCTTCTCAGTATCGCTGTTACAGACTAACCAGTCACAGACAAACTAACTCTTCCTTACAGACAAACAGTAAGCTACGCAATCAAAACCCACTACAGAATAAAATCCAAATCTGTTGAATCATGTTTCTTTACAAGTTACCAAATGCTTAGTTAACTTTGAAGGCAAACAAAAAAAATACTGCGAGAATTATTTCTCGGCGGCCTTCTATGAAGTCCTTAAAGGACTCAAAATGTCCAAAGCAAGACGTTGAGCAGTGAAAAGAATACTGTAGAAGTCTAAAGCATGCTGGTATAAGCAAGTGGAAATCTATTTCATTGTGAATCAAAGGTTATTTACTGGGCAGAGCTATACCCAGTTTCAGGAAGTGGGGCTGGGACATTCAGGATCGCAGCCCATATATCACTGTTCCGCAATGCTTAACTGAAGTGCACATTTGTGCTACATGCCACTTCTGCCTGCAGAGTTCAAACTTGTAACACTTCCCCTTCCTAACAGGGCCCTACGACAATGGCATGACAACCTTCTTAAGGCAAGATAAAAGGAGATCATGACAAGAAGCTTTGGCACAATCTATTTTCCCTTAACAGTTCTCTTCCGCACCATTTCGCAGCCAGCCGTCCCCGGCTATCAAGAGATAACTATATCAGAGCTCCACGTCTCTGAGTGATGTTTCAGGGGGAAAACAGTTCCAAGCCACTGTCTCATAAAAACAAACAAAAAATGTTATGTGTACAAATTAAGGAACATTTAAACCATGCAGTGTCAAACTGTGTCCTGCTTCAGTAGTAAGTAACTGCTTTGATTTGCTCAGCCTGGAATAACTCCCTACACTGTAACACAACCTGCTTTATTATTGTGGTTTACAGTTTGCAGTGGGTTCTTTAATGCTAGGAATCAATTTCTGTACAAAAAAGCTCTAGCCAATGAATCACATACATGTTTTGTTCCCTTCAGATATGCACACACTTTGAGGAGGCAGAGGTAATTCAAAGTAATTCAGACATGGTAAATCTATAGCTGACTTCTCTCTCTGTCTTCCTCTAGCCACCAAGAAGGTACAGAGCACTTCCATACCTTTTCCTTCTAGAAAAGCCAGATATAGTATTTATTAAATTCCTTTGAAATGAAAAAAAAGTTAGACAGAATTGTTGCTAAAGAATTTCCATTAGAGGGGAAAAAAAAGAAACAGAAGAAATTCACTATTTTTCCAAGAAGCAGCAAAAAAAAATACTAATATTCACAGATCAATCCCTGCAAACACAAATCCTATTCAACAAATCTTTGTTACATAACAGAGCCTCGTTGAGTAAATTTAAATTTTAGAGTAGCGTTATAAGCTGGAAACAACTGAAATAAGAAGTGTTTGAAAGAAAAATGCAAAATCCTGGGTACTTAAAGAAGCTCTGAGCATTTAAGTTCCGTTTTCAGTTTTATATTAAAAAGATCCCACCACATAGGGTTTGCTTCACACAATAAAGATTCACTTTCACAAATTTGAAGAACTTACAATAACAGAATATTGCCAACAGCTACCATAATTCCTGCAGGTCTGACCCTGCCTCCCACTGAAACTAAGCTGGAAAATCAGTTGGAAATTTCTGAGTTCCAAGCCTTTGTAAATGAAAAGGCAAAAAAAAAAAGTAGTAATAAAGGCATTGCACCATTTAAGCTGCTTCAGATTGAAATTTAAGACAAAATAACACCACAGAAATCTCCTAGAAACACAAGTTTTAAAAATTTACCAGCATTCATTAGCTTAATTATATAAATACACGTTAATAGTAGCAGTTAGACACAGCACCTTAAAAGCAGGGAAAACAGGCTAATTTCCTTAATGAGAAATGTTTCATTGTATCACAGATATCCATTTCCATTTCCTTTTCCATCTAGTAATTATTCCTCATTAGTGACCTGTTGCAAACACTACCATTTCAGTTTATTTTCGCTCAGAACAGCATTCTGCTGCTAGGTAAGATGCTTTACTAAAATCAAAGTTACATTGCTTCTCCCCCCAAAGAAATAAAAGATCAAGAAATAGGACCCCTTGCTTTAAGGGGTTTAATTACCCCCTTCCATCTTTTCACATGACCATTTGAGAAATCAAGAGAGTTAATATTCAAATCGTGCATTAAAAAACATTGCAGCATTCCTGTTCAAGTCCTCCCCTGCCTGACACTTTTTCTGCCACTGGCTTTTCAAGAAGCAACTTACTTTCTTTCAGAACTCAGTCTCTGTTCATGAAACAATAAATGGGACATCAGAATATCTGGGAATCACCAGGATACAGTAATTAGTACCTGTCATCTGACCTGCCTTCCTACTGCAACAGCTGTTTGTAACATTTGCTGGCAAAATCTCCCATGGCACTGGTGAGAGACAACCACTGAATCCTTCTGTCCTCCTCCCAAGCCTGAGAACAGTAAAATAGTTTGCTCTTACATGTGGATCTTAAATCCACAAGATTACCTATGAACCTAAAAAAGTTTTTTTGCCAGCTAGAGAGCTATGTACAAGCAGTAAGTACCTGCATCAGTTGGTTTAACAGTTCCTAAGCAAATGCACCTGCATCCCAGTTCCAGGTTTCCACAGACTTACTCTATCACAGCTGTGAAGAATAAGCTATTTTAAACTATAAGAAACAAGCACTATCCTAGAAAATTTATACTGCATGGGGACAGGTATTCAAGCACTTAATTCTTTAGCACTGCTAGAAGTGCAGAGATGTGTCCCTATTAGCATGTCAGGACAGAAACTGATGGTAATGAAGCCTTCAAAAGGTTCTTCAGAAGTCAATTTAGCCTTCTCAGAGATTTACTGAATGCGGTGTAATTGCAAAGACTGCCAACACAAGAAGTTGAATGTCATCCAGAACAGCTATAGAAACTACAGCATCAGGGAAAGAAAGCAGAGGCATTTGGATTGAAAGGATGCAAGGACTAAAATTACAGGGGAAGGGAGCAGAGCAGGCCTATCCCATTCAAAGGATTTTTATTTTATGTCTCCCTCTCCCTAGCCAAGCTCAACAGCATGAAGCATAACAGCAAGTATAGTACTGATGAATAGACTGGTAAAAGAAGCTTCCCAATAGTTTACAAACGCTCAAAGATTACTGGACAATACCATGGGAATAGTAAGTCTTCTTGGTTTTAATTACATTTTAAAGGGACGTATGATTCAGTTGTATTTTATGTGCTGAGTTAGGCTGGACCATTCCCAGAATAACAGGCATTGAATATGACCAGAAAGGTTGTAAGAAAATAACTTGGATCAGATCACTTCGAAGCAAGTAATTGAACCACATCAATTTCTCTTAAGGAGAGCTGAAATGCATCATCAGCCAAGTGATGTTTCAGAGCTACATCACCCCCACACATTAGGCATTAGAGAGTGATCTAAAAAGGGGGCAGAAACTTTTCCAACCTTCTGTGTCTGTCAAATTATCCAGACATAAGAGCTATTAATTTAATTTTAAGCAGACCCTGCCGAAAGGTCATCCATGCAGTAATAAGAGACTTTCAAGCTACACAGCTTTCTTTCCTATCCATGGTGTGCGCACACACATTAGCCTCACACTTGCATAAGAACCCAGGAAAAGGGATGCTACCCGATCCAATTCTTTTGTTTAAGAAGGAAGCAGTTCTTTACTTGCATCCCACCACAAGATACTCACAAGGATTAGAATGTAACAGGAAAGCTAATAATGTCATACGCTCTCACCAGCTCACTGGAGTGAGCTGTAGCTGAGAATGTGGAGCAGCTTGCTAATATCTCCTTTATGAAATGGACTGTTGTGCGCCTTAGCTTTCTCTGAATGCATATACTAGTACACATGACTCAGGAGAAGGCTATGCAAACTACTGTTTTAGTCTTCAGATAAAAAGCATGTTTGAAGTTAAGTATCGAGGTAACAGTAATAGCTACTGCTTAGGAAAACTCTTGCATAATATCTCAGCCTTGTGAATTTCATTTTCTTCCCCTTTTGATTATTTACATGCAGTGGTTTTATTCTACTTTTAATAAATAAATAACTTCTTCATTAAGACCTCACTTGAACGCACTAAGCTCAAACACAGCTTTGCACAAATGCATGAAATTGTTTTGTTCAGGATTTGTATCAGCACTGAACAAGAGCTACAGTGCAGAGACAGCACAGACTACAGTTAGAAGCGTGGTACCTCTACGGCTTAAATCAGGTATTGCTGTCGGCTACCTCCTCCCATTGCCTTGGCTTTCACTATGTCCCATGCTGTGGGTTTCATTGTCACAGAAAGAACCAGACTGCAAAGAGAGCAGGCTGAAAAAGAACACAGGAAAAAAAAAAAAATATTTTTCAGTTGAATCAGTTCCTGACCTGGGTCAGTATATGACTGCACAAACTGCAGTGCCATCGAAGAGGGAGAGAATGGCAACTTCCTAAACTGCCACCAAAACATTAAGAGTGAAGACTTATGCTGAAGGACTTGCTTTGCAGACTCCTTGCAGACCTGTGGCTTTTGGTTTTTGAGCTAATTCCTTGTCTTCCATGTCCTGGACTGTGTCAGTCCCCCGTTATACTCAGTAAGAGCTGACTAAATACCAATACAACCTCAATTTGCTGGGCAGTATTCTGTGACCTGTGCTACAGGAGAGGTGAGCCTGTATAGATTAAAGACTGGGTTTCTTCTATGTTTTTTAAGTTCTGGTTCAAGCTATAGTCTTCCTGTTGATTCAATGTTTGGTTCAAACTGTTTCAAGAAGGACAAGTAAAAACAATCAAAACTCTTCAGTGTGAGAAAGAAGCCATGAAATTGTCAAAAATAAAACCACAGTAGTTCACTCACATGAATGAAACAGACCCTACTGACTAGTTTAAAATGGTTTCTTGACCCATGTTTCCTATCATATTTTTCAAGCTAGTATATATGACTTGGAACTCTAGCTTACAGGATATAATTAATTTAAATATTTTACCCAATGACTATCTGAAATTATGACATCTTAATATATAAGATTAATAGAGGGGACTATTTATTTCGGCAAATAGCCAAGTTTGGAGCTATCATCAAGCATATTTCCTAAAAGAACTCAATTCCTTTATTTTTATAAATGCAATTGCTGAATAACCCTTACTGCATTAGGACCCTATCTACTTTCCAATTCACCCACCAATATAACAACAATATGCTACCATTAAAATAAACAGTATGTGATTTTTGTTCAGGTCTAACATCTAATCTGTCTTTTACTACTAGATTAGCCAGAAACTGCTCTCCTTAACAAAAGCACTGACAATAGAGCATTAAAGTACACCTTCCTATGACAGCACTGCCAGTTAGGACTTGGCCCTAACTGTTACAAACAATTACAAAATGAAATAGGTAATTAAAGCCTTATAATCATCAGAACAGTAAGCACCACTGGATATATTACTAAACTCACCCAAATCATTACAGCTAAAAAAGTGTAAATATGTATGTACCTATATCAATGCTGTGGCAAGTTCTCTGGGTCATTGCTAGGGATATTCCTGTTCAGATAGAAATAGGCAAACTTGACTTTATAAAGCTGCTTAAGATACTGTTTCACATATGCGGAAAGAGGATCCACTAGATTTATTTGATTGAAAACCAGAGCAAGAAAAGACAAAAATCGGAGTAAGACAAGCATTCTCATCTGGAAAATCAGATTAAAACACAATAATCCAGCCCGATTTGCACTCAGTCCCCAAATCCTAAACCACAACATCCAAGTACAACAAGCTTTTAAAAAATTCTACATAAGTATCTGTCATCTATTGCAAATCAATTATTTTCACGTTATCAAACAAGGCTATTATTTCAACATTTTGTTTGTAAAGCAAGTCAATTTCCAGAAACATGAAAATAAAACAAACCTAAGAAACAGACCTGCCCTCTGTTCAGATTTCCTCAGATACATCCTCCTCTTTCCACCTGGAAGTCTTCCCTAAACATAAGCTGAAGACTTTGAATATTTGTATGAGGTTTCCCAATTTGCTGCTCAGGTGAGACTATGAGGCTGAACAACATTACCAGGATCCTGAGAAACACCTGTACAGTGTGTGCACTGATTGCAGTTCATCTAACACACTTCAGGCATTCCAATGAATACACTTTCATACATATTTTTCTGGAAATCCCATGTAGAAACACAGGAATTCTGCATAAGATTGCCTGGAGTCCTAGTCCTCCTCAATACCACAAAAATCTCACTCAAATACCCCTTCACTGAAAAAGATAAAGACCTATCAGAGTTGCATATACTTCTCTCAAAGGAGCAAATAAACACGGATTCAAAAGTGCGTTGCCTGGAATGACTTTGGCCAGTTCAAGCACCTGGAGTAGAAACAAACTGGTACTTGGCTGAGTTACTTTCCCCCCACCTGCTTGTAGCTGTTGGAGAAAAATCAGCTATCTACTTTAAGTTCCTGTAATTCCTCAGCCTTCTACATATGCAGTACAGACCAATTGTTGCGCTGAACAATTCTCAGAACAGGTCATATCTCGAGAGATTAGAAAATGCACGGTATTATAGGTAGGGTTTTGTAGGAGGGTAGCTCTTGGTTTAAAAGATTTTCCATGAACTAATAATAAATCCTAATACCGAGTACTAAAGATATTTAGGGGTTTTTTTAAATGGTTGTTTTTTAAATCAGAAATTCATTACTGTATCTACCACAACTGTCCTCAGATTAATATCGCTCTGAGGGCTTTCTTTTGCCAATATTGTATACTAATCAGTTAGCTTTAATAGGAACCCCAGCCTTTTACTAATTCATTCTACCATCCAATGAAGCTCAGCCTTAAGTTTAATTTTACAAATTATACAGCAAATTCATAGCAGATTCTTGGTATATTAATGATGTCAAACTTTAAAACTGAACACAGCATACTACACAATACTACACAAATTGCAGTTGTATAGCCCCAGACTGCAGTAAGTTCTCTTGCCATTATTAACCTATTTGTATTTATCCTCCTATAAAGAATACTTAATGAAAAGGGTTTAATAACACAAGCAGCAGCTGCACCTTGAAAGCTTACATGAATGCTACCAGCAGAGATCCTGTGGAATACATAATACAGACGAGACACAGCCAGGAGTGATTATTGTGTGGATGACCCTGTAGAGGAGGAGGAAATTATTAAATTTTATTACTGCAGTACAATAAAGAATGCTAATCTGTAGACTGAGGTTACAGATTACATAAGAGATCTTGCTGCTGAATGATTTAACATCATGGGACCGCAGATATAATATTGTTTGTTATCACAGATGGAGGTTCCAGATAACAGGATTTAGGGCTCGGGGTTTGGTTTTTTAGTGTTTATATATGATCTACAACTGAAAATAAACAGATCTGAAATAACAGTCAAATAGAAAGCAGGACCTTACAGGATAACCACCTTTCAGTTTTCAAAGGAACGTTTTTCCAGACAGTATGTCAGAGTACACTGAATAACCAAGAATTTGGGTGCAGTAGTAGTCCAGTATTCTCGGGAGTAGGAATTACTGCTGGGAAAATGTAAACCTCAGTTCTCCTGGAGTGCATCAAAACATTTCTACGAATAAGAGGTCAAAGTTTCCTAGAACACTAGATACAACTGTCTTATCTACAAAAACCCCACCTAATAAGTGTATGATTATCCCTGTTTGCAATCCTGTGGAACACTGTTAACCAAGTTCAAAGAGAATCAAACAGCAGGTTGGCCACAACAGACACCTAACCAACTGTGTAATAACTTCAGTGACTTTCTGAGCAAATGCATCAGATGGAAAGTAAGACTTGGTTGAACTGGATATAGTAGTATGCACCTAATCTTATAGATCAGCTTTACTGTCAGCAGGATACACTGGCTGCAGATACAACCATAGCTCTTTTCTCCACCTCCAACCCCCCTCGCCCGGATCATACTTCCTGAGACTTCACCAACTTCCTTGGACAGTACTTCTCAAACAACTAACACACCGAACCTGGAAGAAAACATTAAATTCTTTGTAAGTTATCAATACTTATCAATTGTACATCAAGTACTTACTGGTACAACACAAAAGACGGGCAATACAACAAAGTCATTTTAGAACATACTCTCCATTTCAAAGCCACAAAACAATCCCAAAGGTGCACAGGTGGAAAGGGATACCACACATTGTATCACACAGCATTGGCTTTCAAAGTACACCCAATTTTTTAGAGATGTCCATAAGAATTGCCTTTTACTGCTCAAATATCACAACCCTTCCAGATTCTAGATCCTATCTACACAGGGTTTGCATATATTGACATACAACAGTTTAGTAAATCAATCTCCTTCCTTTTACCTGCCCCAGGTAATTCATTGTTCAATTCATTACGGTCAACACCAAAGGGAATGTAAGCTAATTCATTACTTCTAACATTTGTTCTTTTCATACTGTATTATAGCAGCAAAGAAAATCCTGCAGACCCTCATGGTATTTGAAATATTCAGCAATAGTATCTTGACACCTTGCTTAATTGCATTTTGGACGTTCTGCAGCCATCATCATTCCCAGTGAATGATTTTCTTTGGGGCGCATTTTAATTTATGCCTGCTACTCCCTTAATCCAGATTCAATTTAAAAAAAAAAAAAAAACAAACCCAAAAACCAAAACCAAAAAAAACCCCACAATAACTATGAATACCATTAGCTAAAATACCAAATCTATGAAAATGTGCCCTAGAGGTTCTGAGCCTCACCCTCCTGTGGCTGGTGATACCGCACCTAGAGATCCAGCCACAGAGTGGGTGGGAGCAGGGTAGTAGCAAAGCTGCACCCTTCCCATGATGGGGGCTGCACACCCACTGGAATCTGCACAGCAGGTCATCAGTTGTCCCCAAGACTCCCTGTCATCTGCACCTCATAAAGATCCTGTTTCTGTTTGCTTTAAAAAACAAAACAAAGCACTACCCAACGTTTCCGGTAATAAGGAAATAGCATTCCTTGCTGAAAGGTAATCATGCCACCAGCTACATTAGGATTCGAGGGTTCTTCTAACTTAACTATTAGTACTTACTACGCAGTAAGACAAAACTAATTTCTATACAAGCTGCAGCCACATCAGCACCAAAGAATAAACCTGAAAAGTTAGACAAGAATTCTTAGTTTTAACCTAGAAACATTAGAAGTGAGCAGTCTACCCCTCCTTTCTTATGCAAGCTTATAGTCACTTAGCAACTTGGTGGTGACTGCCTTTGTTTCAAGAATATTGATAACTAGATTATGAAACTACCGGTTCAGTAAAAATAACATCTTAAAATAAGAGACACGTCAGTCAAGTTATTCCTATTCTAGGAAATTCTATGTGTACTCTGAGTCAGATTGCTTTGACAGATAAAAGCACATAGTCAAGCTATGTCTTGACTAAGTTGCATGTGCATATATTATATTAAGTTTCCAGAATTTATTGAGTATCAATTCCATCCAATTCTCGAGATACTTGTATTATGCTCAGAATGAAACAAAATCCATCCTTTCAAACCATTTCTATACTTTGGAAAAATAATTTTAAAGTCAGCCCTCAAATCAGTGCATTCCTGTTATGATTTAAGAGAAATTGTAGGCCCTTCAAGGCCCAAATAATTTGCATTTCATTTATTCTATATACATACAGATGTTAGAAAAACTGTGTTATTAACATGTCACACTATCAGAAATAAAGCATTTTATGAAAAAGAAAAAAATTAAGTCACCACATTACTCAATTTTTATCCACACTCTCTTGCAAGAAATGCTGTGAGACAACTTATAACAAACAGAGAAACTAGGTCTAAAGCTAATTTTAAACCATATGAGGATGGATGTGTTGAAAGAGAAATCAATTTGTATTCCTCTCTCCTGTGTTGTCCGCTGAAGCCTCAACACATGGAAAATGTAATATATTTTTTTATACTTGTCTATGATAGTATTTATGGAGAACACTGCGTAAAAAGCAGGGAAGAAGCTGTAAATTCTCTTTCTGTTGAGATTAACATGCAAAAGAGAATGAAGCATGAACAACAGTGAAGCCAAAAAGTTCTCCTAGAGGGAAGAAATCATGTGCTTTAACAGGTGAAAAGGAAGCCAGAGCACAACTAGCTAAAGCAGAAGTTTACAGCTGAATCCCAAACACTTAAGAGAATGCAACACAGCTGTTTCCAATGATACATCCCCACAAATGTGTCCTAATGACCACTCATTCACAGCCAAAAATACAGATCTACAAGGCTGCTCTAATACTCATTGTTTCTTTGCTATTCTGTGCACTTCTTAATTTTCCAAATGGTTTTAAAATCAGGCTCTGTGGCCCAAAAAATCCCAAACCATTTTTCAGGAACAATTTCTCTGCCCTTCTGCTGTGTGACCCTCAGTACAGAGCTGACAAGCAAGTGCTAGGACTGCTTTAATTAAATATTACACAAATCAGCTGAATGATTCCTTCTGATCTCCCAACAGTCACTCACCAACAGAGCACAGAGTTCACACAACCCAAAAGAAACAGCAAATGTCCCATTCGGCTGAAGGCAAAGAGTGTGAGGCAAGTAAGAAACAGGAATTCTGCACTTCAAATGAATCCTCCTGAGCAGGGAACGAAGCCAAGTGATAGGATATCAAATTTTCACGGAAAAGGCAGAGCGGAAGCCTGGGTTTACAGCTGTAGCAGGATTCTAGAAGCAAAGGGAATGAGAAAAACAAAACAAAGCAAACCAAAATATGGTCTAACAGAGCAGATGAGGTATTGAAAAATTAGAGAGCCTGACTGTAAGACAGCAAAGTCAGAAGAGCAGACTGCTTAAAAAAAGCAAGAAGGAAAACGGGATGGGATAATAATAGGTTAAAAGACAATAAACGTTATAGTTTTTAGGAAAAAGTGGTGGTTAAGCAATGGTTGACAGGGGAAAAATAGTGTTATTTTTATTTGTAAAAAAAAAAAAGAGGTAAGATTTTTGTGTCGAGCTGGACAGCTGGAAATTCAGTTAAGCAGAAATAGCGGCAAGATGACAATGGCTTGTTACCAGTGAATATTCACATTCAGGAAGGAAGTACGCAAAATTAAAATGAGAATTAACTTGAAGTGAAGGAACTATGTTTAGTGACAGAAATTTCTCCAAGAAGGTGTTGCAGCCTAAGAGAATCACAGAGACAGTTAGCTGATAGAAAGCAGTTGAGATAGAAAAAGGCAATATAAATGGCTGCAGAAAGAATTCCATTCACTAGCCATAAAGAAAAAAAGAGTATTTTAAAAGTAGAAGTAATAAATAGAAGCTAAAGTTTTCCACAAATAAGACTAAAATAAGATGTCCACAATAGGTTGGTTGTTTTGAAAACAGGAGCTTCTTACAGAAAAAGGGCATTTCAAACCTTTTTCCAGCCTTTCAATGCACTTTAGTTATACAAAAAGGGAAAAGACATCATGAAACCAGGTTGATTCCCCTAAATCATGTAGGGGGTTTTTAAGAAAAAGAGAAAAGAGTAAATGGACAGAGAATGAATGTTTGAACTGGTCCACAGTAAGCAGAGAGGTGAGAAGAGTCTTTATGGGCTCCATCGAGAAAGTGATCAAGACTAAGCTGAAACAGTCTGAAACCATAGCTTATGGGTAAATGCTTACAATAGGAAAAGCAGAGCTGTAGACAGTCACAAATGCAAATAATTCTCATGAGATTTCCTCCACTTCATTAAATTTTGGAGTCCAAAGTGATACAAGCAATAGCACACCTCTGATTACTCAAATCTTTGAGACAGTGCTATCTAAATGAATGGTTAATACAATTCTTGACAATAATTCTACTGTTTAGACTGCTCTTTTGAATAATTCTAGCAGATCGCCTAAATGACACCTCTGTCTCACCACAGACTGGTTTTTTTGAATATGGTCTTTAATGAGTAAAGGTTGGACCAGATGATCTTTCAAGGTCCCTTCCAACCTGGGCTGTTCTGCCATTCTATGATTATTGTAACATAAGTGAAGGGAGGCTAAAGGGTTAACAAAAGGACCTTTGTGAAGCCAACTGTAGGATCCATCTTAAATTGCTAGCATTGTGTTTTAGATTAACTTACTAATCATATGAAGTAAACTATAGATAAGAAACTAACACTGTAGGGAATGTGGAAGAGGGGAGATCAGTAGCAAATGGCCCATCTTTGTTACAGGCCTTGGAAGGCACCTAGGAGAACAAAGTGTCTGGCACTTTGTCGATATGAGGATAGCCAAGGATGGGGAGCCAGTTGGTACGGCTGTGTTGTTCTGACAGTGGAATAAGGGGAGTAGAAGCTGGAGTTCACCAAAAGGACAAGGTGAAGAAGAGGAGTGGATGAAGTAAATGACCCCTGAAGACCACCGACTCAAATCACTGAGCATGCGCAGTCAGGAGGGACTTATGGAAATGACCTCTTGAAACTAATTTCAGTACGAAGCAGGGACAGGTTATGCCTATGTATAGGCGTATTGGGAAACTTCATGTATGTGTAACACTTTGCTACTTATAAACAGGACAAGCTGCCGTCCTGCGGCGCGCACGACTTTGGTGGGACTACCCCCCATGCTGCCCAGCGCTGAATAAACATACCTACTTTACAGTCTTGCAGATTGTGGAGTCTGTTTTCCGCACGTCATAAGGACTGAAATATGACTAAACAAACAAAAAGATATTTTTGTCATATTTAAAAGGCAATAAGAGCCTTTAATGAAATCTATGTTTTTTTCTCATCACCTGGATCACAAAAACCCCACTACCATTGGAAGTTAATCATAAAGTGCTTTAGTCCTCACAGCATCTCAGCATGGACTGAAAGGCCCGTCTTGCAAAATGGCAACATAATGCTGCAAAATATGTCATTAGAGCCAGGAGAAGTCTGTAGTTCTACCAGCTTGTGCAGTTGCACACACTGATTCTTTCCATTCTGCTCTTCCCCTCCTGACCAAGAAAAAAAGCTATTTGACATTAGCACAAGAATGTTTTTTGCTAGAAAACAAACATCACCTTTGGTTAATTATTGCCTTATACTATCTGCTACGAACACAGATCAATACTTCAAGAAGTTGACACATCCAAAGGCAAGCTTACTTCCTTTTTGGAGGGGGGAGGGGGTATAGGACACAACCGGAATTTATATTTACAAAAAGAATTAGGATTTATTTGGGAGTTCAACCAAATAAAACACGAATACTTCACAGCTTCATCATTCACCACACACACGCAGTGGCCTATGAGTTTAGAATCTTTCAAATGCCACGGTACAAACCATCCGTTTTTCCAATTCCTGACAAATTTCAAAGTACCCCTCCAAGTCTTTTCCAATTTTATGTCCTCCATAGTTGAGGGCAATTTTTGTTCTTTTGCTTCCCAACTACCTTCCATTACGGAATGAACAATGGGTAAACAACCAGCATTCCCTCAGGCAGATGGTACAGCTGAAGGATGGTTTGTGTGCATTCGTGTGCTAAATTTATGTGGGCTAAACTTAAGAAAGCTATTCTTAAAAGAAACCTTGATATCCAAATACAAAAATAAAGCAGAATACAATTCCAGAACTTCTGTAAAAGTTCTCTGCCTAGCTCTTGCTGTTTTCCTTTCAAGTAAATTTAATACAGTTTCAGCTGCCAAAAATCTTATCAGATAGTAGTTTAGACCATTTTAGATATTCCTAAACACTTGAACACCCAAGATTTCTTTAGGAATCTGTCATTAATGCAAGTGAACAAACATAATGACAGGAGGTTGAAAGCTTTTGTTTATTTAAGCTTTCAATTTTCACCTCACTCAGGAAAAGCATACTTTGTGCAAATGCTTTGAATGCTTTGTGTAAATGCATCTCTTGCTTCTAGCAAGAGAATACTCTTTTAACAGTTCTGTTCTCTTCCAAGTCATTGATCCAGTCATAGAAAACTGCTCTTGCCATTACTACTGTGTGCCACAAAGAGTGACAAGAGGCAGAGATTTAAGAAAACTACCGCAGCAGGGGCTGATATCATATTATCCATGAAAAGCATTTACCAGTTATTTCATCCAGCAAGAAGTTTATGTTGCAGCTTCCCTTCCAGCTGAGCCTGTCCTCTAAAGACATGTCTGAGGAGACAATACAGAAGGACAACTAGATGCTTAAAGCAATTTTCCATTAGCCATCTAGAATTAGGGGATAAAACTGACCTTCACTGATGCATATGTTCCACAATATTATAAAGCTACCTCAGACCCACCCCCTAAAAATTTCACCTTTGAGTGAATTGAGCTGCAGTAGGGTTTTAACTCCATCATTACTTGAGGCTACTGAAAGTTACTGTGTGCTGCTGAGCTCGCATGAACACAGCAAAAGAGCAACTGACAGGGTGTGCCGGACTTTCTGTATGAAGTTGTTCCAGCCAAACAGTTACTAGAGATTGTTTTAACTTGGACAAACGGTTAGGCTCCTCCCTGCTGCAAAGCCAACAAAACTTTGCATAGTTTATATTCTCTCAGCCTCCCCACCCTTCATATGTTGTTTTTTCCTTCTTGTTAGGATATGCATAATCAGACTACAAAAACCAAGTTACATAAATATCTTAATGTAAGTAGGTTGGAGGAAGAACACTGCCTACTGTAAACACAGAACAATTGTTTGTTGTAGCATACATACATGCAGGCATGAGATCATGACCTTGTTTTTATTGCCTCAGCTAGAAATGTTCATATATTACCCCAGCGAGGGAGAACTGGACAGAATTAGTTCAAAATTTCCTCCCTACTGTATCTTACAGTTGGCATGCTACTTGATTAGTTCCTGGGCTCCCCTGGCAGTAGTTCTGATAAACTGGGGGAAACAAGCAAATCCCAGCTGAAAATCAGGCATCAGTTCTGATCTGTTCTTTCTCTCTTTAACTCACTTTAGAAAGATTAATTATAAAGTCACAAACAGAAAATATTTAGAGATCAGGACTGCATTATTCATCCTTGTCTTTATCAAGGCAACAATAAAACCTACCTACTGAAAGAGAAGCTTGATGTAATGTTCTAATTGGCTTTGCAATTCCTTTGTAAAGTACTTCTTAGGTGCTGCTCTGCACTGAAAATTATTTGATAGTACAGTGTTCAAAGGCCAGAAATATGATGAAACCTTAGTGGATTTGACTCCTACAGCTTGGACTACTCTAAAAGGATAAGATTTTAACCCTGTTTTTCTGCTAAAGAGCCTGCAATACACCAACCACTGACTGGGCAGAAAGAAAACCTCTGGTTTTCTTTACAAGCTAATGTAACTACTACGAGCAGAGCTAGGCAGCAATTGACAGAAACGCTTTCTGAAGTGCAACTGCAAGGGAACAATCCAGATCTTTTCTGCCCAGTATGATTCAAGTTCAACAATCCATAATGCAGCGAGTCAGGGTATTATAAATACCATGAAAACTAAGAAAACTGTTCAAAATGAACCCTACCTAAAAGCAAAACGCACCAGTTTTAACTGCCATGGTATAATGAAAATGGTTTCCACCAAAGCTAGCAATTAGGGGATACTCATGCAGGTCTTATGTGCATGGCTGCTATAGTTAAAACTTGAAGGAATAGTTATCAAGAAATATTGTTTAGTACATCCTTACTTCTAGCTCTGCATTTCTGATCACATATAAGATAGCACCAAGCCCTGCCAAAAGCCTCACTTGGACAAAGAACAAACAAACTGCTTCCAAAGACAGCATGACATTAAAACATTTTAACCTGGCATTAAACTCGATGCAAGCATCTGCCACGTTCCGGGCAAAACACTGCAGTGAAATATGTGCTGCACTTGCTGAAGGAAGCTACTGCCAGCTCTTGAGGAACACAAACCTACCCAAGTAATTCCAATGACTGGATAAAGCACTACAGAGCCACCGTCCTCTTCTGAACATGGAGGGGGAAAAAGGAAGTCTGCAACCTAACTACTCTGTGTGAGCCCTCAGTAATTTTTGGATGCCTGCATGGAAAAGGCTACAAATTCCAACTAAGAATAGCATCATCAAGCTTCCTTTAAGATGAATGGGGCAACATGCAACTTCCAGTGTACACCATCCAACATACAGCTTTGCAACCAGCTTGTTTTATGCATAAAAACTTATTGCATCAATACAGGCTTCATATTTATGAATATTAGTACATCCTATCCCTTCTGATTACTGCAAAATTACATCTGACTTAACAAACAGATCCAATGCCTCACTTTTCCCATCAAGTTTTCCATGGTTTTGTTTTGCTCATTTTTTTTCCTTTCTTATTTTTCCAAGATAATCTCTTTTGGGATTTTGGAAATCTTCCCAAGGAGTCCATGTATACATGAGGTGGAGGGAAAAACAATTCCAAAAGCTCAATTCTGAATAAAACTGAAGGCAACATTAATAACACAAGTTCCCTGGATTGTCACATCATTTTATAAAACTGAAAGTGATGCACAATAGTTAACTATTAAGCTTTATCATTCTACTACAGTTCTGTTCTGTTCTGAAAAAAAAAAGGAAAAAAGCTAAAAAGCAGACACATAACTGCTTTTTACACAACACTTTCAGCATGCAATTTAGAAAATTTTTCCTATATGCAAATTAGATGAAATAGTGTGTTGGGCAGATGCACGGGAGCATACACACATTTTTTTCTCCACTTTAAGAAGAAAAGAAAAAAACACTAATCTTAGCTAGATGCTTGCAACTATGCAATTCTGTAGCTTTGCTATAAGATTCCCTCCTACACAAAATTCTTGGGAAAAAGTACTGGTTACATTAAGTTGACCAACTCAGAGTCAGGAGGGATCAGAGCATCAACATATATTAAGGGTATTATTCCAAATACAATCAATAAATGTAGCCTACCTGCCAAAGTAGTTCATCATTTCCCCTCTTCTACTTTAAATAAATACAAGATCAATAATGAAGAACAGAAGGTTAATCTGGCTCCCACCCAAAAGTTATCAGTTTTTCACTTCTACGATTTGATCACTGGTAAAGTTTTTCAAAGATCCTTACATGACTTCAGATTTTTAAATTCCTTTGATACAATGGAATTTGGCATTTATTATCCTTAAGAGCAAGTGACATTTGGACTTCTAAAACCCTTTTTGAGAACCATGGAGTTAAAATGTCACAAATACTTAACAAAGACAAAACATGTTCTGATAAAGACAGGAGAAGAGGCTTGGTTAAGAACTGTATTCAGTATCATGATCGCTTACTGTAAGTAGATGAAGGCAATTATATTTTGACAGTTTAATATGACTACTGCACCCAAAATATCAACATCATGGCAAAATCACTGAGCTGTGATGCAACAGGGAAGCTGTTTTTGAGACAAGCACTACCCTTGTCTGTGCTGCCAGTCTTCCAAGCCACAACCCGAGATACATTTGAGCACAGCCAGTTACAATCAACCAGTGTTAGTGGAAGCAACTGCTTCCACAGTTCCCACAAGCCCTGAGGCTGGCTGCTAAGAGTAGATGGAAACTTCATACATGTGCATACATTTAATACAATTTTATTTAGACACAGGCAGTACACTACATGAATGTAACCATGTTAAGCAACAATTAAAAAAAAAAAAACCAGTCTCTCCTTTACCCAACTTAATGGTCAACTCAGAGCAGTGAATACAGGTCACTGAGCACACAGCAAGAGGAGATAAGACATTCATTTGCCCTACAGGTACCTGAATGATTAAACCTTCATCTTAAAATAAACCATTTCCAAGATGAGACAGTGACAGTTATGAACTTTACCCTCGGAACAAACGGAAGGAAAAGAAGCTTGTTTGGTCATCCTCCCCCCCAGCCCTGTTCTGGCTTATGAAAAAAAGGACTTGCATTTTCACCACAAAACACAGTATAAAACTTATGTTGTTATTTGTGTTTAAAACAAAACACACATAAAAGACCCCAGCTGACAGAACCCAGAGCAACACATATGCATGGTTAGAGGCTCATGGTAGGGAGGATGAGGTCTGAAACATCTCTTGGACTTTTTTATTTCTCTTAGAAAAGAAAACATCAAGGTTGTAACAGGCCTTAGTTCACCCCACAGAAAGGCTAATGATAATGTTATGGCTCTGCATACGTAAACTTCTATTCCTTTATTTTTAAAATAAATTAATAAAATTTAAATAACTCTAAAAGTTTTAACCAAAAGCTTTTGATGATTTTTAGGTTGCTATTTCAAAAGGAGAAGTAAAGTCAGAGAATTCCTCCAAACTCCCATGATGGTTCATCAAGGTTAAAAGAAACCCTAGTAAAGATAAGGTGGGGGTGCTGAAGAAAACTTTTTGCTTCAATCCTATAGGAAAGGATTTTAACTCCAGTCAGACTGACTTCTGAAGCAATGTTAGTAAGGGGAAAAAATGTATCCATCCATGAGAGGCTATAATAATTCTTGTGTATTTGATGATGCAAGTATGCTTTCCAATTGAGAATTTACATTATGCAGAAATTGCCTTTACAGTAATCCTTGCAGTCAGTAAACATGGGGGCTTTTTGCCTAGCATTTAATAAACTTTTTTAATTTGATATTATTACTGGCAATAACTTTGCACCAGCCTAAACTACACTCAGTGATAAAGAAAACAGAGTAATCTGCCTTGTACACAATCCCAAGGAAGTATTATCTCATTCAGAAGTAGAACAGATAAGCACTGGAACAATCGAATAATTTTTTTCTAAATAAGTGGAGCAAAGCAAAGAAGAAAGTGGGAAGAGTCTATTTCACTCTACAAACATTTAAAGTTTCAAGGCAAACACATACATATTGAGAAGGACACAGTTCTTGAGCCTCTTTTATGTTTGTCACAGCTTCCTGACTTGCTTTAAGGAATTCTCTACACATACCCTTAAATTTCACTGAAGAGCTTACCTATTTCAGCTTGTTTCCTGGAAAGCTTCTTCAGTGAATCAAGTATTTCCCCAAATGAGGAAAGCTGATTTTTCAAGACTGAAACATGGTTAGGACGATTGAAACTAAGTATTCAAATACCTTCTATAAGCTCCAATTATCAACTAAGCATTATACAGCTGTACACACCCAGAAAATTGTTTCCCAGATTTTCTGTTCTGAAAATACAAACAAAAAAATGGAAAAGCGGAAACAAGATACAACATATATGGAAACAAGATACAACATATATGAAGTGGTATATAAAGGCTGACAACACTTGTGTGTATTTACTTACTTTCTGGTGGTAAAAATTACTGTATGAAGACTGAATAAAAGGATTTAGTATAATTACATTTTACACAGGTATATGCCAACACATTTATATCTAAGTATATCAAAAAGTATCCAGCAATAGAACGGGGAGGAGGGGGAGGGAAAACAGTAGCTTGTTCATCAGAAAATAGCAATATTACTGATTTTTCTTCCTTTATGCTGAAGCTACTCTGAAAACCTTAATCTATTTAATAATGTATTTAAAAAAAAAAAAATCTATCTAGAAGTAAACCCAAATGATCTCTCAGACCATCATCTTATCCTAAAGGCAAAACCAGTCACCTTCAATGCCATTCCTGACACACTTCCACAGCTTCTTCCCAAAGGTCTCCAATGACATATTACATAACTTTTCAAAGCTAGCTCTACCAATGACTTGCTATTCTTACTGGTAAAAAAGGAAAAGAATAATAATAATAATAAAAATATTTTCCTCATAGCATCTTCATCACTGTATTTTTTTTACAACTTGTAATGCTAGTCTTAATGTTTTGTATGAGCGGAAGTCAACTGAAGTTGTTAATGTTTCTCGTGGCCAGAGATTCTTGCTCACACATTTGCACCAGTTCAGCTGCATGAGGACTGGTAAGAAGCTTCAGTGAGCTGCTATGGTCAGCTCACTATACAGACACATGAACATCAGTGTAGGCACTAGGAAGGCAGTCAGAGGCATCAGTCCATGGAAGCCCAGGAATAAACATGAAGATGCCATTAAGCTCAAACCTAACCACGTGTGTGTGGAAACCACATAATTGCATAATACTACATCTATTTAACTCTACCTACACCAGCAAATTTTATCGCTTTGACTTAGTCAACACGAATGCAAAGTTTGCACAAAATCTGTGTAGGGTAGATCTCTGAGTAACTGGAAGCAAAACCAGCCACTGACTCTGCATGATGAGAAGGTTTTAGAGGGATCAGTAGCCAATCGAAGAAAGTCTTCAATGTGTCTGTGCTTTGACATTAAAAAAAAAGCCAGTACATTTATTTTATACATTTACTGCATTGCAGAGTCCTGTCCATTGATTTCTGGAATAGTTTCTCCACTGGTTATCAGAAAGTTATCAGGTATTTTCAGATAAAATGAAAAAGTGTTAAGCAGAGAACTGGTTTCAGCAGCCACGCTTTTTATACCGATGGTTAGTACTCAAGGAACTCATCTGAGATATAGGAATACTTAACATCCCTCTTCTCTGAGGGACATAATATGAGTCTTTATGTTAAAGACACAGTCTCCAACACACATCACCCTTGAGTTAAGTACAGGTACCAGAAATATTTCCCCTGTTCCCTGATTGAACAGACCAGTCTATGTGCAGACGTTCAACCTGTTGTGCCAATCTGGGTCATGCAGTATGCAGTAATACCTCAGTACACCCTGTGGGGAGATGATTACAGCATTCTCCCAGAAAGTCAGTGGAAAATGAAGTTTACATTGGTTTTTCATGTCCTGAGAAGAAACCATGAGAATCCTCTGCACTATAAGCTCCTGAAAACAGGATGTTTTCTTCAACAAGAAAATATAGAATATAAATTGGGAGACTGTCACTTCAGTACAGTAGCCAAACTCAAACAGAAAATGAGAACACATTAGGAGAAAACTGAATTCTTTTGATATGAAGCTCCTTCTCACTAGTTTCCAATTTTAAGTTCAGCTACCATCCAGAAAACTCAATTGCACTTAACCTGCCCTTGAACTCCCCATGAAATTATGGCCAATTTCTGGCAGCCGTGTCAAGTGACCTTCAAAGCAGCAAGAGATACAGGTCATTCCTGGGTAATATTCTATTCCATGAGCAGCCAGTACGGGAAGAACAACAAATTCAGATTTGAACAAATATCTTCACAGCACCATTGGCCCTAGGGGTACAAAGCAGAATACAAAGCTTATGTTGGAAGTGTAACCAAGTGGTGTGGTTATATATCTGAAGTGTTCTGTAAGAGCACAAACGAGGACATTCACAGAAATACTTCAGCTAGTAAGGCAAGCCTCTGTCTCTCTATATGCTTAGAAATAGAAGCAAAAAAAAAACCACAAACCACCATCACTCAAAAACCTTTCTGGGGTAACTGCAAATAGCTTTCTAAGCTATTTACTGCCTTTTAAAAAAAGTCTGTGACATGGTCAGTGAGGTTAAATCTTGAAGGAAGAAAAACCCAAACACACTCTCCTCCTGTATGTACATCTTATTTTTCTATTTTATTTCTTATGATTTCTTTGCATTCCCTTCTGGCTTTTCTAGCACTGTCCTTTTGCATAAAAGCCATCCAAAAAAAAACCAAAAACCAGCCCTGAACTGAGAATACGTTAGTAACTCTATTAAAGTAAACCACAGGGGGAAAGAGTCCTACTCCCAATTTTAAACTACTTTAGCTTTACAGACAAATCCCAAGCTTTTCAGGAGGACTAGAAAGAGCAGTGCAGCTAAGCTGAGAGTGTTGTGACACACAGGAACTCAGGTTCAAAAGGAACCATCTGGTTCATTAAGTTCACTGCAACTGCAATAAATTTTTAGTTCTGAAAGGTCAATGCCACATCCATATGTACAAACTGGAACACTTCCAATGCACTGTAACAAATCAAAAAACCTTTTTAAATATTAGAAGTTACTTAAAAAAAATGTAATGATAGGGTGTCAAAGTAAATAACACAGACACACAGTGAACTGTGCACAAGTAAGTAGGAGAGATCACCAGTGTCCTCTATTTCTGAAGTGACCTTTTAAGTATTTTATACTTAATTCAGAATTCTAAATAAGGCTAAGAACTATTTTTTTAAAAAATTATGTTTCAATTATATAAGACAATGATGACAAAATTAAAACTCAGATTGATCCAGTAACTGTCACTAGGTCTGCTAGTGTGGAGGAGGTGATAAATACCACTTTCAGCTCTGAATTTCTTGTCTTTTCTCTGGTAAGTCCTCTTCTAACATTAAAAAAAAAAATAAATCCAGTTTTCATCTTCTCTGTTCTGCCTACAGCCACCCCACCTCTGTGTTTCCCATCTGTCTACTCCTTTCTTGCTGTTCTTCAACTGCGTAACTCCCAAGAGATCTCTCTTGGCTCTGCTTGCCTGTCTAACTTGGCCAGCCCCACCACTACAGCAGCCTAGAAGGTTGCAGGTAACCCAGCTGCTGAGTTTCCACCCATCCAGCAAGCAGTCTTGCTACAGCTTTCTTACCTTAACCTGTCTCCAGTTTCAGATGACAGGTTTCAGGTACACCTTTTTGGAACACTAACGAGTATGACCTTCTAACCAATTCAGTATTTAGTGTTGTCAAATAAAAAAAATCCAGTACATACTCCAAATACAAATTTTAAGGAAAAATCTCCCTTGCTCTCCCCATCTTGCTCTGTTCAATATTTGATTCTTTTAATGCTTCACTATCCCATCTCTTTGAGCCCTAAGGGCATTCTCCCTGCTCAGCATCTCTATCCATGCTTACAAAAATGCAGATAAACAACAATTATGATACTCTATTTTCAATTCAACACAGAGAGGAAAGCATTTAACTCTGATTATAACAATTCATGCAATTTGTCAGTTACAAACTGAGTAGTAAATAAAAGTAGCTATCACAACAGCATTCTCTTGAATGAAACTACAACTAGACAGAATATTTTATAGCCCCAAATACTTGTAAATCCCTTAACAAGTCAGTTTCTATGTGTATTCTTGAAGTGACAAATTCAGTTCTAAACAGTAAATTATCAAATTCCTTTTAGCAAAGGCCAAACTGAACTAGTCCAGGGAAACTAAGAACACAAAGATATTCCAGTCACTGTGTTTACCTAATACATAGCAAACCTAGGAAATATGGGACAAGCGTCATAGGCCAATGAAGATGTCTCCAAGATAGATGTTGCAACACTCGGCGTTAAAGCACGTATCGCTTGAAATGGAAACTAAAATAGAATCATAGAATCGTCTAGGTTGGAAAAGATGTTTTTAAACATCAAGTCCAACCGTTAACCTAACACTGCCATTTCACCACTAAACCATGTCCCTAAGCACCTCGTCTACCTGTCTTTTAAATACGGCCAGGGATGGTGACTCTACCACTTCCAGAGGTAGCCACTACTGTGTCTCATTCAGTGTACCAAATCACAGAAAAATGGAAGGTCACCAAATATATTCTGTTATCCCAAGATATAGTTCATCTTAGACCATTCGGGAACACAGCTCAACTGCCATCCCCACATTAACTTACCCTTACTCAAGGAAAACTTTTTCTTATTTTTAACACAACTTCTTGCTGCAACTAAAACCCTTACTGCTTCATGGCCACCAGGAATAACAAAAGCCATGGTTTATCCTTGTCACAATTTCCTTTAACCACAGTGGCAGAAACAGTTGTTCTCTACCCCTTAGTTTTGTGCCTTTGATTATTCCAGACTAAATAACTAATTGCACTTGACCATACTGAATTGCACCATCTTTCTGATCAGACTGTTTGGAACTCTAATATTGCCCCTCATGCACAAACACAGCCAGGCAGTCCTCTCCCTAGTCACTTTGTTGTCTACTGAAATTACCAATCATACTGTATGTTACATAATATGAACTATAAACGTATACAAAACAGCTGGTCTCAAATCCCTGCAAAACCCCACTAATAGTGAGCCATGCGTGAGGACTCTCCCAATACCATTATGCAGCTTTCTGGTGCCCACCATACAGTAATTTTATTTAGATCCTGAATGCTTCTCCCTGTCATCAGTGAGAAACTGTTGAAGTCAGGACATCTGCTGTTTCTTCCTTACTCATAATACTGTTGCAGAAAGACATTAGATGCATCCAAGATCATTCAACCTCTTAAAATCCCTTTTGGCTGCTACACATCAATGTGTGGGGTAGGGGAGCTGAAGGATGGTAGGTTCCCCAGAATGGCAATTACAAAAAAATCTACTCAATCAAGTTAGCCTACAGAAAATTCTAAGCACAGATCATGCCTCTAACCTTTCCTCATGAACATGGGTATCAAGCACCTGGGTATTCCAAAACTGACTGCATGGCCCTAGAAGAGGATTGTTCTTCAAAATAAGGTGACTTAAAAAAACATTGGACTGTGGGACAACACATCAAGGTTAGATGGGGTGCTTGT
This sequence comes from Gorsachius magnificus, assembly GCA_034008185.1. Lineage (NCBI taxonomy): Eukaryota > Metazoa > Chordata > Aves > Pelecaniformes > Ardeidae > Gorsachius > Gorsachius magnificus. The sequence continues at coordinate 37,688,420 of CM067086.1, forward strand.
GAGGGCCCTCGGCCTGGTGCTTTGAGATATGCCAGGTACACTGAAACACACTTGAAGTCTTATGGAAATGAGCCAGGGGCTCCTGAAATAATAGAAGCCAACAGGGAAGCACTGGTGAAGTATTTCAAAGGAATTAAGGTGTGTTCCTCTAAGAAGGTGGCATAGCCAACAGCCTAGCTGAAGTGCCTCTACACCAATGCACGCAGCATGGGCAAACAGGAGTTGCATGCCACAGTGCTGCTAGAAGTCTATGACCTAGTTGCCATTACTGAAACTTGTTTGGACAAATCCAATGACTGGAGTGCAGCTATCAAAGGTTACAGGCTGTTCAGAAGGGACAGGGGGGTTGCCCTCTATGTCAAGAAATTGATAGATTGTGAAGATCTGTCTCTGAAGAACAGCCACGAGTGAGTTGAAAGCTTATAGGTAAGAATTAGAAATCAAGGAAACAAAGGGAACCTTGTGGCTGGTGTTTACTACAGGCCGCCCAATCAAGGGAAGCCTACTGACAAAGCTTTCTTACTCCAGCTGCAGAAGACATAGTGCTTTCAGGCTCTCATCCTGCTAGGGGACTTCAACCACCCCAATATCTGCTGGAAAAGTAGCATGATGAGCTGCAGGCAATCCAGGAAACTCCTGGAGTGCATGGAGGATAGCTTTATAAGCCAGGTAATAGACAACTCTACCAGAGGGGATGCAATATTGGACCTGATGTTCTTCAACACAAGTGAGCTAATCTGCGATGACAAGATTGGAGGCAACCTGGGCTAGAGTGATCATGCACTGCTGGAGTTCACAGTCCTGAGGGATACGGATCAGGAGAAGAGTAAAGTCAGGACCCTGAATTTCAGGAGAGAAAAATTCCAGCTGTTCAAGGAGTTAGTCAGTAGGATCCCCTGGGAAACCACTCTCGGGGACAAGGGAGAACAGACTTGCAGATCAGATTTTCAGCTCTGCCGAGAGGGACCTGGGAGTCCTGGTGGATGACAAGCTGACCATGAGCCAGCAGCGTGCCCTTGTTGCCAAGAAGGCCAATGGTATCTTGGGGTGCATTAAGAGGAGTGGCCAGCAGGTCGAGGGAGGTTATCCTCCCCCTCTACTCTGCCCTGGTGAGACCCCACCTGGAGTACTGTGTCCAGCTCTGGGCTCCCCAGTTCAAGAAAGATGAGGAACTCCTAGAGAGAGTCCAGAGGAGAGCAACTAGGATGATAAAGGCACTGGAGCATCTCCCCTATGAGGAAAGGCTGAGAGAGTTGGGCTTCTTCAGCCTGAAGAAGAGAAGACTGAGAGGGGACCTCATCAATATATACAAATATCTTAATGGTGGAAGTCACGAGGACGGAGCCAGACTCTTTGCAGTGGTGTGCAGTGACAGGACAAGGGGCAATGGGTACAAACTGAGACATAAGAGGTTCCAGTTGAATATGAGGAAAAACTTCTTTATTCTGAGGGTGACGGAGCACTGGAACAGGCTGCTCAGGGGGGTTGTGGAGTCTCCTCCTCTGGAGATATTCAAAGCCCGCCTGGATGAAGTTCTGTGTAACATGCTCTAGGAGAACCTGCTTTAGCAGGGGGGTTGGACTAGATGATCTCCTGAGGTCCCTTCCAACCCTTGCGATTCTGTGATCTAAGGACACTTTCCATAGAGAACAAAAATTTTCAGTCCCCAGGTGTAAGTCGTCAGGAAAAGGAAAGGAAAGAGACCAGCATGGCTGAGTTGAGACCTGCTGGTCAAACTAAAGGGCAAGAAGGAATGCACGGGCAGTGGAAGCAGGGACAGGTATCCTGTGGCATACAGGGACGCTGCCTGGTTGTATAGAGGTTGGGTCGGGAAGGCCAAGAAGTGGCTGGAGCTGAACTTGGCAAAGGACCCAAAGAATAATAAGAAAGGCTTCTACAGGTACGTCAGCCAGAAAAGGAAGGTCAAAGAAAGCATGCCCTCGCTCCCCGATGAACACGACTGGCAAACTGGTAACAGTGCATGAGGAGAAGGCTGAGGTATTAAATAACTTTTTTGCCTCAGCCTTCACTGGCAACCAACCACTGGCAGTCTTCACTACACAACCCGGTGTAAGAGAAGATCAGGTTTGTGACCATCTGAGGAACCTGAACGTACATAAGTCTATGAGACCTGACGACATACATCCCAGAGTCCTGAGGGAACTGGCTAGTGTAGTTGCCAAGCCACTCTCCATTATATGGAGGAAATGACTGGAAAAAGGGAAACACTGCACTCATTTTTAAAAAGGGTAGAAAGGAGGAGCCTGGGAACTACCAACCTGTCAGCCTCACCTCTGTAACTGGGATGTTCATGGAACAAATCCTCCTAGATGCTATGCTAAAGCACATGGAAGACAGTGAGGTGATTCAAGACAGCCAGCATGGCTTCACCAAGGGCAAGTCTTGCCTGACCAACCTAGTGGCCTTCTATGATGAAGTGACTACATCAGTGGACAAGGGAAGAGCTATGGATGTCATCTATCTGGACATCTGTAAGGCCTCTGACATGGTCCCCCACAATATCCTTCTCTCTAAATTGGAGAGAAATGGATTTGATGGGTGAACTGTTCAGTGGATGAGGAATTGGTTGGATAGTCGCATCCAGAGGGTAGTGGACAACAGCTTAATGCCCAGATAGAGATCAGTGACGAGTGGTGTCCCTCAGGGGTCCATATTGGGACCAGTACTGATTGAAATCTTCATCAATGACATAGACAGTGGGATCAAGTGCACCCTCAGCAAGTTGGCAGACAACACCAAGCTGAGTGGTGCTGTTGGCACCACATCTGAGGGACGGGAAGCCATCCAGAGGGACCTGGACAAGCTTAAAAAGTGGGCCCATGTGAACCTCATGATGTTCAACAAGGCCAAGTGCAGGGTCTTGCTCCTGGGCTGGGGCAACCCCTGGTATCAATACAGGCTGGGGGAAGAAGGGCTTGAGAGCAGCCCTGTGGAAAAGAATCTGGGGGTACTGGTGGATGAAAAGCTGGACATGAGCCGACAACGTGCAGTTGCAGCCCAGGCGGCCAACCATATCCTGGCCTGCATCAAAAGAAGTGTGGCCAGAAGCAAGCCAAAAACCTACAGTACCATAGTTAACCACAAGTTACCCAATCAATGGGTTTCATTTATACAGTTAAAAAAATTAATGAGACCTTTACTTCTATTAGAAAGAGTAAAAACATAAAGAAAAACATTGTACAGCTACTACCTACCCTGTTCCTGAAATCCAGACTCTCATAAGTGCTGGTTTGACCTTGGAGAAACTAAAATTAATTTAATCTGAACACATTAGCAACACATAGATCACTTCTCCCTGTTCCCCACGGCCTCTCAAAACCCATGTCTTTACATATCCTTTTTTTCAGTCCAAGTATTTCCATCTTCATCCCTTTTAAAGTCAGGTGATTGACACATAGCACCACTGTTCCGTTCAATAAACTGAAAATATTCTGGCTGAAAGTTGCATATCTAAGTACCCAATGAGCTGGTACACAGAGGCAAATATGAAAAGAAGAGGAAAGCATATGTGCCTCAAACAAAAAATTTCAGGACATTAAAAGGTAATACATTGTAAAGTTCATCCCTCCAAGAAAGATCTTAACCTCAATAAGCAAAGACCATTACCAAATATTCTATTTGTTCATATGCTGCAGCTATGCTGTGAGAGAACACCTAATTTTTTTTAAACAATGAAACCACCTGTTCAATTAATTATATGGTACAAATATTAATAGCCTTTAGTGTGTGGTTTCTCAAGATTAAAGATATAAGTGCCATAATTCTCTGGTTACATTATTAAGATTTGAGTCACCCAGCTCCTTATGACTACAGGTAACATCTAATCACTTAATCAAAGATAAACCAAAACAGATAACTGGATGTCAGAATCATTAATCTTACCTGACAGGCAGATGTATGTTAAATATTCACCCTGACCCCCAGTAGCTAGGAAAGGAATCTTTTTTTTTGTTCTTCTTTTCACTTGGACAGCTCCCAGCATCCTTTCATCATGTGGGGCAAAAATTTCTTTGCTGATTGCAGATTTGGCATTCATTGTAGATCACAGATATGGCAGGCTGCTGCTCTCTAAAATAAAATATTAAATTTAAAAAAAAAAAAAAAACAACAGTATTAGAAACTCCTAAGTTACGTGAAAGTCCAGCTGACTTACATGGGCATTAGCAGCTCTGACCTTCAAATTAAGTTTTTAATAATTCAAAGAATTTAGAAGACAATTTTCGTGTACTTAGAGGTAGAATTTTCAAAGTATCTAAGAGTCTTCACTGAAGTTGCTCTCCAAGCTTCTTAAATTCTCTTAAACTAGCTTAGCTTACTTTGGGCAGAAGCTGTCCATACTAGCACTTCAGTATAACGCAAAATCTTCTCTGAGGGACACCCTGTAACTTCATGCTGCATAAAAGCTTCATTAACTCCCTCTCTGGTAACTGGAGGGAAGCTCATCTGTCCCACATAGACCGAAAAAGCACTGCAAAGACATAAGGAAGGAATGCTGTGGTCGAGTTCATCAGTGTCCTCTCTGGGCTTGGTTGTGCCAGCAGCCAACAAGTCACATTTGCGGAAGATACAGAAAGCTTCAGCCTCAGTAAGACTGTTCTTTCAGAAGCACTGCTCTTGGTGACAGCACTCAATTAAGCAGCTCCTGTACCTCCTTGCAGCTTTAGCACCTCATCCCCTCAACTCCTCTGTAATTGCCAACTGGGCAACTGCACAGAAACAGTCTCAGATAAACCCTCCAGGTTCATGCAGACAAAGCCACACCTCCTCTTTTCTCCTAAATAATTTTGACCCAGGGCAGTTCCTCAATGTGCTTCATAAGAAAACAGCACAGTCAACTTAGGAAGTACATTTGGAGAGGAAAAAAAAAATGCAGAGAACAGAGAGGGAGAAGGAGGGAAGCTGTAGGCTGCTTATTTAGGCACGTCCAGCCAAAGAAAGGTTGATCTGACCACAGCTTACAGAGGAGCCTAACTACAGGAGAAAGAATACAGCCTCAGAGGGGGTATTAACAGGCTCTTTATCTAGACAGCACCACAGTCGTAGCTCCAATTAGTTCTGCATTACAATCTGCTAATAAGTATATAGGTCCCACTGACAGAGACTGCTAAATGCCCCTTTTAATTCTTCACATACAGTGACGCTCCAATACACATCCATTGAATTCCACATCTCAATATATTAAGACTTTCAAGCCCACTGATCTGTTTTGACATCTTTAGCTTTCTTAGTATGAGTAAGATCATCTTCAGGTCTCAACTACTGAAGCCAGAAATTCTGCCTGTGGGATCATTTGATATTTGCCACAATTTAACTATTAGAAAACATAGATAAATTCCAGTCAGATTATTAAGCCAGAAGTAATGGATTCATTATTTTTAGCATGCATACTGTCAGCAAAGTCATTGTCTTAACATTTTCAGTCTCAATGTTTTGTTGGCACTTATTGACGATATTCCCTTATCTTAAAAATAAATTAAAAAAAGAGCTGTATTCATGGAGGTGTGAGAGAGCACAAATCAGTCCAAATTAAATTCATCACCTATTTATTTTGGGACACAAATGGAATCCTTTCCCAAAATAACCTGTAATAGTATACCTCAGTCAACCAATACTGAGGTATGCAAATTCTGACAAGTTTTAGCATTAATTTACTTTACATGCACCTTAACAAAAATCAATTGCATTTAAAAAATAGCCTCATCAAAGGAAAATTCCCAGACCAATTTCAAAGGAAGGAGGAATGCACGGCTCCTGAAAAGGTGTGATTACATAACTCCTGCCAGGTAAGTCACCTACCCTTTAACCACAAATAGATCAACAAGAAGAAAGAATCAGAAGTATATATTTACTTGCTAGTTACTTGGAGAAAGTTGTTTTCACATTCATGTTCGTTATACCACGATTTTCTCCTCTTCTGTGTTATGAAAATATTTGCAGTATATCTTATACCAGCACATGACCTGCTGGCAGTTTATGACTAGTTTTTGGTTTGAGGTTTTTTGGGGTTTTTTTGTTTGTTTGTTTGGGGAGTTTGGGGTGGTGGTGGTGGTTTTGTTTTTTTGGGGGTTTTTTTGTTGTTGTTTTTTTTGGGGTTTTTTTGTTTATTTTTTTTTATTCAAGTCCACTGTCAACGACTATGGGTTTAATCACACAGACCTCCTTCTGCACAAGATAAAGACTGGCAGTCTTTTCAAAAATAACTTCATGAAGTCTCAGACCTTCTCAGGCTTGAAGAATTTCAATAAATAGCTTATTGGGAAAACACACACAAATGCTGTCAGGGAAAAATACACTTAAGTCACAGTCAACTGAAATAGTGCTCTCCAGCTTGTAACAATCTGATGCTGTTAATTCTGCAACTGAGTTGTTGAATACGTGTTCTCAGACTTTTTCTTAAGGTTCACACACAGTAAAATAGAGTGTGATTTTAAAGACATACTCAGCGATGTAAAGGCTTCCTGGATTAAGAGAGAATGTGAGTTTCCCCTACCTACAATTGGTTGCAGCAGAAAGTGTTATTGGTTTAGCTTCAAAACTTTCATACAGCACACAAGATTTACTTTAGGGATATTACAAGCAATAGGTCTCACTGTATATAGCTGCATTTGATAAGGCTCTGCTGAACAGGAGGCAAGCCAAACAAACAAGAGACACTATCCAGATTCTATTTCATAGATTTCCCAAATCATGTTGCTTCATACATGCACTGCAACTTACAGTATGAAACTAGAATGACTGCCACATAGACAATAACCCAAAATAAATGCAAAACATAGGTGATTTAATTAACATACCTCTCCACATATACACAATCTATCTCTTAATGCAAGTGCTTTTATGCACAAACAACATACAAATCCAACTTTAAATAAAGCTTAGCTCAACACAGTATCCCAAAACAGATTTGATCTCCTGTTTCAGTAGAGACACAGAGGACATGACATAGAACAACCAAATAACGTGTTTTATTGCTGCATGCTGTTACTCACTTTGTGATTAAGCTGACTGTATACACATCCACCAGAAGTGGTACACAGACAGATGCTGTAGACACCAAATGTTGTAACTTGAACCTTGGACTAAAGCATGCCCTCAGTGCCTAGGAAGCTGTGGTCCTTCTGTTCCTTATACTTGCTTTATAACAGCCTTAGATGCCAGAATTAACCTAATACAGCATTACTTGATATGACTGCTGCATCCAATACAGAAACTGACACTGGCACAAACCACAAAAGCCTATTTATTTAAAAAAGAAAACAACTAACTGCGCCTGTGTGCAAAGAGACTTCTGAGATTGAGCTGTCAGTATAGTTTGGATGAAGGCTACCCAGAGAAGTGGTCGAGTCCATCCCTGGAGGTATTTAAAAGACGGGTAGACGAGGGGCTTAGAGACATGGTTTAGTGGTGGACAGGTGCAGTTGGACTCGATGATCTTAAAGGTCTTTTCCAACCAAATGAGTCTATGATTCTATGAAGTTATTCTTCATGGGTCAACAAAAATCAGCAGCTGTATTTAAATAAAGATGCCTTCTCCGTATTTACTGGTGGGTCTATGGGATTTGGACTCTATCTTTATGGGTCCCTTTCAAACTGAGATATGCTACAATTCTATGAAAAGCAAAGGTCCCAAGTAAAACATTCCAGCACTACTCTTTTTCAAAAGCAGGCATAATAGAGTCTCTTTATTAGTCTTACTAAAAAACATGGAATACTTGCCCAAAGAACATGAGTAAGTCTCAATTTTTTTCCGTTCTCCAACAAACCACCTCTTTTCGTAAAAAAAATATGCTGGTGGTACATGCAAAACTTCATGTAGTACACGCAGATTTCTTTACACACAGTAATGTTTGTTCTTGGCACACATTCCAGGGTGAATTCAAACCATCAGCAGTTTCCATTCATGGTCCATGTGGACTCACACACTTTGGAATGCAAACTGTTTCCCCCATAATCGAATATAAAATGCCTTAAAAGTTGAAACTTTTACTGGAGGAACTGTGAGCACTCTGAGACAGTGCATTACCGTTCACAATGTTTACCCTTCTGTGGCAAGATGGATTTAGATGTTTTAGTAAATGTCAGAGTCTTTAAAGAGAGCCCGCATTTCCTGCCTCACATGCTTTCTTTGTTCCATGCACTTAATCCCACTCAAATTATTATAATGATGCTTTTGGCTGAACAAAGAAAATTCCATTTTCCTCCCGCAGATTTTCACTCCAGCCATCACACTGTTATGGAAGAGCGTGTCAACATTTACACTGTGCCCCCAGCACTCAACAGGAATGCCCAAGAGGGAAGATTCCTGTGCAGGTTTGAATTAGTGCCTGAAACACATTGCCCATTTGTACCTCCTCAGATCTTTCTCTGCTGCAATTCTTCTCCATGATATTTCTATCACTAAAACCACCTAGGAACAGCTGACCATTCCTCTATATGTGTGTGTGAAGGCATGGGGATTAAAGGTAACTTCTAAAAAAGATATTAAAAAAAAACCAAACAAGATACATAAGCGAATACCTTCACAGCTCCCACACGTTCAGTAACAAAAAACCTAGACCATTTTCTGGTCAGCCAGAATCTCAGACTGGTTTTGGGCAGACATCTTATCTTTACATCCAGATGTTCTTTAGGACCATGCAAGTTAAGTGGAAAAAAGGAGATTTACAGTATCTTTGTTGAGGTACTGATACACAGAAAGAACTGGGGAAACTAATCCTCGGCATTCAGAATTTAAATAGCAGTAAGTTAGCAAGGAGAAATGAAATAAGCAAAAGAAGGAAGAGCAAGTAATGTTTTCCAAAAACCAAAAACATGTTCAGTATGTTAAGTCTCACTGTTTTCAAGGATATTTAGTTTAATCACAGACAGGGATGGGCTCACAGCCCAGGCTCACCACTGAAATGCTGCCCACAGGGTGAAATCATCTGAGCAACCAGCTATTGCTGGGCTGTGCTGGAAGCTCCAGCAAGTGCTCAAAACTGCTTTTAATAAAGCCACCATCCTGACAGAGGTCATCTACTTTAGGAAATCATTGTAAAACACCGTTAATAAAAGCCCAGCTTCTGCTATTGTGATAATTGTCTGGTATTCACTTCCTGGAAGTGTTGAGACTTCATATTCAATCATTACCATTCATCAAAATTCTGTATTTGTTGTCATATAAAAAAAAAATAGCTAGCAGAACTTTTGAAGAAGCACAAAATCATTGCTAAACCAAGGAGAATAATTCATAAATCCTTAAAAAGCAAATATTAGAACATACAGTTTTTGAAGTTTGTTTGCAATAGATTTATTGCGCCTAACTCTATCCTAAAGGAATAAACCCAAGTTTAATTAGCTCTGCAAACAAGGATTAAACCAGATCAACCTTACTCTAAAACACCTGAGGTAAAATCTTTAAAAGGCTTGAACATAACAAGAAGATCAGAATATCTTCTGTCATCCTTCTATTTGCAAAATCTAACTTTCCTTGATAGATTTTTATTTAAGTTAGGACAATAGTGGCAGTCACTGTACAGGCCAGAAAAATTCTGTTACATCCTAGTAACATGAGTTCACAACTTTTTAAAGTATTTACTGGGGGGAGGTGGGAGGAACCACTCTCCAGAGTTATTGTAGGTTGTAGGCAGTCACATTTCCAATTCTTTTTTTCAGATAAGCTTTTAGTGATGACTGGTTCATTTGAACATAATATTAATTCTAGAATATGAAAGTTATGAAGTTGTAAATCGGATTTGTGGAAATTTAAAATAGAAACAAGAAATGCTTTTTACTTACATATATAACTACACAGTAAACTGTCAGCCCAGTAAGCTCAACTGGACATAAGCAGACTTTAGAGAGCAGTGGCTCCTAAATCTAAAACTTGAGTCTTTCTTGCAGTGAAGTTACTTTTTTCCCTCTTTTAAGTGGAACCTGCCAAGGCTTTATATTATAGCTCACCTATCCATCTAGTCCAACCCCGCTGCAGTGAGCAAGGACACTGCTAACTAGATCAGGTTGCTCAGAGCCCCATCCAACCTGGCCTTGAATGTTCCCAGGGATGGGGCCGATGCTCCAGCCCTCGGATCATTTTTGTGGCCCTCCTCTGGACCCGCTCCAACAGTTCCATGGCCTTCTTGTGCTGAGGGCTCCAGACCTGGATGCAGTACTCTAGGTGAGGTCTCACCAGAGCAGAGTAGAGGGGCAGAATCACCTCCCTCGACCTGCTGGCCACGCTTCTCCTGATGCAGCCCAGGGTACGGTTGGCCTTCTGGGCTGCCAGCGCACATTACCGGCTCATGTCCAGCTTTTCATCCACCAGCACCCCCAAGTCCCTCTCAGCAGGGCTGCTCTCGATCCTTTCTTCCCCCAGCCTGTACTGATACTGGGGGCTACCCCGACCCAGGTGCATGACGTTGCACTTGGCCTTGTTGAACCTCATGAGGTTCACACAGGCCCACCTCTCCAGCCTGTCCAGGTCTCTCTGGATGACATCCCGTCCTTCTGGTGTATCAACCGCACCACTCAGTTTGGTGTCATCCGCAAACTTGCTGAGGGTGCATTCGATCTCGCTGTCTAAGTCATTGATGAATATATTAAACAGCACCGGTCCCAGTACGGACCCCTGAGGGACACCACTCATCACCGGTCTCCATCCGGACATCGAGCCATTGACCACTACCCTCTGGATGCGGCCATCCAGCCAGTTCCTTATCCACCAAACAGTCCACCCGTCAAATCCATAGCTCTCCAATTTAGAGAGAAGGATGTTGTGGGGGACCGTGTCAAAGGCTTTGCAGAAGTCCAGATAGATGACATCCATTGGTTTTCCCTTGTCCACTGATGCTGTGACACCATCATAGAAAGTCACTAGGTTCATCAGGCAGGACTTGCCCTTGGTGAAGCCATGCTGGCTATCTTGAATTACCTCCCTGGCCTCCATGTGCTTTAGCATAGCTCCTAGGAGGATCTGTTCCATGATCTTCCCAGGCACAGAGGTGAGGCTGACAGGTCGGTAGCTCCCAGGGTCTTCCTTTCTACCCTTTTTGAAAATGGGCACAATGTTTCCCTTCTTCCAGTCACCAGGGACTTCACCTGACTGCCATGACTTTTCAAATATCATGGAGAGTGGCTTGGCGACTACATCAGCCAATTCCCTCAGGACTCTGGGATGCATCTCATCAGGTGCCATGGACTTATGTGCGTTCAGGTTCCTCAGGTGGTCATGAACCTGATCTTCTCCTACAGCAGGAAGGGTTTTGCCCTCCCGGTCCCCCTCATGCCATCCATCAACTCGGGAGGGGTGAGGAGAGAGGTTCCCAGTGAAGACTGAGGCAAAAAAGTTGTTGAGTACCTCAGCCTTCCCCTCATCTGCTGTTACCAGCTTGCCAGTCTCGCTCATCAGCGGGGGAACACTTTCTTTAACCATCCTTTTCCGGCTGATATACCTGTAGAAACCCTTCTTATTATTCCTTGCATCCCTAGCCAAGTTTAGCTCCAGCTAAACTTACAATGACAGATTATCAGGGATATCACAGAAATCCCATCAGTGCATAAATGAGAACCAGTCCCACTTTTATGTAGAAGATAGAGCAGCCGTTTCATTCCTGCCCTCTGCTCTATAAAGGTGTATGACTGCTGAGAGAGCGCAAGGTATCCATACAGCATCATGGTAACCAGTAGCCAAGCCAGATGGCAGTCAAAGCAGAAGACGCAACATCACTTGGTTCTTTTGAGACTCTGTGCCCCCAAACTCTTCCCAAGAGGTACAGAAAATTGCATAGGAAGGAGTACAAGAAGGCACTAAAGAGTCATGTTGATGGATGGGTTACTGTATATTCCAGGTCAATTTTTTTCTTGTTCTGACAAGAACACAGCAATTCCAGATCTAGCAGCTAATATCCTAGTAAACAGTATGGTGGGTCCCAGCTAATCTTTGCTCACAAACTCTGAAGAGAACTTACAGTACTGCAAGTTAGAAAAATCCAACTCAAACATAAGACACATAACATTTATGTACTGGAATTCTGTGCATGAATGGCTGCACACAGTTAGGAGCAGACTGCTTTAAACAGGCATGTGACAAAACTACCATACATTGAAGAACTGCAGCAATTTAAAATTAATCGCTGCTTTTGTTTTCATAGCATTTTGGATCAAGCCTATATTCAATAAGAAATTAATGAAATAATAACGGAAGAATTGATGGACAGTGTGGACATTCAATCTCTAAGCATTTTCTTAACAGCCAAGAGCAGCAGTGTTCCCTAAACATGCCAGATCCCATATGGACAGCTGGGGGTGCTTCTGGGACATGCCCCAGGGAGGGAAAGGCTCCTCAGCAGAAGGTGGTACAGCCCTGTCAGGGCCTCCCTGAGCGAGGAACAGCAGCCAGGGACCCACTCAGAGGTTCTCATTAGAAGAGTCCCAAAATCTCAAAGTTGTTATTGTTTGACAATGTATGAATTTGAAAATAAGGATGGACAACGCCACATTAAGCAGCACCATCAAAACAATGAAACTGTTTACCGAAAATGCAACCGAGAACTGCTTGGGAAGACTGCCGCTGGAGTCACCTTTTTGAAACTGCAACATTTTGAATCTCACAAAGAGATTCACAGAGAAACTTAGGAACTGCCAGATGTTATTACAAAGCCCGAGAGACTGCATTTGCATTTATGGAAAGTTGTATTTATTACTTCAGGACATGGAGACATTCATAGCAGTAATACGTCTGCACAGCAACAGGGAAAATCATAGTCTTAAGAAGTCAGTTTAATTCTTACCATCTTTTAGATATTTTTCGATGTTAAGACCAGTTATTATACCTGCCCTTAGACTTCTATTTGTGGGCTGAACTATCAGTTTCTTCTGTCATTCCTCACAGGCTTCTTGATCCAGACACCTCACCTCTCTAGACTCTTTCCCACTGGCCTACATCTTTTTTTGAAATGCAATCCTCAAATCTGGACTCACAGCTTCATTTATGGCACCAGAGTCAAGTGGAAGAACTACTTGGTCGGTCACTGGAACAGACTCCCCAGGGAAGCGGACCTGGCACCGAGCCTGTCAGAGTTCAAGGAGCATCTGGACAATGCTCTTAGTCATATGGTTTAGTTTTAGGCCTGTGAGGAGCAGGGAGTTGGACTCGATGATCCTTATGGGTCCCTTTCAACTCAAGATATCCTATACTTCTTTATAGACCCTACAGCAAACACTTATGCTTATACAGCTACTGCCATACACGGTTCTTTTCCAACTGGTCAGCAGAAAACAAGAGCTTCAGTTCAACATCTACCATGTTCTTCAACCTTGGCGGGGGGACGGACTCACATTTGACATCTGATAACTAGTTACTCCCACTTAACAGAGGATTTTTGCACTTGCTACTTTCAGGCTATTTCTCCAGTATTGTAAGATCACTTTCAATTTCAATCCTGTGTTGCCACAACTGCAGATCTCTAGATTGACACTCACTGAAAGTCAGGATGTACATTCTGTGTGCCATCACTTTAGTCAAAATTATTTGAGACTCAGCATAGCCCCCCTGCACTCCTCCAAATAGAACTAGAAAGATACCAACTCCTCTGAATTCACTTCTACAATCGTTGTGTTCCTACATCTTATGCTACTTCCATGTAGACTTAATTTCTTTAGTTCAGTCATGGCTAACATCACATAAGACAGTATCAAAGGCACCATTAAAATTGAGATATATCTGCCAGATATATTCTCATGGCCTAACACTTTATCACAGAAACAAAAAATTGGTTTGAATTATTCTTTTTAGTTCTCTCCAGTCACCCTCTAGTTCCTTAAAAACAGGTTTTGTTCCGTTGTTTGTCCAATGGTGAGAAGGAGCAACCCACACTCCCCAGGGAAAGGGGAACTGGTTTGAAGGACTGCAGTTTGGAGCACGCACAGTTTCCTTCAGCAATTTGTGTTGTTTCACATTTAATTTATGCCTACCTTGTGCATTTGTGCTGGCAGAAATGATTGATTTCCCTGTGCACTTTTCTTTCTTATGACAGCACGAGTGCTTATGTGGTAGTGAAGTGAACTAGGTAAGAGAATAAATCCAGGTTTAATCCCATTTAAAAGAGGAAAAACAGTGATTAGTTTTGTTTTTACGCAGATCAGCTCCCTGACTCAGTTCACTACACAGCTGTGTGTCAGTACATGGGAAGCAAGAAGAGGGGTAAGATTAGGGCTGCCTTACGTACCAGCAGCATTAGTTTACAAGGATCATGAAACTGCAGTTTAAAGACAGAACACAAAAACGTCAGGAGCTTTCACCAAATAGTGAAATTGGCTGACTAAAGACATGGCATGGACCCAATCTAGACAAAATTTTTCAAAATTAAAACTTGCAACAAATATACAAACTGAGTAAAAAGTGGTAAAGCAGACTTCATATGGGGCTTCTCCTTGGTAAGAACAAACATGTCTAAATATAGGAGCGCAAATTTCTCAGTATACCGACTCCATTATTTGTTGGGTTAAACAGAGGCTTAGCAAAAAGGCTGGTTGGAAGTTAGGCTCTATTAGTACGCAGTGTGATTTCTGCACTAAATCACAACCTGCTGCATATAAGAATATACAAAAATACTATAAAATGCTATTACTGCAGTATATCCTACCTAACTAGAATATACTAAATCACGGCAGCTACTCTGGCAAGAAATCTCACGGGAAGCTGATTTTGACTTACTAGCATCAACAATCACAGCTGCTCAATAAGGACAAGCTCTGCAAGTACTAATCACTGAAAAATCCAATGTTAAATGGATTCATAATTCTGTGTACGGGTTGCCAGACAGATAGGATATTACTACAGTATTAGTTGAAGGTGTTCTAAAAAACATAAAACTGTTTCAGCTAACAGCTAGCATGCAGTACTCTTGCCACCGGTTTACTCCAACTAGTATACCTCAGTATGCTCTTAAATCATGTTTTCCAAGTCTTCACAGTTCCATTTTCATTCCTCCTCACATAACTGGTATTGGTACAAACTGCAAATTTCTGCACATTACAGACATCTATTAAATGCAATATTCCAAAAGAGAAGTTTTAATTTTTGAACTCAACCTAAACCCCATCTAAAAAAAAAAAAAAAAAAAAAGGAAGTAAACTCCTTATCACTATGTTCCTTTATATTACTTTAATGCTGGGGCAGAGTACAAAAGCAGAGTAATACAATGGGATAATAGATAACATCGAGAGATTAAAGCTTTCTATTTCATCCATCCAAGGTGAATTAACTTTCTCTGGTAAGTATAAATATTTTTTTCCCAATCACTCCAAATGCATGAACAAAATCGCTTAATAGAAAAATGCATAATTCTTTTAAGAAGTGAATATATCAGGTTATGAGGATATTGGAATCTCTGTAAGGGCAGAGACACCTCTGTAAATTATTACCCCAAGGTTTTACTTGAGGGGAAAACAAGACCTATGTAAAAGTAGCAAGCCATCTGTTGGCAGCATCCTGATATTTTCTAGCAGTTAACTACTGTTTTCTTTCTGGCAAAG
The DNA here is from genome assembly GCA_034008185.1 of Gorsachius magnificus. Lineage (NCBI taxonomy): Eukaryota > Metazoa > Chordata > Aves > Pelecaniformes > Ardeidae > Gorsachius > Gorsachius magnificus. The sequence continues at coordinate 37,703,954 of CM067086.1, forward strand.
AACACATTTCTGACATGCTGCATACTTCTTCCCAGGAATCCTGCAACAGTAAGCATCACCCATTTCAAAACAGGTGAGCCCAAAAAGGCTTGCAAAACTGCTAAGAGTGCTGCAAACTGAAGAAATAATGAAAAACTGGTTTACTGCAGTGTTTTGTTCAAGGGATGTTATAACCTCAAGAATTATTAAAAATGCCATCCAGGGCTTCTATCCCCCCCACTCTCTGGTTGTTTAGCTCTGCACTCCTAACAAAATTTGGAAGGGGGTGGGGGAACCAAAAACCACCACCTTGCACACCTTGTATATTTAAAGACTAAACCACTAAGCTTTAGATTAAAAGCTCTTACAGATCAGCATGTTATCAATCAATGTATGGGATACCTGCAAAACACATAGTAACATTTTACAGTTCTACAATAAATTCCGAGATCAACAATGTAACAGCACAGTGAGGGATGAAAGAGGGGAACCCTAGATAGCCAAACCCAGCAAAACCCATCCTTTCCTAGTTCTATTATGTGTTTTTACATTTTCTCAGCAGAGAGACAGTGGAATACTTTTCTCTTAATGTTTTCACTTCAAATAATTATGTATGTTTTGCACGCCTGAACTGAGACAATACAAGATGGAGGCATGAGAAGGTGGACCAAACAGTGGCACCTAGGCTTGTACAAGGAACATCCTATCCAAGGAGGGCAGACAGGACAATACAACAACAACAACAAAAAAAAAACCAAACACCACAACCCTGCAACATTAATTTAATAAATTTAGGAATGATTCTCTGTTTCTTGCACACAGAATTTACATTTATAACCCTTAGATATCTATCCATTTCACGTAAAAGGGCTGACTTAAAAAACCCGAAAACATACAATGTACATCTTTCATTAGACTGATCTCAGAACATACCAGCTCAATGTATCAGATAACCTTCCAATTTTGATCTCACTCGCAACTTCACGGTGAATAACTTACATTGCCTCTAAATGGTGGGCACGGCTATGGACCCTGAAATAACAACCTCTCTCCATCTATCTTCACAGGCTTACACAGAGATAATTATAGCACCAAAAGTATACCAAATTTAGAAATACACATTTCCAAATGGACTAAGGATTTCAATCTCCCACCATCAAATTCAGAAGTATAATAACTGATAACATCCACAGCAACAAATCCTCTGCAACCATTCTGTGCCAGAATCAACTCAATACAACCCACAGCTAATGCTGAGCTATAAACATCGATGTTATAAACAAAATGACATCTCCAACCTTCAAACTGTTTACTGCCAGAAACCATCGAAAAATAAAATACAAAAAGGTGTTTTACATGGCAACACCCTTAGATAAAATGGTGTCCAACTGAAAGAACAACCATATATCCTATACAGTCTTATGATTTTTATCCCACAAATACTTTCCACAAGAGCAACTTGATGAAATAGATTGCATCTTCAGCTAAGACATCTGAATACAATGTCAGAGAAAACAACTGCCAGCCTTGTGTGCAGCCTAGAAAAGGAATACATGTAGATACATACATGCTTATCTCAAATGTAATGCTGTTCTAGCATAAACAGCCTCATGAAAATCCTCCACGTGTGCAAAACCAAACAACCACTGTGCAATATTAGCGACCCACACTATTGCTCAAGGGCAGAAATACCCAGTTACAAGTAGTGAAACTTTCTCAAAGAAACCAATCTAGTCCTGTCCTCAGCCAAAAGAAGCTTTTCAGCACTGCCCTACACCAGTTTAACTGCGGGATGCTGCCAAATAAAGTGGTCAACATCCTTCATCTCCCAGTTTTCTGCTGATTCATCAGAACACTAATCCTATACTAAAATTTGCAGCTGCACATCATTAGTATCAGCACAGTGGAGCTAGTGGGAATATGCACTCCTTTTGGCAATAGTCTACAGTACACTCTGATAATTCAGTCTTGAATCCTTAGCCTCACCCCTGCAGAAGCCTTTAGAAACAATCCTGAGAACGACATTCTGAAACTTGATTATTCTTGAACCCTAAACTGAGGTCTCGGAGACAATGATGTGATGTGGCCTGTTACAGTGAACCTACAGACTCCTCTCCACAGCTTCAATCTTTTTCTTTCTTTACTCAACAGGACTTGTCATCTCTTCTCATCCTAACACCATGCTTTATTCAAAACCATTAAATTACTTTGGTTTCAAATAGTCTAATAATCATTGCAAGTAGTTAAAAGCAATTAGGTTCAGTCAGTAATTAACTGCTTAACACACCCTGCAGCCAGAAAACTTTACAAATATGTTTTGTTTTAGACCAAGTGATCTCTTTGCTATAGGCTTTTCTTTTCATATATTCTGTGGACAAAAAAACCTGATACAAACAAAACAAAAAAATCTTAAAGGTTAACATTAGCATTATCTCCAGACTCATTAACTCCTGAAAACCACCCACCTACAAAATCAGCTATGTTAAAAGAAAAAAAGTTAATTTAATAATATGAATGATCTAACTCAAACTTCGCTTTACCTTTTACTTTATTTTTTATTTCACACAGTCAGTATGTAAATAAACAGGGCTTCAGAACCTGATACTTGTCATTCATTAGACTAAACCAATATGACAATTTACTTCAAACAGGTTCACTTCATAGTGGCTAACAGGATATGGCAAACAAGACGGAGAATTTACACACATGGCTTAAAATCACAATACACACAAATTCTACCACGTTAAGGATATGCTTGCATGTTAAAGGTAACTTATAACACATGTAATAAATATAGAAGAATTTATATAAAGGCTTAAGAGAAACAACGTACTCAAAACTTTGAGGAAATTAGGGCTCATTTCTGTGTCTGGTTCATCCACATTAAAACCAGCACTTTGTCAACATTGAATGAATAAAAGAAAAAGCCCACCCACATCCACCTCGGAAACACTGAAGGTGCTCACCAAGGTCATATGATGGAGTATGGTTAGAGTACAGTGAAATCCAGGCTTTACCAACCTGGACTACAGCTATGCCAGGGGCTAGCTAGACAAGGGGATGACTCTGAAAGACATATAAAGCAGTTCAGTGAGAGACTTCTCTGCCCTAATGGTCTTGCCAAGAACAAAAGTAATTTGTGCATGCTTTAAGAATAAGATAAACCTTCTTTACATATTAATGTAAACAAAAGAAATTTTGAAAATTGAAACCCCACAGAAAAATCAGACCCTAAAGAGGAAATAAGACCATGGGTGGGCCTATGATTAATAGCTGGAGTACAGGATCCCATTGCTTAATGAGATTGCCAGATAGAGAACCTGAATGGGGGAATATATGCAAGAGCCTCAGATTCAGGGCCACTGACCACCGTGACAACAAAAAAATCTCAAGGAGCACCTGGGATCCAGCAGCTGAGGTACAAAATACATTAGATTCTTTTAAGGGACTGGAACAGTTTCCATATAAATCAACTTCAGAGATTTAATAAAATATCTAAAAGGAAAGCTCAAGTGCAAAGTAATTATGCTAACCCAACTGTGTACATTTCTGCCACAAAATGGTTGCTGTTCTTACCTTATGAACTATAGCACCGAACCTGGAGAATACAATTATACAATTTCTTTGCCAGCCAGTATTTCAAAACCTACAACATCTCCTGCAAACGTTGGGAAGAATGGACTAAAAGAGTCACCTCAATTTCTTCTTGTAAATAAATCGTAACTCAACTAGATAAATAAACTAATACTTCACAAATAAAACCTCAGGAAAAGCAAGTGCAGAAGAGAACAGCTTCATTTTCAGTAATCTTTTTCCATCTACTAGTGCCATAATACTGCTTTTCAAGTAGCTTATGTTTAAAATCTGATTTTCTTTGAAACATTTTGTGCTAATTTTTGCCAGTTTTTCCCTCATTGATGGTATTTACCCATTCATGAATTTATGTCAAAACTGAACTGGCAACAACACGCTGTTCCTCACCACTCTTACCATATTCTTTTTTCCCTCTCATTACATTCAGATTCTTACTTTTACTAGTATGGAAAATTTTGTCCAAGTCCCTTCAATCCTTTTAATGGGGAAGAAAAGGAAACTGCTCTCCTGGAAGACAGTTCCCAGTATCATAAAGGCTCAAAAGTAGAAGGCCATACGCAAGTGTAAAAAGAAGGTAAGTTTTACTGACTTCACAATATGAATTATTCTTTTTGGAAAGCACAGTGAAAACCCTGAAGTCTTCTGGTGATCTCATTGCGCTGAGACCAGCACAGTTCCCAAACCCATGACTCATTCTGATCCCAGCAAAAAAAATTGCTGGGGAGACAGATGTTTTGTTTATGATGAATTAATTCCTTCAGTATGTCTAGCTCAAAAATACCAGGCATCACTTTGTATGTAGAAGATAAAGGACGACAGTCCTGCCTTGCTCTTTTCTTAACGCTATTTTGTTAAAACTGAAATGGCAATGAATGTTCAAAACGTTAATGGAACCTAAGTACCCATACCTTAGTGAAATCCATGGGACTGGAAACCAGCTCCAAACACACCATCAGAAACTCCACACTTCAAATTATTTAAGGGTGTCTCTGGTCTTTATCAAATGCCCTAGATACTGTTCAATACCGCAGAGGAGAGATCTTTCTCACAATTTTCATACCAAATGCAAGAAGAGACAAGCATCCACACAGCTGAAATGTTAACAATCTGGAAAAACCCTACGGCAATTAAAGAACAAATGTATGCCTTTACTCGTCTGAGCTACAGATATAGCCCAAACTAAGCCTAATCACTCCAAGAAATAGAAGGAACTTGAGCTGGTAATGTGAGAGTTTAGTATCACTGTATGAGGCACGTAACCAGTTCCCTAGTAAATTGTATGCTTATTTTGATATGAGAAATATAAAACAAAAAACCCCACTCTAATCACCACCTCACTACCATCCTTTATTTTCTACTTTTGTAGTAAAGCAAGCAACATACAACTATTAAATTCAGGTCTATTAACACCACTGTCAGCTATCGGACAAAGCTACAAAAGTACAGAACATAACAGCTAGAGGTCAGTTATATCATACCAAGTCTAACACACCAGCACATCCATCAACTGGTCACTGCCTGATAGCCAGAAAACTGCTAGGATTAGAGAAGTGATTTTGGCACATTCCCACTGCATGCTTCCCAATAGATTTGAAATTAATCTAGTCTCAGAGCTATGAAAAGCAATATTAGAATTATGCCAGTTTTTGTCTACTTTCTACCTTAAAGTAAATCAGCAGGCAAATTTCTCCCAAATGGAATAGGCAGTTGTATTACATCAGAGAAAATACTCTCACAAAACCATTTGCTTTGCATAGCGTGCATGAGATAAATACGCAGCACTACTAACATCATTTATTTATGTACAGCCAACAGCAAAAAACAAGTAGTCTTATGCCATACAAAGTAAAATTAGTGTGGAAAAAACTCTCAAGATTTTTTGTTGTTGATGTAAACCATATGATCTTTGGCACATCAATTAGATGAACAAAGTTCTTCACATACTAATTCTTATTTAGCATAAAGGGGAAAGAAAAGACATAGACGGAGAAGGGAATATTGGAAGTAATTCTCTTTTCTCAGCCAAGGTTTAAAGGTAGACTACAACTCTGCAAGAAGACATCTGCAAACAGGTGATGACAAGCTGTTTCCATAATATTCCATCTGACCAAAACAAAAAATTGTATGTTGAAAGTATCAGCAGGGGTACATGACTATGTTCTGGTTTCAGCTGGGATAGAGTTAATTTTCTTCCCAGTAGCTAGCAGAGTGTTTTGGATTTAGGATGAGAATATGTTGATAACACACTGCTGTGTTAGCTGTTGCTAAGTAGTGCTTACACTAAGTCAAGGACTTTTCAGCTTCTCATGCTCTGCTAACTGAGGCAGCTGGAGACGCACAAAAAGCTGAGCGGGGGCAGAGCCAGGACAGCTGACACAAACTGCCCAAAGGGATATTCCCTACCATACAACGTTGTGCTCAGTATACAAGCTAGGAGAAAGCCGGCTGGGGGGCTGCTGCTTGGGGACTGGCTGGGTATCCGGTCGGTGTGTGGTGAGCAACTCCATCATGCATCACTTGCTCTGTATATTCTTTTTTTATTACTACTACTGTTTTATTTTATTTCAGTTACTAAACTGTTCTTCTCTCAAGCCACGAGGTTTTTTTCCCCACTTTTACTCTTCTGATTATCTCCTCCATCCCACCAGGGGGAAGCAAGCAAGCAAGCAGGTGGCTTTGTGGTGCTCAGTTACCAGCTGGGGTTAAACCACAACAGAGCAGAAATATTAAAATTGTACAGAACCTCTAAAGAAATTTACAATAAGCATGTCAAAGACATAGCTAGCCACATTTTTAAAAATCTATGGTTTACGTTGTTAGGCAAGATTGCCAATATGTTCATGAACTTTGTATGCTAGAAAATATCCTCAGTCCAGCCTTACAAACATCTGGCAGCCACCAGTGCTTCTGCAGTCTTTTACTCTCTTCATGCAAAACCTCTCACATTTAAACACACATTACAAACAGTTCTATTAGTTACTTTAATTTTACAGCTAGAATTTTGTATAGGTTTTGTCAGGACTCTGACAGGCTGTACTGACCCTGCCCAGCTCCCCAGGGCTCTCCCCCAAACCTGCCCAGGGCCCCATGTAGCCAGCCCACCCTGGGGGGACCCCAGTCACCCTGCCCCCACCCTGCCCAGGGACCTCCACGTACCCCCGCTGATGAGCAAGACTGGCAAGCTGGTAACAGCAGATGAGGAGAAGGCTGAGGTACTCAACAACTTTTTTGCCTCAGTCTTCACTGGGAACCTCTCTCCTCACTCCACCCGAGTTGATGGATGGCATGAGGGGGACCGGGAGGGCAAAACCCTTCCTGCTGTAGGAGAAGATCAGGTTCGTGACCACCTGAGGAACCTGAACGCACATAAGTCCATGGGACCTGATGAGATGCATCCCAGAGTCCTGAGGGAATTGGCCGATGTGGTCGCCAAGCCACTCTCCATGATATTTGAAAAGTCATGGCAGTCAGGTGAAGTCCCTGGTGACTGGAAGAAGGGAAACATTGTGCCCATTTTCAAAAAGGGTAGAAAGGAAGACCCTGGGAGCTACCGACCTGTCAGCCTCACCTCTGTGCCTGGGAAGATCATGGAACAGATCCTCCTAGAAGCTATGCTAAGGCACATGGAGGCCAGGGAGATAATTCGAGATAGCCAGCATGGCTTCACCAAGGGCAAGTCCTGCCTGATGAACCTAGTGTCTTTCTATGATGGTGTCACAGCATCAGTGGACAAGGGAAAACCAATGGATGTCATCTATCTGGACTTCTGCAAAGCCTTTGACACGGTCCCCCACAACATCCTTCTCTCTAAATTGGAGAGCTATGGATTTGACGGGTGGACTGTTTGGTGGATAAGGAACTGGCTGGATGGTCGCATCCAGAGGGTAGTGGTCAATGGCTCGATGTCCGGATGGAGACCGGTGACGAATGGTGTCCCTCAGGGGTCCGTACTGGGACCGGTGCTGTTTAATATATTCATCAATGACTTAGACAGCGAGATCAAATGCACCCTCAGCAAGTTTGCGGATGACACCAAACTGAGTGGTGCGGTTGACACACCAGAAGGACGGGATGTCATCCAGAGAGACCTGGACAGGCTGGAGAGGTGGGCCTGTGTGAACCTCATGAGGTTCAACAAGGCCAAGTGCAAGGTCCTGCACCTGGGTCGGGGTAACCCCCAGTATCAATACAGGCTGGGGGAAGAAAGGATCGAGAGCAGCCCTGCTGAGAGGGACTTGGGGGTGCTGGTGGATGAAAAGCTGGACATGAGCCGGCAATGTGCGCTGGCAGCCCAGAAGGCCAACCGTACCCTGGGCTGCATCAGGAGAAGCGTGGCCAGCAGGTCAAGGGAGGTGATTCTGCCCCTCTACTCTGCTCTGGTGAGACCTCACCTAGAGTACTGCGTCCAGGTCTGGAGCCCTCAGCACAAGAAGGCCATGGAACTGTTGGAGCGGGTCCAGAGGAGGGCTACTAAAATGATTCGAGGGCTGGAGCATCTCTCCTATGAGGACAGGCTGAGAGAGTTGGGCTTGTTCAGCCTGGAGAAGAGAAGGCTGCGGGGAGACCTGATCACGGCCTTTCAGTATCTAAAGGGGGCCTATAGGAAAGATGGGGAAAATCTTTTTAGTAGGGCCAGCTGTGACAGGACAAGGGGTAATGGTTTTAAACTAAAACAGGGTAGGTTTAGACCGGATATAAGGAACAAATTCTTTACAACGAGGGTGGTGAAACACTGGAACGGGTTGCCCAGAGAGGTGGTGGAGGCCCCATCCCTGGGAACATTCAAGGCCAGGTTGGATGGGGCTCTGAGCAACCTGATTTAGTTAGTGGTGTCCCTGCTCACTGCAGGGGAGTTGGACTAGATGACCTCTAGGGGTCCCTTCCAACCCAAAACATTCTATGATTCTATGACCTCACGTCAGCCCCCCAGGGTTTTCTCACCCTGCCCACAGCCCAGGACCTCATGTCAGCGCCCCAGGGCTTCCCTCACCCTGTCCACAGCCCAGGACCCCATGTCAGCACCCCAGGTCTTCCTCACCCTGCCCACAGCCCAGGACCCCATGTCAGCCCCCCCCACCCTGTCCACAGCCCAGGACCCCATGCGGGGCCCCCCCCGAGGGCAGCCCGCCCCCCCCCCCGGTCCATCCCTAGGCCCCCGGTTCCCTTTGGGGCCTTCCCCCCCCCCGCTGGGCGTGCCTGGCCTGGCCTCCTCCATCCCCAGAGAGGTGCCCAGTGCCTCAGGCTGGGGCTGCCTCTGGCCCTGGCTGCAAGCCCCAGGGGAGCCCCCCACCGCTCCTGATGCCCTGGCCACAGGGAGCCACCAACCTACAGGTACCCAGCCAGGTTTAACCAAGGCGAGAAATAAAAGAGCAACTCAAATCTATCAGCAACTATTTGCACAAGGATGATGCACATCAACAACAGCTTGAGTAAATGGACTAAGCAGCAAGCAGGATCCAAAGCCCATACTGACTCAAGCCTTTTGCTAGCACGCAGTTATTCCAAGTCTCATTGTGACACGAAAAGGGAAAAACAAAGGAATCGAGCAAACAAAATTGATTTTTACTTGCTTTCAGAAGGTTTTAAATAATAGACTGCAGAGCACAAGAGAGACTACTGTGGAAGCTACCAGGGAAGGACAGCCAACCCATTACAGCAGAGAAGCATGAAGAAGGAAAGAGTTAGAAACACCTCACCATTGCTTGCACACAGTAATATCTCTGATCCAGCAGCAATAGCCAGCCTGTGCTATTTTTCTTTTTCAAAAAGGTAATTATGCAAGAGACTGCCCAGAACGGCAGCTCAGCAGTGTGAAAGAAGACAGCACATATCCAAAAGCTAGTGTGTGTTTGTGGTTAGCAAGGGCAACAAGGACATCAGAACTGCAGAGGGAGGACTGCGAAACTTATGCAGGCCGTCAGCAGCAGCCTGCTTTGACTCTGACCTAAAAAGGCTACACCGCCTCCCTTAGTCACCATGCCTCCTGTAGGCAAGCCTCAATGAATACAGAGCCAAAGTGACTAATGACATTCTTCGAAACACTCACCAGCATTGCAAGAACATACTTAGTCCTTCTGACAAACTCTGAGCCGAGATTTATTGGGAAAGAAAAATTACATGAGAATTCTAGTCTAATAAAAGCACATTAAAAAATGGGTTTGGTGACATCGGCAAGAAACCCAAATTAGACAGGAGGCAAAGGACCTGCCAAGCCTTGCCAGTTCTTCCACTCAAGTCAAGATGACGAGATAGATAACTGCTTTAACAGCGGTACGATAATTACAGAGCCCAATACCTCATACCAGTGTCAATAAAAATTCCTTCTTATTCAAACATAATAGTTCATGTATAATATAAGTAACTGCTCAGACTGCAACTGATCCTTATCCATATTTATCAACATCCTGGGGGCATAATTCCATTTTAGTGGGAAGATAAAAGGAGCAGGTCAAAAAGCAGAATTATGCACAAAATTGTTTTGGTCCATGGTTCAATATGGTTCCCTTTCAATATGGTTCAGTATGAGCAGTATTCTGAGTGTCAGGGAGACTACCACATAAACTTGAAGGAATTAAAAAAGAAATAAATCCTTGCACCTATAAGCATGTCTGAACAGAAAGAAAGAAAAAGAAATTTCAAATAGCATTGTTTTTATAAGTGAAACAGTGAAATTAACATTTTAAATCAGATTTTTGAGCAATTTCTGCAGTTGTTCATAAAGAGTTAAAACTATTTCACAGGTTACTAGTAAGTGTAACTATACTGGCGACAAACCTTAATAGTTTAATTAATTCTACCACTCAAAATGCTGGCTATATATAGAATAAGAGACTGCTACTTCTCCCTGAACAATTATGAGAAAATCTGAGGTTGTATTTCATAACAAACCTTGGTGAATTTCAAAGGTTTCATTATTTCCCACAGGTTTTCTACACTTTCAGTCAGTGGATGTATGAAAGGAGGAGCATAACCGCCCATTGTAAACAAGAATTGTTATATCCACTTGTTGATGAAACAAACTGACTGTTCTCAGCCTTCTCTGTAGCATAAAGAGGCAATATTTTGAGATTTGAAAGAGAAGATAGCAACAAAACATAAACAAACTAGCACCACTGCCAGGCAAACTACCAGTTAAGAATTACTGATTGTAAGAAAACACCAAAACCAATGGATCAACTTATTTCTGGTGACAGGACTATGGAGGGGGGAAGTTCTTGTTCTGAAAGTAGTTCAATTAATATTGAAAGTCAAAAAATTAGTCTGGAAAGCATTTCAAAAGATCCAGTCCCTCCTGGGGAGAGCTCCAGCACACGTTTACAACTGGTATTTCTCCAAGGTGTTTTTAACGCCACCTCAAGGTAAACTCCTTCCAGAGGTATTTTTCCCCCCAGGAGATGAAACCAGGAAATGTCATTCCTAAATCTGTCTAAACCAAAAGAGAACCCATCACTTTATGCATATTAGACAAAAAAGGGAACAAGCTATTCCTTGGCTTGTTTTAATATCCTTTTATCCTACTTACTCCTACTGTCATTTATACCACTCAAGCCTCAGTTGCTTCTTCCTAATAGTTCAAACTCACAACCACCACCAAGCTGTCTGCCTAGGCAAACTGCATAGGTATCTCAAAAAGTAGTAATAAAACTAGGAATCTGGCATTTTAAAACCAGAAACTATTGTCTATGTGTTAATGTAAAATTTGTTTGAACAACATTAGAAGAAATACAGATCTCATTCTTCTAAACCCACATTTAAAACAAAAAATTTAAGAGCTTTCTATTTAGTACTTGATAACCACGTCATCTAGCATTTGACGGATCAAAACACTAGATATTTGTCATTCCAAAAGATGACCATTTATTGGTATTCATTGCAGAACATACAGCTCATGTCTGACAGATACACACGTCCTGTTTGCATCACACTTAATTACATTGCTCCGCCAGGCATTACTCTATTGCATCAGCATTCCATCCTACACACTGGGTTCGTGCCCATACTTGTGACACACAAGGTTATTGCAGCGCTTATGCATAGGATAAAGGTATGCAATAGACTCATAGGTCACATGCATTCATACTGGAATAGCTCAGCACTTTTGCAGCAAGCAGTGGAATGTAAAAGGTGATGCTGACAAGTGTTACAAGACAGACTCCTTTCCAGCTGCTAAAGAGATCCCACAAACCTGTTAGAAACAGTGCAAGAGGATTCATGAAATCTACAAGAAATCGAGCAAAATTCTTAAGTGTCTATTTGAAGGTAGATTTGAAAACTGCCATTTATACTGAAGTTGTCATTTTCACTTAACTAAAAATCCAAAGTGAGAGCCATCAAGCATCAAAAAGGAGACTAGAGACATAGTTACAGCACATTCATAAGGAGACTTGAGTCGAAGCATCAATCTGGTCACTCTCCAGTGACAGTTGAAATCAAATGAAAAACGTAAGGTTCCAACTCGTTTTAAGTTTTTCCTTATGGTTATTAATTTCTTCAAACACAAATTATGTGCACTCCTTCAGTTACAAAGTTTCTGCCCTGTAGCAAGCAATTTCTAGACAGAAACAGCCATTAGTTTTCCTTCTTTCCCAAAATTTGGCTTAGGCTGAGCAGACTTAATGAGCACTTCCAAAAGAGAAACAGCCACGTAATATTCCACATAATTTCCTTTCAGTTTCTTGTGAATATTCCACATAACTTCATTTCAGTTTCTTCTGAATTACCAAATACGTGAATTAGTTACCTTGAAGAACAGCAAAGGAAATCCATTAAAAAGCATCCTGAAATGGTACGAAAAAGCAAGGTGCCAGTTACCACCTTTCAGCACAATCACACAAAACAAAAAGGTCACCTATGAGCAGAGAGCATACCTCTTCCTTTAGGCCAAAGAAACAAAAGATGTTATCAACTTCACTGACAAACTATAACATTTTAGGCTAACAAGTGGCTTAATAATACAAAGTGCTTCAAAATAAAAAAAAAAAAGGAAAGGTCAAAGTAATTAGTGGTAATTGTTCCAAGTAAATAAACAGATGCAAACTGAAAACATACTGAAATAGAACACTAGATTTGGAAGTTCATCTTCATAATTAGTATCTTTCTCCTGTCCCACATAAGTTTCCCTCTTCTCGTTTGTCTTCTAAGATGGCATTTCCACATGCAATGACAGAGGGGTTATATGGGTCTCCAGTATACCCACACTATTAATCCAACAAGAAAAAAAAAAAAGGGGGGAAAAAAGAAAAAAAGAAAACCCATATGCAAAGGCCAGACTTCCAAGCTGTTCTCACTTGGGCACAGTGACAGTATCTGTAGGAAGAGACTCCCTTTCTCCTCCTGCTCTATTTCAAAATGGCCTTTCTCTGATTACCTTCATAAACTTCTTTTGACAAACTGGAAATATCTAGGAACATTGCTGTGGCCATTGGTAGAAAATTGTAGGCAAATGGACCTTCTTCAGCCTCTCTGAAACCAGGATATGCAAAATAATGCAGAAGAGAGGATCCTTTCTGTTTCCAGAAGATGATGTAAAGTATCCGCACCACCAATCAAGTCTAGAATTTCGAGTAGCTCATAGAAGTAATCTGCATTAACCAGCACTGGCATTGTGCAAGCTTCAGTATGATATCAATGCTCTTCTTTTATAACTTAAATAATCATGAGTCCGAATCACTAAACAGCATTGATGCCTACTGACTTGTAGATTAAAGAAACTGCTTGCAATGAAGCATTTGGTTGCCTTAGGAGACTACATTTTTAGAGAGCCATTTCCTGGCAGTCTCAGTGTCACACACTAACAGAAGATCTCAGAAATATTCCATGAGAGGAACCACCACCTCCACCTCAGAAAGGGGGGAAAAAAAAAAAAAAAAAAAATCATGCAAATAACTTTATCAATATAGTTATAATTCATTCTGGTGTGTGCCAGGAACTGTCTGACTCCTTGAAGTTACTGCAATGTTTCTTTTTATTATGCAGTTTAAGAAAAAAGTTCATCTTCATGCTAAAGCAGCACCAATGTCCTTTATCTTTTAACATTATTATGATAATCTAGACACAAAGAAATACTGTTCTTTTCACCACAGTACTACAGTCTGTTCAACAACTCTCTACTCCAACTCAGTCAAGCTGTAACTCCTGTCCTGTGCTTACTGTTTGGGTACACTTCTGAGGAATCCCCTTGGCAATTCAAATCCCCAAATTTCATTCCACAGCCTGAATAGACAGAAGAAGAGAGAAGGATCTTAGCTGATACAGGAGATTAAATCATTTACTAAGTTCCCCAATTTTTGGATCTTCGGTATGTGCATTTTTTAGGTGGGAGGGGAGCAGCACTATGCAAGTGGTACAGAAGAAAAGGAATTAGGAGCAAAGCATTGGGTCTGAATGCCGTAACCTTGGAACATTACCTACTCCAATCCATACGAGTCTGCATTTATTGACTTTTTGGGTGTGCTCCCTTAAGGAAGAGAAGTAACAGAGAAGTGACCAACTGCCACTTCTTATATAACTTCAGTTTAAAAAAAAAAATGCTTAAACTACCCAGATCTTTGAGCCTATTTCTTCCAATTCAAATATATTAGTAGACTCTGTTTTTGAATACTTCATAAGGCAAGAACCATAAATCCATTTTGTTTGAAGAACAGTGTTTTCATGAGAGCACAATCTAGGACAATTACATTTTTAATAAAATGTCCTCATTACTATTACTCAACAACACACTTTCAACAAGAATGGTAATAACTTTATTTTCCTTACCATTATTTAAGGAGGGGGGCCAGGGTGAAACCTACAAGACTGCAATCTCATATGATTGAAGTTGGAGGCACAACTTCAAAATATGAATGGAGGGGGTGTAGGTGCAAGTGAGAACAAAGGCCCCATGTGAAAGAAACACCCACAACCTCTTCAAGTGACCAGCGTTTCATGAACAAACTTCTGTGGTTATACCTCTAAGGGCTTTTAAATCAACACTGCACAGCTTACTTGAAATCAACAGGCTATTCAGGCTACTACTGCTGGCCTCAGTGATGATGAAATCAGATTAATTTCGTCTTCCCTTCAAGCCCACTGTAATTTGTTTTTCCTTCTCACATTTGTCAACACCTCAACCAGATTAAGAATAGACTTCAGGCCTACTGCCTGGCTATACCATTGCTCTGCCAGCAGACTACAGGATTTTTTCATACAGTGCTCTCAAACCCAGCCGGCATGGACTCTGAAGCTCTCATAGCAAGGGTCCCGAGCCTCTCCTCCCTTGTAGTGCGAGGATTATGCTAGCTGCATTTCACATACAGAGAGAAAGAACCAAATCCTTCCAACACCAGCAAGTTTTCTCTGCCTTCTGTTAGAATCTTATTTCCCAGTGGTCAAGAAGCCAGCTCATACAGCTGTGTTCACACTGAGGACCTGTACTTTCAATGTACCAGCATATTTGGTGCCTTGTAAGGTTACTCTGACACCTGTGAGCTTGCCTAAAATAAAGGACATGTTTGCTGAGCATTCAAAAGTATGCAACATTCCTTCGAGCTTTTGCAAATACGTTAACTGCTTCAAGGTATCTGACGCTCAGTAAGGCCAAGGTACAAACATCCGAGGAAGGCATACATGGAGACTCAAATTGCTACTCACCTTCTAATAGCCACAAGTTCCTGCTCTTCTACTCTAAAAGCAGGTAGCCTTGTTACATAAACTTTGTAAATCAGATTCAAGATCAAACCCAAATGTTTACTGTCCTTTCATTGTCTTTGCTGCTACACAATAGTGTTATTTACTGCTCTCATGCCTTTTCACAACTGCAGTTAAGAACAATTCAGATCTAGTATTTCCTCGTACGCAGCTCTAGAGCTGTCTTCACCAGAAAGACAATTCTCCTCTGTTCATTTCCAAAAGAAAAGAAAAATGGCTTAACTCATTTTTCTGAGCCCTGTTACAATACAGTGGGAAGGGCAGAGAGCTGTGAGAATGTACGCTGAAGTCAAAAGGAAGGTATTTTTAAACAAATTTTCATCAACTAGAAACTTGTCCTAGAATTATTAAAATCTTACTCATATTACTGTTATTGATATTCTTTTGTCATCAGTACTCTTCACACTGCAATGTGCATGGCATTCTACACCTTCTTAAACATCAAGGTTTTGTACATTTTTGCTAGCAGATTAACAGTTTTTCTTTCTTTAAAGTCTTCTCCTTTTAGTATTAAGCTTTCACTTCAATCATGCCGTAACCTGAGTAGGCATCTTGCTGCAACTATAGTCTTTTTAACCACATGTACACAAGTGAAATTTGGTGAAGGGAGGAAACAAGAGGTAAAAGAAAAGCAATCCAAGTATATGAGACCAGGACAAAGAGGAGGAAAAATTAGAAGAGGAAAAGAGGAGAAGGAAAGGAAGGGAAGTCCTATAAATTTTCATATGAAGACAAGCCTGCAACAGAGGCAGGACAGACTTGTAAGAAAGGAGAAATTTCTCCCTCCAAGAGAAAGAAAACCCGTAAGTATCATACATTCAACAGAGCCCCAGGATCCTGTTCTATACATAAGTATCTTCAAAGTTAATGATGTTCTGTGCTCATGATGTTCAACTGGAGAAATCTCTGAGAGAGATCTTCAGGACAGGTATTTAAAGACTCACAGATAATTCTTTATATTTAATAGCTCTTGCAGTAGCTGTCCCATTATGCAAGTAGGATTCAGCCATGCATTTTATCACAGATGTCATCATTAATGTAATACATTAAACACAGTATAAACAAAAAAGTAGCCATACCCCACAAAGATAGTAAAGCAGACCCATTCAATTTTCCACACATTCGCTTTGCAAATAACATTTTCATCCCTACTCTGGTAAGGATCAGTTATTATGTTACTATCACAGCTCTAACCTTCTGAGATTTGACTGTTAAGTTGTAGTCTTTAAAATAGACTACCTGGCTTACAGAATTCTTCCATCTTTATCAATACCTCAGGTTAAAGCAGGACCCACATTCCTCACTGCAGTTTCAGAACTGATTCCAAAGCCATAGCAAAAAAACCCAAAAAAACCCAGAAACTCAAAGGTCTGAATTCAAGCCTTAGCAGATATAAGAAAGACTATTTTTTTTTTCTTTTTTGAAATGGGAGTGTGCATGTGCAATGCAGATGTACAGTACATATTCAAGGAGTCACACTGAGCCAAAATGCAAACTAACAGACTACATCCAGCATAACAGGTACAGTGAGGCCACCAATGAATCACACCACATACAGATAGGCAAAGAAGTTTCAAAAAAAAAAAAAAAAAAAAAAAAAGAGAACCACTAAACATCACCCTTAAAAGGGTTTGATGACACAATGGGTACACGCACATAACTATATATGCTTTCCTCTGGTCATTCTGCGCTATGGTAGCTGAATCTAGCTTTCCACAAGTTCAGATGTTTTCAACAAGATTCCAATAGCACCGAATGCTTTTAAAAAGTAGGATACTATCAGGATTACAGTACTTAAAAATTTTCATAATTCCTGTTTATACATTAGAAAGGTTTCAAAGAAGAAAAAGAGGAGTCAAGTGAATTTTCAAAGTTAATTTCCCAAAATGCTCAGGTAGGAAGGAGAAGCTTAGGATTTTTTTTCCTCACCCATTACTCCATTTACTCCATTTGCCTGAAGAAAGAAACAAATACTTCATTTGCAAAGTATACATGTCTTAAGTACTACAGGATCCATTACTATTCAAGAACCTTCTGTTTCTCCAAGAAAGTTTCATACAGGAAGTATTGCAAGAACAGACAGGCAACTCTGGAAAAATCAGCATCTATAATGCAAGAGCCACGCACGTAGGCACATGGCACGATACAAATATTGTTCTCAACCTCTTAAAAGGCTTTCATTTAATTTTTACAAGGACACCAATTTGTCAAAAGATACATCATTATGACTGCCCTTCTACATCCATGAGGGAGAGATTTTGAGATTGAGAAGGACAGAGTTAAGTGCATTCTATGCTTTTAGCAACTATGCCTAGTGATGTTTCGTTCTTTCTTCAAAGAGCAATCTTTTGTATGGCCATCTGCACAGCAAGTGAAGAAAGCAAGAGATGTTTTTCAAATCAGGAAGGATGATATCAGAAAAGTGTGGGTATAGCCCTAATAGCCAGATGCATACTTTGAATTCTTTGCAACTCTTTCAGTTGCTCACTCAGCTTGGCAATTCTAGCATCATTTACGTATTTGAGAGACCATTTGCTTACTGCAAGAAAGAACAATTTCATAGGAACCCCAAAGAAAATTGAAAGATTTCCACCTGGAATCAAGCAAGGATCTAGAGTTAATAAAACTTCCAAAAATCTTCCAATAAATGCTTTTTGCCTCAGCTGTCCATTCAGTCCAAAGACAAAAAAAAACCCACTAAAACCCTATGTATTTGTTCTATCAACAGAGCAGACCAATCAATAAATCATCTGCCAGGATTTATATTATCAATCCAAAACATAATAGTGCTCAGACCACCTCCATTCTAAGGTCTTCTGTGTACCGGTAATAAAATGAAGCTCTGCAAACACACCATTGGTTTTATTCAGCTTCATACCCTATATAAGAGCAGGTCTTCACAGAGACTTGAAGTTAAGATAATTTGTATTTGATTTAAGTCCTACTTTTCAAACTACTATCAAACATTCAAAAAAAATGCACATTACATATATGCAAAGATACAAATTAATCTCTTAAAAAGCAGATGTCTCAGATATAGATAAATTATTAATTTGCAAATTATGTATACTAAAATTATTTGTTAAGTGTTAACTTCAAAGAAGCGCAATAGAAAATTCAGAAGTATGGTAGAGATATTACCAGTATTTAAAGTGCTCAGACTTTTTAGAACAAGGAAAAATGCCAACCAGAAGTGGAGGCAGCCCTTTAATGTCCTGTATGTTGTTATACAGGTAATCCTACACTGAAATCAATTGTTCCTTTCAATGAAGGATTAAAAGATAACTAACAGATTTATTTCTCTTGCCTTTGAACATACACTGCTCCAATTTCAAGCTTTATTACATACAGAATACTCTGCACAGTATTAAAAAAACATGTATTAGATTTGCCAGCACCCTAATCTGAGGCAAATAACCACCCACCGCCCCAAATTTGTCTTTTTCTTATTTTTAGTGACCATTCATCCCTATTTTCACCTTTCAGCACTGGCACTGCATTAGCTTCTGTTGTTCCACTGTGGCGTAAGGAGCAACCACTTAGTCACCTATCTAAGATAACTCCAGGCCCTCCCTCCGTTTTGCATTCCCAGATTCAATCCCTTATTCTAGCCACACTTTTTCCAGCTTTTCATTTAGGATTTTCTGGAACAAGTTATCCAGCTCTGCTAATTTAAAAGCATTTATTCCTAACAGCTATTACTTACTCAGTGTGCGTGAAGTGTTTCACATCCTCCTGTCACCCGGTGTAACAACTTATCTAGAAAGACCCAGAACATGCCACAGTGGCATTTGCAGAACGCTTAACTTTTAACCCTTATTATCAATAACTTCATTGTTTCATTTAAAGTACGCAACTCTCAAGAATGATCAAATAAACTTTGTGAAAAGGGAAAAAAAAAAAAAGGAAAGTAGAGAGAAATGGAAGCTAGAAATGTCACATCTTACTCTCCCCAAAAGATACCTTGTTTTCAAGATAAGCTAGAAAAGTCTGATTATTTAGATAAGGAAACAAGAAAATGAGAAAAGGGGAGAACTAACCTGTCAGTGGGGGGGAGGGGAAATCAATTTCTAGTCAAAATTTTTTGTCCGAAGATGTAGAAGTTAATGTTTAAGGTGAGGCACAACAGGGAAATACACACCTACTAAGTCCCTTAAGAAGTCCCAGGGGACCACTAAATGAGGTTTGGAAAAGAGCAGCCTGATGATTAAAAGACACATACAAAGGATGACAAGATGAGAAACTATGAGAAATGCTGAAAGAACAGGCAAAGCTATAAAGGCAGAAAACAGAAAGACCGGCATTAGACACAGAGTAACACGCAGCTGACACCAGATCATGGGAATAATCCTTCTCTGAGGAGGACAGCCAAACCAGTGCTACTGGTTCATTAATCAGATAAACACCTCCAGCAGCTTCCACACCTCAGGGTTCAGAAGGCTACTCATTGCACCTCTCCATGTTGCAGTGGTACTGAAGTCTCCCTTCCTTCCATCTCAGACATGCTTACAGGGGGACTGCTGCACTTTTCAGAAGTCCTGTAATACCCCTCTCCCATTTTTTGGAAGAGTTTATTCAGCACAGCTTACTACAATACATTAGATCATATTTTGGGTTCCACTTTTCTGATCTCTACTACACACACACACACCCCGGCTAGCTCACTGAATGAAATAAAAAGGATATTTCTCTTACATTCAGCAAAAATATGTATTTACCCCCTTTTCAGAAGAACAAGGTTCCCTTTCAAAGCCATAACAGACATAAATTGTCACCTCTATCTCCTATCACGCTTTTGGAAGGGGGGGGTGAGGGTGCTGAAACAATAAGGCAAAAAATAATGAGCACTCACGTCAAATCTGGGCATGTCTTGAAGTTCAGACATGCCTATGTTGTGAGAACTTGAAATAAATCCACATAGTGGAGTGAACATACAGAAAACTACCCCTGGATTGCTGCTTTGTCACCAGCAGGAAGTGAGCAAACGCACTCGTGTAACTCTGGCTACCAAACCAGGTCCCTATGGAACACCCAGATGCTACAACTTCACATGGGTGGCTTTTATTGCTCCACCTGTGAAGTTTCATTTCCTTCTGGTGCAAAGACAGGCGTACGTGCACAAACTACATCAGACTACAGCGCAAGACTCAACAGAGGCACAAAGGAAGAGGCAGAAAATGTAATAATCCATATACATCATTGCCTATTTTACTCTAGAAACATAAGTAACTGGTTTGTTATAAACTGGAAAGGGGAAGAAGTTTGTCTTACCAGCTGGGCAAGATTCTCCATGGAATAAATCCACAAATTTCAATACCAATGGACTTCAAACGCACACTGAGTTGATGTCAAGTCTTTTACTGAATTGCTTAAAAAGATAAAAATAAAGTGTGATACACTGGCAATCTATAAAAATTTAAATAGATGTGTTATTGTCATCATTTTATCATTGAAGTATAACATGACCTTAAACAACTCACTTAAGGTCATTTAATTCAGCAGCAAATGAA
This sequence comes from Gorsachius magnificus, assembly GCA_034008185.1. Taxonomy (NCBI): domain Eukaryota; kingdom Metazoa; phylum Chordata; class Aves; order Pelecaniformes; family Ardeidae; genus Gorsachius; species Gorsachius magnificus. The sequence goes on from CM067086.1 coordinate 37,724,722, forward strand.
GGTTCACCACACCCATCTCATGGATGTATGGGAGAACTCTGCATCTGGTAAGCTCTTGTGGGACCTCAGGTGCCAGGTTGGTGCTACAGGTGTTGCACAGCTGCATTCCTCAGCCTGATCACTTCTCCAAGAGGGGGCTGTGAGGAAGCCTCACTTAGCATTCAAAGTGGTACCTGCACTTTTTCCAGTGACTAACGAAATACAAAGAACAAATCCCAAACCATACACAGTTAGCTTTTGAATGCATAACAAAACTGCCTTCACACACAAAAATCAGTCAATATTTAAAGTTACTCTAAGGTTTCGGATAAATAATTTGAAGACATTAGCTATTACTGTTTGAAACAAGCACCTAATGACAAGCTCTTTCAGCATCTTGAGTATGCACTGCTTCACAAGCTTCCACAGGGGACAAAGGGGAAAGTAACAAGTGTCCAATACCACTGAGGAATTCCCAGCTTTATTTACCCAGACATGCAGAAAACCAAGTCAGCTCCCTAATAAACTAGTGGTGGAGAAGAAGAAACAGAGTTGCAAATCTGTTCTTTCCACCCCCCTAAGAGCAATACAGAAGCACCGTCACTGCACTTTAAAAACAAGAGGATCAAGCCTTACCTCAGCCCAGACCTGCACGCTCTCATGCATAAGCAGTCATTTCTATAAGAAGAATGAATTAGAAGATTTATACACAAGCAACTAGGAGTAGCATGGGACCCACCAACACCTGGAACCATGACAAAGGAGTTTACAAGGCTCATCATAAGCACTTATTCTCCCACTCCAAAACATTACTGTCTCTTTCACAAGAATAACCACCACAAAAAAAAAAAAGTCATGTCATGTAAAATAAAACTGCCAAGTCCAATATACATGGGTGTGTACACATATTCAAAATACATATATACACACACATTTTTCTCTTATGGAAAAAGGTAAATAGAATCAAGACATTTCTTAGCTGACAGAGGTTATCTTTGAAGTTTTCTTTTTAGGAGGTTAAGTTGCATGATGCCAGAGCGTAAGATATTTTAACTGCATACTCCTTGTCCTCTAAATTGAAACATTGTGTAGCAACTGAATAGAATCTGAATCTCGTCATCTTTCATATAATTCTTCTGAGGATCTGAAGGTGCCCTTATACATCACTCACATCTACTAGATTCTTTAATCAAGATACAGTTTTGCATTTTGGTTTCTTACTCCTTTAAAGGGCTGGCATATTAATCTTCTGTCAGATAAGGGCTTTGAGTTAAAATATCTTATCGGACATACAGGTTTTATTTTTATTTTTAAGATGTTAAATGTCATACTTGAGAGACCATCAAGGTATTAAAAATGAGATACAGGTCCCAACCTCATCCTGAGAAACTTCAAAGATCAATGAATTCTCTTAACCTTCACAAAGCTTTATCAGAGTGACACCCCCATGCAACGATCCCCGGGGCTGGGAACAAGAACCATCTACAGCTCAGTATTACCTTGGTAAGTCAGGGTATGCAGGGGGGGTGGTATGCCAAGATGTGTACATGAGACGTAACCCAACAGACACAGCCAGCATCACCTAACGTGTTACAGTCACAAAATTATATAGCCTTATTCCCAACTCACATAAAAGTTATTTCTGTTCATGCTTTCTAATACTACTTAATGAAGTAACGCCATTACTATTTTGTGAAACACTACAATGCTCTGATTCGTGTCCTCAGGGCTTCAAACTCCTTCCACTGACTAGACAGGACACGTGGACACCTCAGCTCAGGGGATAATCAGATGCCTCACAAGAGTCAATGCAAGGCCTAACAAAAATGACTCTATTTTTACGCACAGACCGAAGCACAAATGCAATTTGTGCCTAACTGCATTCTAATTAACAGCTTTGCAAGATACAGCTGATCACCATAAGAAATATATACTGTAACTATAGTCTTAGCACCTGAGAAATGTATGTCACCTAGGCCCACAGTTAAACATTAAAGGATTGTCTCAAACCTACCCAAACACACAGAAGACAGAAAAGTAAAGCAACTCCTTGGGGTAAAGCATGCCTAGCTGCTCTGTTCAAGTCCCAGTGAAGCCAACTACAGCCTTTTCTTTAATTTCCATTGGAGTTAAATTAAATTAGAATCTTCAAAAACCACACTTCAATCACGAATTTCTGTATGCAAATTTCAGGCCCTGGTAAATTGAAAGTGATCTGAACACCCTACTTTAAAGCAACCTCAGTCTGCTAACATAACAGAGTTAAACTAATAATTTTTCTGCATGACAAACTAAAAACATGTAAATGTTCAGTCTTAGTTGCATTCTTCAAATACAGATCTTACTACATTACCAGCAATGTGGGAAGTATCCAACACTTCATGCACTGGTGAATCATTCTTTGCTTCTCTGACAGTTGCTTCTGAACAGCTGCAAATGCATACGGCCTACAGTAAAACTGATGTTTTCAAAATTTCAGTGAACAACTGACGCATGACTTCAATTCTCTTAAGCTGGAGTTTTGTTAAAACCAGTCAAGAATAATCCTTCCCCAAACAATGTACTGAAAGTGCGTTTATACTGAAATGGAACATCTGTACTGATCACAACAAAAATAGTTTGGGCACAATTTTTTGAGATCTAGTAACGAAGAACTCCATTCCTCCTGCCTAGAAACAGAATCATCCTTCCACCATTTCTAGTGCCGTATGGATTGTTAATGCAACCTGCTAACAACAGGAGAGCAAAGCACTGAGGTCGGAAGCCACAGAAAAACAGGAGGGAAGTAACACCATTTCTGAAAGATGCCTATGGAATACCGAAAGGTCCCCATTTAAGATGGCAAAGAACATTTCAGGTCTAGAAAACAAGAACTCCATTCTGCCTGTGAATGCCTCCCTGACCTCGCTCAGACATCTGCTTATAAAACAAAGGGAAAAGAACAAAACAAAACCTCCTAAATTAGATATTGTCTTAACTAGTGAACACCTGAATTTACAAGCAGCAGTTTCCTTTCTACATCTTCCAAAACAAACAAAAAGCTAATCTTAATGTAGTTTTTCTTCTAAAGAGACACTATCTCTGCAAAAAAGGGACCTCCAGAGGTCCCACCTAACCTCAGCTATTCTGCGATCTTCTGCGTTTTTTGTATTTTTAAGTCAGACTGCTTTCTTCATGTAATCACTTTACATTCTGTAGATACAGATTTTACAATGACAAACTTAAGTTGTGAATTCTGAGTTTCAATACCTACCTCTAAACCTGTCTTTAGGAGACTAAGGGCAGCTGAATGCATGTTCTTTTGTTGGTCTTCCCAAGTGGAAAGATGTATAGTGACACCAGACAGGCTTTTGTCTCTCTGCATCTCATAACTTGCATTCAATGAAGGAAAGTGGCAAAGGCCACGGGTACAGAGCCCAGCTGCAGTACCTGCATATCAGCAAGGAACTGGTGGCCACCAGGGAGCCAGCAAGAAGTCCCTTTGGGTTGCCAGGCAGAAGTGAAGCACATCTCCTCTGAGCACCCATCTCTTCTCTAGTGCGTGCTGCCTGAAAGGCTAATGACCCAAACCCGGGTCCTACAGAATAGCAAAGTGTATGCTGTTAGAGGGTAAGAGCTGTTTATTAACCTGCAGTGAACAAATTCCCACTCCACAAAACTAATTGAAGTGCTTATATTAAAGTCACAAAGGCGCTAACAGACTAGTCACTAACCTCTGGGCATATCAGAACATTTAGACACTTTATTACAGCCTCAGAAACCTGCCATACAAGCTCAAGAAAATAAATGAACTCACAGGAACTCACTCTAACAAAGTAATATCAATCTGTCAATAACTGATCATATTCTTTCTCTCTATATATATGACTAACGGTGATGACCTGAGTATTGTGTCTCTTTAAAAGATGAGAGAAACCTGATATGCTCCGATAATGGCTACAAAGGCAAACAACTCAAGAGGAAGCTTTCGAACATCCTAGAACTTCCATTAGTTACCAAGAGGGAGTTTCCAAGTGTGGATTGCATATGGCCAATTGTTTTGTTCTTCCCCTCCTCCAAAATACACCAGCAAGTGGAAAGGTAGAAATGGCACTGAAACACTTTCCAATTTTGCACTTCAACAGTCCTGAAGAAAACTGTAAGCAAATGTAGGGAATTACAGTTTTGGTTCTGTGATCAAGTAATTGCAAGATACAAGAGTGTGTCTCTAAAACAGCCTGCATGCACAGCACACAATTGCTTGTGAGAGGGAGACCCAAAACCAAAATGCTAACAAACTTGTTGGCCAGCAGAGTTACCAAGAAATGGTAAGTATTCAGATCTCTTTCACAAATGAACTGCAGGCAAGCACCAAATTCTATAAAAGTTATGTTTCCGATTTTACTTTATACCGATGCTTCAAGCAAAAGGAATTGTTTCCACAGCAGCACAATTTTACTCATTATTTAATCAGGTTTATTTTGGTTCAGTTTAACTGGAGTAGGGGTGGGTTAACTTCTGGTACTGAAATCTAATTCAAAACAAGTTTATTACTTATTACTGACGTGGGTTTAACTGAACTGGTTTATGCAGAGACAAGACAAACTGAACCTACCCAGAAACCTGTTTTGCAAAGTCTCTCCATCCAAAGCATTTCATACAGATAGGGTGTATTTTTAGGGGTTTCCCCTATTATTAATAGATCCGGCTGTAATTATACCACATGAGTTTTATGCTACTTGGAAACTTCACAGATATAAAAATCACACACAGCCTCTTAAGAAAAGATAATGAAGGGAAAGTATCTGAAGTTTACCAAACAACGTAAGTCAAGGCAGGGAAAAGAGAAAAAAAAAAAAAACAAAAAAAAAAAAAACAAAAAAAAAAAAAAACCACCAACCAAACAAAAAAAAAACCAAAAAACAAAAACACCACGAAACAGACTCTTGGAGCTGGCACTGCCCTGATGTCTACAGCAAGGCTAGAACCAAGTTTAAAGATCAAGAAAGAAAAAGTTCAGCTTTCACTGCTGAACTTCAATCCAAATCAGCTCATGACAGTAAAACTTTTAATGACTTGTGTTCATAACCATTAGTAAGAATTCTGCATTGCTGAGCAATCTTAAATGCTCATAACATTCCTGTTTTATTAAAGAAATCAAAATGTTACAGATCAGAAATGTCTAGATTTTTCCCTTAGGGCTACTGTCATTGCATTACCACTAACTGTAATCTACACATAAGAGTCATAAGCTCACAACATTAAACACACAAATATATAAACCTAGGTCTTCCAAGCATCAGAAATCCAATATAAGTGCTGTCTTGTAAAGAACACAGCCCGCCCTTCCAGGAAGACTGAGGTCCAAACTGCTCCCAGAGCTGCAGCACCCCAGCACAGCCAGGAATCCTTTCTCAACACTATCTGCCAAAGAAAAATTATGAAAAGGAAAGTAGTAACACACGATATTATTGAGCTAACCTACACTCATGCAATCCCACTTGCAAAGGAATTAGTATCTTTTATACTTATGACAGAGAAGACCCACAGCATCGTCTGTGTCAAAGACCTCAGGTGCAGGGAAGTCTGCCTAAGCTTAAGACAGAAAAAACCCCGCACCTTAACGTTCAGCTATGAGCTCTAGAGTGTCACAATGCCAAAAGGCAACTGGGCCTCCAGCAAATGCATACTGGCAAAAGAAAATGGACTACCAGAAAAAGATTTTTCGGGGTGGAGGGAAGGTACTGGCAGTTTTGAAAGAGTTTGAATACAATTATTTTTGTAAAATGGTCTGGTCTCTTTTCTTCTTCCCTTGACTACCCAGTGAGTACATTCCATGGGTTTATTTCTGCTATATATAGCCTCAAAAATGCATTTGCTTCCTGAGAAACCATCATTCATTGCTGCGATAGCAACTTACTTGGGGCGGGGGCAGGTAGCAGTAAGAGGCAATGTCCTTCCCCTCACCCCCCTAAAACCAGAGTTCCCCCCTTCACATCACAGTCTAAATGCTCTACGACATTGTTTGGGCAAGAAAAAAAAAGCAAGAGTCCCTTCTCTTGTCAACACATTTCTTGGTTTGTATTGTTGTAACTATTTTCCTCTCCTTTTCTTGAAGTTTAAGACATGTCTGGGATACAGAAAAAAAAAATGGTGTAGCTGTACCCTATTGAAGATGTGTACAACCAAGGAATGCTACACAAAAAGCAACCAGAAACAAACAGGTGATGTTTATTAGTGCTGATGAGATACTAGATTTGCCCTAGTTAGTGTGTCCTAACTCAGTACAAGAAATAGTGAAAGCAAAAGCCTAAATTTAAACCCGCTTCTATACAGTTAACATAGCGCTGCCTGCTGCAGTCATATGCAAAAGTGTATTAATGAATTCACTGGCATATCTGGGTACAATACAAATTAATGCCACGGCTTTCTAGTTCATCCATTTTTCAAATCCCTAACATCACTAGAGACTGCCAATCAAGGACTAAGCAAATCAAGTGTTCTTGAAAAGCTTGATTTGTCTCTGTACACACATTAGCTATAGCTTTCCTATTTGGTTAAAAACAGGAGGAATCAATTTGTCTTACCATCATGTTATCCAAACACAGGCTTCCAGAACTGTGATTGAAATACTTTTGTACAACCTTGGCAATATTAACTTACCAGCTGTAGACTGGAAAGGAACACTAAATTAAAAAGGAAGAAAAAAGAAAGAAAGAACAAATGCACTATTATTTAGATAGCATACCTCCCCCCAAAACAGACCAACAGCTATTATTTTCCAGAGTCAGCATTTCACAGAACCTTATTCATAATGAAACAAGTCATCTTATCCCATTAGTTTTAAAAACTGCAAAAACTGCATTTTTTTTTTTTTAAAAAAAGGTATTTTTAAGCTCTTTAAAACGTATGCTTTATTGCACTACCAGTACAAACACAAGAAGTGTCTATTGATGAATTCATCTTATTTAAGTAAACTCCCGGTGTAATTAGACTGAGTATTTTTTCATTACATTACTTCAACTAGGAGGGGGGGAAAAAACAACCTTCATCCTGAGGATTTTATAAATAGCTGATTTTTGTGTTACCCCCATTGTCTAACAATCACACATGCACACAAGAGTGAGGTGATCTGAATACACACCTGGGAGAAGAAACGAAACATATTTCTCTTTGGGCCTTCTAGAGTACATGTTACTATGTTACCATCACACTTCCCTGACTAGCTAGCTGTTCAGGCCCAGACTACGTCTAGAGGGACACCCAGAAACGTAAAGATAAATGAAACAGCGATGCAAAAATCAACGTGTGAGAGTTACAGCAACCTCAGCCCCCACAGCAAACACCCTTACTCAGGGGTAAAACACCCCATCTTTCCCTCAATTTAGCACAATTCTTCACAGACTTTTTTCCACCTGGAAATTCCTTCACCTGGGGAAGCTATCACAAAATGGTGAGCGGGCTTAGCTCCCAAAACAGTGCTTTCACTCTAAAAAATTCATGCTGGTTTTTTTTATTTTCATTGATTTATCTTAGTGCATCTTTAAAAATACAGCTTAAAAGTTAGATGACACCTTTAAAGCGAATCAAGAGTATGCAGAAGGGAAATTAGTGTGGCATGACTACACCGTAACTGCATTCCCCCAGGCAAAAAGGCCCCAAAACATTTCGCTGAAAGAGACCTTTTTCAAGTAATTTATCAAGCAGACCAGCACCAACCCCATGGGGGACCATTCCTCCTAGGGGCAAGGAACTGTAAAATTTTATTTCATAGAGGGTGGGGAAAAAAAATAAAATCCCAACTCACCGTCATGATTATTCATGCTCATGAACTACCCCACGTATTTCTTTTGTGTTTGTTACTTCAAAACCCACCACATTTGGAGTTTTTAAGGCCTCATTAAAACAGCTAACTACACTTAGAGAAAAATTCAAGGGTGAAAAGGTGCTTGGAAACTACAGATGTGGAAAAGCAACCTACAACCGGGTAACCCAATGCATCATCAGCAAGGTACGACTTCCCTGCCCTCTGCTTGGCCCTCTCACGTAAGAGACGGCAGGTCAGAGACCTCCCCGACAGTTAGGTGCTGCAGCTTTGATTAGATGGTGTAATCAAAAGAGAATCAAGATACTGTATTGCCATCTTCCAGTATTTCAGCATGGAAAAGGACAAGGTCCTGTCTGCCTCAGTAACGTTAAGCACAAAGAGATGCCAGATGATCCCCATCACACCAGCGAGAACTCTTAAAACTAATGAGAGAGGCGTCATGGGTTTGTGGAGCCTGCTCAAGCAATGCAAAGCAGTTAACACGAGTTCTGACTCACAAGAGGGAAACAGCCAAGCTGAAGACGTCCTAAAAGACAGCTTATGTTTCGAGAAAGATAAAGGCATTTGCAAAGTGATGTGATTCCTAAAACATAAACTCCTCTGTTTGACAGAAAGCAAGATAAGACAAAAAAAAAAAAAGAAGAAGAATACAGTTCTCTAAATAACGGTAACTATCTCCTTGAACTTCAGACTTCAGCGGTATCGGTGCAACATGAGACGATACAGACAGACGTTGTAAGTTTTACTTTTCCATTAGCGAAGCTAGCTCAAACAGAAGGCAGGGAAGGCAGCGGTGGCCGTTTCCCCGGACTGTCAAGGTTACCGCTAAAACCTTGTCTCGGACGGAGACCACCAGACCGGCTTAACGTTCGCTTGCTCGCCGGTTTTGCGCCGCTCTTCACCACCTGGAGGCTCTCCCCGCGCGGAACCGACGGCGGGGAACGACCGCTGCCGGGCTGCACCAGCTTTTGGGCCGGTGTCAGAGCAAAGCCTCCCGCTGGGGGGGTGTCTGCAGGGCCGGGACGCGCCCCGCCGCCCCGCTCCGACAGCCTCCGACGGCGGGGGAAGGAGAGCTGCGCGGCCAGACGCACCTCCGCCTCACCTCGCCCCCCCCCCCCCCGGCGGACGGCGCTCCGCGGCCGCGCAGCTCCGCGGGCTTCGGCAGCGGCCCGCCCCCACCCCGCCGGCCCGGCCCCCCCCGGGGGCCAGCCCCGCCCGCCCCCCCCCTCCCCACCTACCTCGGGTGGGCTCGGCTCGGCTCCCCCTCCTCGCCGCAACGGCGCGGGCGATGCGCGGGGGCCCCCCGCGCGCGCTGCCTGCCGTGCTGTGCCGCGCCCCGCGCCGAACCGGCGGCGGGGCGCGCGCTGGCGGGGGGGCGGGCGGGCGGGGGTTGAAAGAGTTTAGGCGGACAAACCTTCCAAAATGGACTCCTGAAGCACCCCGTTGGCTCCCTCCTGAGTTTTGCGGCGCGAAATGCGCTGAGGAAAACAGCGACACCTTCACGGGCAGCCCGCGGCGCAGGAGCCCGGCTCCGGCTCTCCCAAAAGGGCCCGAGGAGATTAAGCGGCGGCGCGGCCGGAGAGCCCTGGGGCCGTCGGGTTGGGGGAACGGCAGCTTCAGCCCATGGCGGGCGTCCTGAAAGGCTTTACGGTCTGCTAAAGCAGCAGGCTTCAAATAAATAATGACAGGGGGGTGTTAACCCGCTCGTCAGAGGGTAGGGCTGGAAACAAATCCTCCTGCTGCACTTTCTACCTTGGATGTTTAGTCCGTCCAGCTCCTGCTAGAAGTGCTGTGCGTTCAAGCATGGCACCGCTGGGAATGCACTGCTCGGAAGCAATAAGCCTTTTAGTGAGAAAATAAACATTCCGGACATAGCAAAATATCTTTGTACTTTTATTTTACAACGCTTATGCCACTGCATTTTTGTATGACCGTCAGCGCGAATGGTAGTTAGTGCAATGTCCGTTAGTTAATGAAAATGTAAGCTGATTGTTTGCTCGGTGTGCGTCTGCTTTGATCCCATCATTTAGTCTAATGGTTGCTGATGTTACGCGGTGGCAGTTGTTCGCCACCGCCTCAGTGTTTCAGTCCATTACACTCAGTTGTATTGCTGCGCCTTTAGATCTCTCTTAAAAATGCTCTGAAAGCCATTCAATGACTCATATTAATTTCAATGAATTTTGCATGGGTGTCGTGGAAGAAGGCCAATCTACTTTTGTTGTAGGCAACAGCCTCCCACAAATGCCTGACTGCCTCCCCATCTTTATATATAAAGAAGCTCAGCCCCCAGTGCCCTTCAGTTTTCCCTGTATATTACATTTCCAAAAGATTGATCCCCTTTTTGTGTGAGTCTGGCTGCCAGTAGAGCTCAATGTCTCCAGCATCCATGGACTTCTGGCCAGATGCACTGCCGTGAAAAGAAAATGGGGAAGAGAGGCCACAGTTCTGAAAGGCAAATTTGGAAATGAAGTTACTTTTTCATGTATCTTTTCAGAATTTGAGCACTGAGACCTTCAAAGAGCTCATCATGACCTTTTTTAGAAAGATAAACTTGGGAACGTCCAGATAGGCAATCCATTTTTATCTACTATCTAAATACCATATTTTTTAAAATGTCATTTTCTAACTTGTCTGCAACCATACGGACTAGTAGCGCTGAAGCAGAGTTGGTCATCTAATTGCCTGATTCCAGAAACCAAGAAGAAGAAAGCTGAATATGCATTCAGGAACACTAAAAATGACACCCCTGTTTTACTCTTTTAGTTCTAGTGCATTTTGGTGAGGTTTCATTGTTTGTTTGGGGTTTTTTTTTTTTCCTTTTTTTTCCCCTGTAGGGTCTCTGCAGGCAATATATTTCAGATAAGAGTAGAACCTGAAGTCCAGCTTTCATTTTTTAGCTATTCAAACCTTTCAAATGTGTCTCATTTTTGTTTCCATCATCTTTTGAACTGATAGTATTTAATTTTGGTAAGTGGATTGTTGCTACTAGAAACCCTAAATTATATTGATGGACCTTGGTTAATATTTAAGCGTATAGCCTGTCATTTACAATGACTTGTACTGTTCTTGTAAAGGGTCATCTGGGCTGTCCTTGGGCTTGTCGGGCTGAGCGGCATGCTTGTGCTCAGCCATTGTTCTTCTCCTACGACTGGATAAATCTATTAGGCGGACAGATTTAGCACACCAAAACTGTCCAGCAGACTGCAGCCTTCATGCCAAATGGGTCTAGGCAAGCAAGTGGGTTTACACATGTAAGTAGCCCTAAAATACCCCAAACAACATAAAAAAGATCTGTCAGTCAGCCATGTAAATTTGCTTGAGTGCCTAAGGGCTCTGACAAGTGATATCTGGTGGATTTAAATGAGTAAATTTGAGAGATTAATACCCACCGCAGCATGCCAGACTCCCTCACAGAGCTTACCATCTTCATAGGACATGTGTTTGTGTCTCTCCTACCCCAATTCAGTCTGTTGTCTCAGTGCAAACTAACCTCACCTCTAACCTAAACATTCCTTGCAGCAGTCTCTGGCCAGGAGGCAGAGCTTAAACCTGGGAAGCGATACTGTCTTAAACTGTTTTAACTAATTCTACCAAAGCACATCTCTGGGAGCCATAGCGTTTCCAGGGTTGAGATCTGAGAAACAAACTCTGAGCTTTCCTGTTTGTTCTGTAATCCTGTGGGATCAGGGGGAGGTCCAGATTCAGAAGGATTCACTTCCCATGAGTTTCACCAGAACAGAGGTGAAATAGGGATACTGGTGGCTATCTGGCTCTAAGGTTCGTCTGAGTATTCAAAAGCAAAATTGCGCCTTTGCTCCAGAAGCACATGAGAACGTGGAAATGGCGTGTGTGCAAGATACTTAAAATTACATTTCAGGTAATAAACTGCTTCCAAGAAATAGGGCCTTAGAATTTAGGCTAAAGAAATGTCATGCAGGCCTAGAGAGTGAGGAATCTAACTATTATAGCTGTGCAGTTGAACAACCGGAGTGCCTAGGAGTGTCGCTGATAAACAGCTTGATAAAAGACTAATGAGCAGGATGCCTTTAGTCCATCACAGCACTAACTGTGCAGGGCACCTGAAGTATTATATGAGAAATAATGTTCTAACATAATATTTAAAGATATGTAGCATAAGCTGAATGCACGAGTCTGCTAATGACAAGTGCTGTTGTCATGCTTGGTGCATAGCTAAAGTCACTAACCAATTTAAATGCTTGACAGATGCAAGACAGAGGTGATAACTGGTCAGAAAGTGCACGGTACAATGTATTGATGAATGATATGGAAAGGGGAGCTGTGTCCCGGACTTTTGGATTTTTCAGGCTGCAGTGCTATGGGAGCCAGAATTGTGTTCTGCTGTCACCTGCATACAGGGCTCCTCTTCCTAGTTGCCCTAGCCCTCAGATCAGGAAACCCCACGTGGCAAATCCAAGCCTGTGATTAAAAGTAATGGGGTGAGGCAGGGGCAGGCTCTACAGCAGCCGGTGTTCCTGTCGCCTAGCGGGAAGGCAGACAGCCTCCAAGAGTCAAGAGGTGGGGTCTGTGGGGAGCTGCCAGCAGGAGGGGTAGAACCTTGTGCAACATACATAAAAGTAGAAACTAGTCATCTGTGATGAACAGCATGTATACTGCAAAACTACAGCATATCCCCCGTGTGTCATCGGAAGGACCATAACTCTGTTTTTCTTTTTGCTTCAGAATGAAACGAGAGTTTTGCTTTTTCTAATGATGAAAGAATGCATCCATATGTAAGAAAGTAAATGGACAGAATTGCCTCTGTATTTTTTAAAAGGTACAAATAAATTTTTAACATAAAGTATACTTCCCATCACCCTTGCTGAGTCATATTTTCTTCTGGAAGTAGTCAGTAGTAGCAAGTGTTGCTTTACCAAAAGAAATTTGGTACAATCTGGTCCACAGAATTAATATGATTTACTAATGTTTGCAAGAAAAGCAGTATGCATCTACACACTGCAAAACTGGTACATTTATATTAATAGATACAGACTTCTTGGTGATGTTAAGGTTATTTAACAAATTGCTCCCACCCCTTTGTTACCCAGGGAGGGAGCATTCAGGAATTCTGCACTTCTTCCAGCAGCAGAAAGTATTGGCAGGTACCAAAGGAGGCATTCCTTCTCTCTACTTTTTTGGACTCCTCCTTTCCTGCATAATAAAGAGCCCCCCAAATTCCTTCTATGAGGCTGAAAGAACAACCAAAAGGATTGAGGCTGGGAAGCAAGTCAGACTGAACAAAGAACTCTTTCTAGAAAACAGCCTGGATATGGGATATTCCACAGCAGAATCTATAGGACATGTAAAGCAAAGCAAGTATTTTATTGAGGAAATCTCATCTGATGGAACCATAAAACAAGAGGAGGAAGATTCAATACTTCAAAATATCAGTAAAAGTCCAGCATGCTGTTCTACAAGATTGTTTTATCTTCCTTTAAGACAGACAAAATGAAGCACCACAAAAAGTCAAATAATATTTCATCATAATTTTTCTGTTCACTCTGTTCCTTCACTGATGTCTTCTGATATTTATTCATTCCCTGTTTACATTAAAAGTAATTTCCCTAACTGCAAACTCAGGTCTCCTCTAAGCCTCATCTCCAACTGAAAATTAAAATGTTTAATTAAGTATGTGCGCTGTCCAAAAGAAAGAGCCCTTAATTCAAATCTAATTAAGATAACATCAAGATAGATAAATATGTCTCTAAGTGTGGAAAATCCAACCCCCAAATTACTGGGTTACATCAGAACCATCCAACTTCCTAAAATGAGGATACTGCAGTTGTTGTCACAGAATGTGCAGTTTAAAAATAGCCATGTAAGAATGAGATGAAGAATTGTCTTCCACGGCCAGTGATATCTCAGAAAGCTTTCAGACACACAGCAAGGTAGTGGGGAGCACAAGTGAGCCTCAGAGGTCTTGGAAATGGGTGTGACATTTTCCTAAATTTTCTGGAAAGGTGCACTTTTCTGAAAAGACATACAGTGGGTTAGGCAGCAGTGGGAGCTTTAAAGGGGTTTGATTAGTGCATGCTTATAGCACTTGGAAGACCCTAGCGTTTTATTAGATCTGGTTGGCTTAGTCACTAATTACAGGTTTCTTCTGAACAGCAGATAAAATCTATGCATAATGTTTATGATTACCAGGGGAGTGACGTCACATGCTTCCTGGCCTAGAAAGTATATGACTTGACCACAGATATTCTAGTGTGATTCATAATCTGGTATGGGGAGTGCAACATAAAATTATATATCATTTGCACGGCATGCCTTTCTGTTTATCATCCCCAGCTGATTAGTATCAGAGCCATGTGGAGACTAGTGCTAACGATCATGGGGCCAAGTATGAAATTCAAGGACCTAAGGAAGGTTAGAAATATGCTTTCATAACTGTTAATTTAAAAATTTTTACAACTGAGGATTTTTTTTTTTGCTTTGGAGTCAAGAGTACTTAGAAAGTTTATAGCAATTATTTGAAAAACGCCCTTCATGGTAAAGTGGAGAAAAAGCAGACAGCACTAGATAATTTACTGTGATGCCTGTACAAAGCACTTGTGTAATGTTTTATTGCCTCTGTAGTATTCTTTCCTAAATCGTGTCCCAGATTAGCTAATACAAATATGTTCCTTCCTTAGAAACAAGTTTCCTTTTCAATTCAACTTGCAGCTGTGAATAAAAAAAAAAAAAGAAAAATCTGATTGGTTTGGGAAAGTTTTGTTCTTCCAGAAAACCACTCCAATTATTTTTTATTATTGCAGTGATTATAGACCCTAATTTTGTTTAAGGTGTAAACCATTATGTGGTTTTACATGTGAAATATAAAATGTACAAGAAATCTATTTTCCTCAAATTAAATACTGTATTGGAAACAGCTTGATAATAATAATGAGGAGGAGGAGGGGGTTTAAAGACCATGTAGATAGATAACCGAAGATACACCAGGTGCTGGAGGAAGCATCAAAAATAGATTCTTGAAAACTGCAGTATTTTTAACAATATTATGATGCTGGCTTCACAATTGTTTATGAAGATGCGAAGTTTTCAAAAGCTCCTCAGTCTGACTTCTGTTTTTGCATATGCATATGACAAAATTAAAGTCAAACTACCTCGCCTTTCTGCTGACTCTGAAAGATAGCTGAATGCTGTCACTTGTGTGTGCAATTATCTGGATCCACAACTAATTAGAGACGCACACACACATACACATGCACGCACCCTAAATTCCAATTTTCTGAAAAAAATTGTTAGCCAGAGTCTTACATTCAATTTGAAAAGTGTAATCCTATGAGAGACTCAAGGCTACGAACAGAAATCCTTACAGCAAATTGGCAATGCAGTGGGATCCATATTTTATAGCTCATTGTAACTGAAAAGAAAGTATCACATACTTCATGTCTGATTATGACTCAGAAATAGGACAGGACCTTGTACTTCCTAAAGTTGCAAGAATAACAGTCTTGCTGATATGGGTGGAGTTCTGGATGAAAGCTGGGGATAACATATGTTCCACAGTAGTAGTGATAGGCACTTTTGAAGATGAAAAGAGTGCTTTTAGTGGAAATCCATAGGTAATGACAGTTTAAATTCAACATTCTAAACCAACGAAGAGAACTTTACAGATTTTGGCAATTAACTTGCATAATACCCCATGAAGTATATTCTAATTTTTCAGGTGAAGAAGTGAGGCCCAGAGATATCAAAAGTTGCATCTTCAAAAGTGATCTCAAACTTCTTGTGCCTAAGACTTGAAGAACCGTTTAAAATGCCCAAAATAATATACATGAGAGAGAAATGTAAAATTAGAAGAGGGGCTGCTTTTCTTAATAGGTCTTACTGATGTAACTATAATTTTTTTGCCACAACTACAGTATTGTACATAGATACAACTGGAAAGAAATTCTTGGTGTTGAGAGTGATAATGCACAGGGAGAGGTTACTCCAAGTGGCAATGGAATAGCCATCACTGAGAAGACCAAATCTGTCTCTGAAATTAGCTCTGATTTGAGGTTGGACAAAATTACCTCTAAAGGTCCCAACCTAATCAAATTTTCCTGTGATTCCATGACTGAATTAGATGAAGAACTGGGAGGAGACTCTGTCTGAGGCCAGTACAGAAGTTCAAAACCTGCCTGAGAAATTTTTGTCCTGACATGCACTTTCGCATGAGGAAGTGGACCTGAACTCTGCAAAGCTCTCCTCTGTTCTCACGGTGGTCACATCTCTGTTACAACAGACAGTATTTCTTTTAACCTGCCGTATAAAGTTCTTCAAGGAACCAGTATTGTACTCTCTTTTCTAACTAATTTATGTATCTCTGAATCTTCAAATTAGAAATAAGAAGTAAGAAAAATTGCAAGAAGGCATTTTATTGTAAAAAAAAAGTTAAACCTCTGCATATAAAAACTCATCATAGGCAGGACACTGAACTGTAAAAAATTTTTACTCACCAACATTACCACTTCTATCTTTTTTCTTTTCTTTTAATAAGAATCATCAAATAAAACCATAAAAGTCAGAAAATCCATATCTGCAGAGCAGTTGACTCAGCACTGGGCAAAAATTGGAAGAACATAAATCTTAGAGAAGCTTCAAGGTCTTGCCGAGCTTTATTCTCTGGAACTCAGATATGTTGTTCTAATGATGACTATGTTTACTTTTGTGTCTGCATCCAGTCTTGACAAAGACACAAGAAGGCAGATATGAAAACCTGTCCCAGAAATAATTGTGCACCACAGCTCCTTGACTTGTTTTGATTTTTTTTTTCTAACATGAATCTATAATAACATTAAAATAGATTTCTTGTGGGTTTCTTTCTTTATTTTTCTACCACTGACCATCTGCCTGCCTTTTGTGAAGACACATGAAATTGAAAATAACTTCAAAGTTCTTCGTATCATAGACTTAATATGTGAAATATTGTTAAATTCAGGGCTAGATCAGAGTCTGCTTCTGCTAAAATCTGCCACAGGCTCTGTTAAGGAGTTAACACTGAAAGAGGTTCACTAATTGCCACTGCCTGAGGTTGTACTGAAATTATATTAGGCACAATTTGTATGGGCCGGTTGCTTGGATAGGAACGTATGCATGTGGGAGAATGTGCTTTTTTAGAATAGTAAGGATTATTGGGTAGGATTCCAGTTACAACCTGAAAGCTGTAAGATACATTGCCCACGCCAGTGACAATAAATTAAATCTCGTCTTCAGAGGCAGAAAGAATCAAATCAATGGTGTTAAGAAAGAAATGAATAGGTTATTTAATGAAAATATATTTTTTGAATGTTTTTATGTATATCTGTATCTATATCCTACATATGCATATAGATAGGTGTGGTGTGTGTTTCTGTGGAGATACTCTTTAACGTTACCACTTTACTGAAATAACCACAATCCTCAAAGACTCAGCACAAGTGTCCTGAGAATTTCTGCCATAGAGGTGAAAAGCGCAGGCTAAATAATGCAAAGCTGCGGACTTACTCATGTTATGGGCTCCCTGTTGCCCACCAGGACTGTCAAGAGCAATAGGCTCACAATCCTTACTTCAGAGAGAAGAGCCTTGGAGTTCAGGCAGCCCCAGCACTGTAAACATCTCAAACTTTCAGAGGGTCTCACTGCATACAGCAAAGGACAGGAGCAGGCTTGCATTCTTAATACATTTTGAATTTCATTTTGTGTTTAAGAAAATCAGTTTTCAATCCATACGTAGCGTAGCACCCAGCCGCTCCAATAATTTAAAAACTCAGCCAGGTGAAATGGCTTTGTGTATTCTGACAATGAATTAAACGCCCGATGGACAATTTTGGACTTATGATTAGCTGAATAATGCACCATTCCCCGAGGGAACTAGTCAAACCATGCTTGTCAAAATAAGCAGCTATGCACATATACACACACATACATATGTATACATATATATGTGCACAGACAGATAAAGCAATAGATGTTCAGTTTGTTTATTTCTTTCAAAACTGGAGTCTAATCAATACCATGGTTTTTCACCTGAAATCACTTACCAAATAATACAATTGATAGCACCATCAGGTTTCTTTAAATACTAAAAATGCTGATTCAGTAGCTGTAGTCAATATACAGAGACATAATAAATTGGAGGGGGGGGAAGTTAATGTATTTACAATACAGCATTTGAAGGATTTGAGCATATATAATGGAAAGGTGCTTTAAAAATTAATAGTCTTGAGGATGTAGAGAAGAATGAGCGACTTTTCCTTCATATAAGAAAATGAATTTCACTACACTCCTATATATGGCCAGTTATGTTAAATTTCCAAGAGGAATTATAAACTTCCCAAGTACTTGAAGTTTGCTCTTCTGAATACTCAGAGATAAATTTTCAAGTGTGGTTTATTCTGAAAAGCTTTCATTCTCTTTATAATAGTAACAATATCATCCAGAGAGACCTGGACAGGCTGGAGAGGTGGGCCTGTGTGAACCTCATGAGGTTCAACAACGCCAAGTGCAAGGTCCTGCACCTGGGTCAGGATAACCCCCAGTATCAGTACAGGCTAGGGGAAGAGAGGATCGAGAGCAGCCCTGCCGAGAGGGACTTGGGCGTGCTGGTGGATGAAAAGCTGGACGTGAGCCGGCAATGTGCACTGGCAGCCCAGAAGGCCAACCGTACCCTGGGCTGCATCAGGAGAAGCATGGCCAGCAGGTCAAGGGAGGTGATTCTGCCCCTCTACTCTGCTCTGGTGAGACCTCTCCTAGAGTATTGTGTCCAGCTCTGGAGCCCTCAGCACAAGAAGGACATGGAACTGTTGGAGCGGGTCCAGAGGAGGGCTACTAAAATGATCCGAGGGCTGGAGCACCTCTCTTATGAGGACAGGCTGAGGGAGTTGGGCTTGTTCAGCCTGGAGAAGAGAAGGCTGCGGGGAGACCTGATTACGGCCTTTCAGTACCTAAAGGGGGCCTATAGGAAAGATGGGGAAAATCTTTTTAGTAGGGCCAGCTGTGACAGGACAAGGGGTAATGGTTTTAAACTGAAGCAGGGTAGGTTTAGACTGGATATAAGGAGGAAATTCTTTACAACGAGGGTGGTGAAACACTGGAACGGGTTGCCCAGAGAGGTGGTGGAGGCCCCATCCCTGGGAACATTCAAGGCCAGGTTGGATGGGGCTCTGAGCAACCTGATCTAGTTAGTGGTGTCCCTGCTCACTGCAGGGGGGTTGGACTAGATGACCTCTAGGGGTCCCTTCCAACCCAAAACATTCTATGATTCTATGATTCTATGAATAGTCAAACTTTCATGTTGTTATTAATGTTCCCTATAAACATTTCTTAGGATAAATTAGGCAGACCCTCTTTGCAATTTAAGCTTTATCTTTGTTAGGCTTCATTGTTAACACTTCAGAGAATGATCTAAAATTTTAAAAATTGATTCTAGATAGGTTTCTCTTAGCTACATTTTACTTTCTGCAGACTAAGGGAAGAAAAAACAGTAAAGCATTCTCTGTCTATGAAAGAGATAACTAAATATGAAAACCGACCAATCTCTCAAATATACTCAGTTCTCAAAGTCCATTCAGTACTGTTAGTAGAAAAGTTTCCTGTGTTATATTTAAACTAATGGTACACAAAATATCAGAGTTGCCTTTTGTTGTTAATCTACTGAAGAGAAATAATGATGAATACAGTTAATGACTAAAATCCAGAATTTGTTTCCAACAAGACAATCACTCCCGCCCCCATAAACACCAACCCCAGATCTAGTAGCGTATCTCCAACTTGAAGATAACTCTGCATTCCGTTACTTATTCTACTTTTGAGTCTTATGCTATAGCACAGGATAACTGAGAAAAGAAAATTTGTGTAGAAAATGAGAGCATGTGAGAAGATACTGTACGTAGAATTCATTTCTATTCAATTTCTAGGCCATTTAATCGTCATCTGGCACATTGTCATCATGTGTTTTGTTTCACTACCACGCTATTTTTAACCTGTATATCTCTGGCAAACAGGATAAATTCTCTCCTTTATAAGCACTTTAGTGTCTAGATAAGCAGTACTAAAATCAGCTTTCATCGACACCATCTTACCTAGGTGAAAAAAGTTTTGGATATTTGTTGTATTCTCTCACTTTTATGTCTAAAGGTAAACTTTTTTTTTTTTTAAGTTAGGAAAAAAAAGTAAGAAAATATCCTTGTTATGCAACTTCTGTCTCTTAAGACTTGGTTCCCTGTATGGGGAAGTAGAAGACAGGCCAAAAATTCCTAAAATAAAAAGGACAGTTGAGGAAGAGAAAATCATGAAATGATACGCTCTTGTTAATATCCAAATGCTAGTATTAAAAATTAGTGTTCCGTGAGTGAGAATACTAGTGCAGCTAACTTTTGTTTTTCCATTGCATGATCAATAGTAATG
This sequence comes from Gorsachius magnificus, assembly GCA_034008185.1. Taxonomy (NCBI): domain Eukaryota; kingdom Metazoa; phylum Chordata; class Aves; order Pelecaniformes; family Ardeidae; genus Gorsachius; species Gorsachius magnificus. The sequence continues at coordinate 37,744,901 of CM067086.1, forward strand.
ATAAATATTCTGCAGGGTGTACTGGCCCTGCTCTGAAATGTGCATTTTGACTTCTCATCGCTGTCTAATTTCAATGAGGTTACTTCGCTTTTCATCTTGTAATTTTCCCAAAATTTTCTATTCATTTTCCTTTCAATAAAGTAAACGTTTTGCTTATGTACCAGTGAAAAATGTTTCTAAGACTGGAAAAACATTTTTTTGTTCGGCTGAAGTTTTTCATACATATACAGGATTTAAAAAAAACAAACCCTCCCCTACTGCTTACAGCTTGTAGACCCAATCCAAAAGACATTTTTTCTTTTCAAATGGCATCTTTTATCTGAATGTCTTTAATATTCTTCTGTGCAACAGTGTAGATGCAAGTACTTATGATGGTAAAGCCTGCTCCTCAAGATAATAAAGAGTACACTGCAATAACACATAGTATGATATACAGATAACCACACTGTGTCCTTTAAGTGGTTAAGACAATTTAAATGAAGGAAATTGAAAACTTCATGGATTTCTGTATATTTTTCAGAGCACACTTGATTTCAAACTACTCAGTGATCTGTGATTTTGTTCTCTGGTTTTAATAATGAGAACTCCGAGTCAGGGAATTATAGCTAGAATGAGTGTTTAACATCACAAAAAGCTAAATTAAATTGGCAAAAAGCTTTTAAGAGAGAAAGGGTTCTGCTGGTACCTCAGGCCACATTCATTTAAAGGGGATCCCCATGCCCTCAGATCACTAAGTAGTTCGGATTTGAATAGGACCAGGTATGGATAAAGAGAGTACATACCATGGCATTTACATCTGCATGCTCTGTGGGCATGTGGGCTGCTACTCCAGATTGCCTGGTGTTTTTCCTCTGCTTATCTGCACGGCACATTGAGGAGGCTTTTGGCAGCTGGTTCCTAGGCTCTCCTGCTTCTGAGCTCAGCCCTGCAAAAAAGCCCCAGATAAAAAAAACCACATCACTATCAGGACACCATTACCTTTCAGCCCAGTTATTTCCAGAGTGTTTCTTAGAAGCCTTTCTGATCGGCAACCTGACAGCAGTCCGACGTTGGGAATGGAGCTGTGAGGTCACTGAACAGCCAGCACTCTTCCCTGCTCTCCAACAACCGCGGAGTGGCAGGAAGGGAGCAGAGCTGGCAGTGTGACCGGTGCGTCTGACTGCCAGATGTCTGTCTCATAAACATCCAGACACCTACACCAGATAGTGTCTGGACCCTGAGGAAGATACTGAGTGAGTGCTGTAGCGTGGCCAGCCGTGAAGGGACAGCTTCCAGATGAAGAGTTGATGCCCACGCATGTAAATCTGTGCTGAGTTCACCCTTTAGCTGCTGAAGTAGACAACTGACATTTCTGGCAACCTGTAAGCCTACCCTTGACTATCATCTGACAAAACAATTCCAGAGGTGGCATTCACCAGTTCAAAAGCTCTTGCCTGTCATCTGGCAGATACAGAAGGGATCACCCCTTGTGTTTTCTCCCCCCAGTAGTATCTGGGTTATGTACATGATGCTGCCCACAGTATCTGTTCTTCTTAATTCTCAATTATTCACCAGTCAGCACCTCAGAAGGGTGGGGGGAATCACTTACTCAAAAACTAACAACTTACTCAGACAATAACTGGCCTAACCCAAATCTTCTGGTGGTTTTTTTATATTTCTCCCAAGTCTCTTGAAGAGCTACTTATCCGGACAGCCTGAAGCAAAGCAACATTAAAATCACTCAATATTTATTGGGTTTTCGATGTTCAAGATGTTAATTAAGAGAAAACAAAAGTTTTTACTTAATGTTTATTTAGATTTCAGTGATAAGTAAGGAGATTTTAGTACGTAAGGACTGGTTTAAAAAAAAAAAAAGCAAGATATCCCAACACCTCTGGGACTCTAATTAGATTTTGCAAAACCCATAACTGATCAACTAAGACAACTGCTGGAAATTGAAACCAAGCTGAACAAAGAGTGTTTATTGTATTGGCACATTAGCTATTAAGTATTAGAACAAGTATGTTCTCTTAAGTTAAAATTATTGAAGTCCTTTACATAAATGGTACTGATACTGATGCCAGTGCTTTTGGGTAATCACTAGAAGAAATAAAAAATAGAAAAAAAAAACTATTGATTTTTATGTAATTTTTACTTACAGGACTTTGCAGACAGGATATAGTCATAAAGGACAATAGGTATTTTTCCTTTAAAAATATACTGCTACTTTGTAGTGTATTTTAAAACATTTAAAAAATCAATACAGTGAAGAGCATGAAGATTTCAAGGTAGGTACTTATTTTTAGGTGAAAACTCTACACAAGAAACACTTTGAATTGAATAGCACTGAAAATTACTCCCATAATTATGTTTTTAGTAACATCATTGCAGGGGGAAAAAAATACTTAAAATACAAACAAAGCAGTCATGTTTTTAACAGTTGGGAATTGACATTTTGTGTTATGACAAGTCAGCTAGGAAGAAAAATTGTGTAGCGAGAATAAATATTATTATACCAAGTGATTTTTATTTTAACAAGCATATCAAAATCATGTTTAAAGTGATGCTTCTGCTAAGATGCCACATTGCCAGCATTTTATTCTCATGTGAGGAATAATTAATTCCATTAGAAACCAATTTTGCTGACTGGGCTGAGAAAATACTTGTTGACATTACATTGTATGTGGAAACCCCTTCTCAAATGCTAAAAATATGATTTGGTTAATGTGCGTAGAGGAGCACTAAAACCTGTGTTTTGCTTTGCTTCAGAAATGTAGCAACCTGCAAATAAAATGCAATTGCTTTAAAACCGCACTGTGTTTACAGTAAAGAACATACACTTGCATGAGCAAATGAAGGATGGGGCAGGAACTTAGACTCCCAATTTTCAGTGGTAGACAGGTCTAAGAATAGAATATTTCACATGATTTTTGAATCACAGAACAAAAAGCTAAACTTCCATACTCAGATAAATGAAGGGCATTTTAAATCAGAACTGTTTTTTTAAAATGCCTTCACAGGCTATGGTGTCTGACACAAAAGTAATGTCAATACATGGTCTCACTTTGAAAACATTTCTTGCATTGCCTTAGAGGATGATAGGGGACTGTGGGGCTGTATATTTATTTCCAGTTACGAAGCTTAGATGCTTGCCTTTTAGATAGCTGAACTCCACACTGCACATTCAGGTTAATGAAGGAGACGGCATGGTTACGCTAGCTATCCCTCTAGAGAAGAAGGAAAGGCTAAGAAACATAAGCAAGGGGAAAAGGAAAGGAAAGGTCTGGTTTTTCTTTTCTTTGTCTAAGACAATCTGCTCATCTGTTGTGCCTGTCCTAGAGAGAGAGAACAGCGAGCTCTACACAAGCTCCTTACTGACTCTCTTGCCATCTTGGAAACTAGCCTGGACTTCTGAAATCGATGGCCATACCTGCAACAGAGGTGCTCTGCGTGCTTCTGTTTCTTAGGCAGACTGGGGCATCGTGTGTATGACTTGCTACTTGGGAATTTTTCAGTTGTTATACATTTTACCAGACTTCCATGCCACCCAGAGTTGCTTCTGCATGTTAAATCCCTCTCTGTATGGCAGGAGTTCCACCACAGGCCAACAGCATGGAGAAGCCATGAGAGAGATTGCTGAAGTAGTGCTCTCAACCTGTCCCCAACACATTGTGCTACTTCTGGAGAAAGATATAGGGAATTCCTCCTTGGGGAATTTGCTGTCAAATTTGAGATGAGTCTTGGCCATTCTGGAAGTGGAAAGAGAGAAGAGACATTTGGAGGAAAAGGTGAAAAGGCGCATAGGATTGACAAGGTGACAGAGAAACAAACCCAAGTTCTCCAGAGCATGTTTTGGCACCAGCATATACAACATCTTCATCAAACATTAGAGTCCTGGGACTGGAATTTGCATCTGCAGTTCCTGCATGGAGCAGATTGCTACTGTGTAACTTCAGGGTTTGGTGAAAGCTGGAGAGAAAGTATGGTGGTGATCAAGGCGCCTGTGGGGACTGCCTAAGAAATTTTTATATGCCAAACATTCCCATATAGGTGTATGATGCAGGCATTCATAGCCTGAATAAAAAAGGCCTCTGCCTGTCAATCAGTTGCTAGATACCTGAAATACAGTTTTGCCAGAGAAAGGAGAGGGTTGTTTTTCATCCTGCTCCTGTGTGGCTTTTTTTGGTGCATGTAAAGGTAGCTGGGACTGAAATGGAAAGAGAGAGGAGTGTCACGAGGAGGTCTTGAGGCTTTGGGGATACTTCTGCAGAAAGCAGGTATTGTTGTCAGATGGATACTACTAACACTGGGGAAAAGGATTAATAAGCACATCTGAGCCTCTGATAGTATGGTAGAGTAAGACATAGCTATTGAAGAAGACAGCAAAATTACCACTGATTTGACTAAAACAAATTTCCTCTTAATGCTCCAGACTAGCAACGCATGGACACGTTTTTTCAGAAATAAGCTAAGCAGTCTCTTCACCACGCTGCCAACCCGAGTGTTTATAGAATGGCAAGGGTGGAGAGCCTGTTCACAGCAATTGTCTCTGCTTCAGCAACGAGAACCGCAATTCCTCACACTCGCTCTGCTAAGATGCTATAATTATCCCTCAGTACTTGATGACTAATTTGAAGCCAAGCACTCTTAGAGGCTGCCCAAGTAATATTTTAAGTGTATTTTTAGAATACATGGGGTTTTGGTTAGAAACAAAATTAATGAAACTCTGGTAGTTCTTGCTACCTACCTCTAATACATACTCTGGATACAAAAGCAGAGGCATTTGATTCCAGCTTAAGTTTATGAAAAATGCTTTACCTTGGCTACATAGGGTGCAGTTTCTATAATCAGTAAGAGCACTTTGCATTCCAGTCGTATATTAATCTGAAGAATTCAGAAGCATGTTGCTAATAAGTCTCTGTCTAGAGCCTCTGTGAAAATAAATAGTATGGCTGTTTCCTAAAGAGTTTAGATTAAGGCATAAAGATACAAAATGGGAAGAGAAATGAGAATACTTCGAGTCAACCAGTAAACAATCCCTTTCCTTTTGCACGCTTTGCAGACAGTGAGGTGTGAAATACTAGCTTAAAAGGTATTTTGCTTTCTAAATCCAACTAATGTAGAAATAACAGCTTGTAACAAAACCGCGAAGAATTTATGGTATACAACACAGCATAGCAGGTCTCAAATATCCTTCCACAGTTTCTAAAAGCATCAGTGTAATACTTTCCTATGTCAGAGGCAGGACCTTTATTTTCCCAGCGTATACATTTTTTCCCCAGAGGATATCTAGGAATTTGATATTCCTCTGTGAATACCAAGGAGACAGAGTTCTTTCTGAATGTAGGCGGCAGGTGCGCAACCTTTAGCAGTTTACACTCCACTGAGAGTAAAATTGCGAATCTCATATTCATAGAATCACAGAATCATTTGGTTGGAAAAGAACTTCAAGACCATTGAGCCCAACTGTACCTGTCCACTACTAAACCCTGTCTCTAAGCCCCTCATCTACCTTACCTCCAGGATGGGGACTCGGCCACTTCCCTGGGTAGCCTGTTCCAGTGCCTGATAACCCTTTCAGTGAAGAAATTTTTCTTAACATCCAATCTAAACCTCCCTTGGCACAACTTGAGGCCATTTCTTCTCATCCTGTCACTTGTTACTTGGCAGAAGAGACTGGCCCCCTCTTTTCAGGTAGTTGTAGAGGGTGATAAGGTCTCCACTCAGCCTCCTCTTCTCCAGACCAAACCACCCCAGTTCCCTCAGATGCTCCTGATCAGACTTGTGCTCCAGACCCTTCACCAGCTTCATTGCCCTTCTCTGGACACGATCCAGCACCTCAACATCTTTCTTGTAGTGAGGGGTCCAAAACTGAACACAGTATTCAAAGTGCGGCCTCACCAGTGCCGAGTACAGGGGTATAATGACTTACCTGGTCCTGCTGGCCACACTATTTCTGATACAAGCCAGGATGCCATTGGCCCTCTTGGCCACCTGGGCACACTGCTGCATTCCTTGAAAGCACTTGTTCTTCTGAGACCCAGAAGCAGGCCTTCTGTGGCCAGAAGGAATTTATATCCAGATTTTGAAGCCCTGCCAAGAGTCCATTTTGGACTATAGAAATAGCTTTTTATGTATCAGTTTTTCTAGGTGCTTTGACATTGTTTGATGGATTCACAGCTTCTGAGGACGTTCTTCTAGGAAAAAGTACAGTCATCGTGATTCAGTCTCTAATATAAAGGCTTAAAGGTAAAGCACTATAAGTAAAAAATAAACACAAATCTGTTTCATACATTAAAAGACAATAGGAGAAGATAATTTTTGGAAGATGGTTCCACTGATAGCTATTAAACATAAAATTTTGCTTTTAAATCTCCAGCTTAAGTGATCTGCCAGAATCCAAAAGGGGAAGGATCGTATAAATGCCCTGGTTCTTGTACTCTTCCCTTACGCATGTGCTATCAGCCACTGCAAGGATTAGACAGACCTTGGGACTGACCCTGTGTAACACTCCTTATATTTCAATTCTCAGCTCCTGCATGAAAAGTGAAGCGCACAATAAGAAAACTCACAATAAGAAAATGTAAAACTAACACATTATTTCAAAACTAATGGCATACAAAACAGGAAAAATGATGAACAATTTGAAAAGAAAATGAGATGTTTTTTAACTTTTTAAACTCCATTTAATGATGTAATACAAAAAGTGGCAGGCTAACAAAGTTTTCTTAATATCTTGAATGAATTCTGTAAAGGCGTATATTCTCATGCAGGATTAACTTGCGTAGTTTCAAGATAATAATATTCCTTTTCCTTTCAATCAAATTAAAATATTTTTTGTAGGCCACTTCTTATGAAGGTTGGGGTCTGGATCATAAGTGGTATGACAGAATTTCTGTGAGCTACTTGTACTGTGAATCTTCAAATGCCAGAAAGTACTGGAGAGTTCCACACAGTGACATACAGCTATTTATTTTACCTAGCATTTATTTTATCTACCTATGCTCTGGAGGAGCTTACAATCCAGCTAAAGGCTGTATCATGACACACTATAACCTGGAAGTATATAAATTTGTGCATATAGTATATATATCTATATAAACTATATATTATAATATATATTATATGTATGTATATATATGTTTTGTATAAATATATAAGCAAATTCAGAGATAGGTACACAATGGACTGCCTAGAAAATTAAATTAAATCCAGGCATATTCAAATGAATGGAAGTACTTCAGCATGGTCAGGGATTTCACTTCAGTTGTTCCCAAATAGGACTGGAAAGAACCACACATGTAATCTAGCTCGTCTTCTTACAATGATAGCAAGCCAGGCAACAAAATTTTTGTTCAGAGCTCCACAACTACTCCATAAACCTGCTCCACAAAGCCCCATATGCTTCCATATACCTCAACTCTATCAGCTGTGCCAGTAGTGTTGCATAGCTGCTTACCTTGGATTTGCAGAAAGCAATCAGATATATCCACATACTTATTTACAAACTGTTAAGGGAAATTTGGTTTTCAGTCTTATATATTTCATTATCACACATTCAGTTCTTTTTTCCATGCTCTTTCCTTACCTTTTGCTTTTCAAATACATTTGGGAAATACAGAGATTGAGTGCCTTGTAATATAAAGCTTAGCTTTTAAGCTTTCAACCTGGCTTCCTTTCCATTGCCTCCAATATCTACAAATGTGCAAAACTGAAAGTATGATTTATACAAACTAACTGCTGTATTTATTTAAGTCCAGTTCATTTCAGGATAAGCTGCACAGTCAGACGCAAAGCAAGCAAGCAGATAAGCCTTGACCTGAAGCTAGAAGGCTACCTAGGTAGACACCTGTGCAGTGTCATCTAATACCCATATCTGGAAAATCACAGCCTCATATTTGCAAGCTCACAAAGGAACCCATAGCATATTAAAAGTTACATGAAAATTTAAAAATTTAAATGAAACAGTAAAAAGGGCTGTCCATATGGCCCATGTACAGTTACTTGATGCCTGAAAACACATTAGATGATTGAATTTTAAAAACAAGCAAGTAATCTGTATCTGTAAGATTCATATTTCTATAGCAGAGAAACATTTCATACATGGAGGATACAGAAAAATGAGGTTCAAATGAAACACCTAATAGAGCAAGTCTTTATGCAAAGGATGCACAGACAAGGATCTCAGCTGATGTTTATCTGATATATTTCCAGTTGCAGGTTATCTGGGTGTTAGTTACAAGTATTTTTGAATGATTAAGCCCTCAAATGCTGCTGTACTCAGGAAAGGTATAATATACAACCCTGGTTTGTCCAGTATTCATTTTCTCAAGACTTTCTAGACAGATTTTTGTCATTTCACAAGTATGAAAATTTTTCTTTCCCACTCATTTCTCTTCCCCACCTGTCAGATTTACAAACTCCATCTGGAATCTGAAAAAAGCAAGCTGTTCATTCCCTCCACTCCCCTTTCTAATGAGGACTCTGCAGAGAGAGCTAAGCTGACAATTTGGATGATGTAGAAGGAAAGCTGCAGTCCAGCTTATTCTTCCATAACTGTATTGATACTGTAACACAGAAATGAAAAAAAAAGTGTCTTTGGCATTAAAGTAAGTATACATGACTCCACGGCATTCAAGGATTCAGGTTCAGAGTATCAGGACACAATGTTATTTTTACTAATCTATGCAGGTTGGTTTATTGGTGGAGCTCATTTTATCACTTTTTCAAAAAATAAAACAAATTTATTTTTATTTTATCTCATTTTTATTTTACTCTCGAGATACCTACAGGTAATGACCCAGCATGTATTTCTTCATCTGCATCAAGAAGAAAATGTCTCTGTACAGCTTCACCCACAACACAAGACTACTTTAGGAGACTAGAATGTCTGTCTTCCAGGAAAAATATACCCTTCTTCATTTGTCCATATAGCATTTTTGGAACATTTATCTGACTACTGAGCTCTACTGTGAGTAGAAACACTGCATTCAGTATTAAACTGTGAAAAAAAGATCTGATTTATGAAATCATAAAATAAATAGGAAAGAAAAGATGGCTGTCATCCTAAATGACAAGCTCATAGCAGCTAGGCTCTTTTGGGAAACTGCCAAACATCAGTTACCTCCCACATACGTGACTGCAGTTCTAACAGTAAAAAACAGACATTGAAATCATGTAAATATAACCAACTTTCTGAGATACAACAAGTATTAACAGTTTCACATTCATTCATTTAAAAGCAAAAAAAAACCCACTGACATCTGTTATTTTACGTTTTTCAGTTAATGCAGTACAGCTAGAAAGTGCATTATTTTCCTTTCTGAAAACTACTGAAAACCATAAATATTCTTTTATTTATTAGAGAAAGCAATAGCAAAATAGTTTACAGAAGTGAGAAAAGAGGTAATTAGGAGGTACTCTCATTACTGTGTTTGGTGTATATTTGTAGGCAGAATGAACATAACGGACCATCTCACAAATGTCTGGCCATGACAAAAACAACAACAAAAAGGTATTCATAATGAAATTCTATAGTCTGTATTTCCGTAATGTGAACAGAGGTGATTTTACATACTGTAAGCACAGAGAGGCAGGTAAGAGACATAACTGGAACTGTAATAAGGTATTCCTTGACTCATATCCATAAGTTATAAGCAAAGCATTTTATTTTTCCATTTCCCTGTCAAATGCATTAATGGATAGGGAAGGAATTCATACAACTTCATTAAATGACAGCTGTGCCCTGTCCCTGTCCACCGCACCAGCATTTAATCTCACCAGGGGGAACAGTGCCACCTTCTGCACCACCATGTTCACTTTCACTACCTGTCTCTGTCACATTGGGTGTTTTCCTTAAAAGAAAATGTGGAAGTCATTCTTTTTCATGGTCTGCCCTGAATTCTAGATTTGGCTGTAAAATGGAAGCTTTTCCCACTTAAGTTCTAAAGATAAAAATTTCTATTAAAAATTATTCATATACATTCCAACAACCTTCAGCAAGGTTTTTCCACCTTAGGGAAATGGGACACACACACACACAAACCCCAAACCCCAAAAAAACTCCAGGTAAAATAGAAAAAAAATAATTCTCAACATATTTTTTTTAACAGCACTGGAAGATTCTTTCATTATCTATTTTTGGGTTATGTTCTTTTTCTTCTGGGGAAAACACACACACACATATATATATATGTATGTATGTAGACAAGCTTGTATGCTATTTACTTTTTTTTATTTAAAAACCCCCACAAAATATTGGCTGTAGAGTTTAATTTTAAGTCTATTTTCTCAGTCTATTTTGTATACAGAAGAGCAGAGGCCTGAAAGAGAAATTTTGGAAGCTTTGGCTACTGCCTGAAATTGCTCCTTTGTATTTTTAACTTAATCAATAATATATAATGTATGGATCACAAGTATGTGAACTAGCAAGACTCCTAAACAAATTGCATTTTATCCTCTAGTATCGTATCAACTCCCTGTATCAGTGGATATAAACACCTTTCAGTTATACATATGTCAATGTTACCTTCCATGAACAAGGATGAATACATTAATATCTAACCTTCAATAAGCATTAAATAGTAATTCAGTAATTAATCAGTTGTAAATTCTGATATTTGCCATTAGTTCTGTGAAGATTTCTTCCATAGCGTACAGCCTATTACAGAGACAAAAATAATTCATAAAAAGGACATTCTAAGAAATTATTTGCCATTAGTTTCAGTGCCATTCCCTTCTTAGGTCCCATGGCAATTAATACTTGTGGAATGCAACAATAGACTAATCGACTAAATCAGGTTCTGAAGATATTTCCTGTGGTTTTATTGAATGTCTAAAAAGCCAGCCCCCCTGGAGGAATAAACTTGGTTGGTTCAGAAAAAAAATTATGCTAATATTCCATATAATTTAAGGGTTTAGTTCATCAGTTGGACAGCTTTGTCATATTGCAAATTACCTTTTTCAGCTCAAATCTTACTAGGATAGGTGATAGCAAAATATAAAAAGCAGAAGAAACAACTACTTGCAAACTATCATGTTAGATATTTATTCTAAATGCAAATTATTTATTTAATAATTTGGATTCTATTATCCAAGGAAGTAGCTTTACTTCAGAAATATTTAAATAAAAATCTGATTTGCTACAGAAATGAGTAACATTAATTCATAAATATTTATACTTTCATTCCAAGAGACATTATAAATGTCAACGTAGTCTTTGCAATTTTAAAAATATTTTTATAACTAATCTTCCTTCCTTGTATACACAGAAATACCCTTTTCCAAGTGTAATAAAAATCTTATTTGAAAAATCTTTGGTTTAAAATAATCTTCCTAAACGCTCTGATTTTTTCTAATTAAAAAAGTCAAGCTTTATTTTCTCTAGTTGAAGCTCGTGTATCACTATAAGATCAACCCAAATTTATCTGTGTTTAGCAAAATGCTTGGACAAATGTTTAGAATTCAGGGAAGCTTAAAAATATGCACATTATTGCTGTTCTGACCACACCTTTTTTTTTTAATCAAAAAAATTTAGTCAGTTCACGAAATGCTGTAATTTCACTTACTTTCGCCTAGCTGCCAGGGGGACACATTTTTATTATCCTCACCCAAAAATAAATGCCAGGTTTGATATAAAATTTGAAAGCAATTAGGTTTTTTGTGAGAGCAGGATGAAGTAGCGAAAGACCATACACCAAAGTTACCACCCTTCCTGTGCATTCAACCACCTTCTCTGCTGATGAAGTTCCAGGTAGGACAGACTGCAGTGTGAGAAGCTGGCAAGAGCTGAGATGTGCCATGAAGGTTGGCTCTCATGGAGCTGGCTCCTGCAGGGCTGGCTGGGGGGGCTGGAGGATGGGACATGCTAGGAGAAGCCAAAGAACTGGGTTTGTTCAGCCTGGAGAAGAGAAAGCCTCCGGGGAGACCTTACTGCTGCCTACAAATCCCTGATAGGAGGATGGAGAGAAGATGTAGCCAGACTCTTCTTGGAGGCGTTCAGCAGTGGGATGAGAGGCAATAAGCATAGACTGAAATATGAAAAACTCCAATTAGATACAAAGAAACATTTTTACTGAGAGGAACAGGTTGCTCCCAGAGGTTGTGGATTCCCCAGCCTTCAAGGTGT